>OW679200.1:117941302-118227357 GCA_940337035.1 Agriotes lineatus | reverse complement strand
GGTTAAAGGTGATGTTTAAAAATTTTCCCCGGATTTGTACTGTCCCTCGCCCCTTCGTTATCCATCGGTGAACTGTTGCTTCTTGCCTGGTGTATCTTAACTCAGTTTCAGGGTGCAACAGCCAGTTCGATAAGCTGTGCTCAAAAAATTCATTATCACCTCAATATCATCGTCATGAGTACCAGTAGTAAATGGTTTTGGTCTATCATTAAGTATTAGTATGAAGTATTCATAAAAATATACTTTTCCAGAATTGAATCAGTTTAGAGCATTGATCAGAGAAAGAATAGTGAAGGAATAAATGACAAGAAAAACGGGACCAAGAGAGCATGTTGCAAAGAGGTTGCTGCCAAGAGCTGAAATAGCTTTCGCAGGAGCTGAAATCGCATTTCACCGTCTGTAATGTTTCCCCCATTACCAGTCATTTTCTTTTCTTGTTTCAGTGTTATTAGAGTCGTTAAGATATTTTATTTCATACTGATGTCAAAAATTACATTTTTCGGGCTATTTATGGTACAAAAAAAGGAACATCAAAGTCTTAGTACTTTAAAGTAAAATATTAAAGTTCAAGTACTTTAAAATTATACGTCCGTTGTTGACACGAAATTTGAAGTGATTTAGAACTTTTTATTTAAAATTAATTAAACTTGCAGTATGAAATAAACCGTTGTATTCACCACGAACGAAAAGTGTTTTTAAAGGTCCTAGCAAGCAATTCCGTCCTCGGCTGACGTCTCGGCCGTAAACAACTTTCTCGTCCTTTAGAATGTCGCTTTTCGTTCTAGATAAATAAACTGCTACTTACGTCTAGTTTTCTTTGATTTTAGAAAATTTTTAGTGTCACACCTACCACTTGCAAGAAAAGTACCGAGTAAAGCCTTCCATACATTTTTTCCTGGGCTGTTAGTTCTTTCAGATTATCATTCCTTCTTGATATGTCCCAAAGTATTATTTAAGAATTCGCATATAAGGGATCTGAAAGAGCTGTTGCGGTTTTTATAGCTCTATTAGAAAAGGTTTATTTGCTTTTCTCGTGGTCTAGGAAATGTGAACCACTTTTCTCAAGCATCGCATTTTCATTGCATGGATTTTATTTCTGTCCTCCAATTCATAAAAAAAATCACGAAGTAGAGAGTATTAATATCTATATATTTAAAACGTGAAGCGTTTTCTTTCAACATCTATTTTGAGACTTTCACCGGACCGATTTCGATAATTCTATTTTTAAATGAAAGCCGTCACCGTGTAGATGTGCACAAAAGTCCTAAATTGCAAATAACTGCATACATTTTAGAGAAAAACCCAAAATATCTTCGCACGCAAGTGACGTAGCTACAGCGCGATAGCAGTGGAACAACGCCTGCTATATTATGAGAAACGTCAAAGTACAGGTACAGTGACAGCGAATTTTTAACAAAATTTCAATCTTTTTTTTCGAAAAGTAGCGTGTATGAGTGAATCTTGACTGTACATCAGTTTATTATTAATCGAATGAACTTACACATCGCCCATTCTCATGCAAATTGGAAATGGAGAATATTACACGATTACAGGTGAAAAGGATACAATAATTAAAATACCATCTCAACTAATTGCTAAAGAGGACATCATTACAGAAATATTTGGTAACATTGCGATTAAATTAACCTCAAAATTATATACGTCAAAAACAAATATTTGAGTGTGATTACAATTGCAGATAGTGACGACATTTTACAATTTCCTAGGAAATTTCTAGATTCTTTAATTTCAATGGAATACCTCCACATTGCTTAATACTAAAAATAGCGGCAATTGTTATTCTCTTGAAAAAATTAAATGTGCAATGGTTTAATAAATGGGACAAGATTAGAGGTACGCAATTTATACGGGAACTGTTTAGATTTGGATGTATTAAATCGGCAAGATACAGGCAGAAGAGTATTACTACCGCGTATAGATTAAACATCTTCTGATATTACATTATCTTTTTGCTTTCGGAAAAGACAGTTTCCTTTACGGCTATAATTTGCGATGACAATTAATAAATAGCAAGGACAAAAGTAGGAATGTATTTGGCACAACCAGTATTTAGCCATGGTCAATTATACCGTATGATCGAAAACTTTTAACCTCTAGAGGGCTGTGGATTTTAAAAAAATTAAATTTATGTTGGCAGTGATGAGTAAAGCTACTTAATAATATAACTTATACAATTTTAACAGATAAACTTAACTTTTACAGGATGTTTAATGCCGAGCACTAGGTGGTGCTGTGCATGGAAAATGCAGCAAATCATTTTGAACAGCTGTAGTTGTTTTTGTTACTAACATTTTGATGTATTCAAGAAGAATGTTTGTATTCGTTGAAACAACAATCCTGACATAACCTTAAACTGACAGATATAAAATGCAATTGTGACTTTTACTACCACGACAGCCGACAAAATTTTTTGACAAAATAATTCCACAGCCTTCTATAGGTTAAAAGTTTTCGATCATACTGTATGTAGCAATGTCACGGGTGCGTTGTTTCAAAAACTTAAAAATCAAAATTTTACCTAATGGATCGTGCCACACGTTAAAAATTGTCTACAAAGAAATTTTATAAGTTGCAAAATATTTTGCAATGGGTGGTTTTGTATTTACTGTGATTTTACTAGCTCGACGATGATATTTAAATGGCAGTTGCTCTGAAGATAAATATAAGTACGTATTATAACAGTGGTTTTTCAAAATACAGTATCAGTACAATAAGGATATATCGCCTGGAATTTACATAAGGGTTCACCTGAGAGGATATTCCAAGGCCGAATAGTTTTCCAAACTTCTGTCGAAACTCGGCAACGAAAACCTATGTCAAGCCGTGACAGATATCGCCAACCTCACTAATATAATATATTCCGACATCAAGAACATAACAGCCAAACCTGTGTCCTGACTTCGAAAAAGGGCGATTATCACTCTGAAGAATTATAAGGCACTAGAAATCAACAACACACACCTCGGAGCCTTTCATTCGGAGGAGAAGATCTATCAGTCGATTAACACTGTGATGGACGCAGAGGACACAGTGCATTACCACATTGAGTTTCTCATCACTCTCAACTCTCCCGAACTTCTTCCAAATCGCCTAGCTTTGAAAGTTAGAGCACCCATTATACTACTGAGAAACGTGAAGACTCCCAAACTCGACTGCAGGTGAAAGCTCCGCATCGAAAAGTCACTGAGGTCACAATTTTCATAAGTTTTGGAGAAAAGGAGACAGTCCTTTCAGACTATTCTTTTCAATTTAAGAGACTGCAAGGGAAGGTAAAAAGTTGTAATTTGCCATATTAATTCTTTTTACAAATAGGGTCAAGTTATTTTCAGGGCTTTTCAAAATTCTTCCCTCTTAAGGAGCTAACTGTGGTAGACCTGTTCTTTAAAGATCTATAACACGGAAATTACTATAGGTGGGAACTGAAATTCGACTTATTAGTTCATTTTACAAATCAGATCAAGTAAATTTCAGGGTTTTGCAGAATTCATTCCCGAAAGGGGTCAAATGGGACAAATCTGTTTTTATAAATATCGCCACAAGGAAACTACTACAGGCAGTAAGTTGAAATTCGGCATTGTAGAACGTTTTACTGATCGGAAATCATTTTTAGGGTTTTTTGAAATACATTTTCTCAAAGTGGTTAAATAGGCCAGAAGTGTTTTTCTAAAAATAGCCACAAAAATTCTACTACAGGCCGGAAATTGAAATTCGGCATACTAGATCGCTTTACAAATTAGGTCAAATCAATTTCAGGCGTTTTCAAAAATAACTCCGGAAAGGGTTAAATGAGGTAGATGTGTTTTCTAAAGATCGCCATAATACGGTAACTGATACCTAATATCAAAAAAGTTTGTTTTAAGAACTGAACGTGCTTGCTGTTATATCTTACTTATCTGGGTTTATAATCAACAACCCCAACAAAAGTAGATGGAAGATGAAGAATATAGAAAATTGTAGGAAGGGAAGATAGTACAATAGTATTGAAAGCTGAGGAAATAAGGTGGCTCGGACATATAATAGGAGCGGCCGATCGAACAATGATAATAGTAATTAACGTTACCCCTCTGTTCAATGAGGCAATAATTTTGCATCAATAATAAATACTAAAAACTACTAAATTGAAATGGGACTACCATGAATATGTGTGATGTAGCTATAGTGCATGCATGTTATATGAGTGGATGCATGTTAAATTTATCTTAACATTCGAGGACACGATCATGTTAAACACTGTTTAACATTTCAATGAGCAATAAAAACAATTACAACATGGAGACCTGATATGAGCAGGTTCAAAAGAAACACAAAAAATAGATTCTATGAAGATGTAATAGAGGATCTAAGAAATATGAAATCAGGGACTGTAAGGAAGAATGATTAATAAAGTAAGATATTAGAAGCAGCGAAAACACACTAGATTATAAATAAACAAAAGGGGAAAATGTAGGACTAACCCCTTACAACAAAAGGTTGCGTGCGCGAAGTTCTACAATTGCGAATCCCAAAAACTATATAGGCAAGTCGATATAAAGTACGACGTTCGAAGAGGCGGAATTTCAAAACTAAACATCACCTAATGTGCTATGAAGCCGAAGGAAAAGTATTTTAAAGCCGTTACACCGTGTCTAAAAGAAATCTGCCACACGGAACACAAGAGTTGATATTGATACTTCCAATTTTCTAATCTAATTACAGAGGGGTACCGAGGACAGCAAAAACGGTTCTCCTGTAGCAATTATTAATTACAAGAGATGTTAATTCATATCCCGTAGAACATGATGGGCACACACTCCACTGTATAAATTGATTCAGATTATATGAAGTGTATCACAATGTACATAGAATCATAGGGGAATGCTCCTTCGTACGGACGTTTGAGTTTGCTCAATATTTCAATTTCTAATTTAATCAAAACGTTGCAGTATTTCAACAGCTGCTACTATTTATTAACTGACCCCTTGCATCCGTAACTCTAATTTAGTGGTTATACGAAGTATATTTTCATAGCTGAGAAATAAAAGAACAAAAACAAAACTTTGGAACACTACTAAAAACAAAAGTCGAAAATGCACTCTAGACCAAACAAAGCAAGACGTTAAATCCAAAATACTAGAATGGGTTGATCATGTGAAAAGAATGAGAAGCCACATGTGAAGGAACCGTACGCATAAGAAAACCATAGAACGACTGATGTAGAAACCCACAGAATTGCTTCTCGTATCCGTATAACAAGTCCATTTTCGGTGGAGTTTTTTGCAGATTCCTCCAAAGCTCCCTTTTGAATAAATACAATCTCGGCGGAGCAGTCTAGCTAATTCAATAATGTCCTCGTAATAAACTCCCATCTCGGCGCTGCAGCGGGCGAGGAAAATTAGAAAAGCGTGCAACAGATCTAATTTCCTCCTTATATTATTCTTTCGCGCCGTTCGCAAATCCGGAGTCCTGCCCGCGAAGGTCCAAAGTGCGCTGACCGATGGTGACCCTCGCCATGACAGCTTGCATCGCGGCCGAATCAATGGCCATGGCTCAATCAAAAGGACCCTCCAGATGAAATCTGAATTATTCGCCCAGTTCACAACGACGTCGTTAATGCCAGCCTCCTCTACCGCTGAACCGCACAACATACGGACCAATCGTTACACAAAGGTCCCTCGACCGAACGGATCGTTATGCTACAATATAAATACGTATTTTGATCAAAGACTGCTTGCTGCGACAATAATAATAAGGATAGCAGGCACGCCGCCGAACATTCTCGTCCTTATGAGCGCGCTGATCACCTTAGGCCGTCCTCATTTTCATGCTAAGCTCCTTCGACTATGCAATTTTGTACGTGTTAGTGTACATCAAAATACATCTAGTACTTAGTTGTAAAATTTCTGATAAAAATCTGGTGTGATACACTCACACAACTTCCTTTTACAGTGATCTTATAATTAGTCAAAAATTTCATTTTTAATTTTTAACCATTTGTTAAAAATTTTAAAAAATTACAAATTCTACAAAAACGGTACAAAATCGAGTGTTAGTTCAAGAGACAAATTTTCTCTAGAATTTTAAGGTGAATTCAAAAATTTAATAATATACCGGGTGTTTTATTTAAAATAGGAGTTAATAAAAAAAATAGAAAAGAAAACAAAAGAAACCCACTTTAGAAGTATTCAACTGGAAAATCACCTATCTCACATCAATACACATTAAAAATGTAAGAAAAATGTAAAGTTTAAAAAAAATCGTTAGAGCCGTTTTTGAAAAAATCGAAAAAAACTGAAAAATCACAAGAGTAAACACCTACTTCCGGTTATGCGATTTTCTTCAAAAGCTTGCTGTCTCATCTACATAGTACACAAAACTTATATATGAAGTTTCAACGCCATACCTCTTTTCGTTTTTGAGATATTCTGTTCACAGGCACACAGACAGACACACAGACAGACAGACAGACAGACACACAGACCAATGAAAAAAAATATGTTTTTTGGGATCAGGGGACTCTAAAACGTGAAGATCTGTTGAAAACTCAATTTCGAATTTTTGGGGTGAATCCAATACTTCCTTTATAGTAGTAAAAGGAAGTAAAAATATACTGCATCTACGAGGTTGTATTGATAGGTCATAGATCTGCAATTAAAGTAAAATAACTGGTGAGACAACATATTTCATACTAATTCAGCTCACAGTAGAAACATAACTGAAAAAAATTAAGAAATGCATTAAAGATGACGAAATACAATACATAAGAAGACATTAATCATTAATATTACATATATAGCACATATAAAAATTGGAATACGACTACCTCTTAATCGCCCCGAATGTAACAGGAACTTCACGTTACTTATCTTAGTGTATTTCAAGTATCATATTTTAATATACAACTGATTTGTACATGGATATTCTTTATTACGTCGGTACATACTAATAATTACGTTTAGTGAAGTGTGTAAAAACGGTGCGGCTACTACTGTTAGTTTAAGTAGGCGCTGATGTGTTTGCGCATACCACGCTATGTGGAGAATGAACGTAGGTGTATCGTAATATTGGTGTGTTAGCTCAGACAGGGTTTCGTTGATTTCTTAGTATTGTTGTTTGGCGACTCATAGGTTCAGGAGACCGACAAAGAAAGCGTTTGTGTCCGCAAGAGTGGTAGTAAATAAATAAAAGCATTTGCGGAAATACCTACGAGGGACAGATCCAGATTATTTCACAAGTATAGTATTTAACGATCATCATCTACGGTATGGGATTTATGCCAGATTCTGTTATTCACAAGCAATAATCAGAGCTCGTAGCTGTGCGAGTTGCCGAAACCAGCGCGTCTAGTGTTCTGTGCGTATGTTAAACGAAACTGCGTAGTAGACCGTCAGAATAAAGGCGTGGTAGAAAGAGCTGTGTACTTCGTTATTTAGCAGTTAATTACCGTACTTATTATTGTTGCATGTGTATATGCTTGTTAGAACAATTTCCCGAATCTAGTGCTTTCCGCATTAGTAGCTCAAAAGTTTACTCTATGCGATAGTTATTTCCTCCCATTTTAAATACCAGCGTTCGCAGGCTGTTCAGGGGCATCGATTCAATTGTATTTATCCGTGTTCTAAAGCCAAATAAGTTTTCTGCACCGGTTATAATAACGTAGCCCGGTTATCACCTTCTTTATTGCTTCCGCGGCGACAAGGAGCCGCAATGAAGCGCTCAGTACTTCCCCGAGATATTTTGTCTTAGGCTGCATTTGGTGTTGCAATATTTTGAAATTGCGCTGCGGAGGGTGTAGCCTGTCGTTGTAGAAGAGAGATGCATTGTAGGAAGCGGCAACAGCCGTTGAATTTAGCCGCTCTTGTGAATTCATTACCGTCCCGGCTTTGGTTGACAAAACACATGTGTGCCGATTAGCGCCCCGGCCCGCACCGCTTTGCGGCCTGGGTGCCCTTGTAATTCCGCTTCCACTGTAGGAATTATCTGTGTGTCTTTGTTAATTTGTGCCTTTCGAAGATATAGAACTGCTTCGTTTTCGTGGCCACCCTTGGGATTCGTTGTGATGTGAACATTGGCTGTTGGGGTTCAAGTGAAGCAAGCAAGTTAGCGTGGTCGAGAGTGTATTATCGTGGTGTTGCGAGACCCTTAATTATTGCTACGGCGGATCATTTATCGGACTCTTAAAGGTACCTACACTAGCTTAAATAAGATGTCATGTTATACCCCGCACGTTGAGGGTTCGTTCCGTGTTCCTGTATTGGAAGTTCCGTACGTCTTTACTCGTTCTGGGGATATCGTCTTGCCAACCCCTGGCTGTGACAAATATAATCGACCCCTTGTTCCCGCACCCCGCCAACACCCTGTGGTCTCCCGGCCGTTCTTTCCTTCAGGCATCTTGGGAGCAGTTTTTTTAAGAGACGATCACTTACAACAATGCCGCACGTCAAATGCAGTCAACTAACCTCCTTCAGGTACCAATTTTTATTGTATTAAATTTATTGTTAGAACCATGGTAATTGCTGATTTGCCAAATTCAATGAATTGCCGTCATATAATTTTGTTACAGTTTAACTTAACGTGTGGCTGTTTCGTTTCTGAGCCACTGTCAAATATTTGTGTGACTGAGTCAGTATTTTGGTTTATTTAATGTGTAATAACATTTGTGAGCCACGCCGTTCATTTGCAGTCAAGATTACCGTTTTTAACTAAGTTAAGACGTTACGTAATTTAACCTAACTCTCACTAACCCATGTCGGTGTTGTTCTTTTTATTCTAAATATTGTTTTTTATAATTTATATATTTTATTATTTTAATAGAGTCCATTGTCAAGTACGTATGCTTTTAATTTGTCGTTTACAATATTTGCATGCGTTGTGTGTGTATTTTTATGTTGTAAAAGGAGTTTATCAGCTGCACCGAGTAGTTATTTTTGCAAGGTAAGTCAGTGTTGTACGTGGATTTTCGACTCTGCCAACCTAGAAGTAGAAAGGTGACGCCCTTACCTCCACATTCAGAGTGCGTTCACATGTGTTGCTTTTGTTTTCCCGATTTAGTTTGAATAGGGTGGCGCATCAATATTGAACATCTTTTACCCCTCGTTACCGGAGTACAGTCCTAACTCAAATGTCGTAAAGAACCTGCCCATCTATACATTAGTTTAGCCGGCAAACATTGTTGTTACCGCCATCGTAACAGGGTTAGGGCCGCGTATTCTAGGTAAATTTCCCGATTATGTCGTAAAGTCGTGTTTGTGCTGTAACATGCTGCCTGTGCGACATACTAAATTTCATGTTAAATTAATGACAGTATCTTGGATCTCTTATTAATCCCAAAGCCAGATTCTAGATAGTATAGATGGTATATATGCTGTTCATTTGTATGTGAGAAAATTGGCTTTGTATTTTGTTACATTTTTTATTAATTAGCCTCCTAAATCATATTTATAAACTCTTTACAAGAATCATAACATCAAGACTAGAGAGAAAATTAGATTATGGAAAAAACGATCACTTACAAGCTGTGATATTACTAGTACGAAAATATATAGAGTATAATAGACCTTTAGCGCTTGCTTTTGTCGACTTTCATAAAACATTTGATTCTCTAAAATTAGATAGTATGCTGGAAGCTTTAAACGAAAGCCGCACTGACAACCGCTATACTAAACTCATTACCAAAATATAGAAAAATGCAACGTTGACAGTAAAACTGCATGAAGAGGGTAATAAAATAAAATTAAATCTGGTCGTCAGATAAGGGTATACACATTGGAACTGCAAAAGTATAGCAATAGATGGTGAAAATCTGAACCACCTCCGCTATGCGACGACAGAGTTATCATAACTGACGAACTGGGAAAACTAAATGAGGTGTTAAATAAACTAGAAGTAGCATGTACAGAAATTGGCTTCAAGATAAATTAACAAAAAAAAAATTTATGACAAAGTGAAAAGTCGCGAAATAGAATTAGTAGAAAAATACATATATTCCAATGGTCGTAGGCCCCAAGACTTGACTCGGTTTGCGGTACATTACGATAATAAATTGCAGATAAATAAAATATAAAAGGGCATAATACTATCTATTTGGGTCAAGTAAATAAAAATAGAAAACACCAATATTTTAATCAGCTGAAGTCTTACATTAAATTTAAAACCATATCAATTAAATAGCAAGCTCAAAGTGGAGCTTTCAAAGCAATCCATCTTAATATCTTGGATATGAACTAAGGCTGAACAAAAACAATAAAATATGGGAAATACAAAGACGAATAACATTGGCGTTAGCTGCATACCGAAAAATGTGTGATATGTTTAAAAGTGGCATTCTCATAGGCTTAAAAGAAACAGAAAAGCATTCGACCAATGTCTGCTTCCGGTCTTCACATACGAATCCGAAACATTAACTCTGACCAAAACAACAACATCGAAACTAAAAGTGCCACAAAGACGAATGGAAAGATCGATGATGGGAGTAAATTTGAGGAACAAGATCAGAAATGAAAAACTGCGGAAAATAAACTGGCGTTACAGATGTTATAACACGCTTAGCTAGGCTAAAGTGTCGATGGGCTGTGCATGTGGCCAGACTTAAAGATATGAGATGGACACGAAAACTACTATCGAGAGATCCAAAGAAAACTGTTCCTCAGCGGGCTGTGTAAATTCAACGTATGAATAATATGTTGGTGACACTGTACGTCAATGTCAAATTCGAGGTTATCAGGTTAGGTTTTCCGTCAGTTATGACACAAAATGACGCAAATCCTAACCTGCTAACCTCGAATTACGTACAGTGTCACCAACAGATTATTCATACGTTGAATTTCCACAGCCTCCTGAGGAACAGTTTTTTTTTATCTCTCGATAGAATGTAGACCACGAGTAGATAAGCCAAGCCAAGGAAGCCCACCACCGCGCTGGACGGATGATATAAAGAGAATAACAACAAAATGGCTATAGACAGCGCAAAACAGGGATAAATGGAACCGCCTAGAGGAGGCCTATGTCCAACAGTGGACAAAGTAAATTGATGGTGATGATGATGATGAGCTAAGGTAAACAAAACAAAAAGAATCTCATGGCTACTGAGTTAGCTGGCAATAAAGAATGGCCAAATTAATAAAAACGTAAAGGACATAGATAGTTCCTCTAAAATCGTCGCCTTACAATTTGACGCCCACACGTATGAGCAGGAGCACTTGGCTTTACTAGGATTGCAATAAAGTCAGGAAACACAAACATTTCACAATAGAGAAGACACTCAAAATATATTGCTAGATGCAAGAGAAAAATAAAAACATGATACGTATGCAAAAATATATGAATACAGGTATGAGAAAAAGAATTCAACTATATAGAAATACAAGAAGATATAGTAGCAGAACGACTGGTTATTGGAAAAGACCAATATCAAAACGAAAAGCGTTGTTTGGCATACAGAGAAAAGTTACACGCTAACAATAAGAAAAATAAAAATTGATAGCACTATAAATTGGCGCATGGAGAAAACGTTAAGCGTATCCTGTTGCCCAGTGAAGAACGGTTTCAAATATTTTTACTAAATTTTGGAGAGGTAACAGAGAGACGGCGGGACATATTTAATCGTATCTTTTATAATTACCCCCTCCCCCTTCTCTATTTTGAGGTGTAGGGGGTAACTTTGGAATTTTAAATAGGATCATGTACTTTAGTTTATAAAATTCGAACCTACGTATAAAACTACGTATGTGTACAAAACATTTTGGATTTAATGTTTCGGTTACGGAATTATGATTAACAAAATTTTGATTAAATTTAAGAAATAAATAAATTGTACGAATAAATCAAGTTCTCTTATTTCAGAATTATTTCCATGGAAATATTATTGTTAAGTCAGAAAAAGAAGCCGAGTGGCGCAGTTGGGTAAGCGCTTACATTAAGCAAGTCCTCGGTTCGAATCCCGCGGGGGTTGGAATTTTTCAGTCGCTTTGGCGATTGGAATCCGGCTCGGTGAGACCATTCACAGTTGGGCACCAAATTAACTTTACTTAGAACAACATACCTAAGAGATAGAGTAACAAGGTCAACACATCACCAAGACAATTTTTTTTTCATTTTAATCTTACATTTCTTAGTAGCCTGATTTCTTGTGAATCTAACTCAGGCCGTAATCCTATAGTTGTTCTATTATTTTTTTACTTATACCTAACATGCTACATGCTAAGATCCTAAAAACCTAACATGCATGAAACATAAAGATCATTACATGACATCACACAAAAAATTCCTACACCAAACAGAAAACATGCTAAAAAATAATTTTTATGGTTGACTTACATCTGAGTTTTCTGATTGAGTTGTTTTCTTAATCTGCTAATTGCAGTTGTTTGTTATCCCCTTCTTAAGCCTAGTCTAATTTTCTATGATTACATTATGTAGTTTTTTAATTGTTTTTGTAGTCAGCTGCTTGCAGGTCCGGTAATCCATGACCTTGCACAATAGCTTCATTTTATACCATATTTCCTTCTCTATCCTTAAGTCTAGTCTTATTTCCTATTTTTATTATTATTAAAAAATTGTCTTTAAGTGTCTCTTTCACTTTCACTGATTCACTGTTACCTGGTCCGGTAATTCCTGGACCATGTTGGACAGTTTAGTCATTTCCTTTGTCATTGAGTGTTACCTCGTGGATTTGTGGAATTGTTGTTGTTGTATCTGTGGTAATGTTGTGCTCATTTCTTGGGTAGCAGATTTCAGTAGCCCTTTCATCACTTGACTCAGAGAACTTCGTCTCAAGAGACTCAGGGATTCCCTTCCTCTGCAGCCCCATTCCATGCCTTTTTCTTGTCGTTAGATGTTGTTGTTTATCATCTGTGGGCAAGTTGTTAGTCATCGCTTTAAAAGTTTGAGAAAGTTATTGCTCATTTCTTGGGAAGCAGATCTCAGCAGCCCCTTCATTTCTTGACTCGGAGAACTTAGTGTCAAGAAACTCAGGGAACTACCTCCTTCTGCAGCCCCTTTCCATGATTGTTCCTTGAAGTTACATCTGATGGTTATTTCCATTGAGTCTTTGCTCATTGTATCTTCGTTGGCATTCCTTTGATATTTTGTCAGCAAGCTTGTTTAGATATGGCAAGAGTCTCTCGTCTCCCGCGTGTTGTGTCCTCTTAGCTCTTCTCTTTCTCTATATGCAATGGCGTGCATACGCTGGCATTGAAACAACGTGCTCAGGAGTGCCTACCTCTCCACATTCACATTCATTGTTCTCTTTTAGATTAAATCTATAGAGATATTTCGGATACGGACCATGTCCCGTGAGGAAGTGTATCAGCCCCTGCGTTGGGTTTATCTCCGCTGCTCTTCTGACGTCAGGTAGGAAGTCATACATTCTTCTTCCCTTATCGCAGTTCTGCCATGACGTTTGCCGTTCTGTTTCTTTAGCTTCTTTGGTCTGACGCTTTGTTGTCAATTCCGCTTGCATTATTTCTTGCACTTTTGCCGGTTCTACCTTCCCCATCCAGTACATGGCCGCTCTCTTTTTGATTTCCAGGTGGAGTGGCAGTATCCCCGTTACCGCGGTCAAGGCCTCCGTCGGAGTCGTGCTGAAGGCCCCTGTCATTCTTAGTAGCGCTTTTCTCTGGGCTCCATTCACCTTTTGTTTTTGCTTGATGTTTTTTTAGCCTGTGCGCCCATATGCTGGCTCCATATCCCACAATTGAAGAAAGTATCGTGTTCATGTATACCCTTACACACGAAAGTGGTATTTTGTATTCTCTTGGCGTCAATCCAGATATTTTATACATCATCTTGGTCGCCTTGTTGCATACTTCTTCAATGTGTTCATGGTAGTTTCTTTTTTCATCCGTCTTGATCCCAAGATATCTCGTGGATCCAGACCTTCTGATGTTTTGTCCTCCTACCTTTATGATTGGATCTCTTTGCAGTTCCGCTTTCATTAAGGAGTAGATGGTCTTTTCTTTTGATAATGTGAGCTTTGTCTCTTTGCACCATTGGTTTATGTATTGCATCAGGTTATTGCACTTTTCTTGAATGTGAGCCCTTGAGTTAGCCTCCACCAAGAGTAGAAGGTCATCCGCGTACGCTACTGTTCCTGCTGCCTCATTGTTGTCTTCCAGTTTTTCCAGTAGCTCCTCCAACAGCACATCCCCGAAAACTAGTCCACACACTGACCCCTGAGGACATTCTTTTGTAAGGTGTTTTGTTACCTTCTCGTCTGGGCATTGTATCGTTACATACCTATCCTGGCAGGAACTTCTAAAGCTCTTATACAAATCCCTTGGACAGTTTAGATCTTTTAACCTTCTAAACAGGGCCGGCCACCACAAGTTATCAAAAGCGCCCGTGAAGTCTATGAAAATCACTACTACATATTTGCAGTTGCTTTCCTGCACCGATCTTATCGCCCTGTTTATTGCATCCTCCGTCGTTCTCCGCGCCCTATATCCATACTGGTTTTCGTGCATTCCTCTCCTCTGTGTGAGCAGATGCTGTAATAGCCTCTCACACAGAAGCTTCTCCTGCACCTTCCCCAGAACATTTAAAAGACATATGGGTTGATACGACTTTGGCTTCGCAGGGTACTTGCCAAGACACACACCTCACACAATGTTTGCTGTTCAAGCACCAAAGGGGCACTCCAACTCTGTATCCCGAATCCGATGCAACTTGAGCATTGTACCGCCAGATGCAAGCGCATAAAGTACCAGCTTCTACACCGCAAGGTAAATGAGGTTACAGATTATACATACATACATACTTAAGTCAGTTGAGAATGTTGACGTTTTAACGATTATTATTTTTTATATTTTATAACCTGTGAGGAGGGATAAATGTTTTGGCCTTACCTGTTGGCGAAAGTTTTATTTGGTATTTTTCCGGCTGGTAAATATCAGCCTAATTGGGCTAACTGGCCGAGAAGGGTCGGGGTTCGAGCTACGCTGAAAGGGAATAAAAAAAGGAGAGGGCGCCAGGTCCTCGAAGTTGTTTTAATCCTTGCTTCGGACTATCACAAGGTGGAGATAATTTCCAGCAGAACAATCAAAATCAAAGTAACGACCAATAAAATATCACAGCTTTATTTTAATTTGGTGGGTATTATAGTGCAATACCATAAGCATGCATGTTTAAATATAAGTACAAATATAAATATAAGTATATATGAAAGTTTAGGCAGGTATACGGCGGACAAAACATACATTTAAAAAAACAATTATGTTCGGGCGCCGCAGAAACATAAAGAAAAATAATTAAACTATAGGTCGCAGAGCGGGTTCAACCAATAATACGCCGGTACAGAGCAATGCAAGTATATTCTGGCTAACGTTTGGCCCCGATTGTTAGCTCTAAATGACGTTAAAACTACACCCCCAACGTACGTTTAGCGTGGCCACACCTTACGCCGAGGTCCCTATTAATAGAAAGGCATCAGGGTATTCATGAATAAAGTAGCAAAGACTTGTTTCTGCTCTTTAACAAATTTGATACAGGCGTAAAATAAATAACCGGGTCGCGGAGACTCAAATTTGAACCTGCGTCGTCCGTGGTCGGTTCACAAGCCACTACCGTCGTCTAGCGGCTATCTTTACGCTGTAAAATTTTGAACCGCAAATGGCGGCGTGGAAGCAATCTAGAAAAGTGTAAATACAAATCTACATTTACATATATACCGAGGCCGAGGGTTTAACGCGCTAAGCTGCTAATCACAGCTACTACGTGCTACCAGGTAAGTAAAAAGCAACATTCAAATAGGATGCTATCAAAGCTCGGAGTCTTATGATATCTAATCTGTAATTTGCAGGAGGCCCCACTGTAAAGCAGCGGAGTCAAGGCCGACAGAACTTTGGTAAGCCTAATAAACTGCAAAAAGTGACCGCACGAATTTTGCGGCAGCCCTAACATTCATATCTTAAACGAAAACACTTACAAAAAGCAAAGTACACGAGGGGTACCATCCGTCAAGCGTGCCCTAATTTGTATCTATACGAAGCGCTACTATTCTATTATAAAATATGCCAGGCGCAATGTGTAATAGCTATACTAGCGTTTTGCCTGCAGGAAGGTAAGTTGGAATCTAACCTTTCCGTTGGCTTCCATGTACACTGGCGCAGCTGGAGGCGGCGGAAGAGCGAAGGTCACGGCAGCAGCTGCTGACGGCGGTGCAAGCTATGAAGGCTGTGAGTGGCCTGCAGGTGGATGAAATGCAGTCACGTATTCCCTAACCTAGCCCTCAGGCGTTGCGAAATTCACATGCAATTTGACAGTTTCAGGAGCCCAGCTGGATGGACTGGATTCCAGCAAAGTGCAACCGAACAGGGAATGCATAATTCCAACAGGAAATGGCTAGAACGTACAATGCCCAAATGATCCCGCGAATCAGAAGACAGGGCTTTATCTTGTCTAACGATGGTATGAAGCCATGGGAACGCGCTAAAGTTGATCCCAAAAATCCGCAAAAGCGACAGGACGTAGGTAGGCAACTATATAACAATTACGGACGTCCGAAACAAAGCAATAGGACTTCTAGATCTCCCAAGAAAACTATTCGGAGGGGTGAGCCCAGCAAAAGTGCTTTTTGAAGCACTTAAGCTGCAGGGAAAACCAACTAGCACGGCAGTTTTGCTTGGAAAGAAGGCAGAATTCGACACCATCTTACAGGTCACAAGGTAACAAAATTTTTGGGCAAGTGGACCAAGAAAAGCTTCCTGAAAGATATGACTGCAACAAGAGATAACAAATTTGTTCTAGCAACAATTCAGGCCAGAAAATAGTTTATAATGAATGCATGTAAAATTGCCTAACCACGAGGCTTAAATATCTGTAGAAATGAAACCAGAATAAATTTAAATAGTAAAATAAGGGTAGTTGCTAGGGGAGGTGCTTACGAAACTACTTAATAATTATAATTAAATATTTAAAAACTAAAACACAGCTAACTAGGCTTATCCTAATGCATGCAATATTACCAAAAACCACCTATTAATACTTAGGGATAAAAATTCAACTAGCAAACGTTTACTAATTTAAGGGACGCTCCAAAGGTACCGTAACAAACCTAATAAATCACAATTCCGTGACGGAAAAAGAAAATCCAAAAATTGTTTTGTACACGTATGCAGTTTTTGGGTAGATTCTAATTTTCTAAACAAAAGTACATCATCTTGTTTAAAATTCCAAAGTATGTTAAAATAAAATTTCATCAAAATATGTTTTACGATTTTCGAGATATCGCCTTGTAACACTTGAAAAAACTCACCTAGTATATAAAGAAGTACAACGAAAACTATTAATTATTATATGAGCAGGTAGCAAAAATGAAAAATAGCTGAATAAATTATTGTATAAGAATTTATCGTCAACATGAATCAAGTCTTTTGCTGCAGGTTATTTTGCTTACTAAGTGCAACAGGTTTAAAGAGTTACATAGAAAATGTGTTCGCTTACGAAAGTCAAATTAAGAGCTAGGGAAAGAAATATTTTATTACTGGTCAAGCGCTGCCACGGTGCGTCATCAGCCAATAATGTAATGAAAAGCTATCATCATGGAAACCTTCCTTACTGATTCGGAAAATAGGCGTGCTTAACGCTCGGAGTCGAACTTACCTTGCCCCTGTTTCCCTAAAAACGCATACTGCAAGAACTAGGGTTTAAAATTTCCCTTAAACTACAATAAACGCCTGATGCCCCAGCACAAATATAAACTGAGAACAATAGTATTGATCTTCGGATAGCACGTTAGCCACCGTTTCCACGTAGCTATTAACACACCCAGATGGAGATGTAATTTTGAGTAGGACCGTTAAGTGGCCACATCTTTAAATAGTTCAAACACATGCAGCTTAAATATTATATACACAATATAGGCGGTAATATATTCAAAAATATATGAAAATGCACATGCAATATTATTATAAAATGACGTACATATACTTGGCTTCAAATACAGTAAAAATTTGCTGCACGAAATGAAAGGCAAGAGAGCTAAGCCGCGGCCCGAACGATGATTTCTGGCGAGCTCTGGAATCGGAGAGGTTTTTTGTTAGAAATGGGTTAAATGCTATTGACTGGGGTGGCCCCCGGTCTCGCTGGTACGGGAATGAAGTCAAGCTGAAACGATTGCGGACGGAACTCAATAGGGTTGTTGCTGAATTCGATAAAAAGTCGAAAAGGAAATTCTACTGTACATCAACGGAACTTGAACAGGACTTGAAGTAGTTTATTCCTGGGAAACTGTTTATAACCAGCCAAAACAGTTTTTTCTCACTAGAGCCGCAAAATGATTAAAAAAAAGAACATCGCTCTTAATAAAAACTGTTACCACTCACTTACTCAAGGCTTGATCTATGATTTATTACCAGCACTGCTAGCATAGCAAGGAGTTGAATGCTTTAAGAAATTCACACCTCCTCCATCGGCGCAAAACCAGTGGCGGCGTCCGTAAAGTTAGGAACTACTAACACTTTGCGTCCATTATAGTTATAAGCCTTCTCTTTCTTTCCACTTGCTTCTATCATACACTTTTTTTGGCATTCATCGATCTTGTGGATAGTCTTTCTACACGCCGTCAGATTCATACTTTGTTTTGGCGATATGATCCCGTTCTAATTTACGATGCCTGTAAGTCCAATTCGTCTTTTTAAAATGTCATCTCTAGATAGTATTACTGCAAGCCTAAGTATTTCACTTCATGTTCGTACTAAAAAGTTGAAATGCTTTAAATTTGAACTGGCATCTTAAAACTTGTTACAATTGTTACTGGAAAAAATGCTGTGGATTAACGTTATAGAGTCTTAGAGACTTAGTTGATTGTAACACAAAAAATAAGTAGTGACCTTAGAATGGCAGTATAATAAAGATCCAAAAAGAGAAGTGACCCACAAGTAACAGATAAAAATATGATACTGTGAAACGTTCTCATCATCATGTTACAAGCTAAGATGATTGAGCTTTTCATATTGTTATTTCCATGATTCTTTAGTTAATATTTTAAATGCTTATGCAAGAGCCCTTATAGATGAATTTGAGTTTTTTTCCTACGCCTCCTTCACGTTTTGCATAATTAGTACTTTATGATCATACTTGCGTTGGTTGCCTGAACCACTCTTATGGGAAGTACGGCAATCGTTAAAGCCAGTTAATCACACGACTTCAACAAGTATAGCGAACTCTCTCCGAACTTTATCTTTAGTTTCATTTCTATATATATTCAGTACAATTTTTTGAGTAAAATCCTCTTTGTTGTGTCTGATTACTCAGCTTTATTTTCAGCAGCTGGAAGCTCCTAGTTTTTTCAATTGTTTGGTCAATGTGCTACACTTGGCATGCAAAATATAATTTTTATCAATAATAATGACAAGAACCTAATCCAAAAACACAGAGGTACAGTAATTTGGGATTTTCTAAGTGTGTAGCAAATATTCCAGCTGAATCTTGAGCAAAATGGTACTACCGAAAGCGCCACTGATTTGCGGCAGTCTATACCGGCAGAACTAGAGATGTAATTGAAAACCTCAAATCACAGAAGGTCTTAAAAATGACAAAAGGAAACCAAGCTGAAGTTCTAGTTCTCTCTCACAAATACTATGATCTTGCACAATGTTTGTTGAACGTGTTTAGCGTTAATGTGGATGGTGACCAAAATTGTGGAACTGACAGCCATTATAAACGTACTAAAAACTCCAAGCACGTAACAACTAATGGGATATGCACGACGCATACAATAGGTAAACCTGCAGCCGATTTATTCCTCAACGATCTGCTTAGAATCGTGATCGCAAATCGTATGTAAGACATCACAATGAAGTTTCGGAGTATACACGGGAGATATTCTACAATTTTGCGCCTTCGCTTGCTAGAAACGACTCGACCACTATGGGAATCGTAAAAGGGGTACATGAACATACGCAAGCCGGTAGACCGACGACCATGAAGAAGCTACAGGAGGTTCTGGTGCTAGGTCCAGTGATGAAATTGTTCCAAAAGCTGCAGGGTTGAGGTCTGCGAGTTTTTCCTCAGTTAGCGTTGTGCAAATGTAGCAGGAACGAATTTCAAACACTTCGGAGAAAGGTATTTTGCCTGCGTATCCGGATAGCACACGGAAACCGCTTACAAACCTTTTCTCCAGGTGTATCACGTAATGGTATGAATACACAAATGGGAAGAACGTTAGGAGAGGTGGTAAGAGAAATGAAATATCACAAAATCGCTAAACGACTAGTAAACAAAAGAGGTGAGTTTTGCTTCAGAAATATTTCTGAATCCTAGCAGAACTAGATGAACTTCAGCCACTGCATATACAATACATTGATGCTAATCGAACCTTCGCAAAATATTCGCTAATTTTAAATCCACATGACGTGGATCTTGGAAACATCAGTCACAGCAAAATGGCTGCGAAAATCTCTCTCCCTATACAGGTAAATAAAATGTCGCCAAAGTGTTCTTAGAGTTTTCAAAATTTGTTCAGAAATAGACCAGAGGATTAGGCCGCCAACAAACAACAACAAAAAGGTGGCAAACTAACCTGTATCAAACCAATTAAATAATGATCAAAAGAAGCCGAACTCAAGATAACTCGTGGGTACTACATATACCTATTTCAATTAGAGCATAATTTACACGTAACATCGTATTTGGAACTACATTAGGTCTTGCAATATCTGTTCAAATATCTAGATTTACTTGCATTTGTTTAGCAAAAGAGGGTGCTTCATTCCCTATGGTATCGGTGTTTTTCTTCGTGATTTTTTTCCCAACTCGTGTACCTTCATTATAACAAAATGGATTAGTAAAATTGGAATTATAAAACGTACAGAATATTTATAAACTAGGACTAACCACCCTGTGCGTACTTCTAGAGAATTACTTTCTGGTGGACTTGAAAGAAACGCAGCGAGGTGAAACAAAGCACACACTTGAATTATTATCAAATTAACCACGTGTCAGAGATTGCCAGGAAGAAAACTTGATAAACGTGCGCGCAGCAGGAGACCAGAAATATTATCGAAGGCAGCACCTGCGTCCGAGTTGCATAAAACAGCGAATAACACGATGAAACTTCAGTATGCAGCAAAGCTGCAGAAAATCCGGGAAAATTCCGGTATATGTTAACGATCGGCCCGGTAATAAAATAAGGCCATCAAATGCAAATGCGACGGTTAACGTTTGAAGTGCCTCGCTGAACGGCCACTTATTATGCGCCCAGGTGTCGATTTCAGCTGCACAATTAACTACTACTTCTTGCAAGCAATGGATACAATATAAATTGTTATCTCCAGATGAGCATTTTACGATCTGTGTAAATATCTAAGCCTGGTTGGGGCAAACACGCAAAGGTTATGTAAAGATAATTCGCTTAACACAATTTGATAGTTACTACCTGCGTTGTAATTATAAATGTTTGTATATTATGAACATTGATTATATACCTTAGCACCAGCATAATGGCCTATAACACTTAAGTATAATAATAAAATAAGGAAAAGCAAACTTCAGAATATAGATAATATCAGCATTTTCGAATGGTTAGTCAGGGAAATCTGCATTGGGTTGATCAGCCTCGTGATTATTGTTTTTAAAAAAGGATTAGAAATGTGTGACAGATAAAACTATGTCAAACATTTGCTTTATATTAATACATCATTAGAATTCCAAGCACATATGTTTCGATATCGAATAGAATAAAGCCATTAACCAGGCTAAAAGGACCTTGAGTGTCAGATAATGATAAAATAAAAGCTTAAATAATTCAAAGTCGAGTTACAGCTGCCAAAAACGTTTCCGCCACGCATATCATAGTATTTTTGTTCTCAACTAGTTAGTTTTTTAAGCTGCCCTAATGTTTCCATGTGTATCAGTAATTTGCATTTTTGCAAATAAACTTTTCGCTGTATTTTTATCACTGATGCAAAACTTATTGAAAGTATCTTCATTGGTCCCCAAATTCAAAATTGGTTTTAGATGGTCAGTTAAAGCTACTGGAACTAGCGTTGAAAAGGAAGCCTAGATCATGTTTAAAACCGTTATGTAAAACTTTTTGGGAAATCACGAATCAAATCATTATGAGAAAATTGTCCCAAACATGCTCGGAGAGCTGCGCAATGTAGGTTGCAATATGAGCATCAGAATTCACTTTTTGCATCTTGATTTCTTCCCTAAAATCTTGGACAATTAAAAAAATCTAAAAAGGACACATGCAATAAAATGAACAGATGCCTAACGCTAATTTGAAAAAGATGCACACTAAAAGCATATAAATCTTACTTCTAAAAAGAGAACTAAGCACACATGTACCAAAGTCACATCCATCCGAGCTCGTACCGCGTCGAAGCGATTTTAGCATGGATAGGCCTTCGCTCCACACCAACCCAGATGTGCTGCCAGAAGCTAAATGTGACCCTTGCATCTTGGAATTTCGCAAACAATCAAAGATTCCAAGTAACTCCGCCAGGAGATGAAGGCTTTATGAAGTCCAACAACACCTCCTCCAAGTATGTGCCTCCTTTATACACTGCACGGACCTCCTCAAGGAGCATATTAAGCACAATAACTGGTTCGCGACAGCTCCAACTTTACTGGTACGTAAATTCGTAGCTTTCATGTGCACCATATTCAATATTTTATGCTTGCCTCCCAATCTGGAACACACACATGCTCCTCCACCACGGCCCTTGAATTCTACAGTTACGACTCCAATTTTAAGTTGTCGGCGACTTCGGTTCCCATCCCACCTCAAGCCAGTCCCGATAGCAGCTTCCAACGTACAGAAACGGCCCCATTTGCTCCTAGCTTGTGATGTCTGATGTTTGAGCCCGGTTTTACACAAACTTTAAACGAAATTTTACTTGCATGTTTAGCTTTAATAATTGCCGCGTCGTTAGAAACGAGCACTGCACAGGAACTTGTGCAAAATGTCTTATTGTATACCCACTAAAGCTAACATATGGCTCTATAGTGTAGCTGGCTCTTGGTGTGGCTAAAAATGGGGTTTCCAAATGTATTTTAGCTTGTTTTTCGCAAAACATTTTTCTCAAAAACCTTGAAATTGCCTCGAATCGTTTTTGATATTACATTAGACTCACTTTGCATGTGTGCTTATCTGAAATTTCTATGAGTTAATTGGCTATTATTTACAAGACTCCCCTAAATCTTACTTTGGAAACAAATATATAACATAAATGTTACTATTTACAATTAATTGTCGATTAATTCTACGGCAAGGAAATCTGTTTGTACCTGAAGTTTTTCCTTGGCGAATAAAGCTTTGTTACATTAACTTGTAAAATTCTTCACCATGCAAACGGCTATCAAATTCTTAAATTAAAATCAATTTATACAGTGTATGTACAGGTTTAAACGATAAACAGAAAGCATTCGGGTCGGATTGAGGCGAAAGTGCAACTTGGAGTGCTGCAGCCCACAATACATTGAATATATTAGGTAGCCCTTAGCTCGGTCGCTGCAGAATATTTGTCTGGAGCTGCACGCTACATTTTGAAACCGGCGATTTTGGAATTAAACTGTTAAATACGACAGTATGTACTGGCTGAGTTGTTTAAATTTTGTGCCAAACTGATAATGCCAAAATTTTAAAATAATTCTGGTTTAGGTTTTGTCCGAGGAGTGAATTTTGAGTACTCGTGCTAGACGCACGAAGTTACCTTGACGTCTCCCGGAGCGATAAATTAAACCAAATTCTTACGTTACAAAAGCCCGATTTGCGGCGCAACTGCGAGTCGGATATTTGAGGTTTGAGCGGAAGCGACGACTTCATCTGACGTTAGTCTAGAATCGAGTGTGGACACGAATGTGCCGTCGTAACGGGGAAGTTGAGCCCTTAAGTAATTCTGGCAGTGAATCGACTTGATAAACCCTTATCACTCAGAAGAGTAGGCCAATCTTAGGCTGGCCATGGGATTCCGTTTAAGGCTGTTTTGAGAGGCGTGGTTAGATACGGTTTCTAACAAGCCACGAATAAAACGGATTAAAAGGTAGGTGATGATTCCAACTAGATACATTAGTTATGCTTGTAGTTCAGGTTTAAAGGTTCTGAAAAGCTTCCTACGGTTCTGAGCAGCTTCTTCGGGCAGGTTTAGGTTTTAAACTAGTGGCGACTTATTTTTCAGGGCAGAATAACGTCCGGAATAGTGCGGCAGCCCTATGTGCATCGGGCTCGCCAAAAAAACCGTCTCTGGCTTCACGCGGTTTCGATCAAGCCCAGAGGGCCTAACGGCACTTCCAGTTAGAGCTGGATGGGCGTTACTTTAACTGGCATTGGCAGCCTGAGTAACACTTTAAAAATGATTGTGCGAGACATTGTTGTACGTTTAGCTGCTCTGCGGTTTTGTTTGCAGTCAATTCCTCGGGTACTGGAAATTCAAGCGCCGATTGCTCTATTAAGCGGCGTACTAATTCTAAGCATCTTATTTATACGTATATTAAATTTTGTGCAGGTGAAAACGTCACATGAATACATTTTGAAAGAGATTGTACAAAGTGATCCAATAAACAGCGCCATATCACGAAATGTAAAATCCATTATTCACCCCTTCTGTAAAAGAAATAATGTGTGTCGTCTCAAAAAGGCTCTTTATGGCTTGAAATAAGCCAGGCATCAGTAGCACGTTAAATTGGACTGTCAACTACAACAAATGACAACTAACTCAGATCCTTACTTGTAAGCATTGTCTGTGATCAAGTAAACGATGTTAATAATGCCCGTTTATGCAGATGATGTTTCTATTACTTCCCAAGATTTTAAATGGGTTGAAGGAATTGAATTGAAAAACATCTCCACAAATATTTTTAATTTAGGGATCTTCGACGAACTAAATATTGTTTTGGCGTCGAATTCACTGATATTTGAGTAGGGTCTCTATAAGCCAAAGTGAATGCATTTATGAATTTCTATACAACCTGAAAACAAGTTTAACTAAGGATGAAGACTCAATAGAACAAGAAACACGTCCGCACAGGGACTTGATCGGCGCATTCATGTATGCCGCATTCGCGATTCGTTCACAGTTTAGCAATTGCCATATGAACACTCACTAAGGTTCTGCCAAAAGTATGTTACAATACCATTACGGCACAATATCTTACGGATCCCGATTCCAGAATTTTGGATTTCATAGATTTCTATTGGAGAAGATGTGATAAGTCGAACATCATATTGTACTGGGTACGCTTTAACACTTTCCAATTGAGAAATGAACAAGTAATCTCAAAAACAGGCAGATGTGGTAATCAGTATTTCAACCAAGGCTATGAAAGAAGCTGTTGGTTTTCAAAGCTTTGTGAAGGCTTGGCTTCCGTGACCTACAGTAGATCACCTTCTTCTAATATTCTTTCTTTAGTGAGTTATTCTTGTTCTCAAAGATTTACAATTATCCTTTATAGGCTGTATACTAGCACCAAGTTGCCTAACAACGGTGAAAGAGAAAAGATCAGCAAGCGATGCATTCGCAAAGGTAAAATACTATCACCCACTTTGCTTAACGAGTACTACATAGAACGAGCATTAACTAATGAAGAAAAATAAATTAAAAGCAATGTTGAATACGTTGACTATGTTATCAATATGGTGACCATAACTGACAACCTTGAATATCTACAATACCTGTTAAATAATATTAGTAGCTGACGATAGTACTTTAGGACAATTGATGAAAGCCAGACTAAATTAATGGTAGTTGGTCGAGCCCCAGTATCTAATCAACAAGTATTCTTAAAAGAAATACCGATATACAGCTACCTGTGTTTTTAATTAAATCAAAGCTGTACCACAGACAAGAAAATAAGAATAAGGATAATAACTATTATTACTATGCAGGATAGAAACATGAACCCTAATAGTAAAAATGACAAGAAACTTTTGATCAGCAAAGCTTACAAATGCTGAAGTTCGTAGAAGGCGTGGAAAAGGGTAATATGGTGATGTTAGCCCACGCATCAAATTTACCTAAGGCACAAATAGTGTGCTAGAAATGTCAATGTAGTTAAAAGTGCTACAATCACCACTCGCATCTCCATAGCGTTCTACGCTATGGAGATGCATTCGAATCTTCGATAAGGCGATCCTAGTCGTGGTGCGCCACGCAGTTTTTTCCCTATTCCCCTGTTGAAATTGCCCGATATTGAGGAGCTCGAAGAGTATAAGAGTATAAAAGGAGAATGCAAAGCTAGTTAACTTGACTTGAAACCTGAGAGCCAGACTTCCCGATCCTAACTACAAGCTCTAAGCCCTCTCGGCGCGTAGCCTTCTTACCCTGATCCTTTATCTGTCTAGCGACGGTGGACTTGGTTTCCATCTCGTTGGACAATTTCTGTACCTGTCTGGTGACGGTGGACTTGGTTTCATCTCGCTCGAAAATTCCTGTATTTGTCTGGGGACGGTGGACTTGGTTCCCATCTCGCTCCTTCCTTCACTTCCACCGCTCACTGCAGCTAATGATGATGGGTGGAATAGAAGAAAAAAATGAATGTAGAATGATCTATTTGTTTAGAGATGGATGCATAAATATGATGAAGTAATCGCAAACATCATGGCCCAAATTATAAGAAGAACTTGTCGAAAGAATAGATTTAAATAACCGTAAGTGCCTGAATAAAATATGAAAGCGAATATTTTAATGGATGGCTTTGTAATGTCATGTTATGAATTAACCCACAATTAAGAGATAATCATAATCCCGATCACCTTTCTATGAATATGTCAGTCTTGAGTTCACCTTTGTAGGTTCAATAAGAACAAGAGTGACTCTTAATTTCTTAATAACTTTTAATATGTAAATTTCAGTTCTAGTGCAACATGTTCCTTTAATAAGCATTACGTACTATATTAGGCATAGTAATCCTTTAACAAAGGAATGGTAACCAGGTCTGCATACAGCATAAATAAATTGACCAAAATAAAGTGCCTGTACGAAGATAGGCTAAATTGTGAATTGTTATTTTTTCAATATGGCTAGTTACTTTTGATCAATCCCACCCGTTCTCAACCAACCCGCAACTATTTATGTCGATTTTATCACTTCCAAATTACATTACTGGAGAAGTAGTTATTCAGGCCAACAAAGGGTTTCAGCTGAAAATTTATGCCAGTCCACATTTAGTGTAAGTTAAGCCCACGCTTTTAAAAGCCTCGAATGGCATGGCACGTCACCCTACTTGTAAACGTCCGAAAGCCACTCGCCAGAGCATTAGACTGATTGACTGCCGATGTGGATTGTGCATATTACCAGCAGCGAAAGGAAATGTAACCATTATCCGCTTTTGTAATCCGACGCACTACGAACCAGACCGCATTCGATAATTCGCTGGCACATACGCTTCAAACATGGAATGGCAAACGCAAACGCGTTCGACATTACAATTTATTGTTATCAATGGAAAAACGTAAAATAACGTCACTACTGGATATTCTTGTGCGATAAATTATAGACACGGTAATTTCCATGTTGCTAAAACCAGTTAACCCCACCGAAATGTCCAATAACTAAAGGTTCTGTAAATACGAATTTTCTCCAAAATATCTTGCATTGTAATCACTAAACTAGTATATGTCGATATTTACTCTTAAAGGATTCTCTGACCCTATAGATTATTCTCAGATTTCAGTTCCTGACTTTTTTCTTGTATACTGAACTTAAAACAGGCCAAATAACTCTAATGGATTACTTTGCGAAGCTTCTCTTTAATGTAGGTAATATAATTGACTGACGAATTTGTAGATCATGCAATGGTATCTACGTTAAATCACGATAATTTACTGCAGGAAACACTTTTAACGACGGTAAAGAGTAAAAATAACAATTAACTCTATAAAACGATGTAGTTCGGTATAAAATTTTTACCCAGCACGCTCGTCGCATGCTTCAAGGAAAAGTGTAGCGTTTACATTTTCAGGCAGAACGCTATGTTGATGGAAAGTACTTCACAATTCATTCAGCAGTAGATTTCAGTCCGAACAGGTATTTGAGGCGCTCAAGTGTTTAACAGGTTGCCTACCATGTGAATCACATATGTCTCGTACATTGTATTTTATTTCGTGCTTTACCGTAATTCATAGTTCTGTAATAAAGGCTTTCTTTTTGGAATGTCGCCTTCCGATACAGACCTTAAACTGTGACATCTGAACTCCTTAATATGCAATAACAATGGAATAAATAAAATATAATCTCAGAACACTTTAATATCAGCGTGATAAGAAGAAGTGAATACCCATAACAGTTCTGTAACCAATAGCGTTTAACGGTCCAGCTAAGGTACTCCGAAGGAGGGAGTAGGAGAATACTAGAATGATTAATACCAAATACGGACGCCACCAACTTGTTGTTTAACAACTCGTGAATCTAGTTTGAAAGATTTCGCGCAAGTTACGTCGAAGGACTTGTATCAAAAATACGCTTATTAAGCACAGGATCTTTGATAAGCTGTAACCTGTTATAGCCGAAACAACATATAAATGGGGTCGGATATGACTATTGAACAAACGCTCATGAAAGACATGAAACGTCTTGGCGGTCGGACTCGTGGCAGAGGGTTTTTCAGAAAGTGTTCTGAATAAATGGATTCTCGGAATGCCATCTACTCACCACGTATGCGAAGCTGTGAAAAAGTATTGCGGCATCACACCCAGCACCGCAGATCAGCATGTAGAAATGAAGGACTCAAGAATATAGACAGACCAACAAGATTGTTGGAAATGTAAACAGTGGCTCGGGAAACACTCTTCATTCTGTAGTACAAGAATCTTGTTTCACTATCTACTGGCTTTGTTGCCGAGGAGAAAACCAATTGTTATGAAGTGAAAACGGTTGGAGAGAACATTTCGCATGTCACCGAAGGCAGTGAATTTGGAATACTTAAATTGAAGCGTGCAAACATAGTAACACTATGGCTTCATCAGCTACAAAAATTACAGTTGGCAATGACATTATTAAAGTCGATTCTACCGAACTTTTCCAACGAATAATATGCACTATCTATTTTCCAACGGATTTACGCTCTTGTTTCAAGCATGAACTTCCTTCTGTACCTTTGTCTTTATTTGACAACAATGGTATGACAAGAAAAACGCTTATTGCTCTAAATCCATTGGAGAAAAAGGAATTTGCAATAAATCTTTTTTGTATGGAACTCTGTGAGAAACATTTTTAGTAAGTATAAAAATTCCAGTGTGACCAATGGTTTCTGAAAAAACGCTAAAAGCCACCGTAGTGCGTGTTAGGGGTGGTTTTTGGGAGTGAAGCAACCACTTGGGACTTGGAAACTCTTTTGTTTTTTAAAGCTGTTCCATTGGTGCGTATAACCTCCAAACTCATGCGTGAGCTGTGACTTATATAAGTCAATTGAAATCGGCATAATTACAGCATCCCAGTAAAGAGGTGTATGATAAAAGTAATTAAATTTCGGTTTTGAATATTTTTCAGAACCTTGTTTAGAATATAGTTACCCTGAAAGGATTTTTTACTATAGCAGTGGTAGCGGTAATGATATATAAAGCTAGAATAAACCGTTGGTAATCAAGAAAGGAACGAAGTTGATGTGCAAGATCGTGAGTGACGACTTGTTGATCTTACATCAATGTAATTCGACGTAGAGACATTTCAGTACCATTAGAATATCTACCCAGATACCATAGATTAACTGTTACTGATGTATATAGCAGACACCTGGCTGAAAAATGGGTAAATCTGAGTAACACAAATAATTAACTAACTCTGGAAGAAGAATACCACAAACCGACCTGTTTGGGGCTGCAACAAATGCCCAAATATCACAGAAACGATTATTAAAAATAATAATGAATATTGTTAAATGGGTCCGATTTTGCAACACTGGTTGTAAATGTGCCCAACTAGCTATTGCGTGTTGTGGGTTAAATACCGGATGTATGAGGTTATTATAAAGTTAGGAGTATACATTACATTTCTATATTTTAACAAATCAAGCCGACCACAAAAAGTAAACGAAATTTAATTGCTTAAATAATGGGATTCTATTGTATCTGTGTAAAACAAAAGTGTTGTCATGACAACTATTAACACAGATGTCAAAACAAAATCATCTCAATTTTAAGCAGACATTTAGTGAATTTATGGTCACCAAGATCACTTGTTCTTAACCCACCGAATTACTGGATGTGGAGTTATTTCAAACAATTGGTGTTTGAACTCGACCAACAACGCTGCAAGAATTAAAAAAGAAGTTAGGGGACAAAAGGGAGAAATTCAGCCAGAAATGTTACATAATGTAAAATTTGGATGAAAGATTGATAATCTAACACCAACAAAATGGAGGTCATATTCAACATTGGCGGTAACCAGTTTTGTCTAATCAGCATTCCATTATTGGACACAATGAGCCTTAAATATGTTAAATACCTTCAGGTATAGTAATTTGAATCTGTCTATAAATTATATTTTTATTTTATCAAATTAAAATTGCCCTATTTATGTCTAGAATATCAATAATTATTATTTGTACTAGCTCCTGAAAAATCAAATGTGGATTCCTTTATCTAGATTGCTTATTTCTGAAATTAGATGTTCTAATTTTAAATATCATTCCCATAAGTCAAAATAACGTATGTCAAGTATATGTCAAACAGATTGGAAATTTAAGTGACAAATACCAGATCGTTTTACTAGTACACAACAATATTAAAAACAGTAAGTAATTCTTTAATAACTAATTCACCTTTTTAGTCTTTATTTCCTTTTCTAGTAATTATATTACTACTGAAGATCACCCACATTTCACTTGGTTTCAACAATGTTCAACCTAGCAACCACCTTTCCGCAATGAAAGGTCCCACTGACAGACAAGAAGTTCCAACTGTCCAGAATCAGCAACTCAAACCTTCCCCACAGTATGAAACCAAACGGACCAAATCTGCAGTTACCTACTTCCAATACTGCATTTGCCAACTTCCTGCAACGTGCCTCCTTAACTAATGGTCCTCCTCTGGAACTCTCCCTTAGCACCAAACAGCCCGACACAATCCAATTCGATTAATATATGATGTCAAATGTAATTCTCCAGTAAACTTGACTTAGTATTTTACTCCAGTTATTCACATTTGTAGATTAATTCTGCTTGCCATTAGTTTTTTACCACGTACTTGTAATCTTTCTTAGTTTTATGTCTTTAGTTATCCTTCTCGGTCTAAATTTCCTTTTTAACTTCACCACGCCAATTTAGTATATTACCCTTTTTATCATCCAAACATTTCCCAATAAAATTAGGGTTTATTTTACTATTTTAATTACACCAAATTATTTCAGATATATTTTTCAAAATTTGTTATCTCTAATAATCGAAACAAAGTGCTTAACAGTATCATTTTTCTACTTTTTACACTCTATCTTATAATATTTGAGTTATACCTACTATTTTTATAATCTATTACAATTAAGTATTTGTCATTGCCTTCAAACCTTAATTTTTAAAATATTATATTATTTTCGAATTCATCTGCCTATCAAACAGCCATACCCTACTCAATTACAAATTCTCTTTTACTTTCTACTTGCATAATAATTATTCACATTCTCAATATATATTTAAATAGATCTTGAGTATTTTCAACCATTGTACTCCTTTAATCCTTTCTAAAATTGAATTTAATACCCCTGTACAGGGTGGGCCAAAGTAGACGCTTTCTTATGGAAACTCATGTTCCTGTCAAAGATAGAAAAATTTTGACCAACATCTCCCGAGCTCAAATTTTATGAAAAAGTTACTGGTGCAAACAGAATTTTGCTATCGTAAACCGTTAGGCCGCTAGGGGGCGTTTTTCAAAATTCGTCAATATCTTTAAACCCTTCTAGCTTTTTTGTTTTTAGTAATAATTGATTTCTGTAAAAACTTTCTCATAGCAGTTTTTGGTGTAGAATAGGCTGGTGCATTTTGTTTTAATACAGGGTGATTCGTAAATTTGCTGCAACAAAAATTTTCTTATTTCTTATGGAACACCCGGTATATTTATACATTTTTTTGTAGTCCCTAAAATTCTCTATTCAAAAATATATAATACTATATGTCCAAATTTAGCATGTTACGGTGTATTTGGCTTTAAGTTAAATAAATTAAAAATATCAAGTAGCCATTGTGTCATAGCGCCGCATGACCATTGTTTTAAACCAACAGTAGCAATATTTATGAGGAAAACAAAGTTGGCCGCTGTCAAATTAGTCAAATAGCTTTTGAATTTGAACATAATCTGGTTTTTTGTCCGTCTCTATTTAAATTTCCACCTTCCAACAAGATGGTGCACCGCCTCATAATTGAAGAGTTACAACTAATTACTTAAAAGTGCAGTTTGGTGAAGAGTGGATAGGGAACCAAGGACCAATCGCTTGGCCAGTGAAGTCCCCCATATGACACCCCTAGACTGCTATTTTTGGGGAAAAATTAAAGATTTGACATATAGACAACCGATTACATCTAGAGAATTGCAAGAGGAAGCAGTGCAAAATGCATTTGCTACAATTTCTAACATTGAGCTAAGAAATGCTGCAAATGCTGTCAAACAACGGTGCCGCTTGTGTATTAATCAGAACGGTGCCCAGTGTGAACATATGTTATAAAAGGACATATCGTTGGGTGGTAATATGTTTTATTAATTTTGTTATTTGTTCTAAATGTTTGTAACCCTATATGCTTTTTGTTTTTTCTTATTTAGTTAGCGCCAACTTTGTTTTACTCATAAATATTGCTAATGTTGGTTTAAAACAATGGTCATGCGGCGCTATGACACAATGGCTACTTGATATTTTTAGTTTATTTAACTTAAAGCCAAATATACCGTAAAATGCTAACTTTAGACATATAGTATTATATATTTTTGAAAAGAGAATTTTAAGGACTACAAAAAAAGTATAAATATACCGGGTGTTCCATAAGAAATAAGAAAATTTTTGTTGCAGCAAATTTACGAATCACCCTGTATTAAAACAAAATTCACCAGCCTATTCTACACCAAAAACTGAAAGTTTTTACAGAAATCAATTATTACTAAAAACAAAAAAGCTAGAAGGGTTTAAAGAAATCGACGAATTTTGAAAAACGCCCCCTAGCGGCCTAACGGTTTACGATAGCAAAATTCTGTTTGCACCAGTAACTTTTTCATAAAATTTGAGCTCGGGAGACGTTGGTCAAAATTTTTCTATCTCTGACAGGAACATGAGTTTCCATAAGAAAGCGTCTACTTTGGCCCACCCTGTATATATCATTACAGTATATAATAAGGTGAAGTATATCCCTTACTTTATGATAACCTTGTACTTACTTAGGTCGCCAGAGCAAATACTCTCGAAAAATTGACACCACTGAATTATTGTGTCTAATCACCCAAAACCTGAAAAACCCACAAAACAAATCCAAAAACGCAACCAAATACAAAGTAGAGCCTCGTTAATCAAAACAACGTAAGGGCAAAGGTATCAGGATTACAATCAATGACCAATTATCCACACAATTATCTGGAATGAAAGAATAATCGTCAGGTAAATAATTAATCAGTTACAATTTAGATGATTAAACGCCTAACGATCCAGAAAAAACATTAACCAAATCATAACGCCGTTACATAAATCCATGATGATAAAATTCAAATTGTCGAAGGAAAGTTTTCTCGTAAAATACTAAAATCAGCAGAAATATAAAAAAGTATTAAACCTTGATTGCATTCTTAAATATCAACAACATCAACAACTCAGAGCGACTAACAAAGAATTGAACTAAGATACACTCTAAGTATAAATGGTTGACATGATTATACAATAAAAATTGATACTAAAAATCAATTCAAACTAGTGATGGGCATAACCGGACAATTTTCATAACCGGATTATTTGCATTCGAATGATATTAATAACCGAATGATTATTTGAATAATCATTCGAATAAATTGTGGCTCTCGATTCGTTTCGATTCAGTCAGCCGGTTTGCCGGTTGGCGGTTCACCGTCATCTACATCGACATCGGTTCACAGTCATCTGCATCGACATCGTAACTTGCAGATAGCAGAGGAACCAAAACATGATATGTACGGTCGGCGCCTTAGAAATCGGGACACGTAATATGTTCTTCTAGTCTTTGGAGTATTCTTGGTCCGGTTACTTCATTAATGTGAGATGGCATTTCATAATTTACAAACAATAAACTATCTGATGTAACAATTAAAACCATAATAACTGTAAAAACCCAGTTTATACACTTAAAAAATACATGCAAAATATATTATAATAGTGTGTAGTGCCCGATTTCTAAGGCGCCGACCGTACATTATGTTGTATGTATTGGAAATTAAGAGGTATTTATTAAGAAGTTTAGAAAGAAAGAAATATGTGTGACTGCCTGCTAATCGCAATAAAAACAGTTGTAAAACGTTTATCTTTATCGATCGGGCCTCTTGTTTTGAACCTTTGGAGATGTAAGCAAATAAAAAAATGTTTTATAGCTTGATGAGTTTGCAGTTTTTAGGCGTTCAGGTTTCAGGTCCCCAGCGATAACCAAATGGTGTTTTCAAGGGTAATACCACAAGCAGTGGATATATGTTTGACAAATATTTTGTCGTTTCCATGTAAATTATTGCGTTTAAATTTCACGATACAAAATCACATAAAAAATGTCACGAGCCGAAGGCGAGTGACATTTAAATGTGATTTTGTTGAGTGAAATTTGCAATAATTTCTATGGAAATGGCAAAATATTTAAAAAATATATATCCACTTCGAGTGGTATTTGGGACGACTATTTAACAATATTAATACATAACGATTAACTTTATTGAAAAATAATCTAACAATTAATATAATTATTCATTCTCAATTAAATTCAGCGGAATACTTCCAAAACACAGCATTTTAAAATTTTTAAAACAAGCCACACAGTTTGTTGGGGTTTAGTGTTACGTAACCTAGCGATATCACTAAGGACAGAACATCGTTGCTAAGCGATACTTTGCAACAAGGCTATTTATTTTTTGAGTACGTACATTGTTTTGTGAATATTTTGCATGGTGCCCAATATTCAGTGATATACTGCTGTTATTGGTTGAAAAAAGCAAATGTCTGCAATGTGATTGGCTTATATATTATAGTGTTGAATAGTCAGTACAACCTGATTTGTTTATGAGTTATGACGTATTTATATTTACAGAATTTTGAGCACTGCGTAGGTCGCTGAGATATGGCACGTAGTACCTTTGAATAGAGGTTTTATATTCAAAGTGTAGTACGTATCAGTATGAGGTTATTTTTCATTCGAATACTTGGAACGAAAACCGAGTTACATAGGTTATTTCAATAACCGAATAACCGGTTATTTTTCATTCGAATAAGCCCATCACTAATTCCAACCTTCCAGAAGTTGAAGAGAGAGAGCTAATATATATCTCAATATTTAGGTTGGTACACATTTTTGTATAAATAAATGGAAGGTACATATCACAATTCAACAGAACGATGTAATGATCTTTCTTTTTACGATGCAGTTCCATGAATAACTCCAACAAACCGTCTTGGTACTGGCACCAAGGGTGAAAGATAATTTTGCAGATAGGACAGCTCTACGCAAGAATTTTATCCGACCAGAAATGTTCACGTAGATAGATGACGCCAACATGAAAGCACCTGCAGTACTTGCTACGCTTTTCCCAATTCAGTAAATTTAAAAGTTGTGTTTCGTCCCATTAGTAATATTTGTAGTTTTTAAGTTGGCACTAGTTTTAACTTGGTACCATGCAGCGGAAGGGTGGCAACCTGCTGTCCGCCATCCTGCAAAATGGACATTCTTGTCCTGGCGTTAGCGGTGGTTACACGTATCGAAACAGTATCGAAAATAAAGTAAGTTTAGTATTTTTTATTGTTTTATTTGTGTGGTGCCAGGCGGGAGGCAACAGCTACCAGCCCGTGGTAGTAAAAATCAATAAAGGTCCTTCGAGAACGAGAAACAACGAAGAATTTAAGAACAGACCATCGCGAGGCTCTGGGGTGCAGTTAAGCTGCTGTCAACAACATCGCGGCCCTTCAGATAGAGCTGCAATCCGTCATCGCGGTCCTGTAAATAGAGCCGTAGTTCATCGTGGTGGCCCTGCATTTCGGAAGCCCCAACGAGTTGATTCTATATTCTTTGGGTATACATTGGTTGCATTGATCCGTAGTACCCCTGCAGATATATAAAAAGTGTTTAATTTGTGCATCGAGTGTTGGCTGGTTTGTCAAGATTGTGTCCGAGGTTCGAGCAGTTCAATCGGTGCCCTATCAACTAGAAGTAGGCAGCGACCTTAGTGAAAAGCAGTTGGAGCTCTAGGTGTGAGGCAACGGCTGAATTGGAGGTATTTCCGCAGCGGCCGAGCTACAGAAGTCGTTCTGCAGGCATCAGCGGCTTGTATCGGCAGGCCAACGTAGAAAGAGAGGCCCCGCCATTGTGGGACTTGTTGGGGCTTGAGTTAAGCGCTAGTTTCCATAGCGAAAGCAGCAGAAAGGTCAGGAAAGTTCATCTTACAAGATTGAATTTAGTGAATTCCACGCTTGGCGTCGGTTTTTGTGAGCTTCCGGCAGAAGCGTCATTTGAGATTTTTTTTCCTGACTTGTGTTTACTTATTGCAATTGTTATCATCTAGGCAGCGCTTTAATTACGTAATCCCAGATAGTTGTCGAATAAAAGCGAACCTATTTTTTGCGAAATTGGTTGAATCACCATACTTGAATTTAGTTCCCATTAGTTAACTAATATCCAGTATTGCAGCTATCGCAGTAGTTAAATGAACAAGTGTCTACAATTGAATTATCAAAAATAATAACTACAACAATAACAAATCCATAGTAATATGTTATGCAACAGTCTTTCCATATGTCGTACTGAAGTATGGATATGTAAAAAGACAGATTAAAAAATCATGAGCATGGTAACTTACAGATTATTAAAGCGGCAACAATCTGTATAAAAACGCAATTTAGCCTTTCGCAATGAGTAGAAACAAACTCTAGCTGCTGCGGAGACTCGTTCTCTTCGAAAACAAGCAGTACCATTTACCAAAACTTTCTTGGACACAAACCCCCACCTACTGGAATTGGCAAAAAAATTAAAAAGGAAGTGTTAAAGGCCACTTTGACAAACTGAGAAACAATGGGAAGGACATTCAAGAGCAAAAATAAACGACTGAAAAGGAGAAAACCTACAGAATCTTTCGGCGCTGATTGATTGTAATGCTGATAAGGATTACAACATGGTAAGCTACTTCATTGTGTATGTCTGTCAGATAGCACCACAAAATTGCTTTTTAAACTGTTCTCAATAAAGCAGCATAATTGTTTTAGAGACAAACACTGCAGATAAGAGAATTCGGCGAACAACTGATTATGAGTTTAATTGGAAGTACGAAAACTCGCTTAATGAATGTTTAAACAAATAACACTTTCTAATGAACACAGAGGAAAAAGAGACGAAGGGTAGAAAAAACATAATAGATTTGTGTGTTATTACGACAAATCGAGGAGGAGCGACGGTTACTAATAGAATAAAAATATTTCAATGCTGTATAGTATATGCAAGACGTATTTTTGTTTAGTTTCAAGTCTCTGCTGTAGTACTTTGACCAGTAAAATAGTACCATCTATTATACACATGGCACACATAGAATAACTTATTTGTCCTATATCTTGTGTATTATCGGTGATCACAAATACCCAAGAATATCTGTTAACTTTGTAGCACTTCAGGTGTGATAGTTCTAAGAGACTGCAAGGTGCCTCGATGGGTCAGTGGTTTTCGCGCTACATCCACGTTTTCAGTGGAACACGGGACGAACGGGCGAGAATTCGACGTCAGACCAATGTGTTTCGGTTTCACTTAGTTAAGATAGTTTAAGTGACACCTGCACCTTCTGAAGTAACGTGGCAGCGGTTTCAGGGATAACGATAGCACTTAGAGATAGAAAAAGGTAAGAGGCTGTAACTCTATCATATGAAATGCATGAAAAAACTTCAAAGAAGCTACCTACTGTTCTGTAGAACGTGACAGGCTTGCAACTAGTTGATTTTGTGTACAATGTTAAGTACTATTTGAGGACAATAATTACACAAGCTTTTAGTATTTACTTTCTACAGCAACAAGGCGTAATTTCATGTAAATTGCTGCCTTGGTAGGCTTGAAGCTAAGGCTTCTAATAGTTGTAATTTTTTTAATAACACTCATTAGTGATAAATAAATATTGGTAGATGATTAACAAACGCGTGTTGCCTTAAAAATCTCACATATTGAGGAATGTGTCTAGTTATACGTCGACAGTTCCAGAAACACCCATACGTGAATCTCTAAGAATTTATAATAATTCTACACATGAACTAGCAGTCCCGTACTGTAAATTTAGTATGACATCTGTGAGCACATATATCGTTAGTGAAAGTTTCCAACAACTGATCGCGTGAGCGTCCACATCTAGTCTCCAATTGAACATTGTCTTTCTGTTAATGATCAAAATTCATTGTCTTGAGAAATCTCCTCTTTGACTGTCGATCAGTTCCAACTACACGACGTCAGAAGTTAGCTAATTTGTGTTTATTTCAGAATCTATGTATGACGCCATAAGCTGTCTTTCGCCAATTATGGGTTTACGGCGTTTAACGACAACTCCCTTTGTTCTTAATCAATTTTTTTTTATTCAAGTAGGTTCGCACACCTTCGACTTATTTTATATTTTTTTTCGAAGGACCAATACCATATTAAACCACCTTTAAAGTACAAACATTTAATCCGAAAAAACGCGTCATTCATTAACAACTAAAGCGGACGTGCCCGAATCCCCCGGCGCTCCAGATTTGCTGAAAATACGACCCCAGGATCATATTTTCACGCACACGTTTTCACTGAAATATTTCTGGGGAAAAAGTAAAAACGCGGTTCTAAAAACACAATACCTAGTCATCGCACGACTACAATTTTGAGTACAAAAGCAGGCAGAGCATAAAAGAGATAGGTCACACACATCGCAGCGTCAAGCATCTAGGGGAGGGCGAAAAGTATGGGTATTTGAAAGGTTTTTATAAGCTCTTATACAGCCTAGGTCGGTAAGCAGGCGTGCAACCTTATCGATTTACACCGTGTCTACACATGCCTCAGCCTTCGCACTACTTTAATAAAGCCGGCCGACTTGTCTATCCCTTAGTTTACTTCGTTTGGTTTTTACTAAATACACTCGGCGGCTGTGGCGGCTGCTTGTTATGATTTGGTGGGCTTTGCATCCAGCTACAGCTTTCACATGATGTGTTGTAGTTTGAATATGGCAATTTTGCGAAAAAAGCATTTACTCAGCCATCGTAACCCATGGAATTCCATTGTTGGGTAAAGTTTTCAATCTTTAACGAAATAATTATAATTATTAAAACTGCACCAATTCTGTTTTGTAGCTTTCGAAGATATGTTTACTATGACTACTACAGGAGCTTTACCTTAATTCATATGCGTTCACAGGGGTAGGGGATGGTGAGGTGATTCGAGTCAGCAATTAATATAAAGTAAATAGCATTTTTTAAAAATAGCGGCAACTTTGCTACTTATTAAATTTTAAAAATCTGATAATAATGATGATATTATTGCGCCATTCAACATTTTGCATGTGGATTGGTCTTGAGCTACCCTGATTCAGTTTCTTGCCACATGATTCATATCATCAGTCCTCTCTTCTCTCCCGATTGGCTTCTTTTCTAATCGCTTACTATTGCTACGAGGTCTACCCAGTTCCATTTTAAGATAATTACTCTTTCAAATACATACATCAAAGTGTTGCTGACATATACACTATACAAAGTCGTGAAGATCCCGTTTTAAATGTTGTCGCTAGATTATCTTGATTAATTGTGGAAAGGAAAGATTGTTTTAATCATTATTTTAAAGTCAGAGATTATCGTTTCATACGTCCTTAAACTCGTTGAAATTAGTAATATTCCAAAGGGATGCACCTATATTGATAGTTCGGTGAATACGATGAGAATCTTATTCACTCTCTATTGATTTGGCATTTGAATTATGAAGTTAATTTATCAAAACTGCTTTTGTCATATCATAACCTACATCATTTTTCATAAACATTAAATTGATTTAACATTTATCAGTAACTCATTTATACAATTATAAACGCTACCCTCTTAACCACGTGGGATGTGCATGCAAATATGGCAGGACGACTTTGTTGAACCAATTTTTGATTGCTCTTACATATTTGCTGGTAAGGTAGATTTCGTGAATGACAGTTGAGTATTCTGACGGTGACGTTAACCTCACTTAGTACTTAGTCAAAATAAACAACGAAATTCTCTCTTTTGTTCCGTTACTTATCAATGTTGCTTTGCAGATCGACTTGGATCTGGTTGTTTAACTTTTATAATTGTCCTGACCATTTGATGGTAATCCACCTGCTATTCGCTAGGCCTCCAGACAGCTACGGCGTTTCCTTCTGCCAAGTTCAATGCAGTCCTTCAAATACTCTCCCAAGAGTAGCTGATGCTTGCTCTTCTGTTCAACAACTTGTTATTACCTCACTTCCATAGTTATCATATGGATTCTCAATATTCTTTTTTACAGCTTGCACAACTGCTTGTTCAAGAACTTACTGCTTCGTCAAGTTACCCGCCGATATTACGAGAACGAATAGAAGATAAATCGATACCTTTTTAATAAAGATAACTGAAATTTTGTGTAAATCTAGTCACAATTTGAAATAAGGTCTGTATTAATTCAGAAGTCATAACCCTAGATAGCTTTTACTTGCTTCGCGACAACTTTAGACCATATTCTGATTCCCTTTACTTATGCAGTTCCTACATAACTTTGACGGTCTTTCTTTTCGTCTGATTTTCAATACTCTTGCTATAATACTTTATACGCTGTTCTTAGTGGCCATCTTTACTTGATTCCGACAAAAGCGCTTTCTAAGGCGATACCGGGTTGTTTTATGCGCTGCAAAATCGTCTCTGTTAAGTTTCACGCCCATACTACCTAGCGATGCACTTCAGTAGCAATCAGGTTAACAATAAATATATTTTTTATAAGTTTGTCACATTGTAACACTGCATGGTATAAACATAAAGACAATGGATTGAGCAAACCCGCAAGTGTAGCACGGGGGCGTGGAAAGACCAAACAGCAAACTAGCAGCGTGTGATTCTTAGTGTTCTCGGGGTGAGATATAGTTAGTGTGGAGGCGTTTTAGGCATTTTTGGCAGCCATCGATTTTGTTGTCGGATAAATGCAGTCTTTCATAAGAGCATTATTACTTGAAACTACGCCGTTTCTATTTAGAACCTCAGAATTTGATTCGATTCGTCGAGTGAAGCCGTCCTCTGGACGCTGCCGTTCTCGGCTTAAGTTGAACTACCGGCTCTTCTGGGCCTGAAGCCAAACATTTCAGCCGAGAATGTATTATCACCCAATTGAATGTACCATTTAAATTGCATGTGTGGAAAATGCTTTACGACCGACTGATTAATGGACCCAAATTTTCAGCGCATTTTCGTCTGGGTGTGCTAATCGCCATTTGGAAGTGTGGTTAACTTACCGTAAAGCTCTACTATCACCTTCTTAAGCCTGTAATCTGCGTTACGCGTACTTTGTACAAATTGCGTCCTTTATTAGAGTTGCTGGTTACGATACATGTTATCCAATTGATTTATGTAATTGATTTCAAATTTTCCTGTAGCTTAGGCAACTCGTGTTGCACTTGTTAAAACTTATAATTATAAGGGCGCATCATTATATCTTGTAATAGTCGACCTTGTCGACTTTTTGGGCATGTCTTTATATTGTTAGTCTTGATAACCCTGGAAAAAGTAGATTGATTCTCTGCATTTATTCGGCCTGTTTTGCACCCGCTTAGTACGAGTAATGTTGCGCTGAGTTTCGTTGGTGTATTTCAAGCTGCTACATAACTGGCCGGTTTTTTTTTAAATCTGGGAGCAACAAATACTATTCGGACTTTGGTATTTTTGGGAGTTGTATGAATTGAATTTGAATTCACCTTTGTCCTAATCGCTTTTTGCGGGTTTATGGGAGCAGTCTCATTAAGCCATTTTTCATCTGAATGGTTATTGGATGATTGCTGCTCATGTTGGCATTCTTGCTATATTTAGGGCTTTTATATTTTAGCCAGTCCTGTGCGAGCTACGATATAGCCCAGTTTAGTACAGACTACGGAATAGTCCTCTCCGTACAAGCTACGAAATAGCTCATCGCCTCGCCTGCAGACATCTTCCCAGGCAGCCTTCAGAGATTTGCACAGAGTAGCTGTATTCGTCAGCGAGGGTTGTATCTACATTGTGGTTTTGTTAAAAGCATTCGCTGTTTTCCAGCGCTCCAAGTTATGTTATTTCCAAAGTGTGTACTGTATTGTACTATGTATTTTTGGGGAAAACCACGTACAGTGTTATTTACATCTTTACTTACCTGGTGGTCTACATACATAAACAATTGGCTACAAGAGGATTTTCCATATACAAATACTAATAATCGGCATTGTCTTACTGAGCCACAACACTATGGTCCAGGAATTTGCCTTGGTGTATCAAAGTTTGCCAGCTAGTCCCTGAGCAGAACTGGGATGGGTTGTCCGGAAGCGTCACTGGTTCAAGGCGGTTTAAAACAAAAAACCTATAGGTATTGCTGTAAATTCCTAAACCACATAGCTGATTCATAAAACAATAAATAAAAGGAAACGCCAACAATTTATATAGCCTAATTGTTTATTTGCACTATATATATCTGAACAATGTTCGAGAGGACAAAAGCGAATCTGCGAAATGCTACTCTGATATGAATTAAAATATAGGTTATGAAATGGATGCGCTCACCATTCTGTATACATTTCTCCTTAAGAATCCCTCCTTAATTCTTAGTTATATCCTGTTAAAAATGTACTTAGTGGAAGTATCGAGGTTTATTTTTAAGTTTAACTTAGTTTTAAAGGTTGTGAAACTAAAATTGTTGCTATGTGTACACAGTTCTATTTGTGAGATAAAATTTGAATAAATTGAGTGAAGAGCACAAGATGTACGATACAATACTGTACACGAAAACATGTAACCGACATACCATGAGTAATATAAAACCAGCGAAAACGGATAACGGGAGTCACAATTTGCATAAAGATTTAATTATGTTGGAATACGAAAACCCACCCGGATAGTGTTTAAGCGATTACAAATAATTTTCAATGCGTTCCAGTATTTCCTCGCACAAATATTATTTGTAAACTAAAACGTGGTGGAACGTGTTGCTAGGTAGTTGATAGCAGCCAAAAATCGTGAACAAAGAGTGTCACTCTAACGTATAATAAGAGAACTAAGTTAATCCTCACAGCTTAAAGTGTGGCGACAGTTTTCCTGAGCTCTCTCTACGATCGGCCAGGAACTTAACAGCTCAGACGGCAGGTAAAAACGCTTATAATATAATAACAACTACAGCAATGGTATTTTGAGATTACCGAATTTATACAACCCCAACACGCTCGGGCCGCATGAAAGAGGTACCTGGGGGGATATAGCAGAACCAGCGTACCTGAAGGAGCTACGCTGGGTCCGATATTGGCGTTCCTGCGGAGAAGCCGTCCAGACAAATCTTCAAAGTCGTGTAGGGCAGGATTTTCTCCAATCTGTTGTCGCTTTGCAAATCGCAAGAAGGAAAAACATACGGCAAGTATCCAGGTAGCTACATTAATAAAAAGCACAGAACTGACTTTCCTCTTAACTTGGTACCTTTGATTTTTCCCTTGAACATTCAGTCGTTCTAGATTAGTGCTTGTTTTTTCTGGTTATATACAGCAACAGAACAATGTGGCTAGGAAACCAAACATACAATAAGGAATTGCTGGCAACTTAATACAATTCTTGGAATCAACTTAACTTACCAGCTAAAGCAAAAACAACATGCAACAAATTTCACCTAACTAGGTACCATTTTGATCAATAAAGATAGTTATTTTCATGTCAAAACTAAGTCATTAACCTTGGTTGCGTCTAGTACATAGGAATACGTGAACTTTCAGCTTACTTGCGATAGATTTGATCTGATTAATATTTTATAGTGTTAGGAATGCGCGCAAGTAGATCTACCTAGTCAGCTGTTTGTACATGGATTTATTACTATTACAAGATTTTATAACAACTTATAATCTGGTTCTTCCCGCCCGTTCAAAATTTTGAGAGTTAAATTTAGTTTACCAGTTAGCTAACGGTGTTCAATTAGCATGCACATACTTCTCCGTCCTAGCCCTCGCTTAGCGATTTTAATTTTAGCATTTAGGCAAATAGTCATTTACTGTTAATCAAACTACAGCATTAATTAAAATTTACGTTACTTGATACAAATTTAAACTTTTCTAGACATCATTTATTCAGGTAAACAAGTTATTGTTTTACCTGTATGTTTTTAGTGAATTGTTCCGCTGATTGTTATATTGTCCTATTTATATAGTTTTTGGCGTTGCTTATTTTAATTATTGGTTGCACTATATACTGTTGGTTTGTTGAAATAAATATCGACATTAGCTTGACTGTTATCACCATTGGAGTTTTGGTGCATCACGAGTTTGGGGAGATTCGACCCAAGGATTTTTTTCAAGCATAGGGTCTTCACTTCGTTGGAACCCCGACCCTCACGGCGAGTTACCGACCCAGACCAATATAACCAACTCACCAATACCAATATAATTTTTGTCAACAGGTAGGGCCACCCATTCTCACACTTGCCGTGACGTATACTGCAGATATAATTCCTTAAGATTATTATGATATGGGTCCAGCCTTCTGGTGACCTAAACCAAATTGTAATTAGATGAATAAAGCCATGAGCTCGAGTTGTAAGTACCAACAGGCATTTTGTAAAATAAGCAACTAAAAATCTCATTGGCAATTGTACCAAGGCCTAATTTATACATTCATTAAGTTCGTGTTTAAAACTTCTAGAAGATGAATTGTCCGACATGATTGTAGTGGAGTAAAGTTTTCTACACTTCTTTAGTAGTACAGACCTTCTACTCAACTCAACCAATAATAGGGTGAGATTTTTAATTTCCTTTTTCTTTTTGTGTTTTAATTCTTGAATCTCCTATTCTCTCTAATTTTCCCGAAGTCCAACTCTATATTGCTACGCTATTGGTACAGGGGGTCTAAAAAAACAGCAATTGAAAATAATGGGGATGAATTTAGATGTGAAATGGATATTAACAGTTATTAAGGTACATTTAGAATAGAAAAGAATTAGAATTTATTATTTTATTAAATGAAGCTAAGGAGATGTTTTTATTGCTATCGAAAATTTTGAAACGAAAAGCATGTAACCGAATTTTGTAATTGGAAATTAATAAATAAACACTTTTAAAAGTTTTTAAAAGTATGTTTGTGAATAGAAAAAATAAAATTTGGCGTGGTGTACAAAAAATAAAATATAAAATGTTAAAGGGATGGAAGGTACGCAGATTATATTGATGAAGATAAACAATGTGATGAGAATACCAAACTAAAACAGTTATAATCTACAAAAGCAAATAAATGGAAAGGAATACTAAATTAAGTTTATTGTAAGATTACATTTTGCAATTGCATCGATTGAATTGGATAACAAGGAACGATTTACAAGTAGGGCTGGGCGATATATCGATAAGATCGATATTATTTCCATATCGATATATCGATATATGGAAATATCGGATATGGATATATCGAATATCGAAATATCGAATATCGATATATCGATATTTATCGAATATCGTTATTTATCGCTATCCCCATAATTATTGATATCGCCATAATTATCGATATCTCCATATTATCCGATAAATACATATATATCGAGATGAAATAGCTGTCAAATTGGTAGTTTCCACTTGTCTAATAAACTGTTGTCAGAAGCTGGTCACCATGTAAAAGTTCAGATTTGTTTACAATAACTTTTTGTATGTATACCGGTATACCTTGTATCTGCGAATGTATAACATTCGCTTAATTTGAAGTGCCATAAATTCAATTTGCTTTAATAATCCTAATAATAATACTTCATGATCCAAAATGATCTACTATGTTGTTTTATATAGTGACCTTTTGTAACCACGCAGAACAAGATTTTACATTCATAAATTGTCTTTTCAAAAATCGATATGAATATGGGTGCACTAAAAAACGACACTTCTGTTTATTAGGTAATCTTTAAAACATTCGAGTGCTGTATAACCATTTTCGAACCTAATTTTTTGCGTTGCCATTATTCATCTAAACTGAATTTGGCTATTCAGAAACTAAAGTTATAATTACGCATTGATTGTGGTGTACAGTTGTACATACATACACATCTCATGTTACAGTAAAATAAATACCTAATATTTGTTGATGCTTTACTTTTATAACACATATAATTACAAGATAGAAATATATATTCATTATTCACATTTTTTAACACATATTTTAATAAGTACAATTTATTTTCTTAAGATAATGCTATACAATATAATAACATTGATAACAATATAAAGTATATAAGTACTCATTAAGTCCGTACTCCGAATTTAACACGTATTGCATTTTGCAAACTTTTAAATAAGAACTTCTTGTAAAATCCCTACATTTAAAAATATTGTGCAAGTCTGCAGATTTAATTTGCTTAGATAAATCCTTTTCGGGCGTCTTTTTGTTTATGATACACTTTTTGCACATCCAGGAATTCTACATAATTTGATAGTCAGCACTCAGCACTAGGGCTGGGCGATATATCGATAAATATCGATATTATTTCCATATCGATATACCGATATACGGAAATATCCGATATCGACATATCGATATATCTATATACCGATATATCGAATATCGATATTTATCGATGTATCGGTATTTTTAATATATTTATCGATATATTGATAAATATTGATATATGGCTAAATATCGATATAATTCTGATATCGAATATCTATATGTAAACTTTAATATCGCCCACCCCTATTTACAAGTGAAGAGGATAGTATGGAAGTCGTTGGCAGAGTGAGCATGTTTGTGGGGATTATCAAGTGATGTCTGGTGGCTTTTCTCTGGTCAGGATTCTTGGTGCTAAGCTGTAAAGGACTTCAAATGAGTAATTTGGATTGAATACGCAACTACGACTGAGGACTATTTGGATCTGTAGTTTGGTGAAGCTGTATATGCTGATTCCTGGGGCAAACAAAGTTCCTGTGTTAATTTGGATCCTGATTCTGAACATTTTGGCAGTTTGGTTGTCAGTTGAGGCCTTCACCGTGGCTTTGAGTGGAGCAGTTGTGGTGTGATCAGTTGCAGAGTTCGAAGAATTGGTTTCAGCAGAGAAGAGTGCTAAGTTCAATAATCTAGGTATTAAATAAGAACTGAAAGCAAGTATAGATTAAAATGAATTAATTTTAATTAAGGAAGTAATTACTATTTGAAATTGTCGTATGACAAATGTAACGATGAAGTATTTGTAATTGAATTTTTAAAAACTAGTTTGACGTATCATTTGACAGAAGTTTTGAATTGTCATAATTAAAATAGGAACAACAAATTTCAGAGTAAGCAATCTAGATAAAAAGAATCCACTCTAATTTTCAGTCAAGTGTATCTACAGGAGCTAGCAGAAAATAATTTTGTATATCCAAATTAAATTAATAGGGCAATTAAATTGATTAAAATTTAATTATAACATAACAAATATTGGTATACAAAGTAGAGCTAATCACCCTTACAATATCTACCAATAGAAGTTTGTAATCAGTATCATATTCCGCTCTTTTTACGCAAACTTCTCTTTTTGGGATTGTAGTTTTAGTTGTATTGATGGTCAATCTGAGTTTCAATGTTTCTATGAGTATATGAATAGCAATTACAATGGGGCAAAAATTAATAGAAGGTTGTCATATCCGAAGTACATAAGTGTCGGCATTCCTATACGAATGCAGCAAAGCTTACAAGGACAGTAATAATTGTTAAATTGAAAAGCCGTCTTCAGTTAGTGAAGAAACGACAATTATTATTGTTTTTACTTCGTCTTCCAGAAAGTTCTCAAAAGGAATTGTCAAGTAGGCAAACTACCAAAAGTCCATTAACAAGCAAAAGGCATTCTTTGATCTTCGCTAAATTGGAAACAAGGCCTGATCGGCTGGGTACAACTTGTGTGTCTCATTACTGAAATTGCTGATGAGCTCGCTGATCCGGCGAATTCCATTTCTGTTTGCCATTATTTTAAGAATTCATTCCTCGCGTTCGGCTCACATTCAATTACGGAACACAATGTACTGTCCTTTTTTGTTTCCTGCCGCCGAGCAGTCGAAGAGGCGCGAGTTATTTTTATTTTAAAATCGCGTGCTTAGCGCGATTGCCCCTGCGTTTGTGCCAGTTCCGAGCTGATGGTTGTTATTCTTATTAGCCGGCGCTTTCTCCAGTTTTAAAAATAATAAATACGAGTGTTGTTTACCAACAATCAGCGCGATTGTTCTTGCCGGCATTTGCATGAAAGGAAAACTTTGCTTGACATCCTTCGCCTGCAAATGACGCCTGGGCCTCGATAAATTACCTTGCGAAAGCAGCATCGGGGTTTTCACATGCAGGAAGTAATTTATTGACAGCTCCTGGAACTGCTGTTTAAAAAAATAATTACGCGCCCTAAAGCAGGGAACTTCGAAATTTCATCGGAAAGAGTGCTTTCTCGACTGGGTTTTAAATTCGAGCTGTTCTTAGCCGGTGCAGCGCGCTTCTAATTTACAACAGAAAGCACCCAGGACTGCATAACACCAAACAAACCCTCATCAACTATGTATAGGAGGAATATATTTGCATTACCCTGCTTGCTTCCGATATTGCAGCTGTGTTTGTAGAGGTATGCAACAGCGATCAAATTAAACTATGCATAGTTAGTTATTCATGGATCGCAACACGGATAATTTATTAACCAAACGTTCGAACTGCAATATGATACACAATATAATATACATATTCATAAAAATGAGAAAGTCTCGAAAGGTGTCCGCCCTTCAGAGTAGAATAGTCGATCTTAGAGGGAACAGAAGAGATACCAAAGGTGGAAAGGAAGATATACAAAGAAACGACCTCGATCCAAGATCAATATGGAGAATCAGTGCGATAGAAAAATCAATAGCGAGGATAAGAGCAAATATAAGCAGCAAATAGCAACCTAAGAGCCTTTTGAAGTAGAAAGTAAAGGGAATACAACGAGAGGGGTTTACAAACCAACGAAGGAAACTACAGAAACTAAGACATAAAAAATTTCCATAAGAAAGTAAAGAAAACCAAGCAGGGGTACACAGAAAAGGGATTTTACATTAAAGGAAAGTTTAACGAATGGATAACGGAAAGCAGAGTAGTGGTTGAAGAAATGGCAGCACATTTCAAGAGTATATTAAAAAAACCTCGAAGAGGACACGAACGTATGCTAGAATTTACAAGTAAATGAGAAAAAAGCTTAAACCATCGAACCCCATATTTTAAAGAAAATAGAGAAAGCAATAGAAGATATGAAAAACTATAAACATCCAAGAAAGAACGGTAACACTTGTGCTCGTAGAAATTATATTTGAACATTAAACCATAACGTGAAAGTTTGCAAAGCATCATTTTTGAGACAATATGCGTTTGTCCTTTGCCGCCCGTACACTTGGTAATTTATTGAAACCCAGAGATGTGCATCTTCGCGCAGCAAATACCCGTCTAGCATTCCCAATTTCCCTTCCTTAGACGATGATCGTAATAGAAAAGGGATAAAAGAATTTATAAGGACAATTGTTACGGACAAAAACGACATTTCGACAACGCGTAAGCCCATAACAGTATGAACGAAAAGCCATGAAAGAGCTAGACGACTAGCGCGTACAATAGCTCTCAAAATCGGGAAAGTAACTCACATACAACCGCTGTTCAGCCCGTAACAAGAAGTGCCGACCAGACTCAGTGAAGCGAGGGGTAGTCCAACACGAGATAACACAAGGGCAACGGCCTAAATAACCGTAAACGGCTCTAAATTGATTGAGCGCCGCCACAGTTCCATTAAGATAAAAGAGAATGCACAGGTAAACTCACTGAAAAACCGGAAAGCAAATGAATCTACATTTCAACTTTACACTTGGCAGAAACCCAAAAGCTTAACGAGATAGAATGTGGGTGCAACTTTGAGACTCCTTAAAGCCGGCAGTCGGAGTGCTTGAACCTACCTTGACGCTCACCGGGTCGTCCAGAGTCCGCTGTACATCAATTTTACATTGGCCACCAATCGGGCGACGACGTTACAAAAGGCTTACCCTGAAAGTTCACATGCAATACAAAGAAAAATGCAGCGGGAACGTTTGACAAGTGTGTCTATTGACTTCCACACCTATAGTACATAAATATGGTACATAACTACAGTACAGGGTGTCCCATTTTCGACACTTTTATAGGGTATCTCCGTAATTGTTAGTGGTATCAAAAAAGTAATATAGGCGTCATGTGCTCTTTTTGGGTCAAACTTAAAATGGTCAAATCAAAATTTGAAAATTATAGCTCGCTTAAGAGATACAGGGGAAAATAAAAAAATTGTCAATTTGAGAATGACCCTATATTTTCTTAGTTAAAAGAGATACCGAAAAATATTTTTAAAAAAAGTTTCTTTATAATGATTTTTGAATAATCTGCCGTTTTCAGAATAAGTATACGGGGTCAGGCAAAAAAGTTATCGAACCTAACCTCATTTTCTTAAATGGAACACCCTGTATATTCTAATCTAAAAAGATAGCATATTAAATTCTTACTTCAACAATGGAAGACACCGTGGATGATATTGGTTTTCTATGCGACCTACTAGATAGCAGTGAACACATCCGCAGACTTAAAAGACAATACACCTTGGACTTACCCTTCCGGTTTTAGTACTAGTACTCTCACATTAAGGTACAGTAGCAACTTTTACCTAAACCCACGCATATGTAAAATATTTACTTATTGTTTTGCAGCAGATTGTAAATAGTTATGTATCTGATTATAAAATAAAAAAAATATTCGTTTGTGAAAATGACTTATCATCATTTTGAAAAATTTGATACGATATCAGTTTATATTGAAACTGAAAAAAACGAAGAAATGGCGCAAAATTTATATATTGCTTGCTATCTGGAAAGACGGCAAACATTTAAGGACATATTCCGACAACTGGACATAATTTAAAAACATATGGTTCTTTTACGAAGCCGAGATCAAAAACTTATAAGTAGTAGGGCGACACCAAAACTGGGGCAATCAAATTGATTGACCTAATTAAATCCGCGAAGTGGGCGACACCTATCAATTAAATCCGCGGCTTGCCTTAATTAATTTCGCGGTTTGCTCTAATTATTCTTCATATGTGCTACTGATTAATCACATATGAAATTTGATTTTACACATATGAAGTTTGATATGTAATTTACATATGTGCTACTGATTAAATTACGCGCGGCCATTTTTAATTTGCTTCCGGAATTACGCGCCGGACTTTGGCGGCCATCTTGGATTTCTGGCGGGAATATTTGAAATTTGAATTTTTTCCGATTTTTTCTAAGTTCCATTATTTGAATTTTAAACTTCGCGGTGTGTCGACCATCTTTGTTTTCTGCGTGCGCACTTCGCACTGTAGTCGTTTTTAATTTTGAATTTTCGCGGAAATATTTTGAATTTCAAACTGGTAGATCTCTCTCTCTCTTCTGCCCCCTTGGCTGTCTCTCTCATGTATTGCAGAATGGCTGTTTATATTTAAAAAAATCTCAGCCCGACCGGGATTTGAACCCCTTACGTTCGTGTTGCACAAATTTAGCTACACCCATTAGTGCCACAACACCACGGAGCTGCTTCAGATTTAATGTGTTTATCGGAAAGCCGTTTCACTGCTGTTACGTCACGAGCCCCAGCTTTTAAACAAATTATTTTTTCGAAAATGTTATTTATAAAATTGGAATTGCATAGCTTGTGGTGTTAAATGAATTGTAGTAATTTTAAAAAAGTGTTTTTGCATTTGGTTGGGCCACAATTAATTATTTATAATTTGTGCCTGCTATATGGATGGCAATGTCCGCTCGCTTCTACTCTCTGGCGCCCGTTTTTGAATTTCAATTGGTAAATCAGCCATTTTCGCGCTCTGCATGCTTTCTTGTAAAGGCCAAATAGAATTTAATGAATTATTTTTTAACCGATGCTAGCTATGTGAATAGAAATAATTATTTTATATAGCGAAATCATAATTACGCGTCGGCTATTTTTAAACTTTAGAGCTAATATATGAGTGACTTAACAAATATTTGTCCGTTAGAAATTGCAGTACAGGTCTCGGCATGTCGTTATGTGTAATTAGAAAAACACGTCATAGTCTCAGGGTCGCTGGGCGATCGGTCACAATTATATATATCAGCAATAACATGAACAAGAAGATATACGTATTGCTTGAGTAAGAAAGAGATAAACATATAATCCGTTCACGACCTTTTTGGGACAGAGTTGGCTATTATTTTTTCTTTTCATGCTGGACTAACTCATTCGGTGATGTAGCGGATGCAACTTTTTTTCTGTCAGTGTCTGTTCGACATTTTCTTGCCACCACATTGCCAAACTTATTATTTTAATATTCGTAAGAAAATAAATGCTTTATCAAGTGTAAAAGTAATTTTAATTTCCGTCAAAGGAAAAATCAAAATGCCCAATATAATTTTGTTACAACAAAAAATCTCCATTAAACGATGTTAGTTGCAGTTTAAAAAGGACAGACCAGATCTAAAAGAACACGAGTTGATGTAGAGACTAGAGAGAGATCCGGCAACAATGTACCTATTCAGAAAATATAACCTTAAACTGAAAACAACCTAACCTAACAGAAAAAGTGTCAGTTTGCATTAGGGAGTTTAGTTACCGCAGAGGTACTGCCAACAAAATTACTAGATGGTCATAGCCTCACCTGACCCAAAAAGATCGTGAACGGCTTATATTAGCAAGTATGGGAGAAGGCTTGACTAATTTTAATTATGACATTTGTCAACTAAACATAAAATAAATTTGAATAAAATCACGCAAAATTACGAAAATACGTAGAAAATTTATAAAAATCGGCATCTTGTCACATTAAATTCTGCAAAAACGACAAAAAACAATATTTTTATACAACTTTCATCGAAAAAATAGTAAAATTTTACGAAAATACGTCTGTGTTGACAACAAATGAAAATAAATTTAAATAGAAACACGCAAAAATTACGAAAAGACGTATGTGTTGACCCCCAAAGTAACAAAAATTTGAATAAAATCACGCAATCATACAGCATCTCACATAAATTTTAACAAAAATCGACATCATGTCACATAAATTATACAAAAACTGTCATCATATCACTTGAAATTATACAAAAAACGACATTTTCATTCAATACACGATGAAAATTGAAGAAAAATCACACAATTACACGCCATCTCACATAAATTTTTACAAAAATCGACATCATGTTACATAAACTATGCATAATTTTGCAAATGTTTTACACTTTTTATAAAATGTATCGCTCAAAATTAAAAGAAATAGCAATTTCATTGAAAAAAGCTACTACCACAATCATTTCGATAAACAAAATTCAAAAAATCTTATACTTTTGACGGAAATATATGTATGTTGACCACAAATTAACATAATTTTTAAATAAAAACGCGCAAATTGTTGAAAAAAATATTCTGACACCACCAAAACACGCAATTTCATTGAAAAATATATATATGTTGTCCACAAATTAACATAAATTTGAATAAAAACACGTAATTTTGTTGAAAAAATGTTCTGGCCCCGTCATTTCACTTAAAATTTTACAAAACTGCCATCATAACACTTGAAATTATACAAAATATATGTATGTTGATCACAAATTAACATAAACCTGAATAAAACACACAATTTCGTTGAAAAATTTGCAAATGTTTTACACTTTTTATAAAATGTGTCGCTCAAAATTAAAAGAAATCACAATTTTTAAATTATATCACGCCATTATGAAATCGTAGATTGATTTTTTTTTTGAAATTTTACACTTTGTAACTGTAAAATAACTGCAAATACTAATATTTTAGCTTTAGACTTCGTAATTATTGCAGATTCGAGAAAAAACAAAGCAGAGTAGAAATAAAAAACACAAACACTTTGTAATAAACAAATATATTGTTCTTATTTCGTATAATACTTAATAATATAAATATAAATGTACATCAGAATGTCTTATTTCTAAAAATTCGCTAGCAATTTACAAAACTGTACTTTGAGGTGCACGACATTTCAAATTAAAAAGACTGCAAGTAATAAAATCAGAATTTCATTGTGTAATTTTAAAGTTTAAGATGCACCCAATCTAGAATTCCCTTCGTTTTTGGTGTTGATGACATCTGCCTTAGAGGCGTTTTTCTAACGGCCCTTTTTTGGAGGCGTTTCCTTATCGGCGTTCTTCTGACTGAACCTTTTTGATGTGGACTTGGATGAGTAGCTGGTGTTTTTAATTTATATTCTAAATCAGACTCGCAGTTATCAGTTTCCATTTCGGTTTTTCCTGTAGTACCAGTCGGGGTTGGCTTCTTTTGCTGTTTAGGTTTAGCTAGCAGCACATTAGCAACGTTAAGGTCTTTGATGTAATCAGCAAACTGTAGGCGTCCGGGTGGATTAATAGTTTTTCGAGGCCGCAGAGTGTCGTGAATTAAATCGACTATGTTAGACGCCGGTAAAATTTCACCCTTTATAGTAACGGTGCCCTTGTGATCCCAGCTCACATCGCTTGAGGTACTCAAAATGCGTAGGAAAACTTCAGCTTTTTTCTTAAAAGTTTTGGGAAGTGTAGATAAAATAACGGCATTTGATAGGCTGTCACTGGTTGTTTCAATAGGTATTTTGATTGGCTGCCGCACCTGGTTTGTGAAATGAAGGAATCGTTGTAAAACCTGATTGTACTGGATCCATTTATCGTGATCAGTTAATTTGGACTTTAAAACTTTTTGCATTTCGTCATCAAGCTGTGATAATATATTTTTCTCCGCATCATCGCCAGACTTAAGACGTTGGACAAATTCCGGCGATACAATCAACATCTTCCGCTCTTTGTCCATTTTAGTCGAAAAGGAGCTCAGTCGTTTGTTCTGGTAGAGCCGTCGTGAATAAACTAGCTTAAAATCAAGACTTTCATAATAAATATATAAAAAAAATATGACAGGTACGGGAATCGAACCCGTATTCTCTCTCGAGATGAGAGCTTAAATCTGACGCCTTAACCATTCGGCCAACCTGCCTCCCTATATAAACGAGCACTCTCTGCATAATTAAGAAAACATATAGTTTAAAACCCTTCTACATGCAATTTCATACAATATTTCATATAAATTAAACCATGTACAAATTTCTAAATCGGTTTTGATATATATTTTATCGAAAGACATGACCCTCAGCCACCGTTTTATTACTATTTGTCGTGATTCGTCATCGATGAATTTTACAAGAGCCAACCTGTCTGCTGTGTGACGCACGCAATGTCTCCACCCCTTTTTATTTTAAAATTCTATAAAACCAGAAGCCCGACTGCTGCCGCACTAACACGTTTTAAACCATTGTACTCTGTTACCTGATGCGGCAGCAGTTTGGACCTCTGGTTTTATAGAATTTTAAAATAAAAAGGTATGGAAACACTGTGTGCGTCACATCGCAGACAGGATGGCACTTGTAAAATTCAGCGATGACGCATCACGACAAATAATAAAACGGCAGCTGAGGGTCATGTCTTTCGATAAAATATATATCAAAAACGATTTAGAAATTTGTACATGGTTTAATTTATATGAAATATTGTATGAAATTGCATGTAGAAGGGTTTTAAACTATATGTTTTCTTAATTATGCAGAGAGTGCTCGTTTATATAGGGAGGCAGGTTGGCCGAATGGTTAAGGCGTCAGATTTAAGCTCTCATCTCGAGAGAGAATACGGGTTCGATTCCCGTACCTGTCATATTTTTTTTATATATTTATTATGAAAGTCTTGATTTTAAGCTAGTTTATTCACGACGGCTCTGCCAGAACAAACGACTGAGCTCCTTTTCGACTAAAATGGACAAAGAGCGGAAGATGTTGATTGTATCGCCGGAATTTGTCCAACGTCTTAAGTCTGGCGATGATGCGGAGAAAAATATATTATCACAGCTTGATGACGAAATGCAAAAAGTTTTAAAGTCCAAATTAACTGATCACGATAAATGGATCCAGTACAATCAGGTTTTACAACGATTCCTTCATTTCACAAACCAGGCGCGGCAGCCAATCAAAATACCTATTGAAACAACCAGTGACAGCCTATCAAATGCCGTTATTTTATCTACACTTCCCAAAACTATTACGAAAAAAGCTGAAGTTTTCCTACGCATTTTGAGTACCTCAAGCGATGTGAGCTGGGATCACAAGGGCACCGTTACTATAAAGGGTGAAATTTTACCGGCGTCTAACATAGTCGATTTAATTCACGACACTCTGCGGCCTCGAAAAACTATTAATCCACCCGGACGCCTACAGTTTGCTGATTACATCAAAGACCTTAACGTTGCTAATGTGCTGCTAGCTAAACCTAAACAGCAAAAGAAGCCAACCCCGACTGGTACTACAGGAAAAACCGAAATGGAAACTGATAACTGCGAGTCTGATTTAGAATATAAATTAAAAACACCAGCTACTCATCCAAGTCCACATCAAAAAGGTTCAGTCAGAAGAACGCCGATAAGGAAACGCCTCCAAAAAAGGGCCGTTAGAAAAACGCCTCTAAGGCAGATGTCATCAACACCAAAAACGATGGGAATTCTAGATTGGGTGCATCTTAAACTTTAAAATTACACAATGAAATTCTGATTTTATTACTTGCAGTCTTTTTAATTTGAAATGTCGTGCACCTCAAACTACAGTTTTGTAAATTGCTAGCGAATTTTTAGAAATAAGACATTCTGATGTACATTTATATTTATATTATTAAGTATTATACGAAATAAGAACAATATATTTGTTTATTACAAAGTGTTTGTGTTTTTTATTTCTACTCTGCTTTGTTTTTTCTCGAATCTGCAATAATTACGAAGTCTAAAGCTAAAATATTAGTATTTGCAGTTATTTTACAGTTACAAAGTGTAAAATTTCAAAAAAAAATCAATCTACGATTTCATAATGGCGTGATATAATTTAAAAATTGTGATTTCTTTTAATTTTGAGCGACACATTTTATAAAAAGTGTAAAACATTTGCAAATTTTTCAACGAAATTGTGTGTTTTATTCAGGTTTATGTTAATTTGTGATCAACATACATATATTTTGTATAATTTCAAGTGTTATGATGGCAGTTTTGTAAAATTTTAAGTGAAATGACGGGGCCAGAACATTTTTTCAACAAAATTACGTGTTTTTATTCAAATTTATGTTAATTTGTGGACAACATATATATATTTTTCAATGAAATTGCGTGTTTTGGTGGTGTCAGAATATTTTTTTCAACGAATTGCGCGTTTTTATTTAAAAATTATGTTAATTTGTGGTCAACATACATATATTTCCGTCAAAAGTATAAGATTTTTTGAATTTTGTTTATCGAAATGATTGTGGTAGTAGATTTTTTCAAGGAAATTGCTATTTCTTTTAATTTTGAGCGATACATTTTATAAAAAGTGTAAAACATTTGCAAAATTATGCATAGTTTATGTAACATGATGTCGATTTTTGTACAATTTATGTGAGATGGCGTGTAATTGTGTGATTTTTCTTCAATTTTCGTCGTGTGTTTAGTAAAAATGTCGTTTTTTGTATAATTTCAAGTGACATGATGACAGTTTTTGTATAATTTATATGACATGATGTCGATTTTTGTGAAAATTTATGTGAGATGGCGTGTAATTGTGTGATTTTTGTTCAATTTTCATCGTGTATTGAATGAAAATGTCGTTTTTTGTATAATTTCAAGTGATATGATGACAGTTTTTGTATAATTTATGTGACATGATGTCGATTTTTGTTAAAATTTATGTGAGATGCTGTATGATTGCGTGATTTTATTCAAATTTTTGTTACTTTGGGGGTCAACACATACGTCTTTTCGTAATTTTTGCGTGCTTTTATTCAAATTTATTTTATGTTTAGTTGACAAATGTCATAATTAAAATTAGTCAAGCCTTCTCCAATACTTACTAATATAAGCCGTTCACGATCTTTTTGGGTCAGGTGAGGCTATGACCATCTAGTAATTTTGTTGGCAGTACCTCTGCGGTAACTAAACTCCCTAATGCAAACTGACACTTTTTCTGTTAGGTTAGGTTGTGTTCAGTTTAAGGTTATATTTTCTGAATAGGTACATTGTTGCCGGATCTCTCTCTAGTCTCTACATCAACTCGTGTTCTTTTAGATCTGGTCTGTCGTTTTTAAACTGCAACTAACATCGTTTAATGGAAATTTTTTGTTGTAACAAAATTATATTGGGCATTTTGATTTTTCCTTTGACGGAAATTAAAATTACTTTTACACTTGATAAAGCATTTATTTTCTTACGAATATTAAAATAATAAGTTTGGCAATGTGGTGGCAAGAAAATGTCGAACAGACACTGACAGAAAAAAAGTTGCATCCGCTACATCACCGAATGAGTTAGTCCAGCATGAAAAGAAAAAATTATAGCCAACTCTGTCCCAAAAAGGTCGTGAACGGATTATATGTTTATCTCTTTCTTACTCAAGCAATACGTATATCTTCTTGTTCATGTTATTGCTGATATATATAATTGTGACCGATCGCCCAGCGACCCTGAGACTATGACGTGTTTTTCTAATTACACATAACGACATGCCGAGACCTGTACTGCAATTTCTAACGGACAAATATTTGTTAAGTCACTCATATATTAGCTCTAAAGTTTAAAAATAGCCGACGCGTAATTATGATTTCGCTATATAAAATAATTATTTCTATTCACATAGCTAGCATCGGTTAAAAAATAATTCATTAAATTCTATTTGGCCTTTACAAGAAAGCATGCAGAGCGCGAAAATGGCTGATTTACCAATTGAAATTCAAAAACGGGCGCCAGAGAGTAGAAGCGAGCGGACATTGCCATCCATATAGCAGGCACAAATTATAAATAATTAATTGTGGCCCAACCAAATGCAAAAACACTTTTTTAAAATTACTACAATTCATTTAACACCACAAGCTATGCAATTCCAATTTTATAAATAACATTTTCGAAAAAATAATTTGTTTAAAAGCTGGGGCTCGTGACGTAACAGCAGTGAAACGGCTTTCCGATAAACACATTAAATCTGAAGCAGCTCCGTGGTGTTGTGGCACTAATGGGTGTAGCTAAATTTGTGCAACACGAACGTAAGGGGTTCAAATCCCGGTCGGGCTGAGATTTTTTTAAATATAAACAGCCATTCTGCAATACATGAGAGAGACAGCCAAGGGGGCAGAAGAGAGAGAGAGATCTACCAGTTTGAAATTCAAAATATTTCCGCGAAAATTCAAAATTAAAAACGACTACAGTGCGAAGTGCGCACGCAGAAAACAAAGATGGTCGACACACCGCGAAGTTTAAAATTCAAATAATGGAACTTAGAAAAAATCGGAAAAAATTCAAATTTCAAATATTCCCGCCAGAAATCCAAGATGGCCGCCAAAGTCCGGCGCGTAATTCCGGAAGCAAATTAAAAATGGCCGCGCGTAATTTAATCAGTAGCACATATGTAAATTACATATCAAACTTCATATGTGTAAAATCAAATTTCATATGTGATTAATCAGTAGCACATATGAAGAATAATTAGAGCAAACCGCGAAATTAATTAGGGCAAGCCGCGGATTTAATTGATAGGTGTCGCCCACTTCGCGGATTTAATTAGGTCAATCAATTTGATTGCCCCAGTTTTGGTGTCACCCTACTACTCTTATAATAAAAAAAACAAGGAAAATGAAGAAATAAGCGTGTTAGGATTTGTCGAGACCCATAATCAGGTAACAATGGTAGGTATATCCTGTGATAGCTTTGAATAGTAGTAGCGCAACTTTTATTGAAGTTAAAACTCCTTTAGGCGAGTTTAGCACTTTTTGTGGGTATGCAACGCTCATGATGCAGTCGGAAAAAAAAGCCAAATACTAAAATATGACCAAATGCATAGTGTATTTGCTTTTTATGGATCGATTCTTTTATCGTCTTGAATTTGAGATTTGCGGATGTTAGATTGTGAAAGGTTAATAGGAAATCTCGTCTTGGAGAAGTTTTCACTTCTGTTTTGTCGTCTTAATCACACACTCTAATTATATTCTCTAAAATCACTTTGAAATTTTAGGAACAAAAATCTACCTCCGTCAGAAAAATAGAAACTGAAACTGGAATTTCAAAATCTAAGGCGCACTGAATTTTGACGTCCAATAAATATTTTCCCTATGTTGTTAATATTATTCTGGTAATAATGTGAGGAGATTGGGATTTTGCCACTCGTCTTTAAATAAATCTAACGAAAATGGTTCTTTTCACAAAAAAATTATTTGGCCAAATGAATGTCGAATAACAAGTTGCGGTATTAACCGACATAATGAAAGACAATGGAACTCCACAAATCCCCAGATGGTACGACCTGTTCGTCAACAAGGTCGATTTAAGGTAAATGTAAGTTGTTCTTTATTTCAAAATAAACTGGCGTATCGCTGTTTTGAAGAAAAATTAAATGCAGATAGATATCTGGACATACTCCAATCAAATCTTTTCGATATCCTTGATGATGTTCCTTTAAATAAAGTAATAGGAATTTACTTTCAACAAGATAGCGCCCCTACCCATAACGCACTTTGAATAAGAGAGTATTTAAATACTCACTTTACAAACTGTTGGATAGGAACACATGCACCTATAAGGTAGCCACCACAATCTCCGGGTCTAACACCTCTAGATTTTTTTCTTTGGGGAGCGTTGGAAAATAAAATTTATAAAGAAGTCATCTTAACCCGACAACAACTTGATCAAAGAATTCATGAGGGCTTTTCAGAAATAAAACCATTACACATCATGAATGCCTTAAAATCCGTTCGAAAAATATTTCAAGAGTGCATTGAAAACAACGGAGGGGCTTTCGAACAATTGCGATGATTCCCATTATTTTTGCCTTAATCTGAATCTTTTATTTCGTTTCAAAGTTCCTATAGTTTTTTAATTTACTTTCTTGTGCCAACTATTTCTTCTACTCTTTGTCTGTTACAATATATTGTGTAATGTCTTTCCAGCTACAATGTCAACATAGTTTTCTTTCTAGGATATTAGCTTTTGTTTCGTAGCCTACTGTGGTTTAAAGTAATAAAGTTTAAATAAATCGCATAGAAAACTAATATCATTAAGGGTGTGTCCTATTTTTGAAAAGAGAATTTAATATGCAGTCTTTTCAGATCAAAATATATAGGGTGTTCCATTTAAAAAAATTAGGTTAGGTCCGATAACTTTTTTACCTGGCCCCGTATACGTATTCTGAAAATGGCAGATTATTCAACCATCATTATAAATAAACTTTTTTAAAAATATTTTTCTGTATCTCTTTTAACTAAAAAAATATAGGGTCATTCTGAAATTGACAATTTTTCGATTTTCCCCCGTATCTCTTAAGTGAGCGAAAATTTTCAAATTTTGATTTTACCATTTTAAGTTTGTCCCAAAAAGAGCACATGACGCCTATATTACTTTTTTGATATCACTAACAATTACGGAGATACCCTATAAAAGTGTCGAAAATGGAACACCCTGTACATAACTAGGATAAAGAGAGTCAATAAATCTAGCGCAACAAAAACGGGGCCTAAAATAATGCCGTTCCTCACGGGTTCCCAAACAGGAGTCAATAATGCGACTAGATACGATAGGAACAGCACGTCAACTTCGCCAAGAGTAGCCGTTCTCGGAAACAATCCCCGCACGGGTTGATGGTTCCAACGGCCCATAACAGCAAGAGAAGCGGCTGGCGCAATACGGAAGAGGCACTACCAAAGCTCCCGACTTCCACAACATAAATAACGGGAAACACATCCTCGAACGTACCCAGGGGACACCCACCCGCGAAGGGGCAGACGAACGATAGCAGCACACCTAACAACTCAACTTCTTTCTTCACGAGCCGGATGCCAACTCCTAGCCGACTAACAACACCCCACGCCGCAGTCGAGAAACAAAAAATAAGAAGGGGGCTCATGCAGCTGTTCACCGGGCCCGACGAAAAACCGAGCTAAACCATTCATTCTCTCTCTGGCACCCATGGGCATTTTTTGTTAAATACAACTCAGGAAATATTTTAGAACGCGACTGCAGACAAAATAGATATTCAAAACTCGCTCACAGCGACTAAGCTCGACACCTGCACGATTTCTTCCAGGAATCCTGGCCGAGTTTGCAGAAACCAACAAAAGCGGCATATACAGCGTGCGCTAAAAGTCACTAAAAGCTTGAATAGAATTATATATGCTTAAATTTGAGCGGAAAATATGAAAAAGCTATATACCCAAGGGGTCGTAATTTAGAAAGGTTTTCTAAAAGCCGTACATTCGTACAGTTTGAAAATGTCCTGACACAAGATTCGAGCTTTTTTCCAGCCATGCAGCTCTATCCCATGAGGAAAGCTGGGTCCCCACGAACTCCGTTACATCCGGCAAAGCAAACTTCCGATAGAGAGGCTTGAGGGCTTATCCATAGATTCCCAGCTATCTCTGAACCCTTTTCTCAAGTCGATATTCGGTAGCAACCATTTCCTAAACCTATATTCTGTCTAACCGATATTCCGTGGGAAGCGTTCCCTGAAATTGGACTTTATCGAGCCGATATTCGGTGACAAATATTTCCTAAACTCATCGCGAGCCGCGGGATAGTTGATAAAACACAGAAAGCATTTTAAGCATAGGCTACTGCGTAATTCGAAAATTTCGACCCTTTATTCCATGTGTGGAAGCCGGGAACGTGCTTTTAAAACTGCGCTTACGTGGTAAAAGTGTTCCCAGAGAGACATTTGTAGAACAAAACAAACAACTCGCAAAAATATTCTCAATGCACCGGTCGATGGAAAATTCTTGTATTGGGCACACTAAGTAAAATTGCACGCCATTCTAGGTTGACTAATATTTTGTTACAGCACGCCTAGTGATCTCGACCGTAGCGACCAACTGAAACCGAATTGCCGTACAACCATATCCAGCGGGTTGCATCTCGTTCAAGTACTAATGGCCCCAGCGGATAATTATTCGAACAAAATCTTTATTTATTAATTGTTGTTTGTAAACCCTTTGTTTGGAATTTCATTCTTAAATTTCGGATTCTCTACATGTATTAATTGTAAATAAACCGGTTTATCTGTATTCTTTGCCTAATACGTAAATCAGGTAATCTTAAATAATGGCAGAAAGGGTTATCGCAACCGGGAGAAATCGATTTAAAACCTCGTTGCGTTGCAGGGCCAAATACAGGCAGAACTTGGAGGATCGAAGTTACAGAAAGAAAACACAAGCCTAGCAAACTGTATGGTAGAGCAAAACAATGCCAGAACAATAGTCGCAGACTAACATCTGATCATTTCCAAAAAGGATTTTTGAGAACTGTACGGGGTCTAGTCTTATTAAGGCAGTAAACAATAAACATAGACAATATGCGAAGTGAGAACATTATTATGGAAAAACGCAGAAATTCAAGGAATGTATAATCTATTGCAAACGTTGAAAGTCATAAAGCCAAAAAGTTATGTGAATGAGCCATGTGTTGCGAATGAACGATGGAAGAATGGAATAAATAGTAGACGAATCACAGAGGATAGATATACCTTGAAAATGAAAGGTGCCAGAGAGAAATGATTGGTAGAGAATTATTAAAGTCCTTTTATTCCTCTAAAATATATTCGTTGCTTTATAACTTTGTTATCCACAAAAAACTACGTTTTCGTTCTGCTATTTTCATATTTTCTGTATCGTTATTTTCGTCTACGCATTCCGTCGCTGCAAGAGCTTATATGTTCCGTACCTCTTTGCTCCCCTTATCTGAAAGCGTCAAGACGTCTTTCTTCAGCCCTTATTCGACCATTTGAGGCTGGTGTTTCTTGCTTTACTGTTGGAGGGGATTCCCATCCGTAGCTATCTGCATCGAGCTACAGTTTCATGCATTTCAAGCAGGTGCCCTGGAAAGGATCGGTGGGATCGTTGTAGAGTTCTCATTATACGTAACTATTACTATATTATTGTGCCAAATGCCAACGTTATGTCAGCGATTCCTACAGTCTCATCGAGACTTTTTAGCGTATGAAAACGTCTTCTTGCTGGTACACGTTACTATTACTCATTTGTTGCGCCAAGTGTCAACGTCATGAATAGTAGGGATTCTTTATATTTTATCGAGTTTCGTTTGGTACTTCTTAAGTTTCTACGAGTAATTTTTACATTTATGTGTTACTTGCGTTTTTGCAGCTCTGCTGGAAAACAGTAATATTAAATTAGATATAGTACCTATCCTTATATCGGGTGCATTTTATGATTTATTGTTAAAACCTTTTGTACTTAATGTTATGCTGTTGAGCATTACATATTTTAATACTGAGATGTGATTTAGTTACTGCAAAATCTATTTAAGACCTAGTCGGTAGCTGTGTTAATTTTACTTTATTGTGACATTTGCTAAGCTCTAGAGTTTATGGGTTCTCATTTCTATGTGGTCATATTGGCTGTATAAAAAGCGCAGCGACGCCTTTTAATAATTTACACGAATTTATCATGATCGCCATCACTGTTAGCTAGTCAGCCCTCGAATGTGCCCATGTAGTCAAGATTCTTTGAACGCCATTTGGCAAATTTTTTTGGTATCAAAATTAATGTTAATTGTTATGTATGTGTTGTATTAAAAACGAAAATTCAAAATGTACGTTTGTAAGGATCATTTGCCTTCTAAAAATTGACTTAAAATTGATATAACCAAGACATATGCACATAATATTCATATTAGTCTATAACCTACATCTAAGAAAACAATGTAAGCAGAATATGCAGTGCAGAATTGAAAAGGAGCAAAGAAAGGGGAAAGTTTCCGTTCTTCATTGAAGGCAAAATTTTAATGTAGCTATAATATTGCAGCTCGAGCCCCATTCTTGTGGTCAGATTATAAAAGACGTCTTTTACGTCAAAATGTATGCCTCGCAGTTAGAGATCATCGCACCTAGATGCACAATAAATTACTCACCCTCTGCTTCTGATTCAATGATTACTTGCAAATAACCTAGTCTGCTCTGAATTACCCCCTTTGGGATGACTGATGAATTACAACTGTTTAACCACCTGTATCTAACTTTCGCAGGCCTCCTGGGCGGTATTGTCCATGCGAACACTTAAAGTTCTAGTAACGATCGAGTATTGCACAAGACTCTATGCTATTCTGAATCGCAAATCTTTAATAAAAGATCCTTAAATTCTAAGGACGTTGCTGCTATTCTTTAAGGGCTAAACGTTATGAACTATAACTGGTTGAGTACCACATACAGCCCGTTATAATTTATAATGGGCTTAGCCCGTAAAGAGATTCTTTGCCAGTAGAGACAGAGTTCAGTAAAAATGCGTTTACGATTCAGAATACCCTAAAAATATTAAAGCATATTCTACCTGGAATTGGATTTGCCACATATAAAAGGGAACAAACCACGACCTAAGGTTGACAATTGTACGACGATTCGGTAAACACAAGTGCTACGCTCACTTTAATGGTTACCGTATTTGTGTAACAAAAGATTCGCAAGATAACTCGTCGGTAAGATCGTAAGTTCACTTAGACATTCGTTACTTAGAACGAGGCCCTGGTAATTAAAGAAAATGTTTATTGCTTTGAGCGCCACCGCCTTCACTTGATTTTCCTTCTAAGACAAAAATTGTCCGGAAGTCGGAAAAGGCAATCCTCAGGTTCACTGACAGTAGGTGCACGCGACGCCCAGCATGACCCTTTATGAGCTTACCTTGATCACTCTTAGCCGCTAAAATCCTATACACAGATAATACAAAAGGAGGTCGAGTGCAAATACCGTCAGATAAAAACATAGACTAGTTTAATCTACCATATTAAAGTTAAACACAAAATTAAGCAAGTACAATAATTACAAATAACCTAGGCAATCATTTTTACAAGCTGCCAAACGTGATTACTGATAGTCCTTGATTATCTGACTTTAAGTATTTATTGTGGGACAAGAATTATTGCGCTTACCTCACTATCGGCGCTATGCTATGTGTTTCTTTAATTAGCTATGCGGCACTTTCCACACAGCGATTATCGGGCGCTTAAGTGCTATAACACAATACCTTAGAATTCTGGTATCTTCGTGCTTAATGTCAATATCCGTTGGCAAACGCGAGGGACAGCTCTATAGTTCGCTGTCAGTGACTGCCAGACAATTTTATAGATGCGGATCCGAATGGGCTTTTCGATGCAGGGAAAATAATGTCTGGAAAGAAATGCTGCTAATCCTCAAAATTTACACTAGAGTGTGTACGTGATGGGACGAGAATTCCGGCAACAACACTCCCTAATTGATCTTTGCTGAACCGGGTTTCTAGTTAATTCCGCATGGCAGCGATATGAAGATTTCTCCTCTGAAATGGAACCTGCAGCGACCTCAACTTATTTAATTCTGCCAAACCCACCCGACACTCTAATTTACAGGTTTCTTAATTAAAACTGTTCGTATTTACCAATATGCTCTTGTCAATTGGCTACCAACTTGTTGCGACTGGAAAAGGGTGGAAATCACTGCACGAATCAAAATGGATGTTGCTTGAAAAGTTCAAGCACTACGAGAGCTTAACTTAATGGGCCCCCAGCGACTTAGAATCAATCGACAGAGCACTGCGAACACACAAATAACATAAGACTGTACTAAAAGTAGGCTCGAAAGTGATTAACTGCAAAAACTCGGTAAACTAACGGATTCTTGTCGTCGGTCGCCATCTCTTTCCTACATACGTACGATACATTTGTTGCAGCAAATTGCACAATAACCCGCAAGAGGGCGACGGTTTAAACGGCACGTATCCTCAAGATGAATTGGATCTTGTCACCGAAAAAGCTACAGCCTGGCGCTGAAAGCTCGTTAAAACCAATGACGTAACTAGTTGAACGAAAATTCCCAAAACGTGATACGGAAGTACCTCCATTGTTTAGCGGCTAAATCAATTAAGTACTGATTGTTCAGAATAGAAACGATAAAGCTGTCATTATAACATCAAAATTAATGCATAATTTGATATTTACGATACCAGAGTACTAAAAGTAAATTATTATTGGTTATCAGACGCTTGGTTTGGTTAGTTCCTTTAACAATATTTTTAATGAGTTACCACTGCTTGGTGACCTTTCTACCAATGTGTGCTGATAGATTTCCCAAGCTCCAAATGTGTTTACCATATTGGTATTAGGAAGAAAAGTTCACTCTGCTAGTACTGGAAAATTAAATGATATTCGTACAAAGTTTTCTAGGCTGTCATCCAGTAAAAGCTGTTTCCATTAGTAACAATTATGAATTGGATTACAGATAATGTTCATAGGTAAAATTATGCGATTACTTAATAGTTGTACAGCTTCTTTATTACCAAATAACAATATCATTGATTTAGAATTGAGAGTTAGCAAATGCCCTGTTGAAACTCTAGATATACCATCCAAGCCAATCTCAATAGCTTCCAATGCATGCTGATACTCTTTTAAAGCAAACGAATGATACCGTTGAGTATTATTAGCATAGGTACTGCGTTTGTCTTAAGCCCACGGCCCGATTCTGCTTGTAGTACAACTTAAGAAACAAGTCAATACTAAGCACAGAGTTGGGGTGTTTTATGTAGCTGCAATACTAAGCTAAAATTTCAATCAGTAAACGCATTTTAAAAGAAATTCCAGTATTAATAATTGAATTGAGTAAAGAAACCAAAGGGCAAAGCTTGTTTTTCCCAGGGTTGAAGTTGACATTCAAATTAATTAAATATTAGGTTTGTGCAGAATGAATGGCCGAGCCGAAAGAAATGAATAGTCACAAAACGGTTTGCGATGTGCATGTCAATGAAACATAGATTTCAGTATAGCTAAGCAGGAAAATTGCCAGCAATCTAAAAAAAGGTACAGGAAGCCAGAAGAAAATAATAATACGTTGCAAAGAGCAAATTAGAAGGCAGGCAGAAAGATAGGAAATAGCAATTGTGAAAAGCAGAAATTTGTAAATATAATTTGTAATCAAATGCATTTCCATAATGTATTTCATTTGATCAAAACCAATTTCCGGTGCCTTGGTAACCATAGTAATAGCTTAGATTTTGTTTTTAATAACGGAAATAAGAGAGAACAAATGAATAATTAAATTAAGCTTGACATGTAGTTTTGTGCTCCACTTCAGCTAAAGTTTTTATATAATAAATTAAAATATTTTAAGCTAAAAAGTATATCATTGTGTTGACCAAGTGTTGAAGTTTATGTGGGAACGTTTGGGGGATTTTCCGCAACATAAAATTAAATTTTCACCGAGAACACCTCCGACGATCATTGCCAGTCGATCACATCAGGATTCCGGTATTGAATTCCAGCCAGAAATAGGGTCCAAAGCCAGGGATTTCTACTGCGACGCATCAGGTGGGAGTGCAGGAGACCGATCAACAGCAAAAACACCGGAGAAAACCGTTCCAGAGGAAGATGCGAGCTGGGGCCCCTTTCCGAACGTTGCGAAGAACACACCAAATTTTAAGCTACTGTTTTAACCTAAAAGTATCAGTGTTAGGATCGGGAAATTTGTGTGCATACAAGACCAGACCTTGTTTATGAAGATGCAAGCATATCCTAGCATCCAGCGAAGGCGGAATTCAAATTATAAGCATTTAGCCAAATTTAAGGTTAGGCGAAGGTAACACAATTGCGAGAATTAGTTGGCGTCCCTTCTGACGTCATGTAACTAATTAATGCCTGAAAGAAATGATAATAATAACCGCCAAAGCGCTACGATTTGAATAAATACCTCTGCAAATGTTCACAATTTTGATTATTTTAAAGTCAACAACGCTGACTGCACGATACTAACCATTTTGTAGATTTTGACATATTGCATAGAATTACTACTGTGTATTGGAACTAATTCAGGTGTACAGTGGCGCACCAGATCAAGTAAAATTTACAATCTGTTAGGAATTCAGCCCTGGAAATAGAGTTAAGTGTTCCACTGAGCTAGCGTTTTGATAATGAATTGCAGATAAATAAAATACTTGAAGGGCATAATACCATTTATTTTGGATCAAGTAAATTTAATACAAGACAGCATATTTTAATCAGTCTAAATGAATTTTATAAACAACCCCAAAAGCGAATTAATAATTATTAGATTGTCCCAGTTAAATTAATAATTATTAGAGCATATCCATAGCAGTATATTGAAACTCTACATGTTTTGATGCCGAATAAATGATAAACAGTAAAGACCCTCTACAATTTGGAAGAGCCACTCGGCAATTTTGCAAACTGTTGGCGATCAGTTACGAGGCATGTAGATGTAAATAGATAACAGACCACTAAAATGTAAAATGGGATTTCGTAATTTAACGTATCAAAAGCTTTGCTGATGTTAAATTAGATATTTTCCTTTGGTCACAGTTATCAAGTCGTAGGTCACTTTTAACAGATTACTTGCACAGCTGTGGTCTTGTCTGAATCCTGATTGATGTTCAGAAATAATACCATATTTATCCAAGTGGGATCTTAGCTGTTCTGTCATAATTTTTTCTGAGATTTTAGGAAATACTGGTAATAAACTAGTTAGATGTAGATATTATAATTGAGAATGATGCTTTTACTCTACTTTAACCTATGATTTTAAACAATCCAGCGGTCGTGCAAACTGACCAGCATTATCGGCAAGTCACTATGCTCTTAATACATTTCTGTTGAAAATAACCGTATTATCTGCCTATGGCTCTAATTACACATGGACCTAAGCAAAATAACTTATCAAATTGGCATAAATCAATTTAATATGACAGTCTGAACTATATTTCAGAATTTGTAGTTGAGACACTTTTTAAGCTGTAAAATCAATAAATCTGGTTGCTACAATTATATTCAGTGCATGCCTTGCCTCGTTTAATACATCATTTTAATAAATAATTTCTAGGTGCTCGGCTAACTTCAAAAGATACGGCCCAACTAAAATCTAATCTAAACTCAGAGCTACTAGAAGAATTATTCTGGCTGGACGAGCAGCTACAGTTTTGTGCATTTTAAATCCCATCGGACTTATAACAATCTTGTAGTGATTGAATATAGTGAAAATTCCAGGATCAGAAACATATGGAATTTAGTTTAGCATATAGACAAGTATTTCTAGTATACAGCCAATAATAATTTGTGTATTTCAACTACATTAAACTTAATTCAGTGCTATTGTGTCCGCTTTCATTTAACACATCTTGTTTCGTACATTTTTGTGTCGCACAATAATCTCGCTTGTTCACTAACGTTAGTTTGAGTGAAATTTCTTGTTCATCCTTAACGAATGTGAATAGTTCCTACGGTTTACCAAATCCACCATAGTCAGGTTGCTTATAATGCAAAATTTTATGGGCGAAGCAACTCAAATTGATTTGCAAACAATGCAAGAAGCGCATAGAAAGTAGAACTCGAGCTCGGAAAGCATCAAAAGCCAAATGTTTTAAGTCATAACTTGTGTTAATTTATGCATAATTCATTTTCTTATATGGGTATTTCGCCACTCTGCAAATTAAAATATTAAATAACGAAAATATTAACAACGAACGTTTCGAGGGACAATCTGCCCTCGTTATCAACGAATAACAATTAAAACTAACAAGAACTTATCTTTTTTTCACTGGAAGAAAAAACGACCAACCTCCAATGAATTTTCTGACATTGACAAAAAAAAAAAAAAAAAACGTCAATGTCAGAAAATTCATTGGAGGTTGGTCGTTTTTTCTTCCAGTGAAAAAAAGATAAGTTCTTGTTAGTTTTAATTGTTATTCGTTGATAACGAGGGCAGATTGTCCCTCGAAACGTTCGTTGTTAATATTATCGTTATTTAATATTTTAATTTGCAGAGTGGCGAAATACCCATATAAGAAAATGAATTATGAATTCACGCCACAAAAAAGTTTCAGAGATTATCTTAATTTATGCATCTCTTGTAGTAATTACTTTTAATTTTATAAATAGATCTCTTCCTCTTTTTTTCTCTTACATCAGGGCAGTTACCTGTATATTCCACAAACTTGTGGTTTTATGAACCCTCTCAACTCGTAAGTCAGGTAGGTGGCTATCCTTGCCCGTCGAAATTAGAGAAAAAAGTACTTGCTAGAAATTAACGACTACCACAAGTGTTAGCGTGGTAGCCAGGGAGCGTACAATTTTTAAAATCGATTTCGAGTTGCCGGGAATCGAACCACGGCCGGCCGCCTGAGACTCGAGCGTTTGCTCACCTTACAATTCTTAAGTTAGCTATCATTGGTGTATTCTTCATAGCAATATTTGTAGTGGGAATGACTTTTTACTTATAACACCTATTTTCCAGCAATTTGGAAATACATTTTTGAATGTATAAAAATGTGTTCCATTATTCTATTTTTTTCTTCTCTTCATGTCAAATATGTTTTGTCATGGAATTATCCTCAGAATAATATGGAAATCACTTAAATTAAAACTTGTAGAGCTCCTGTAGATATTAATAATGGGAAAGCTTTTATTTTCTTATATTCAGGTGTTAGAAGACAGCTTCATGATTAAAAAAAGCAGTTGACTCCGGACCTCAGAATAAAATCTACATCTGAAGTTATAAACATGATTCGTAAGGGGCTGGCTATCACAAGTTACATGGATTGCTTCCGGAATTATTTGATTACAGTCGATAGAGTCAATCGTATTGCAAAAATAATTTGTAGTTGGTTGGCGAATATCCAAAACGTTTATGTTTATGCCAAAAAGAATGAATTTATCACAGATGGAAGATACGTAAGTGCAGTTTTTTTCCAATTTATCACAAAAGAATAGTTTACCACTTATGCGTTCTGATTGTAGGGTTGAATACATTAATTTTTGAAACCTCCAGACTTTTGAGTACGTTAGAATGATATCTGTGAAACACATTGTTGGAAAATGTTTGTTTCTTTTCCTGGCAGCCATCAAAAAGAAAACAAGTTGCACGTTTGAGCCTTGGACATCATATATTATATGTATAGGTTATTAAGCTCTTTAAATTTATATAGTATGCTATGGAGGATTTCGAGTACGTTATTTATCGAGTTTCCCAAGTGAAAGAGTTAATTTCTCTTTATTTGAAGAGTCATATACATTTATATTAAACGAACTTTTTAAACGTGGAAGCAAGGATGGTATAAACACCCTTTTTTAGCCTACCAGACTTCTGAAAAAAAGACTATGGTTTCACAGTAGAGATAATACATATTTCTCATACGAACCTGAAGTTCTAGTTTAATTGTTTTTGGAGTCAACGTGCATTCAGCGACCCGTCATTATCGTCCGTACGAGGCCAGCTAGTGCTGTGCATAATCTTCCGTTGGAGTCCTCCATCGTTGAGGATCTGAGTTCCGAGCTATCATCTTGGCGAATTATTATTGTCTATCATTTTCCAGGAGTGTCGAGGTAAGCTGTTCGAACTGTTCATACTAGGGCTGAAACTAGGTGTGTGTCATGATACTACTACTACTAAGATAAACCCTCGCGCATGGGATAAGCCCATCTCTCTCGCACGCCTGACGTCACTCCGTGACAAATTTCCACATCAGCAGGCAGTTTGATACGGCGGTTAAAGGTTTCGGTTCGGTGTTTAATGTGTTATTCGTTTTATTTGCAGCTTTATGTGCATGAAATTTAAGAAATTATAATTAAAACATTTCATTAAACATTTATTACCATGGTGTACTGTGCAGTGATGGGTTCTTTAAGCAACAACAACAAAAAGAGCCAGAAAGTTTCCGATTGCCGTTTCTTTAGTTTTCGAAGAGACAAACATGTTTGCGAACAATGGATTCTAAAATGTTACCAGCAACACAAATTTAATGTGAAAACATCAAGAATATGTTCAAATCATTTTGTAGAAAGTGATTACTGTTCCAAAGAGAAACTGTTGGAATTACCGCAAAATAAATGGAAGTTGAAAGGTGATGCAGTACCTTCTCTTCATTTTTAACAATTTTCATGGGGAGTCATTAAAATTGACCAAAAATTATTTAAAAGTCCTAATGGATTTAGCGGAATCTATCAATTTAAGTACAGAGGCCAAGCATCTTTTCTTTCGATGCAAAATGTATTTTAAAATTAAATATTGAATAGAGATATTAAAGAAAAATCCAAAATGAGGAAGAGAAAAAATACAAAAATTGTAAAATAAGTCTTAATAAAACTTGGTTTTCTTGTGTAAATGTATAAATTTTGTAAATAACATGTAACTAATATGTAAATAAATAATATGTACTTAATAAGTTAAACAAAATTGTTTTATCACAACAAATTTTTAACACTTACCCATAAAAATCCAAAAAAAGCTTGTAAAAAAATAGTTAATAATATATACCGGGTGTCCGTTCTCAAACTCGAACATGGGAATCTAACATTGCATTGAACGATTTTGCTGACTCCTACTCTCCAATTCAACTTACAGGAAAGCCAGTGGTATCAATAGAAAGATAAAATTGTTGCACATCAAATGATACCAGTAATAATAATATTTACTGATATAGTATGGAAATAATGGTAAAATACCTAAAAATCAAATGCACAATGCTGATTGCTTATGTTTGACTTTGAGAGTGGACACCCAGTATACATATACTCGTATATATCACTCATATTTTTCTACAGAAGTATTCTTTTAAAATTAACAATATTTATTTAAATTTAAAAAAACATAAGTCCATTTTTTGCGCTACGGATTAAAGTAATAATTTTTGATAATGAATAAGCCTTAAACTTTTCACTCTTCATATCTTGGTATCTTCCTTTACTTTTAAATTTAAATACTTTAGTATTCAAAATCGTTTATTGTTCGTTTTTTACAAAAAAAAACCTTTATACAATGCTAAACGTTCAAGATAATTTATTATATCTAGCACCTACCTACTTTATTTAAGGGCTTATTCTATTATGGGCCATAAATCCTACATGAAATCATAAAAGAAGTATCTCTTATACTATTATAATATTGTATAAAATGTAATATATCAATATTATAATAAAATATACTACTAAACAGCAAACATTAATAAAAACCGCTTTAAAGCAATGCATTTCCATACCGTCAAGCAGGATTTTTGTCACGGAATGACGTCATGCGCAACGTAGTACAAAATTCGATCGCCGCGTGGGCTTATCTTAGTAGTAGTAGTATCATGGGTGTGTGCTGCTTGCTGAATTAGCTGTCTATTACTAACGCCCCGCTACTTACCACTGTCGTAGCTCAGCTGTTCCTTTGGCTTTAAAATAACATCAGACCAGTATAGTCTGCCGTTCTACCGTCACATGTACTCTCTGTTTAACTGCACAAGACGGCGTAATAGAGTGTGCCAGCCTAAAATTTGTAATAATCAGCGCTCGTTGTTGTATTTCGATTTGGAGATTATAAATCGATTTTTTCTATCAATTCTGTTCTATAACCTGAATCATTAAATCACATTGAAGGTGGATTCACTTAATGCTGCTAGTCACCGATAATTTTAGTCTGTAGTATATTGATGGGCATAACCGGACAATTTTCATAATCGAATTATTTGCATTCGAATCATATTAATAACCGATTGATTATTTGAACAATCATTCGAATCAATTTTGGCTCTCGATTTGTTTCGATTAAGTCAGCCGGTTTGCCGGTTGGCGGTTCACCGTCATCTGCATCGGCATCGTAACTTGCAGATAGCAGAGGAACTCAGTTAATCGTTAATTATAATAATTGTATAAATAATTTTTATTTGATTTCTAAGGAGTTTAAACCATTGACAATAGCTATATCAATACTAATCATAAAGAAATTATAAATATGCGAATACAAAGTATCTATTGAATCTATTTTTAGTTCCTGAAATTCTCTAGTAGCCACCCTTCCCTTTTCGCTTGCACATCATACCGGTATATTTTAGAATCCATCATTTATCTACGTTCAGCCTTCCGCGGTTCTAAGGACGCACACTTAAAATTTTCAACATCGAAATCCACTTCTTGTCCCGACTGCTCCGTTATTAAAAATTAAATATAAATCTTTTACAATATTGGAAAATCTTATTTCGCTTTCTGTTTATCCCTTATTAGGCATAATCAACCGCGTTTCGAAGCAAAAATTTAGGCCGTTATAAATTAATACCAACCTTTTGCAAATCTCATACTCAGCAGAACGTTATCTTTAATAGAACGGCCCCATAAATTTAACTCGTTGACCGGGAGTATCAAATGTCTTAATAACATCAACAAGCAGCGGCGGCCTCACTTGGGTCAATCAAGTACATACGTAGAAAAGGCTGTATGAGTTATGAATGCCGTATTATTTACAGAATTTCGATCACTCGCAGGTCGCTGAGACGCGGCACGTAGTACGTATCAGGATGAGGTTATTTTTCATCCGAATACTTGGAACGAAAACCGAGTTACACAGGTTATTTCAATAACCGGATAACCGGTTATTTTTGATTCGAATAAGCCCATCATTACTGTAGGAACACGAATCAGTGTCTACATATCGCATTTTAAACGGATTACTTCAACTTCTGGTATTTACAATGTCAACAAACTAGGTAACATTTCGATATCCATTTCTAGTGATGTCACTATATCTTAAAGCAACCTTCCGTTGCTTCGAGATTGATCTATATCGAAATTTTAATTATTTTGGATGAATTGAGAATGATACTTAAGTATATGAATTAACCAAACTACCGGGTGGCCATAAATATCTGAGATCCCGGTAGCCATGGAATTAGGTACTTATAAATGTTGGTTAGCATTATATTTTAAATATTATAATACCTATTGGTATGAAATGTAATAAAATGCAAATAAGAGGAGGGGAATGTGCCCCGGATTCTGCAGTTTAGCCTACTACTCGATTATAAAAATCTCCTATTCTAACTCAATACTTCTTCCAATCTGTAATAATTTTTGACAGATAGGAATTTTAGTTGTGATGACATTAATGACATTTCGTTTAGTTGGATTCATCACTTTAATGAAGCGGTGTCGATTCCAAAGGTAATGTGATATCAGATATTTATGGCCACCCGGTATATTATTATGCATTTATTTGATTGGGCTGTGGTTAGTGACATACGTATTATACGGTAGCCTCTCATATCTACAAAATTATCATTTGCAAGTTTCGGTTATTGTAATTACAGTGTAATTGAGGTCATTAATGAAATTTTTATGAGTTCAGTGAGCTTTTGAATTATAAATCGAATATTGACATGCGTAAGTTTCAATAAATCAATAACTATTCTTACTTCTGAAAAAAGTTTGTCTCACACACCAGTTCTAAAAACATATTTATATAAATTTTTTTTAGGGTATTTGAAAAATAAATATACGGTACCCCCCGCCCAAGAAAAGCGCCCTTTCGTGCTTTCCAAGAATACTTCGACACTCAACATCACTCCGTTTCGCTAATACAATGAAATGTTATGAACCACTTAGATATTTAAAAAAAAACCCTAAAACATTTTTTTGCCGACGACCATTCCTCAAAAGTTGATGTTGCCTTCATTTTCGGAGGACCTATCGTATGAAAACGATCCAAGACTTCAGGAAGGTTCCTGGCGACCGGAATCGTGTACACATACGAACATACATACCCCGCACAGCACGGTTAGGCACCCCACAATACGGGGGAGGGATCTAGTGGGCTGGGGTCTTTAACAAAACATCCGCACAGCCGTGACGGAGATTTGGTATAGTGGGTTCATTAGTCGGTTGGCACGAATTTTAGAGATATTTGACTCAGAATGGTTTTCGAAATGAGGGAATTTCAATACTTCGTACACTTCGTGTCGAAGTAATAAATTCAGACATAAACCCAAACACTATAATACATTCTGTCCTAAAAAGCGGATTGAACTCCGCATCGGCATTTAAGTTCCTGCTCTGTGTCACCGAACGTCCTTGTAAATTTTCTAGGACGTGTGCCTTTATTATGATATCCACAATCCGTAAATTCGGCAAGGAAGTGGAAAACTGGGAACAGCAATACCTTAATTAGATTACCTTTAAAGCCAATCCATTACCGCTGTTTTCCTTTCTGGGCGCTTCCGGTGCCACGTGCATGGCCATGTTGTGAAAACTCGTCTTTGATCTGCCCCCGAAGAGGCGTTTATTGGCAACGGGAAACCGCGCAATGGCTCGAACAGTGACTGATATGCACTTTGTGCACGCCGCTTTCCCCACAATGCACCGCCTGAAAAGTGAGCTTTTGTGTTCGAATTAGAATTATATTTGTGCCATCAAAGGAACGCAAATGCCTGCAAACGGCGGAAGCTTTTCTAATGCCCTTTATAATAACTGGATGCAGCAATTTGCGGCTCGAGCTTGGAGCATGTACGCTGACATGAAAGTAGGGAGTTTCTGCCATTATCGCTGGAGATAACGGAAGAAATTAATTTAGCACCGCCATGGAATACGTTTTAAGAAAATGCATCGCCTACCTGGCTTCGCTAATGGCTTCATTATTCTGGGATGCTTAATTAAGAGTAGTGGCATATGGGTGTAGGCAACAAATTCCAAAGAGAAAATGTTTATAGTTGTGCTGCATAAAATTGTACTATTATCAGTAGATACCTGCCAGTGTCTATCGTATTATGTCTAGAATAATTATTAATTAAAATATTATTATAAGTGCCATTACAATTACAGAATGTCTAAAAATATCATTATCAAATTTTGGCTGTATATTATATTGTCCAAAACAAGGAAAAAGTTTCTATGGGCATAGCTCTGTAAATGCTTAGACATAGCATATGCCCGAACTAATACAGAAAAAAAAATTAATAACATTTCAAATATTATTTTACAAAATATTCTATAATATAGTTATATATAATTTCACATTGACTTTGAGTTAATAATTTGTAAAAAATGTAGTAAAAATAGTATTAGCCTTGATGGAAACATAAAATTTAATCAGAGTAGGCTTAGAAATAATTAATAACAATGTAAGACGAATGAAAACAAAGAAAAGAGGGGAAAGCGAAGCCAAGCTTTTGAAGTGTATTATTTTGGCTTTCCCACAAATAGTCCATTTAAAAGCGAATAAATACTGATTTATTCCAATTTAGTGTTTTATAATTAGTGCAGTATCTCTTGCGTAAGCTATAAAACGGTTGCTTTGATTCGTTCCACCCGTACAGCAACTTTAAAAAGTGTTGAATAGTACGTCCTTTCTGTGACAGTTTTTGGAGCTGTTGCAAGGTTAGTATAGCCCTGAAAGCAGGTATAAGGCAGCGACATTCGTGCTGAGCAATGCTGAGCGCTAGGACTGGGGCAAAGACGGAGTTGTAAGTTTTGGAGTGGTGCAAATTGCAGGCGGCCGGCGTTCAAAGACGTATCTGGCTTGTTATAGCAGATCAGGGGAAAGAAATAGCAACCCCTGTACGTCGTGGGACTTGCTATGGGGTAGCCTGGTGTCCTATTTTGCATCAGAAAAACCAAATAAGGTTAGAGAGTTATCCTACAGATAGAACTTGCTGAAATTTGTAAAGTGGCGTCAGTTTTTGGAGATTTCAGGAAGAAGCGCATCTTGTGTACCTTGTTGTGGAGTAAAACGTAAAACTTAGGCAACGCACTTTTACTTAATCACTGATATAATTATTAATACGAATCTAACTTGTTTTAATAAATTGTGAGGTTGGAGGGCCATGTTCATAGAGTTGTTCCCACCAGTTGAAATATCTAATTTTGTAACGGTCCCATTGGATAAACAAGAGGTGGCTGAAGCGATTACTTTTAAAAATCATCAAAACCACGATAATTATCTTAATAGCAAATGTATTGCCTATAATTATATATTACATCATATTTGCTAGAATGTAGAAAATTCTTCTTTGAGATAATGGAGTCATCTATTTAAATAAAAATTTCATAGTAATAATATCAAATCACACACACACACATCATACCAATATAAACAGAGGTTTATGGATTAATTTAATTATAAGTGAGCTAACTAAAGCAAAAAGCTTACTCTCTGGTGAATTTGTAATGATTATGTATCGGCATCTTATTAAAGAAGAAAATCTGAAACAATTACATATAATGTGTTAAAAACTTCGATTTAAAATAATTTAGCTACAAAAAAGTTGAGGTAACGTTTTGAATTTAACTTAAAGATAGTGTTACGCTCATTTTGTCATTTTCACTTATAATATTTGACACAAGTATTAGTAGTCAGTAAAGATATCAATATTGACACACAATTCTTAACAGAAGATACACCTTTAATACGAACAGAGAGCATTACATACTTGGAAACCAGAATCAGCGATAGTTGGGATCACTCAATAGAAGTTAAATGCCGCATTGAAAATTCCAGAAACGCTTTCAAAAGACTGAATAAGGTACTGTGCAACCTTTCGGTGAATATTGATCTTCGTCTTCGTGTTCTTAAGTGTTACGTGTTCTCCATACTGTTATATGGGGCAGAGGCATGGAAACTTACAAATGCCTCCTGCAAGCGCCTAGAAGCATTCGAGATGTGGTGCTACCGTCGAATGCTACGCATTTCATGGACATACCATGTTTCCAACCATACAGTCCTATGTCGCTTGCAAAAAGAACCGGAAGTCATGACCACCATAAAACAAAGACAGTTTTCCTATTTCCGGCACATCATGCGTAATGGTAAATATCGCCTACTACAACTAATTCTGCAAGACAGAATCGACAGTAAAAGAGGACCAGGACGCCGACGAATATCTTGGCTTAAGAACTTGAGGCAGTGGTCGGGATTGACATCCGCAAAACTTTTTCGCTCGGCTGCAAACAAAATAAAATAGGCTAGTGTGATCGCCAACATCCAAAGAGGATAGGCACTTTTAGAAGAAAAAGAGGAATATTTGAAATAATTAGTCAGATTTGGCAACTTACATTTATTTTCTAAAAATACAATAATTTTCACTGAATACTTAGGCAACCATACTATCATCAGTTTCAAACTCAACTGTCTTTATCAGTTTGGTACAATACATCTGCACTATTTATAGTTTTTCTTCCTGTTTTCGAATTTTGGAACACCTTGATAAATTGACATTGTGAACTGCTTTGGCCAATTTACATTCTTTTTCCATCGATTCGATCGCTGAAGTTGGTGCCCTGGAAGCCTTTCGCTTCGTTCAGCTTTAATTATAGCTGTCCTCATAGTTTGGAGGGATATGTGAGGCAAGTAGAGATTTGTATTTTTAGCTTTCAATTCTACGCCTTCGAAATGAGTTGTACCTCTTCGCTCTGCGAATTTAGTGTTATCGCTTGGAATGGTTATCCGCATTGGTGTGGTTTATTTTGCCTGGGACTGGTGGGGCGTTTACGAACCGGCGTGCCGCTCATCCCTTCGGCTGAAGGCTGCTGCTATTCCCCGCATTGCAACATCTATCGAGGCTCATCTGCAGCCCATTACGAGACTGTCTCCATGGCCAGCGATCTGCCTGGTTGCCTCGTCCACCAGCTCGACACCACGTGCCGTAGCTACCTGAGAAGTTTTTGTAGCAATTTAGTTAGATATTGTTTTTCGATTTGGTTTATAAGTATGACCTTTTAGAATTGCTATTATGGTATTTTATTCTTTACGATTTGTGTGCTTTATTAGCTTAACTAGTTATTTGATTAGATAGATTTACTCACTTGGTAGCACGATTTAGCCAGGTTTGTCGACCGGGCTGCGGTAAACTCGTCCCTTTATTAGAAGTCCATTATCCGCCATTCTCTTGTACGGAAAAATTGTGTAAAATTTAAAACGGCTGTGTATAGGAAACCGAACCCGGTACCCTTTGTTCGATTTCACGTTTCCGTGATTTGTTTGCGCGATTTTAATTATGTATCATATTGTTAAAGAGCATATTCAAGTAGATATTGAAGCGTTTATTGATTATACTAATGTCTTTATTTTAGAAAACTACCTCGAATTTATATGGCTATATAATCCCGATGCTTTTGCCCCATAGAAATTGTTTATGTAATAATAGAAGCATTTCGAGCTGACACTCTAGGGTAGACGTCAGCTGATTGCTTGGATAGCTCTGTTCTGCCGCACCCTGCCTCACAGACTGCTTGCAGATTAATTACTTACACAGTTAGCTTATTGTTAATTTTCTTTTGGCGGAACGCCGTTAACTGTGGAGGAAATTTTAATTGTTTATGCCGCGCCCATCTAATTATTTTACTGTGTTTAGCTGTCATAGTCTGCTTTGGTATATATATGTAGTTGTATTTATTATTACGTACGTGTGCGTTTCTGACACTATAGTACCAATTTGAATAAATGCTGTGATCATTTATTGGTCGTTACTATTTTGTTTGTTTTGCTGGATTTATCTCATACCTTGTGGAGGTCCGATGCAAGGATTAGGCAACGTCGAGGACCTGGCGCCCTCTCCCTTCGTATTTGTTTCGTATTCCTTTTCAGCGTAGTTGGAACCCCGACCCTTCTCGGCGAGTTAGCCCAATTAGGCCGATATTTACCAGCCGGCAAAATATCTAATACAACTTTCGCCAACAGGTAAGGCCAAACCCGTCATCCTTCCTCACAGTAGACGATGAAGCCATGTTTAACTATTACAGTTAACAGATTTGTTTAATTAGATGTGTTGTATCCTAATAATGCAATGCCATGTGTTGAATACACTCCGAATTGGGATTAATTAGAAATACTTTGCCGACATTCCAAATCCTTCTCCGAGAAGTGGCAGTTGCAATCTGAAAAAGCATCATCTCATAGAAATGTAGCAAATGGTGCATTGAAATAGTTTCACTTACCTGAGTTAGCAGATAGCAATCTGAACTAACCTGGAAGTTCTAAAAATATGTTTCATTAGGAAAGTCAATCATAACCTAAAGATATCAGATTTAAAAAGTTATATTGACAGCAGTTTTTGTTAATTAGATCAAAAATATCTGTTACAAGCAATTGGTCGCTATGGCGATAATGACGGTTAAGGATTGTCGATATAAAAAAAAGACAAAAAATGTGTGAGCAAGACTAGATTGGATAGTCCTAACTCTTTCGAATTTAATTGCTTGAATGGTTATTGAGCACTATATGTGCTAAAAGTGTTATGTGGAGGGTCGCATTGTTAATTACCATGCACTGTGGGGCGATCTAGAATCGAGAAAAAGAAAATGAAAACAGTGTTCGAACGAATCCTTGAAGCAAATACCTTACTATTATAATACTGGCAACTCCCTCTTACAAATTTTGGCGAACGCGCCGCTACGCCATCTAGCGATTCGAGGTGTACACTACACCAAAATGTTTCAACGCAAAAAAGACAACTATTAAAAATAAATAAATTAATTAATCATAATTCCACAAAAAATGGTTCCAAACCGCTTTAAAATTTATTAAAACACAATATTTTTAGGTATATTAATGAACCGTGAATGCTAAAATTAAAGTTTTAAATAATGTTTTTTTTTATTTGTTAAAAACTTCACACATAAAATTTACTACAATTACTACAGTTGAAGCAGTAATTTTTGTAATAAACATATGTAAAATAGATTCCTCAGTAGAGCAAGGTACAAATAAAACTCATTTAAGGTTTAATTATGTGTATGAGTATTTTGAATTGCTGCATTTTCTTAAATTGCTTTTTCTATTAATTTAGATTTTACCTCACTTAAGTCAGCACCCAAGAAGAAATTAAAATTCGTATGAAACGTGCAAGAAAGTTTATTTGTAAATTCGCTTGCATCATCATTTGGCATAAGCATCTTAGACTCATCTTCATATTTGTTATAATTAATGTGAATGTTATTTACGTCAAAACTGTTACCGTTTATCAATGCAGTTTTGCAGTAATTTGCTGCAAGCTCATCCCATCACATAACTTTCAGTAGTTGTTTGAATTATATCGTCCTCAACTTCTGATCTAATTTGGGCAGTTTTGGTAACACTGAAATATACTTTTCTTAACAGCTCTCGTTCGTGTATTAAAAATGTGTGAGCATCTATTTTGCAATAATTGCTATCATCTGCAGGAGACAAAAGTTGATTTTGCCATAGTGGCTCTCGCAGTACTACAAAACTGTGCTGCATTTGGTCTGTTATTTCCAGCTTGCCCCGTAATGGTACTGAAGAAATTATCAATACAATATTGAGTTAATCGCCGTGTTAATAAAAACTAAAAATTATTTTAGTGTTGAAAACACTTATAAGGAGCTGATTTGAGGTTTTGACCGTCACTAAATCCGTCACGCTCAAGCATCACGCAGCGCGCGCATGTAGAGTGCTGAGCGTATTTACCTACTTGCTATCAGTTGTGTATCAAAGTTGAGTGAGTGAGTCACTTATATAGTCGACGTAAGCGGTAAGCACAAATCACAAAATATTATATTGTAAGTAGAGTTTCCGTTCATTCTTCATTAGCCTTAGCAAGCATAATATGGACGTTTATTGTTTTTGTATCAAATTTCATGTAACGGTCGTGGCGACTGTAATCAGAAGATAAACAATTTCAACTGCATACAAGGTTTAGCCTCTGATTCATAAAATTTGTGTTGGAATTGTAGAAAATCGGGTATAAAAATTTATATTTATGGTCATATCTTATTTGTAAGCACATTTCTCTAATTACCGTTCAAGCATTTTAAAATTTGTGCTACAAAAGGGAAAATCTAATTTCAAATGTTGTGACATTTCGAATGACAGGACTAAAGTCGTCTGTATTCAGCAGGAAGCGGGCATTATACAACAGGAATTAATTATTATTGACTTTTTGCTTATAGGTAATCTTCCTCGGCAAATGTAATGACAAAATCTTTTGATCATATCATTTGTCTCGGTAGTTTACCAAAGCAACAATCTTTCCTCCAAATTTTTTTCTGGCAAAATAATGATCCCCTGATATACAGGGTGCAAATATTTTAACCCGTAATAGAACTCGCTAAACTGAACAACTTCTCCATTTATCATTTTTTCGAAAACGCCCCCAAAACTGAGTTAAAATTCAAAACAGTTTTACTCTAAAAATGCATACCCGCCTATGGAATAACATTGTAAACGCACACTGATAAAACCTATAGTTCACAGCTGGTCACCAATGTTCCTTATCAATTGAGGTAGGTAAGTTATTGACCGCATGTTTTTTGTCCAAGAACTTTGCTGTTTTAATATACATTGTGTCGTTCACCTTTAACTTAGATTTGCTGACCAAGCGGCTCGTCAAATTTAGGGGAGATAAATTATTGAAAAAATATGCGATTAAAGTAAAACCGATAAATAGAAAAGTTGTTCATTTTGGTGAGCAAAATTCGTATTGTTTTCTGCTTTTTTTAGAGCCTCCTGAAAGTGGCATGATGGAACGTGTTATCTCTGTAACTGTATAATTATGATGATGCAGTGGCTGGACCATCCAATGTACTTACGAGTGCTTCGCGGTACATACCAGGGACAAATTTTAAATACGAACAATCGGTAAATAATTATTCTAATTATGTACATTCGCATTGTTCACTGCATTCAGTTTCTTTGTTGGGTGCGTTTTAAAATTTTTTTTATTGGGTTTTCTGATTTACTTTTTATGTGTTCATTAGGGTGGTTCTAATTTTGCAACCACGGAATTTTGTTAGTCGCACCCCCTACATTCGTTCCAATGCCAAAAAAACTAACTCATAAAAATTTTTAGCCCAATCGAACAATATTAACACGTGCCACCGAGCGTTGGAAGTTTCCGAATTGCAGATTTTAATTAAATTCACTGGTTATCAATTAATATCTGACGAACCGGAAGTGCTATCGAAATTTTGATAATAACATAAATAAAAGGAAATTTTATTTTCTACAATTGTAGTTATATGCAATTTGTCCGAAAACCTACCAGATGTTAAAAAATGCGTCAAGTGTCAGAAAAACGTAATACTTCGATTTTTTTCTTTCTATTTTTAATTTGAAAACGTAGAAGGATTACAATTTTGAAGTAAATTGCAATCCATTATTCAATTTTAGGCGATTTTTGATAATACAAGTAAATAGATCTTATGATATACCGGGTGTCCATTCTCAAAGTCGAACATAGGCAATTAACATTAGAGCATTCACTCATTCTTCATTGAAATAATTCATTTTTCTGTAGATAATTTTAACAGACGTTGACAGAAAATACCTGATTTACGTCAACTAATTACCAATGTTTTTGACAAATGCTATCGAAATTGAAAATCAAGGCATGGCATATTTAAAAATTCCCAAGCTTTAAATTAGTATTTTAAAATAGAAATCGCATCTTGAATATTATTATTGGTATCATTTGATGCGTAATAATTTTATCTTTCCATTGATACCATTACCTTCCCTGTAAGTTGAATTGGCGAGCAGGAATCGGCAAAAACGTTCAATACAATGTTAATCGCCTATGTTCGACTTTGAGAACGGACACCCGGTATAAATGTTTGAAATTCAATATTAATTTTTTTTTTACTTATTTTAAGATTATTGAAATATTTTTAGAATCAGTTATTTAAAAACAAAACAAGTCAAACCGTCGAACACAGTTTCTTTGTTTGTCAATACAAACCAGACAGTTTTACAAGTACTTTTTTTAATATGCTTATAGTTAAATTTAATTTACATAAAAGTGCAAAATTAATTATTCAAGGAATAGTGTTTTGGTAAAAAGCACGGATTCCAGCTAAGGAAAAACATCATTCTGTACAAAAGCTGGAATTATTATACTCTGAATGAAGGAGTCTGCTAAAACAAGGAAATAAAAGAACAGATTCATAAAAGGAAGGAATAACAATTTTATGAAAAATTTGACGACCTGTTCGATATCGCACATACGAACGCTCTAGAATTAATAGATGTAGAAGATAAACAGTTTTTGCCTCTTCAAAGGCAAAAAGGGTAGTATGCTTGGTATTGATATCAGGTTACATCAACAAGAGAAGAGAACTGAATAACGACTGGAAAGAGAAGATGGAAGAAGAAAATGAACTTACGAAGAAATGGAAAATTTAAGTAAGTATATGTAATTGTTTACTTCACGTCACAAATGATATTGCGGAAAGAAGTATTAAACTGGTCGAAAAATATAATAGCTTAATTACCAAGAAAGAGGACCAAAAACAGTACTTGCTACAAGTTGTTAGCGATTATCGGCGTCAATATCCGGATTCCAGTAAAGTTTCCTTAAAAAAAAAAGTAATTATTGTGATATGCATTTAATTATTTTAAGTTTGTAAATATATTCTTTCAATTTATGTAACTTCAGTAATTATTTAATATTGTTCGTTTTATTTAATTTGTAAATAAATATATTTGCTTAAATATATTATATTTTTAGTTATTAATATAAAAAATAAATTTTTCAAGAATTTTTACCTTTTTTTAATACTTAACGCATATTTTTTAAATTTCAACAAGTTTACAAAAAAATTGCATATAACTAAATTAGTAGCAAATTAAATTTCCTTTTATTTATGACATTATCAAAATTTCGATACGACTTAATGTTCGCGAGATATTAATTGATAATAAGTGAATTAAGTTAAAATCTGCAATTTGGAAACTTCCGGGGCTCGGTGGCACGTGTTAATATTATTCGATTGGGTTCAAATTTTGTATACGTTTGGTTTTTCGGCATTAGAACGACTTTAGGGTGTGCGACCAAAAAAATTCGAAAAAGTTTTTTCCACTAAGTATAACGTAGAACCACCCTAGTGTTCATGTTACGTATACTATTTGTAACGTAGACATTTTGGGTGCTTTTCAGTGCCAATTTGTATTTCTTTTTTGGTATAATAATGAATGCTGTAACCTGTTCATCAAGCATTACTTTAGTCAGTGTATTAGTTACGCCAACTAACCAACATTTATATATTAATTTTAATTGATTTGAGTTTGGCCACCTCGGTGGTTGAGTGGGCTTGTTGTCTGCTTAGCAACCAGGTGGACATGGGTTCAAATTTGGCCGTAGCCGAGAATTTTCTCGGAGCGGCGCGGGATTTGAACTCATTAGTTAAGTGAGATGTAAGTTGTTGTGTGTGTGGTACCTATAAGCCGTTCACGACCTTTTTGGGACATAGTTGGCTATGATTTTTTCTTTTCATGTTGGACTAACTGATTCGATGATGTAGCGGATGCAAATTTTTTTTTGTCAGTGTCTGTTCGACATTTTCTTGCCACCACATTGCCAGGTTTATTATTTTAATATTCGTAAGAAAATAAATGATTTATCAAATGTGTAAAAATAATTTTAATTTCCGTCAAAGGAAAAGTCAAAATGCCCAAAATAATTTTGTTACAACAAAAAATTTCCATTAAACGATGCTACTTCCAATTTAAAAAGGACAGACCAAATTTAAAAGAACGCGAGTCGATGTGGAGACTAGAGAATATCCGGCAACAATGTACCTGTTCAGAAAATATAACCTTAAACTAAAACAACTTAACCTAACACAAAAAGTGTCAATTTCCATGAGGGAGTTTAGTTGCAACAGAGGTTCTGCCAACAAAATTACTAGATGGTCATAGCCTCACCTGACCCAAAAAGATCGTGAACGGCTTATATGTTTGCATGCGGGGGAGCATAGTGTAAGTCGCGTGCGGCGCATTACCTCCGTTGCACTTCCCGCCAGGTATGAATGGTCCTCTACACCGAAAGGTAAAAGAGGCTATAGATAGATTATGAATGAATGATTTGAGTTTGATATGTAACAAATATGTGTATTTGTATTTTTGAACATTGTAATAAATCATGTTCATTATATTATATCGTGCTTGTTTTCAACACTCTCCGATGGTTGCAAGGATTGCGAAATCTGTGAATTTTTTCTCTTATTTAATACCTTCAACATTTTTAAATTATCTTGTATTTCGTGGAGTTTTTTAAAATGTTTTGTTTTATTGGATAATGCTTTTCTGAATTGTTTGGGGCTGTAAGAAGTAGAAAAATTAAAAATATCGAACACTAGTGTATCTCACATTTTTCAAAATTCTGCTGTATGGGCAGCAGTAAGCAGGTAATGAATTAAACGCTACGTGCACTAACATGCCACTCGACACCTTGAACGGCTAGCACACTCGCATTGGAGAAAGTGGAAATAAGATCATACATTTTTTGTTTAAATTTGGTGCAAGTCTTGGTACCATTATACAATCTTTTTCGTAAAACTGAACAATATGTGACCAACTAAATATTTTTATCTACGACAGTGTGTAAAATTGCCTTTTAGTTGGCAGTTTTAAGTTTGTAAAACGACTGTTTAATAACATGTTTTCATTAGTTTACGTCGTCAGTAGTAGCGTGTTTAAAATATTTCATTAGGCACGTTGTCAATAGCAACGTGTTTTAAAATTTTTAAAACACGCAAATTACGACCGGTAATCCTAATTTACATTTTATTTTTTTTATATTTACCGTGATTTCTAGGTTCTATTGTAGATAAAATATCGTACGATACACATGCCTAAAGCATCTTTAGTCACTCGCGGGACTTAACACGCTCGCTCACTCGCGTTTTAACTGCCCTACTCGTGACTAAAGAGTAGCTTTACGCACTTATATCGTAAATTACTATTTCTACGATCGTGTCAAAATTACAACTTTTTGCACAGTTTCTAGTGTCAACTGTGGTTGCATTCAATGAGATTTTAATGATTGTAATAATGTAAATAATAAATTTGTAGCTTACCCTTGACTATGCAAGTTCTTATTCTTGAAATCATTTTCAGTTAAATGATCTGAACGCACAACCTAATTTGTATACAAAACCTCTATTCCCTTTTCTTTCAAAATCTGGTCCAGATCGGCCCGTTTACTTCGGTTCACCCACTGGAAACAACTGAAACCAGTACAAACATTCCTGAATTTTAAGTTCACATCTTTTAAATACAATACACTTCCACAAAAATGTACAATGTATGTACTGCAACTTAACCTCAAATACTTACATTTTATTATTTTTTGGAAACCTGTATAACGATTTAGTTTTTTTTTTGCAGTTTATAACTGTTACAACTCTAAATCGCATAAAAACACCCTCTTCCTACCATTTTTCAAATAAACAAAACCGCACACAAAATAAAACAACACGAAAATAACCTAATTTCACACGAAACAACTGACAGCTAAAACAACAGTAAATAACTTCCGTCAAACTTATGGATGCAAGAGGGAGGAGAGGGGCGAGAAAGGGTACTTTAGTTACACCTCAAGCCGTTGTGCAGTTTTTCGCCAATTTTCTCTTCGATGTGCTACTATCGAGAGATCCAAAAAAAACTGTTCCTCAGCGGGCTGTGGAAATTGAACGTATGAATAATATGTTGGTGACACTGTACGTCAATGTCAAATTCGAGGTGAGCAGGTTAGGATTTGTATCATTTTGTGTCATAACTGACGGAAAACCTAACCTGCTAACCTCGAATTTGACATTGACGTACAGTGTCACCAACATATTATTCATACGTTGAATTTCCACAGCCCGCTGAGGAACAGTTTTTTTGGATCTCTCGATATTATAATAAAAAGGTATTTGGTTAAATTGATTGCATACAAAAGCAATATAAAGTTTACTGAGCACCCAAGGTTAACAGTAAGACAGCAGGACTGAATTCAATCCACTGGGCCACCTGCACTTAGAGTGGCTTCAAAGCAAGAAGTACATAGGCGTGGCTACAGTTATGCGCCAATAGACGGTATCAGTGGCGTAGCAATGGGTATTTTTAGGGGGGCAAATTAAAATTCCTATTTTAAAGGAAAACTTTTCATGCTGATTTATTTTTGGTTTCAAATGCTAAATAAATTAGCATGTCATAAGTACAAGCTCTACCAGAAGCTCGCGAGGCCGCCCTCCCCTAAACGCTTTCCGCCGTGCGTCACCCGCTCCGTCCCGCGCGAGGCATTATTACTAAATTTTCCCGTTTTGCTGTGAATTTTTGCCAAAGCTGTGCATGGAACTTCGCCATTTGGTCGTGGCAGCATTTTAGACAACAGCTGGGATTCTGGCAGAGGGCGCAGGCCAAAGGCTCTTGATACGCGTGCGACCTGAGAAAGTTCGAATATGGCGCTACGGACAATAAATGACTATCCCAATGCGTCATGTAGCTACCAGACTGTAAGGTGCTCGCCCAAACCCCTTTTTGATATTATTAACGAGTTAATAGTCATGGAAACATGTAAACGAAATGACACGGCGAACGGCAATGAACTGAATACAACAGCGGAAATCACCTTGTTGAACGTAATGGACTCGTCTGGACGTTTCTAGCGTTCTGCGCATCTATGACGCGGTGTACTTTACAAACTGAAAGACTTCTAGTACGGTGGAGTTGAAGATGCACTGGGAGGCGTAAAATCGCTGAGAGCAGCTTCAATACAGAAATCAACAGCACCGTATGGAATCGTGAGTGCGTTATAACTATTAACATATCTAGGAATGTTATGATTTATAACATCCGTGATTTGTTCAATAGTTTATCGGTTGCCATGTAGGGTAATGGTTGTCATGTACGGTAATGGACTATTACCGTACAGATCAGTTATGGTTTAGTTACCAGCCTACTTTTGTATACCTATGTAAACAAGGGATTAATACCCTGCAACCGTTAAAAGTTCATTTCTGTACAAAAACGAAATGCGAATTTTGACAATCATGTAAATTGAAATAGGTTTCCAATTTTGTGAATCTTAATCAAAGTTTTTATGCTTTACTTGTTTTATATTGATTTAATTGGCTGTGAATGTGCCGTTGTTTAAATGTTTATTTATGTCCGTATAATTGCTCCGTCTACAAAAAATAATCAAAATAAGCTACTTCGAGAGCGAGGATTTAAATGCTATTCTCCCGAAGATCTTCAACGCCACACATCTTCCAACAGCTATTGAAATCAGAGCGATATCTGGGCACCGAAGCTAAAATTCGCGTCTATGAGGTTCATTACACTATAATTAAAATTACTGTACAGTTTGATTCTTGTAACACCTATAAGAAGGGTTTAAAATGCAGCAGTCTGCCGTCACAATTAATATTATTGAAACGAAAGTTTTCGAACGCGTCTTTGCTAAGCAAAGAGCTGAATGCGCACAAATCAAAGAAACTATCAACCCCTATACAAATATTAAAAAAACATAGCCATAGTTAATTTAAAAAACATATGATATGCAATACTACGGCAGATCGTGACCTCCAACTGTAAGAATAAACGCTTTGCAATAATATCCAGGTGCTTCAGGTGGTGGCAAAGAAAGTCCAAAAGAAATAACACCAAGCGAGGCAAATAAGAGACCCAAAATATTAGCAAAACATCACACAACTTGCAAGGGCAAAGCCAGATTTTCGTACTTGAGCTGAAAGAAGACCACATGTAAGTTTTGCTTCCGAAATGCTTTCTAATTCTATACACAACACAATAATGCTCAACTAGATTTTTCAAAATCGGAGATTTTAAGTCGACACATTGTGAAACTTTCTGTATATATTAGAAACATTTTCAAAAATAACCAATATTTTTAAGGTCATAGATTTTACAAAGTTACATAGAAATGGAAAAGTTGTATTAAATATATGTCCCAAAAAACATTCATTTCAAAGATTTCCTTGATCAAAGAATTAAAATAAAAAATCCATTTTTCAAACTTAGGCCGGTGTTTTATTCCAAAACATGTTTTTGTTTACTTACAATATGGGGGAGTTGTTCTATAGTAAAAAGCAGTAAGTATGCGTTCCAATAGTATATTATACATCAAGGTAGCGAAGCCCAGTATTATAACTTGAGCACATATTAGATACTGAGCGCAAAGCGCGAAGTATCTAATGCGCGGAGGTTATAAGAGGATTCTCTACCGTGGTGTATATACTATTTTTTGCACTACCTAAACGGCTTAATACCTAAAATTCTCAAAAAAAATTCGAAAATATTTTAACTGTCAACCTGTCAATACAGCTTTTTAAAACGTCAAAATTAATATAGTAACCGGTAACTTAGCAATTTATTAGTTACCACTGTGAAAATTGTTTATTTTACGTTGTCTCCCAAAATGGAGAATATTATATTATATCATGAAGGACTAAAGTGCATCATTAAATTCCGCGAGTGAATACTATTTCCTGTAGGGAATGAGGAAAATATACACTCAAGGGATTTAGGCACCTTAGTCCCGTGTGGTATACGCTATTTTTTGCACTTTTGGGAATATTATCATCAAATATTTGAAAAAACTTGAAATCTGTCAATTTGGAAACTGACAAATACGAATTTTATTAAGAATGTTGTGTACAGACTGATTTTGTAAAAACTGAATTGTAGCAGGCCCTGGATAGCCTGAGTCAGTTGTCAGTACTGAAGTGTATTGCCAGTTTATGTCAAATTCAAGATTTACAGGTTAAGTTTTGCGCCAGTGTGTGTCAAATGACAAACAAAACCTAACCTACTAACCTCGAATTTGACATAGACTGACAATGCACTTCAGTACTGGCAACTGATTAATTTTAAATACAAATTTTATTAAGAATGCTGTGTACATAAAGTTACCATAGATACGGTAACATTTTTACTTTAGTCCCTAGAAGCTAAAGTAATTACTTCTGTCCCTAGGGATTAAATGAGCTACTTTAGTCCCTGAAATAAGTGACTAAAGTGCCAACTTTAGTCCCGCAAGTGCAAAAAAAAACAACTTCACGACCTAAAGATAAGCCAATAATGGTGCGTTCTGAGACTAGTAGTGCAAAATAACTATTTATGCAACAAGTGCTAAAAGTTGAGGTTTATAAACCACTTTTAGCACGAGTTGCACACAATATTTTTTCTACAACCTTAAATTTACTGTTATTAATCCATAAATGTCAATTTAACACGGGGGTTTGCATCTACGACAGTTATAATTTATGTCATAATAAACAGTAGGCCTTGACTCGCAGGTGAATGTTTGTGAAGCCAGTACTGTCAAAGTTATCAAAGGTAATTATTAATATTACACATCTGACTGTATTAATTACATAACGCTTTAATTGTTTATAAAACACTTTACCTCCAATGCAAGAAGTAACTAGAATAACTTTACAACTTCACTTCCAGTTCAAAATTGTGGTTTATAACCTCACTTCACTTTATACCACACATGCACTAAAAGTAAATAGCTGATTTCTTTAAACACGCTAAAGTATAAAACGTCACTTTTAGTGAAACAAGCTAGTGCTAAAAGGCCTACTTTTAGTAGTGGTCGTAGAAAAAATTAAATATTTTAATTTTTTTAAGTAAACTTTATAGTACCTAACTGTTCGAAGTAATATCTTTCTTCTGAGTCAATCATAATAATTTTGACAGTTGTAAGTAGAACATACAGAAAATGAACACTAAATACCAGCTTACTAAATCTAAACGTTTCAAAAACGAATTGCTATCCTTAATTCTTTAATCAAGGATATCTTTGAAATGAATGATTTTAGAACATGTGTTTATTAGAGCTTTTCTCTTATTTTTTGATGCAGAATAACGCCCTTATATTTGTTCCGTGCAATTTTGAACCACCATGTGTAATAAAATAATCATTGAATATGATCTGGTATCGTATTTAGAAATGTTGACTATAAGGCATGTATGTATAAATGTAGAATGATTTAGGGTCGATATTCAGATAGCAATATTTTGTTTGATTTATCGTTTACTTATAAGGTGTGTTATTTGCAACTTCTTGGTTATGTGCTCCTATACAAGACTATTTATTCAACAAAATTTTAAATATTACGTGTAATCACATAAGTGGTGATCATTTTAACTAGATTCACGGAGCTTTGTTGATGAGTGCTAATCTAGTTAAAATTATAAAAAAATATATTACCACGAATGTAATTCGGAGTTATTATTTTGTGAAAAAATATTCAATAGTAATATAACAAGGGCGAGACATACTTACCGATAATTTTGCACACGCCAAGGGTCGAGTGCTGGTTGCAATGAAAACTGTCCCGAGGGTTGCTCGAGGGCAGATTTCTAAGGGCAACCAGCGCGATGACTCTTGGCACGGGCAAAATTATATGTAAGTGTGTTGCCCGCGTTTATATTTTGAAGATTATTACACAAAACCTGTATACGAATTATGACTTAAAATTGATCTAATCTATATCTTTTATTTCAGTGGTACTTCTTACTTTTTCAGCAGTGTGCTATGTGTAACTGTCAAGGTAAAACTTATTAGAGTAAGGTTATTTGTCTTGTATCTCCATTCTGGCATGATACCTCGTAGTAAATAGATGTACAGTCGTGTGCAAATAAATCTGGGACAGTGTTTTTTTCACATGCAGATTCAGTTAAGAATTGAAGAATATCTCCATGGATTTCCTGCTATCAGAAAGAGTTACATTAAACTTTAACAGGTACTGAAACCCGCAACTCTCTCTGATAAGAGGAAATCCATGGAAATATTCTTCAAATTCTTAACTGAATCTGCATGTGAAAAAAACACTGTCCCAGATTTATTTGCACACGACTGTACGTTGGTGTGCTGCTCCAATAAAACATTGTTTTCAAGTGTCTTGTGCTCCGTGATAAACAATCAATATGGTTTTTACTCAAGGCCAGAAAACCGACATCATTGACATCACTAAAAGGGCTGTAAAAGAATGTTTAGAAGATGATGCTTACCTTCAAAGAGTAGCAGATGTTGTATATGCGATTGTTACCAGCAAGGTCGAAGAAAAATTGCTAAGTTGTTTGAGAAATTTGAAACGACGGGAAAAACTGTGAAACGGTTAGAAAGTGAAAACGAAGAATTACAAAGTGGTCTTGACAACTTGGAACAATACACCCGTAGAAACAACCTTTGGGGTAAAAGAAGATCACAACGAAAAAGTTGAGGAAACAGCGCTGCACATTTTCAACAATAGCTTAGGTATAACTATCAGAAAAAACGACATTGACAGATGCCACCGCGTCTGTAAGCAAATTCCAATAGACCAAGGCCAATTATAATTAAATTTATTAGTTATAAGCAACGTGCGACAGTTTTTAATAATACAAAAAAAGTTGAAAGCGTCAGGTTGGCAGATCAGGGAAGACTTAACTAGAACTAAAGTTGAAGTGCTAAAAGCGCAGCTCAAAAGTTTGGCTACAAAAATACATGGACCCAACACGGTATTATATTTGTTAGCAAAATAGTGGCAAATTTCAACTCAGGACCATAAGAGACCTTAAAAACTTTCTGAAAGTTAGTTAGTAAATCAGCAGTGGCGCATCGTTATCTATGTCATTTAATTTAATTTGTATCCAGTTTACTTAAGTCAATACGAAATGAATTTTTTGTTTTGTTTTTTTGTTCGTTTTCTATCTACGTAGGTTCTTTTTGATTATTTCGGGAAATACTAAATGAATTTTTAATTGGTAATCACCTTTAATAATTATTTCGTGGGCAATTTATTGTGACAAAGGCTGCATATCCCATGAACATAAAGGAACTCAAAATCTATTACCAAAATGTAGGTGGATTGCGCACAAAAACGCATATATTTTCGCAGAATCTGTTATCTGAAACTTACGATATCATTGCATTAACTGAAACAAGAGTAACAGTAGTATTTATGATCCTAAGTTATTTGATTAACGTTTTGTTGTCTACAGGTCTGATCGAAGTAATTACAACACTAACAACGTTCGGGGTGGGAGTGTATTAATAGCGATAAACAAGAAATTTAGATCCAGGCAATTATTATTGAATTCGATGTCCATGGGAAAAAATTATATCATGTAATACGTATATTGTGCCTCGTTTTTCTATGGACAAATATAATGAGTTGTACGAATATATCTAAAACACTGAATTGTTTCTCGGTAAAAATCTGATATTTTTAGGGAACTGCAATATCGCCGAGGTCAGAGGAAGGTATGTGGATCTTGCAGGTGGTAATCAAATAACAAAAAGACTGAATGAATTTCTAAATTTTATCAATGCTAAACAGTACAATGATATTTTAAATTCCGAAGGTAAAACATTAGCCCTGGTATTAAGCAATGTTGAGGTTGGAGTGATAGATGCAGACAACCTGCTTGTGCCAATATATAACCAATACCATCCTGCTCTAATAGTATCTCATAGAATAATGGTGACACCATATCGCCCAAACTTTTCACGATGGCGCTAGAAGGAGTATTTAAAAAACTAAACTGGTCAAACAAGGGAGTCAACATAAACGGAGAAAGGCTTAACCATCTCAGGTTTGCGGACGATATAGTCCTAATCACAGATAACATAGAAGATCTAGAAGAAATGATAATACAATTAGAACATGCGTCTAGCAGGATTGGACTCAAAATGAACGTAGACAAGACAAAGTTAATGTGCCCACCAGGAACAGTAATATCAGTAAACAATGTAAAAATAGACAACGTAGAACAATATATATACCTGGGAGAAGCAATACAAATGGGAAAAGGAAACAAAGACATAGAAATAGAAAGAAGAAGACGGCTAGGCTGGGCTGCTTTCAGCAAATTGGAAAGGATCCTAAAAAATAGAAAAATACCCCAATATGTAAAGACTAAAATATTTGATCAATGCGTGCTCCCGGTGTTGACGTATGGTGCACAGACATGGACACTCACCAAACAAATAACCAACAAACTGAGCGTTACACAGAGAGCCATGGAGAGGGCGATGATTGGTGTAACGCTGAGAGATAAAAAGAGGAACACATGAATACGCCAGAGAACCAAGGTGATAGACATTATAAACGGAGTCACAAAGCTGAAGTGGGATTTTGCGGGTCATGTGGCAAGGCTAGCGGACAATAGATGGAATGCGAAAATCATACGATGGAGACCATGGGCAGGCAAAAGAACAAGAGGAAGACCAAACGCACGCTGTTATCACTTATAATAATGCAGAAAACTAAAAGCCGTGTTTACACAACTAAAAGTACCACGGTTGCATTCGACCATTTCTATTTTCGGGTTTTTGTAAACAAACTTTCCAGTACCTTTAATAGCGATATTATCACAGAAAACAATTATTTATTATGCCTATTTCTTGTGTTTTTTAAAACTATGCAGGCAGCTTCAAACGGATGTCAAATTTCTTTAATAGCCATATCTCGTCATTGAATGCTGCCAAACACTCAAACGAAGAGCCTTGCGTTTTATAATAGTGTAAAAGCGACTCCAATTCTTACGCTACATAACCTAATCTTCGGTGCAACTGTGAGCTAAGTGTTGTTTTATTATAATTAATAGAAAAGATGATGTGCTTCGCCACCGATTGCAAACATTATAATGAAAAACATACGTGCAAGTTTTTTACGTTCCCAAAAGAACCTAATCAGCGGCGACGGTGGATAAAATTAATTAGGTAAGAATAAGGTTATGTTATGGTTTTTGTTTAATAAGGGCGTTTTAAGAAAACTAATATCTATTTTATATTTTTAGGAGACCAAATGCCGTCCAAAAGAATGGGTGCGTTCAGCCGGCGTAGCGCTGATTTAGCGCTCGCTTTTTGCTAAGTTCAAGCAGCTGCGAGCGGCTGAACGGCATTTGGGTTAGCGATCGCTGTGTTTACTAACAAACGTCAGTTTTGAGCGCGTCAACAGAATGCAGCAAATTGATCACTTAATACTCGAATTTGCTGCAGATGATGTGATGGAAATTAATCCATTAGTGCAATTAATGCCGTTGTTAGAAAATAATGGAAACTTATTGTAGTTGATTGATTTGGATGCAGAAGAGAATGATGAGGCTGTTCATAATGTCAACTACTTTGAGGAAGTGGTACCACGTTATTCACCGCAGGAGTTTTGTGAACGTTTTAGAATGTCCAGAAATGTTATGGAGGTATCTATCTAGCAATATTAGTACAATTTTGCTTACTTAAAAAATACAGTGCAACTGTATTAATTTGTATATATGAAATGCATGTAATTAGGTATTTATAAACATTTTACAATTATTTGTTTATTTCAGATGCTTGTGGTGGACATAGGCAATAGAGTAGACGTCGAAGGCAGAATCGATCTTGGAAAAAAGACTCTGTTTACCATATGGATGTTGGCTAAACCGGAATCGTATTTGGCATGCTGCGATCGGTTTGGAATGTCGAAAGGCACCGGTCATCTAATTTTTTATCAAATTTGCAATATTTTGTTGCAAATGATGCCACAAGAAATACGATGGCCTACTAACGAGCAGGCGATTATGACAGCCAACACATTTCATGCACGAACAGGCTTTCCTGGAATTGTGGGGGCTATAGACGGTTGCCACATCCCTATAAAAGCCCCAGCTCATAACGCCGTTGATTCCTTGGTGATAGTGCATATCCATTAATGAAAAATGTAATGGTGCCATTTAGGGATACAGGCCATTTGACACCGATGCAAAATAATTTTAATACGAGATTAAGTACAGCCCGAAGCAAAATAGAGCAAGCGTTTGGACGGCTAAAAGGAAAATTCCGAAGGCTGAAATACCTCGATATGAATATTGAAAATGTTACAACAGTCGTCACCGCAGCTTGTGTTCTACACAACTATATAATACGTAGGGAAGGACTGCAAAATGTTGATTTAAACATTGAAGAAAATAATGCCAATGAGGATGGACCTCATGAAGAATTTTTCGATGACGTAAATATTGGGGTCCAAAAACGAAACAAAATAATGCAGCAAATTTTCTAAAAGTGGCAAATATTTAAATGTACGATAGATTGTAAATATGTGTACAGTGTGGTCCATTAAGTGTGCAACAAATGGGAATTTTTTTTATTAGTTGTACAATCGAAATTTAAATATTGCCAAAAGTTAGTGCATGTCCGATAACCATATCAGATGCCCTTAGAATGGCTTCAAGTCAAACAATATACAGGGCAGGACAAAAAATATGAAATTCGTTCAAGAACAAAGTTACCTTATTTCAAAAAATATAGCAAAATCTTATTGAGGAAAGTTGTTTAGAATTAAAAGTTATGCTCAAATACAAAGTCACAGCCTCCTATTCGAATTTTGATTCTTTTTTTGAAAATTTTGTATTACCCCCGTATGATACATATTTTTATTATTTTGATTTTATATGTATTTAAAGTAGCCACAACCACACCCCTTTTAAATAACTTTTAGCAACTTGAAGCGTATTTGTAAAATTTACTTGGATTTATATTTTTTTAGGTAAGCGTCCACTTCATGTTTGTTGCAACCATATTTAACAGAACTTTAGAATTTCGCAAATATTCTTTTTAACAAGGCAAATGCTTTACTAATAATAATTTACATATGAAAAACTCTTAATAAAATCAGAATAATAGAAATATGTATCATACGGGGATAATACGCAATTTTACAAAAAAGAATCAAAATTCGAATAGGAGGCCGTGACTTTGTATTTGAGCATAACTTTTGATTCTAAACAACTTTTCTCAATAAAATGTTGCTATATTTTTTTAAATAAGGTAACTTTATTCTTGAACGAATTACATATTTTTTGTCCTGCCCTGTATATTGTTTGACTTGAAGCCATTCTAAGGGCATCGGATATGGTTATCGAACATGCACTAACTTTTGGCGGTATTTAAATTTCGGTTTTACAACTAATAAAAAATGTCCCATTTGTTGCACACTTAATGGACCACACTGTATATACAGTATGTCCCCGGATTGAGTTTACAATAGGTATGATTGACCAAAAATTTTGGAATTAGAATTTCATATTTTGGGATTCCGCCCTGCTTGGTGTGAAACGAATTTTAAGAATATTTTCAGTTTTTGAAAAACAAGTAGGCCTTGACAAGGAGGCGAAAAATATTTTATTTTCAGGTAAACTACCCTTTTTGTTCATGATACGGCAAAATTTAATTAAGAAAAGTTGTTGATAATGATAAATTATGACCCTATACCAAATTTCAGAACGATCTGTCGACTTATAAATCACTGTTATTTTTTAGAAAATTGTATTTTATTGTCAGGTAAACTACCCTTTTTGTTCATGATACGGCTAAATTGTATTAAGAAAAGTTGTTTACAATGAGAAATTATGATCCTATACAGAATTTCAGAAAGATCTTGAGACTTAGATTAAACCGTTATTTTTTAGATTAAACAAATTGCATTTATTAAAAATGACGGTTTAATCTAAGTCGACAGAGCTTTCTGAAATTTGTTATAGGGCCATAATTTATGATTATAAACAACTTTTCTTAATACAATTTTCCGTATCATGAACAAAAAGGGTAGTTTACCTGACAATAGAATACAATTTTCTAAAAACTAACAGTTTTTTATAAGTCGACAGATCGTTCTGAAATTTGGTATAGGGTCATAATTTATTATTATCAACAACTTTTCTTAATTAAATTTTGCCGTATCATGAACAAAAAGGGTAGTTTACCTGAAAATAAAATATTTTTCGCTTCCTTGTCAAGGCCTACTTGTTTTTCAAAAACTGAAAATATTCTTAAAATTCGTTTCACACCAAGCAGGGCGGAATCCCAAAATATGAAATTCCAATTCAAAAATTTTTGGTCAATCATACCTATTGTAAACTCAATCCGGGGACATATTGTATACAGGCTGATTTTTTTATCATGTAACAACTTATAGGCAACCCATTATGCAGAAGCATACATAATGCATGCTTCTGCATAATGGGTTGCCTACAAGTTGTTACACGATAAAAAAAATCAGCCTGTGTATATATATATGTAGTTGATATTTTGTAAATATATTTTATAAAATTAGCATGTTTTTGTTGTGTAAGTGTAAACATAGTCAAAGGGTCATTCATGCAGCAGCAGAATTACAAAACAATTAGGCATCCTTTTTAGATATCTTCTCTCGGCATTTTAATTAACAACTTTGAAAAGGTTTACATACAGGGTCCGGCAAACGGCAAGATTTCGTAAATACTTTTATTGTTGAAAAATTATTTTTTTATAATTATTAATACATTAATGGGAAATAAAAGAGTAGCCATTTGATTTACAATGTTAAAAAAAATATTTTTTGAATACTACATCTGCCAAATGTCCTCCGTTGACATTAAATTTATGCATTCTTGGAGTCGAGCCTGAAAGTTTTGCATCACTCTTCGCAGCATATCAACAGGTGTTGCTGCAATCTCGTCACGAATTCGTTGTTTGAGGGCCGGGATTGTCCTGGGTGGATCAGTTGCAAACACTTTTGTTTTTAGGTAACCCCACGAAGAGTGATGCAAAAGTTTCAGGCTCGACTCCCAAGAATGCATAAATGTCAACGGAGGACATTTGGCAGATGTAGTATTCAAAATTTTTTTTTTAACATTGTAAATCAAATGGCTACTCTTTTATTTCCCAACACTTTAATCGCCACGTGAAGCTAACGTGCATCTCTATCTTTTTATTTACAGCGCCGTGTGATGCTAACTTGCATCTCACGTTGAAAAGTTTTCGTGGCCGTGTGATTCACGGTAGCTTCTCATTGTGCGTAACTTTACATGCTTTGCCTAATGCACGTGGCCTCCTATACCCAACAACACATTTACCCCTTGGATAGCGTATTTGGTTGCCTATTTATAGGCGTTTCAATATTAGATATGTTTTATTGTTTCTTCTACGTAGTGGCCCTTGAGACCCATTTCTGAATTTGTATTGCGGCGATTAACGTGTTAATGTATTCATAATTATAAAAAAAATAATTTTGCAACAATAAAATTATTTACGAAATCTTCCCGTTTCATTGCCGGACCCTGTACAATGCAATAAATGCTAAAACACCAGATCAAAAACCATCAAAATCCTACGGTGAATATTGTTACGCCATGCCATGTGTAAATGCGTTTATTTTAAAATGCAATATATGGACCGTAATTTTATTGAAAAAGAAGCATGAGAAAGAACAGTGCATGTAATAACCCACATACTTGCTGTAAACTGAAGTCTTTCTACTATTTGATCAACAGAATTCCTTCCCCCGTACAATATATTATGTTTTTACATACTCAGTAACGTTTCCATATTGCATTTTAAAATAAACGCATTTACACATATTGCGCGATATAATAAACTCCCTGTATAATAAAAAATCAGACTATACACCGATGTCAAAATATATTTATTACAAAACTTCTTACTCATTACAATATTAAGTGAATCAAATAAAAAAATATATACATTTAAATATAATTATACATGCTTTTTCGAAGTGTTTTGACCTGTGCAGAGTTTATCTTGCAGATAAGGATCAAGGTTGTCTAATCTTTTAGGCTGTATTTAGTGAGAGAAATATGCACCCAAAGTTTGTCGGTCGAATTCGTATACACCCTGTATATATATATATATATATATTTTTTCTATAGCCTCTTTTACCTTTCGGTGTCGAGGACCATTCATACCTCGCGGGAAGTGCAACGGAGGTAATGCGCCGCATGCGACTTACACTACGCTCCCCCGCATTCAAACATACCACACACACAACCACTTACATCTAACTTAACTAATGAGTTCAAATCCACTGCCGCTCCGAGAAAATTCTCGGCTACGGCCAGATTTGAATCCATGTCCACCTGGTTGCTAAGCAGACAACAAGCCCACTCAACCACCGAGGTGGCCGTTTAAAATATATTATTAAACATATTTTTAATTTTGTTTAAAACAATCTTGTAGATTTTCAAGATTTCTTTTACATTTTCATAAATAAAGAACGAATGTAAATAAACACTATTTTCTTTATATAAAATACAATACCTAAAACTTTTTATGCCTGTAAAAATGCTTGCATAACAGAATTGCTTGGTTTTCTTAATATAAATTGTGATTATATTGCTGCCTATTTAGAATAAATATGGTTTGGAACATATTTTAATGATAAAATTCAGATCGTTCCATAAAGACAACATTGCTGTGTAATTTGGAACACCAAACATTTGTAAATAAACAATCAGAAAAAAATGTTTTTGTTACATCACCACTATGTACGTGTCCTGAAATATATCTTCTTACTAATGGCATTTATTGTTTCTTACCAAAAAAAAATCACTGCAAAATTAAAAAGGAAAAACTAAAAAAATCGTTCCAATTAGCCCCGTCTTACGGTAACAAGTGCAATGCACCCTGTATTTGGTGAAAATATTCATGGTTTTCATTTACCACCAACTGTTGCAGTACCTTATTGTAAGAACAAATATAGCCTTTATCATGTGATTCCATCAAGTTGGAATTGCGATATTTAAATGGACATTTAACTTCCACAAGCTCTTCCTACAAGGCCATCTGGGATGGCCCCAAGGTATCCAAACTGATGGAGCCATAGTCCAGCAGATGTCACAGAAAGTCCAGTTGCTGCCCCAAATGTTTCAATTGTTTTCATGTTCTCGCCCCTCACCGAATGGCCTTTACTCCATCTAAGTTATATGTTCCTGCATAATAACAGAACTTTATGAAAAATGTGAAAAATATTTTGCAAAGCAAACCTGTTAGTTTTTTGAAAAGCGATGCAGAGTAACGATTTCTTTTGCAAGCTGCTAGCACCGTACCGAACGAACTGGCTGTTAAACAAAACCTGCGAATAATTAACCACAAGGGATTTTTTTACTGACCTATGGTTTTCTCAAATATAGTTATTACTTGGTCAGGAGAAACATTCACTTTTTGTTCAAAATAACTAATTTTTTCAGATATATTTTGATATTCTGCAGAGAAAATTATATAACTAATCTGTGGAACAATATTATCTTCCTGTGCAGTAAGTCTGGGTGCTAGAAGCCAACTGAATCCTACCAGCCCTCCAAACGAAGCCAATTTTTCTCTAAGCGTTTCGATCTCTTTCTTGGTAACACTTCTCTTTGAAGCTCGATATTCCTTAGACGGCAAAAACAATTCATCGATTGTTCTCAAGTTTCCATCAAGTGCTTTAGATTGTTTAGGCACTGACCAGCTACATGACTGGTCCGTAACTGATATATTATAATGGGCAAATAGTGCCAGTGCAGCAACATGGTGACATGAAACTTGTCCACGAGGACATGTGCAAGAAGTTGAGGTTATGTTTTTGTCTTCATTGAGGAAGATCTACAAAGTAAAAATATATACTTAGTATTCGTTACTGCTTAGAATCCATCTGAAGCAGCAATCAGTATTTTCAATAATTATACTTTTTAAGCTAAAATTTATCTTACCTCAACATATGCTCTTTGGTATCGCTTATCTTTCATGCTTGCGTGTACTGTACCATTTACCATTTAATACTGAACAGAAAAAGAAGACACTATTCAATTCAGCAGTATTGGCCGTATCCAATATGAAAGAAAGTTGCCCGGAGGCTATCCAAAAATGTCCATAAAACGCTCTCCAGAGGCGAGCGTTCCCTTTCCAGAAACTTTCCATTTGAAAATATATTTTTTTGGAACTTTTCCTTATTGCCATTCTCTAGCGTGGTTTTAAAACTGTCTTTAGTGCAACAAAAGTTATTAAATTCGTCCTAGATTTTAAATGCGGCATTTGCCGCGGGTTTCAGCTAGTGATGATATAAAGAAGAACGCAGGGCTAAGATGGACGGAGGCAGCACAAAACCGGGAAAACTGGAGAGCCAAAAGGGAGGCCTATGCTCAATACTGGGCGCCAACAGGCTGAAAAGAAAAGAAAGAAAGAATAATGAATATTTATTATACAGATGGCCATCAGCTAAACAACATTATAGAAAAATATAATTTCAGGAGAACAGATTATTTGCAAATATATAATTTGCTAAAACATGTCAACTGGAATGAATTAAAATCTCATACAGATCCAACTAAAACAGCGGGCGTTTTTTATCAAAAACTTTACGAAGTAATGAATCCAAGCATTCCAAAAATTACGAGTTTTGAATCAAACAGTTATCCAATTTGGTTCAACAAAAAGATTATTACTAACAGAAGAAATACTTTCACAAAAACAAGCATAATTCAGATTGCCATCTGAAGGAATTCAAACGATTGAGAGCGGTCTGTAAGAGAAACATTCGGGCAACTTATTAAAATTATTTAAAATCAGTTGAAAACGAATCATTAGTTAAAGTAAACAGTTTCTGGAATTTCATAAACAAAAAAAAAGAGAACCGCAAATATGAGACAAAACACGGATACTCTGATACTGATGTTGAAATATCAAATACGGGTGACGTGCCTAATAAGTTTGCTAGTTACTTTTATTCAGTTTATAATTCCTCATCAACTTATAATTTAATAAATATTATTTCCCAAGTAAATCAAAACTCTTTATATCCGTTTTCAATCACTGCCTTTGAACTGGAGGACGTTGACAAAGCCTTACTGGCTATCAAACCAAAAAAATTATGTGGCCCAGATCAAATACCGTCTTTTTTATACAAAGCCTGTCACGAATTGTTGAAACAGCTGTTACGGTCTAACACTTACTTTTACGACACCGCACCGACACATACTAAAACTAAACGGCCGGTGCGGACGACATTTTACAAAATCGGGACGAAGACTCACCTAGGCCACTGCCCAACCCGCAACAAGATAATGCCGGCTATACATCAGTGGAACGAGGGGGGGTTCTTCATGAGATTACTTAAAGGCAACGGCCAGAGGGGCAGTAAACAACAATAAAATAACTTGGACGCCACCCGGTTCCGTCAACCAGAACGCAAATACAAAAGTAAGCCCACAGAGAAACCAGGAAGAAAGTGTGCCCACCTTTCAACTTTATACTTGGCAGTAATCTGGACAGCAAGCCGATTCAGCAACAATGGACCTACCTTTTTAAAAATCCACTTGACAACTAGCCAAACTCCTCTTACAACTGTAACATAAAACCACACAAAGCGCATGCACAATAACAAGGAAACCACATTTAAAATGGCATGAAGTGTATTGACACAAAATATTAGAAACTTTGTAGAAAAAGGCACATGCTAGTCAAAAGTGTAAATACGGTAGTTCGATGGTTGCGCAAAGTCTTAAACTATTATCAGAAAGTGACATAAAAACTGTACAACAACAATAATTGCTTGAAGCGGTATGAATAGTACAATCTAGGCAAATGAGCTATCTTAACTGACGGTGACAGAACACAGCTGTTCGCTAAACAACAATAATTTCGTGAAGCGGTATGAATAGTACGTTATAGGCAAAAAAGCTATCGCAACTGACGGTAAAACAATACAACTGTTCGCTAATTCCGCGCAACACACTGTATCAATATCAAACTGCACGACTAAACGTTATAAGTAATACAGACTATACCTGACGGAGCTTGGTTGTGCGATACTGATGCCCTTTGCCGCTGTAGCGACCACCGCCCCAGATACTGCATATTGAATGAGACGGGAAGCAGAAACTGTGACAACTAGGCGGGAGGCTGAACGACATGACAGCTTCACCCGTACGAAACACGCCTCAATAGGCGCTAAATCGAGATCTGTGGCCCCGCGGCAAATTGGAGACTCAATGGCTTACGTTCTCGGCATTCCAACGAACACTCACGCCCCCACACTAAACAATGTATAATGCACGGCTAAAGAACGTCTCAACAAATAAAGTCACAAAATTCACAATATCAACATTCGCTGTACCAGCACAAAATATCGGAAGCACGGAACGAACAACGTCGTGAACTATGACTAAAATGGACTCGAAATACAGGCGAACTCGCCAATTATGTACCGAAACTGTTCTAAAGGTTTATGTAGTTAATTGAATTACTGGGAAAAATAAAATGGCCTGACAAAGCCTTTATTTATTATATTTCATTTTATATTAAAATCTAGCACTTTCCCTAACCAGTGGAAGCTAACAAGTGTTACTCCCATTCATAACTCTGCCAATAGAGAGGATGTTGAAAACTATAGACCTATTGCAATGTTATCTACACCTGCAAACATTTGTGAGCAGTTATTATACGCACAGTTATCCAGTTATACAAAACAGTGGGTCTGTAGTGAGCAGCATGGGTTTATGAAGGGACGTTCAATTGAAACAAATTTAATTTACTTTACTAACTATACTAGTGGAGTTCTGGACGAAGGTGGACAAGTAGACGTTATATATATACATATATTGCAATGACTTCACGTTTCTGTACCATAAGTATTTAATTCAATTGCCCTGCTCTGCTAGCTGTGAGTATTTATTTCTTATTTAAAAATTAATTTCAAATGATTTCTCTTTTAAAAATAATTATTGCCATGAAAACTCAATCATCAGGGTTAGGTTCTTTTATCTAGTTGTCTTATATTTGACTTGTCATATTTAGAATAAATTTCAATTGTCAAATGACCTTAAATGTCACTTATCTTGAATGAATTCAAAATAATTCTTCTACTTGTAATCAGATACGACCAACGTACACTGTTTTCAATATTATTATGATGTATGACTTTCTCTATCTTTTATAGTAAGTAATAATTCTTTTAATTATTGCAAGTAATAAATATTGCTACTTAATTTTTATTCTAGACTAAACTACTAACCAACCTTATTGACTCTACTAATTCCACATCCAGCACCACAGATCTCCTTGTACAACTAGTCACCACACGAACACGTCCAACTGCAATTAACTGTCAAACCAATTTACAACCATTAAATCCTCCAGAAAATATCCAAATATTTGAAGAATCCAATCTCCTTTTACCAAGACTGCACCTATCGACTTTTATATTACTCCTTCACCACCCTCTTCTGCCAGTAAACTATCCTTGATGTATTCCAACTAATATTACTTCTTTTCAGGTTTAATTGTCACGATGATCTGTCCTCTGCATGAAAATGAAATATCCAAATACCACCAATCACTCAGAATTATTCTCAGGAAGATACATCAGTCCTTCATCACGGCTCCTACACTTGCAGTAATCCACACCAGTCAAATCCTTTTCACTCCTTCCCATAAACTGTATCAGTTCCAATAAAGCAGCTCAATCCAAATCTATTCAAATACTGTAGTTTTCTGGTTATTTCTATCTAATTAACTGTATTGCACAATCTCTTCACCGATTATGTACTTGTATCACTTCAAAATTACTTTCTCATATTTTTGTACCACGTAGATTTGTTAAAAGCCCTGTTATTTGTATACCACCAAAATATTTATACAAATAAGGCATAATTTCAAATTTTTTATTATATCAAAAAGGAGTTTTCAAAATTCTGTATACATTTTATGAGTTTGTTATTCTTAATCTCAAAACAACTCTCCTAACTACCGTATTTTTTTTATTGATGCTTACTATATTAAAATATACATTTGATACCTACATACTTTGTTATCTTTTAATATTTTAATTTCGTCTGTCGTATCTGATATCAGTAGTAAATAACTTCTATCTTTTAACATCTTACTTTATAAATTAAACTATATGAAATTTATTCTTTCCATTCTCATTTCTCAAAATATAATCTCTATTTAAAATGTAATTCAAATAACCTTTTATATTCTAAATTTTTTTCAAAGACTGACTAGAATGCTTTACCAAATTCTTTTTATCATATTAATTATCAAACTATATCCACTCTTATGATATCATAACATAATTTACTCAATTTAAAAAGAAATTTAAAATAAATACTTTTGTTTCTAAATTTGCTTTTTAAAATTTAAAAATAACCCTATTCAGAACATTCAATAATAACTTCTAACATTACAATTGCAACAACTTTATAATAGTAACAAATTATTTTTAGTTTTCATAGAAACATTTTTTTTTTAATTATTGAACAAACAACTTTTAAAATATCTACATTTTTTTAACTAATGTACGGATAAATCATTGTTATATGGAATCTTCCTCTTATTCGTCCATCCTTTTCATTTATCAATTCATATGTATTGTTATTAAATATTTTCTGTATTCTATAAGGCCCTTCATATGCGTATAAAAGCTTTGCACATACCTTTTCTTTTCGGTTAGCTACTTTGAGTTTTTTAACAATTACTAAATCCCCTATACTAAATTGTACCTGTTTTAAAATTTTCTTGTTCGGTTTACTTTCGTACCTATCATGAATTATTTTCAATCTGCTTCTTTCTTTTTCTAACAATTGTATTATTTCCACATTACATTGTTCTCTTCTCCATGGTCTAGCCGGAATTATTTGTTGACATAAAGTAATTGGACTAATTTCAGTCGTTGTATTTGGAACATTGTTTATAAAATTCTCCACATCTAACAAATATTGAACCCATTTATTATGCTGTTTATGTGTTAATATTCTTAAATATTTAATCACCTCTTTAATGTACCTTTCTGCAATATTACTTTGAGGATGTCTTATGCTACAAAAACAAATCTTAATTCCCTTTTTACCTAAATTGTTCATTTATCTTGTATTTCTAAAATATGTTGCATTGTCTGCCAAAATTCTTTTTGGTTTACCTACTTGTTCTTCAAAACTTCTAATGGACTTAATAACATGTTTAGTATTACAATTATTCGCTGGATATGACTTTATAAATTTTGAAAATGCATCTACCATAATCAAAATATGCTTGAACCCATATTGTCCTGTAACTAAGTTTGATAAGTAATCAATAGCTACCAGTTCCATCGGTTCATTTACCCTTATACTTTTAACAATATTTTGATTCTTAAAATTCTTTTCCTTTGCAAATTGACAAATTTGGCAAGTTTGAATTAGTTTCTTAATTAATTTGATATCATTTTTCGTATAAAAACATTCCCTAAACATCAACCAAACTTTTCTTGTTCCACAATGTCCAAATATTGTATGAATTTCCTCAACAATTTCTAACATGTCTTGTTTGCTTAAAACTATCAATTCTTTATTTTCTATAACCTTTACCAGTAAAGTTTCTTTAATTTGATACCCTTTATAGTTGTTATCTTGACTTTGTAATACTAACGTTTTTAATTCTTCAACTTCTTCTGCTGTCTGTTTGATTAATATTTCTTGTTTTGATAACCTTCCTTCCTCATAAATTCTCTCAATTCCAATCAAGATTTGTTTCGGTTTCTCATAATTAGGTACATCTTTTCTACTTAAGAAATCTGCAACTACATTTAACTTTCCTGGCCTGTGTTTGATATCAAATTCGTATTGTTGTAAATACAATGCCCATCTGTATAACCTGTCATTATGGAAAGTTTTATTTTTCAAAAACGAAATTGCTGAATTATCTGTTTCTATGTCAAATTTGTTCCCTGTTAGATAAAATTTTAATTTATTAATCGCAAATATAATTGCCAACATTTCTTTTTCAGCTACGGTATATCTAATTTCATACCCTTTTAATATTCTTGAAATAAAACATATGGGTACTTCTATCCCATCTTGTACTTGTATTAGTTCTGCTGCAATTGCTTGATCAGATGCATCCGTACGTAATATAAACTTTTCTTCAAAATTCGGATATTTCAGTAATAATCCTTCGTAAAACCTCTGTTATAATAATGCAACAAGGAACATGCCTAAGCAGAAAGAAGCTCCTGAAAATTTTGCTATTGTTTTATAAAACGCTCCTCAATGCCAAACTCCTTTTATTAAGTAGACAAAACCCTGCTCATTTACTTGGCTGCTCTTCCTATGTAAATTATGGTGACAACAATTCAGGGCAAGCACTGAGTTCAACGCTTCCCGCATGTTGTCAGCTTCTGTGTAAAACAATATTCCTTTATATCCTTGCCGCTCGTACTCGGTGGCTCTCTTTTGTACAGAATTGCTGGTAGATCCAGCTCTGAGTCCTCCAAGTTCTCTGCGCACTGAGCATGTCTTCGCCTATAATTCTCCCTAAGACGGCTCGGATAGATGGAATCGTAAGTGGCGTTGCTCTCAGACACGCCTTATACGCAGCACGCAAGTTTTCATCGCGGGACCTTCTCTGCGAGTGAACAAAATATGCGAAAACATATGGCGATGGTACGAACCAATGGGGGTCAGCCTGCTGACATGGGCATTAGTAAAAGCCCCAACCAAATTCAGGGCACTGGCTTTTGTCAGTAGCGACTTCTTGTGGCGATCTTGTTCATCGGGCATAGCCACTCCATACGATGCAATTATGATATCTGTTTGCCAATTCGTACCTCCGGACGACGATGCTTGGGCCGGCGTCCTGTAACCATAACATAACGTCGACCTTCTGATGTGGCGGTATCTCCGGTAGTACCTGCGCCTCCGGTCCCTCCGGTAATTCTACCTCTGGTTGGTTCTCACTGATTGGGTCGTCTTCTTTATCTGGATATGCCGGTCCCTCCGGCATACACACCCTGTATGTATATTCCGGTCCCTCCGGCATATCCACCCTGCTTAGCTACTGTATTACCGGACAGGGTCGATATGCTCGCCGTAGCGGCATATCGCAATTTCTGTGATTATACTAACTTCTAGGGCCAGGAAAGTAAGTAGGGCCTGGAAAATAAAATATATTCAGAGATTAATAATAAAAAAAGATATATATTCGCATAAAAGTATTTAATAATAGGAACTACATACATTATAGGATAATTACATCCCACATAAAATATAGTATTTAATAAATAACAAACTTTTTATAATGAATAAATACACAATGTTTCCTGATTGTAACACAAGCAATGTTTCCCAGGAAGTTGGTGCTTGTTCAAGTGTCTTTTGCGGCTTGCATCGGACGGCAATGTTTCCCGATTTTAACACAAGCAATGTTTCCCAAGAAATTGGTGCTTGTACAAGTGTCTTTTGCGGCTTGCATCGCTGCGATGGCTCTACGTAACTGGGATATCATCGATGTGTCACCACACATGCCCAAAGCTTTATCGATGTACCAGGGGTTGAAAGGCATCATGTCACGCCTGCGCAACGAATGGGATCCATTGCCTTGCTCGCAGTCACAGTTCATGACATAATAGCCCCCCAATTTTTTGCCCACAACTTTCCCAGGCCACAACGGATATCCAACAAATTTCATAAATACATTTTCTTTAATATTGGGTTGCCAAATTTTGTTTGGTTCCTTCTTCCGCCTTTTAGGTGGCCGGCCTGCTTGCCTTTCGCCTTTCGCTTGTCAGACGGAGAAGGTTCCCGTTCATCGGGCAGCCTGTGCTTGTCTTCTTCCTCCTCCTCCTCATCCTCTTCATCCACGGGTTCCCCATCTCGAATGAGACCGTCCTTGCCTCCGTGTCGTTGGCTTACTACCTCAGCAGCACGCCCAAGAAAGGCTTCGTTGATGGCAGCATTGTCCGTTACGCCGGTCTGCATAACAGCTAACTGCTGACCCTCGCTGAAAATAAAATAAACTTGTTAGTTTGATATGTGCGCTAATCGTACCGGTATTATTTGACTGTTGAAATGTTTTATTATAGAAAATCTTAAATGGGGAACTCAATTTTTTTTCTTAATTACAATAGTTACCTATGACCTGTAAACGGGGTGTTTTCTATGAATGTTTATAGGTACATACCTCCGGACGACGATGTCTAGGCCGGCGTCCTGTAACCGGAAAATATCGTCGACCTTCGGATGTGGCGGTATCTCTGGTAGTACCTCCGTCTCCGGTCCCTCCGGTAACTCCACCTCTGGTTGTCCTCACTGATTGGGTCGTCTTCTGTATCTCGCTGCAAGGTCTGTCGAAGCTGCGGCGAACCTACGGCGACGTCATACAGCATTTCTTCTCTCCATTTCGGTTACCTTGAACTCGGGTACTTCAAAAAGTTTGAAGAATATCCGCATGTCGTCTTCCTGGTTTCGGTGCATTCCTAAACCAAAATATTGTGCTTTAGCCATGGCGACGCTCATCTCTTTAGTGGCCGTAGTGCCCCGGAGGAGGCTGCGGATGTTGTCTATTCTCTGCGCACTGAGCATGTCTTCGCCTATAATTCTCCCTAAGACGGCTCGGATAGATGGAATCGTAAGTGGCGTTGCTCTCAGACACGTCTTATACGCAGCACGCAAGTTTTCATCGCGGGACCTTCTCTGCGAGTCAACAAAATATGCGAAAACATATGCCGATGATACGAACCAATGGGGGTCAGCCTGCTGACATGGGCATTAGTAAAAGCCCCAACCAAATTCAGGGCACTGGCTTTTGTCAGTAGCGACTTCTTGTGGCGATCTTGTTCATCGGGCATAGCCACTCCATACGATGCAACTATGATATCTGTTTGCCAATTCGTACCTCCGGACGACGATGCCTGGGCCGGCGTCCTGTAACTATAACATAGCGTCGAACTTCTGATGTGGCGGTATCTCCGGTAGTACCTGCGCCTCCGGCCTGTCCGGTAATTCCATCTCTGGTTGGTCGTCACTGATTGGGTCGTCTTCTTTATCTGGATATGCCGGTCCCTCCGGCATAGACACCCTGTATATATATTCGCATAAAAGTATTTAATAATAGGAACTACATACATTATAGGATAATTACATCCCACATAAAATATAGTATTTAATAAATAACAAACTTTTTATAATGAATAAATACACAATGTTTCCTGATTGTAACACAAGCAATGTTTCCCAGGAAATTGGTGCTTGTTCAAGTGTCTTTTGCGGCTTGCATCGCTGCGATGGCTCTACGTAACTGGGATATCATCGATGTGTCACCACACATGCCCAAAGCTTTATCGATGTACCAGGGGTTGAAAGGCATCATGTCACGCCTGCGCAACGAATGGGATCCATTGCCTTGCTCGCAGTCACAGTTCATGACATCGTAATAGCCCCCCAATTTTTTGCCCACAACTTTCCCAGGCCACAACGGATATCCAACAAATTTCATAAATACATTTTCCTTAATATTGGGTTGCCAAATTTCGTTTGGTTCCTTCTTCCGCCTTTTAGGTGGCCGGCCTACCTTGCCTTTCGCCTTTCGCCTTTCGCTTGTCCGACGGAGAAGGTTCCCGTTCATCGGGCAGCCTGTGCTCGTCTTCTTCCTCCTCCTCCTCATCCTCTTCATCCACGGGTTCCCCATCTCGAATGAGACCGTCCTTGCCTCCGTGTCGTTCGCTTGCTACCTCAGCAGCACGCCCAAGAAAGGCTTCGTTGATGGCAGCATTGTCCGTTACGTCGGTCTGCATAACAGCTAACTGCTGACCCTCGCTGAAAATAAAATAAACTTGTTAGTTTGATATGTGCGCTAATCGTACCGATATTATTTGACTGTTGAAATGTTTTATTATAGAAAATCTTAAATGGGGAATTCCATTTTTTTCTTAATTACAATAGTTACCCATGACCTGTAAACGGGGTGTTTTCTATGAATGTATATAGGTACATACCTCCGGACGACGATGCCTGGGCCGGCGTCCTGTAACCGGAAAATATCGTCGACCTTCGGATGTGGCGGTATCTCTGGTAGTACCTCCGTCTCCGGTCCCTCTGGTAATTCCACCTCTGGTTGTCCTCACTGATTGGGTCGTCTTCTGTATCTCGCTGCAAGGTCTGTCGAAGCTGCGGCGAACCTACGGCGACGTCATACAGCATTTCTTCTCTCCATTTCGGTTACCTTGAATTCGGGTTCTTCAAAAAGTTTGAAGAATAGCCGCATGTCGTCTTCCTGGTTTCCGTGCATTCCTAAACCAAAATATTTTGCTTTAGTCATGCCGACGCTCGTTTCTTTAGTGGCTGTAGTGCCTCGGAGGAGGTTGCGGATGTTGTCTATTCTCTGCGCACTGAGCATGTCTTCGCCTATAATTCTCCCTAAGACGGCTCGGATAGATGGAATCGTAAGTGGCGTTGCTCTCAGACACGTCTTATACGCAGCACGCAAGTTTTCATCGCGGGACCTTCTCTGCGAGTGAACAAAATATGCGAAAACATATGCCGATGATACGAACCAATGGGGGTCAGCCTGCTGACATGGGCATTAGTAAAAGCCCCAACCAAATTCAAGGCACTGGCTTTTGTCAGTAGCGACTTCTTGTGGCGATCTTGTTCATCGGGCATAGCCACTTCATACGATGCAATTATGATATCTGTTTGCCAATTCGTACCTCCGGACGACGATCTCTGGGCCGGCGTCCTGTAACCATAACATATCGTCGACCTTCTGATGTGGCGGTATCTCCGGTAGTACCTCCGCCTCCGGCCCCTCCGGTAATTCCACCTCTGGTCAGTCCTCACTGATTGGGTCGTCTTCTTTATCTGGATATGCCGGTCCCTCCGGCATATACACCCTGTATGTATATGCCGGAGGGACCGGCATATCTACCCTGCTTAGTTACTGTATTACCGGGCAGGGTCGATATGCTCGCCGTAGCGGCATATCGCAATTTCTGTGATTATACTAACTTCTAGGGCCAGGAAAATAAGTAGGGACTGGAAAATAAAATATATTCAGAGATTAATAATAAAAAAAAGATATATATTCGTATAAAATACATAGTATTTAATAATAGGAACTACATACATTATAGGATAATTACATCCCAAATAAAATATAGTATTTAATAAATAACAAACTTTTTATAATGAATTAATACATAGTGTTTCCTGATTGTAACACAAGCAATGTTTCCCAAGAAATTGGTGCTTGTTCAAGTGTCTTTTGCGGCTTGCATCGCTGCGATGGCTCTACGTAACTGGGATATCATCGATGTGTCACCACACATGCCCAAAGCTTTATCGATGTACCAGGGGTTGAAAGGCATCATGCCACGCCTGCGCAACGAATGGGATCCATTGCCTTGCTCGCAGTCACAGCTCATGACATAATAGCCCTCCAATTTTTTGCCCACAACTTTCCCAGGCCACAACGGATATTCAACAAATTTCATAAATACATTTTCTTTAATATTGGGTTGCCAAATCTCCTTTGGTTCCTTCTTCCGCCTCTTAGGTGGCCGGCCTAGCTTGCCTTTCACCTTTCGCTTGTCAGACGGAGAAGGTTCCCGTTCATCGGGCAGCCTGTGCTCGTCTTCTTCCTCCTCGTCCTCATCCTCTTCATCCACGGTTTTCCCATCTGGAATGAGGCCGTCCTTACATCCGTGTCGTTGGCTTACTACCTCAGCAGCACGCCCAAGAAAGGCTTTGTTGATGGTAGCATTGTCCGTTATGTCGGTCTGCATAACAGCTAACTGCTGACCCTCGCTGAAAATAAAATAAACTTGTTAGTTTGATATGTGCGCTAATCGTACCGATTTATTTGACTGTTGAAATGTTTTATTATAGAAAATCTTAAATGGGGAATTAATTTTTTTTTCTTAATTACAATAGTTACCCATGACCTGTAAACGGGGTGTTTTCTATGAATGTATATAGGTACTTACCTCCGGACGACGATGCCTGGGCCGGCGTCCTGTAACCTGAAAATATCGTCGACCTTCGGATGTGGCGGTATCTCTGGTAGTACCTCCGTCTCCGGTCCCTCCGGTAATTCCACCTCTGGTTGTCCTCACTGATTGGGTCGTCTTGGTAGTACCTCCGTCTCCGGTCCCTCCGGTAATTCCACCTCTGGTTGTCCTCACTGATTGGGTCGTCTTCTGTATCTCGCTGCAAGGTCTGTCAAAGCTGCGGCGAACCTACGGCGACGTCATACAGCATTTCTTCTCTCCATTTCGGTTACCTTGAACTCGGGTACTTCAAAAAGTTTGAAGAATAGCCGCATGTCGTCTTCCTGGTTTCGGTGCATTCCTAAACCAAAATATTTTGCTTTAGTCATGGCGACGCTCATTTCTTTAGTGGCTGTAGTGCCTCGGAGGAGGCTGCGGATGTTGTCTATTCTCTGCGCACTGAGCATGTCTTCGCCTATAATTCTCCCTAAGACGGCTCGGATAGATGGAATCGTAAGTGGCGTTGCTCTCAGACACGCCTTATACGCAGTACGCAAGTTTTCATCGCGCGACCTTCTCTGCGAGTGAACAAAATATGCGAAAACATATGCCGATGATACGACCCATGGGTTCAGCCTGCTGACATGGGCATTAGTAAAAGCCCCAACCAAATTCAAGGCACTGGCTTTTGTCAGTAGCGACTTCTTGTGGCGATCTTGTTCATCGGGCATAGCCACTCCATACGATGCAATTATGATATCTGTTTGCCAGTTCGGAACGTGGATGGTAGCCGGTATTGTTTTGCGTTCGGCAAACACAAACCGGAGTGCTCTCACCATACGGCAAGCTGTTACAGGCACGGTCCTGAAGCTTCTTCCATGAAATTTGACGATACCCATCCCAGCAATGTTTTTCTTTCGGTACTGGTTTAACAAAAATACCCTCGGCGAAAATCTAATTTACATCAATGCACGTCTACCTGCAAAATAATTTTTTTATTTAAAATGCTTTGCCTTTCGAAGTTCTTAGGTTAGGACTTACCAATACAAATGAAATAAATTCGACGTCATTTAAAATTTTATGAAATTTGTAAATTCGCATTTGAAAAAAAATTTTTCCCGTAAAATATGAAATTTAAAAAATCACGTGATTCACGTTTGACCGGGCAACCATTTGGCTGGTTTATATCTTACGCGTAAGACGTAAAAATATATAAAAGTGTTAGGGTCGTACGTAAAATTGGTAAGTTCAATTTATGTCAAGCAGCTATCGTCTGACTTAACAAGACCCAAAGCACGCGCATGGTGTTTCTGGTCTAATGTTCTGTCTTTTTATGACAAGTTGACAACCACAAAGTGCGTGAAGCTAACAGAAATATGGCGGAGTAGTGTGAAAATACCTGGAATTTTAAAGAAATTGACCTTGAATTCTTGAAATTTTCCTGGAATTTGAAAATTGTATATTAATAGACACCCTGATAAGAAATAAGACGTGGCTTTGTGCCATTTGGAGAAAGGCCATCAACTACAGCATATCGCCCAACAGCGTCCGTGCTCTCATCAATCGAAAGCTAAATAGAATTTTCACCTACTTCTTCTCGGATGGAAGTTATTGTCTGAATTATTTAAGAAAAAAATTGTATTTAGTACCATATTTTATATTAAAACACGTTATCTATGTACTTACTGTGTCGTACATATTTCTAAGGCAATTTTTCCGAAGCTGCGTTCGTTTGGTATTGTTTTTGAGGTATATTTTGCTAAAAAATTGCTTTGACCATGGAATATTGGCAGCTACCAACGCCACGCAAAGATCTTTTGAAAATGTATGCTGATCCAGTAGTGATGTCAACTTTCGTTACTTTTCGGTACTTGTAACTATTTGTTACTTTTCGTTGTAGTATCCGTTACTTTGTATTCGTTACCGAGTACTCGTTTTTCTAAAGCCTTCGCGCGTTGCAACCAGGTCGGATCGAGTACCGAGGGGTGCCAGATCGTGTCAAGCTGAATTGGTTAGCTTAGTCGGAAAACATCTTGAGAAATCGTGAGATTTCGGAATTGGACGAGATTTTAAACTATAGATGCAAATAAAAAAAAGCTATTTTAAAATTAATAAAATATGGAATATATGTTTCAGATTTATTAAACATTGAGTACATAGGTTGTACATACTTACATAAATAAATCCAAGTGAATTATAAACATTTTAAATAATTGCCATAAAGAAAAAAAATTAAATTAATATAAAGTAAATGTTAAATGAACTAAATTTTTTATTATAGAAATAACACATGAATTCTAAAATAAAAATATGGCTACATAGAATATACATAGACGTTAAGTATACACAGAAAAAAATTGTTCGACTACTCATAATCTGAAGAAACTGAGTCCGGGATGACTGGTTTGGAGAGATAAAGTACTTGACTGTTCATTTTTTAAATTAAATTTGTGCTTATCTTGAAATTATGTAAATACCTATTTCTTGAAAGAACATTTAAATCTGCTTTCAACCGCAATTTGCAACTTCCTTATGTTAACCATGGATGGCAGCAGTATTTTATGATAATGCGGGGAATGATAAAATCACCGACAGCATACATCATATTAAGACTAACAAAGATTTTTTTTTGTATTTAATTATTTATTGTTACAATTTTTTATGAAATTATTTTAAATAGAATTGATACAAAAATTGTGAGATAAATAGTTATTATCGTGAGATCGTGAGATTTGCAATGAAATCGTGAGAACTCACGATAAATCGTGAGATCTGGTACTTCTGCGAGTACCTGAAAGTTGAACGAGAGTATTCGTTGGCACACGGAGCTGCGATTGCTGACGTAAACAAACAAAATTGAATGCCTATTTCTCAGAAATGAACATTACGCGCTCAGGGCACACGTAACATCAGTTGCATTTGTTATTAGGTTAAGGGGCCTTGTTTTATTTTGTTTTCAAAGTAACCTAATGTAAAAACAGGCGATACGCAACCTACCTGATCACGTTTTTTAACATCCATTAATAATAGTTTCTTCGGGAAATTACCTATTTCATTTCGTGATATTAAAAAGTACTGGCTAATACATTTTTTCGTAAAACTACTATGAAAGAAAACATCCCCGAAGCCTCGTTTATATGTTAAAAGCATATTAACACTAACTCCCAGGGCATTTTTTAGGCGTTTACCCCCAGCCCAGGGTACTTTTTAAAGTCAAATTATGTTTTATCTGTGTTTTGGGCATGTTGCTATAATTTATTTTTTCCCTAAAGTTTTGGGCTTGTATTCTGATTTGGTACACGTGGTCCTGTAGAAAGAATTACATACTATTACTTACTGCAGGACCATGTGTGCTATTTATGTACAGGGCCGGACTGGGACAGCGGGAAATCTCCCGGTGGCCTGTTCCGGGCAGGCTTACTTTGCCAACCACTCAAGTTGCATGTGAACGTTGTGAAACAAACCAGAATCATCTAGACGCTTTCATGTTCATGACGTGTGAAAGAGATATTATAAGTGATTTGGACAATGCAAAAATAATAAATTCGATTTCTGAGAAGAGCAAACTTCTAAAAAATATATTCTTTTAAATAAATACTAATAAAATACTAATATTATCTATTTTGCTGTATTGCGATTGAGATTTTTTTATAATGAGTCATTCACTTATGGTCGTTTTTAAATACATGTTTTGTGCATAAATACCGAGTTGTATTCTTAACTTTTTCATCTTTGAACTGTGAACAATTTAATCAAAGAGGGAAGAGTTATTGATAAATTTGCTCTGCCGATGCTCAAGATCGATGTATGAATTTCTCTTCAAATACAATGTTGGTTAATAGTTCTTGGAATGCGATAAAATTGGGTCTGTAAGAATCAATATTTGAATGTTTTTATCCGGGGGGGGGGGGTCCTCCGGACCACCTTTCAACCCTATTTGCCCGCCTCGTCATTCTTTTCCCGGCTTGAATTTGTTCGCCATTCCGGCCCTGTTTATGTACACAAGTTATTTGGCTCTGGAGTCGAGGACAACACAAAATATTTGTACAAAATCATCAGAAAAGGGCTGTATTTATTGTTTCTTTAGTGATACATTATGTAAAACAAAGAAGCATTTCATGCGTTGCTTGACAAGCTGTTGGCACTCTTTTTGCGTTCTTCATAGCATGGGCCCTGTCGAATTGGGATGACAATGTTTTGTAGCATGATGAACATCTACCACGCCGTACTACTTCGATTAGTCTATGTGCTGGTGGTGCAGTGTTTAGTGGTTTGTTTTCAATTTCCAACACTAACTTCTTGCGGAACTCGGTAATGTTCATGTTGTTCTTGGTAACTTGATTGAACAGTACATGTGCATTTACTACGGATCAATCTTTCGTTACCATTTCACACCTGTAAAGGAAGCAAAACGGAGGTCTTATCTATACTAGCTGAGTTTTAGGAAGTAAATTTACCTTTGCGAACTGTTGATGCATACGCTGCTTTTTGGTCAGATACGTCTATGAAAGATTTTACTGAATTGTACTGTAATACGGTAGAAGGTTTTTGCACGATTCCTCTTCTAGTGTTTCGATACCTTCCGGTATTCAAAATTGGTTTCATTAGGACTAATACATCAGTGCCCACTGAAAAATCTTCTGGCGTGTTTGATTTTTTACTGTATACTCGTACAGCATATGTGTAACCACCTTCAGTACAGAGTTTGAATAATTTCAGTCCATACTTATGTTTTTTTACCAGGTATGTACTGGCGGAAGCCCGACCTCCCACGAAACGGTACCATCGTTTCATGGATACATACGCTTTCATTTGGTACTACAAGCATTTCTTGGAAGTTCTTATTGCACAGTTTTACTAACGGTGTGTTCATGTATAATCGGTCGTCCTCGGTAATGGCTTCATTTTCATTATCGGCCACATGTAAAAAATTAAAATGCCTCAAATCTGTTCCTACTTAGACCTGATTGTCCACTAATTTCGTTTTTGTAGTAAGGATTCTTGAGTTTTTAGTAATTGTTTTCTCGGCGATTCCTGCTACTACGTTTTGTTCATAATATTTGTTTGTCTCGGTAACTAATATGTCGATATTTTCATCGACAAACAAGGAATAGAAATCAACAGGTTTCATGAGGCTGCGGATGTAATTTTGATCTTTGCTTGTACCTGTAGAATCAAATACAAATGTATTGAGCTTCGAATCATTGATTTTGTCCCAAATAACATGAGAACGTCCAACAACTTGTGCCTCGTCCGCTTCGTTAGAATCTGCATCGCTAACATCATAATCAGACTCGATCATTTCTTCATTTGATTCGCTACCGTGATTGAGGTTAGGCTGTACAGAAGTCTTTGCTCGCTTGGAACTTCCTGGAGGGACATCATTACTGGTTCTTTTCCTACTTTTCTTTCTGGTTACTTCACATACAGAATTATTTTCTGAGTCGCTTTCATTGCTGGTGACTTGAGGTTGATAGTCGCGATCCTCATCGGAATCATCAACCTCACTTTCACTGGATCTCAAAAAATCACTGTCCTGAAGAATTTTCTCCAACTCCTCGTCAGTGTAATAGTGTTTACAAAAATATTTTACAAAATAACAGCAAGAGCACGCCACTCAAATGCACAAAGCTTCAGATATAAACACCAAGTAAGTGCAGAATCAACTAAATCAGCTGTTGAGGTCACGGCAACCTGCCATGGAATTTCAAACCTGAGTTCAGAAAATTTTACCCCGGAACCGCAGCTACTTCGGTGCATGGGATATGCCATATATCTGTGGTCCCTACAGAGCCACAACCAGCTAAAGTGTAGGATATGGTGTGCCCACATATGTGCACACGGTCTGGGGTAAAGTTCGTCTGTGTTCAAATATAGTGCACAAGGGAGTTAGTGTTAAGCATTTCTTCCGGAAATTACCTATTTCATTGTCGAGCATTAAAAAGTCACAGCTAATAAATTTTTTCGGAGAATTATAAATGTAAGTAAACATCCTTAAAGCCTCGTTTATGTACACATTAATCATTTCTTCGGGAAACTACGTATTTCATTTTAGAGTATTATAAAAGTCCTAGCTAAGAACGTTAATCGCTGTTCGAATGTGCGTAAAAATATTTTCATAAAACCCCTACTTTTTCAGACAGCATTCTAATTTATTTTAATCACAATCTCAAACTTAAACTTCGCATCGTAAGATGGCGATAAAATAAAAATCAAGGTTAAACCGAATACTCTTTGGTTATACTAAGCGTTGAGCGAACTAGTACTTGTTCACTCAACGATTACAGTAACTGTTTTCAAAACGTAACGAATACTTTTGCAAGTTGATATCCGTTACTTCGGATCTTGTCGCGTAACGAGTACTCGTGTACCAAATATTTACTTTTTTGACATCGCTATGGTCCAATGATTTTTCTTGCAAAATAGTCAAAAGCGCTTGTGATTTTTTGAGGTCTCTGCATCTTTAGCTCGTTTCAGGTGCTCGGCTGAGCCTGAATGTTGATCTACGTGATACTTTTCTTTACATGCAACTTGAAATAGTAATAATAATTTTATTTAGTTCTGTTGCTATAACACGGGACGACACTGGCCTCACACTTGAGGGCGTGGCGAAGGTTAAAAATGGCTTTTTTAAGGCCATTTACCAAGCTAGCTTATGGTAGGGATGTCCACGAAAGACGGCGATTGGAGCCCCTGTAGAAGATCATGATTGGATTTAAGCATTTGTTTATTTATAAGTAATAATTACAATGTTATAGAATTAACCTAAAGATATATATAAAAAAAAATAATAAAATAAGTTATGCCGTGGGCGTGCCCGGTGGAGGGCATTTCCGTGGGCGAGAAGTGGATGGGGCGGTCGACCTGGAGGCAGGAAAACCGGCCAGGACTTCTTAGACCTGAGGCTCGCGTCCTAGCGAGGCCCTTTGGGGGCGGGGCGGTGTCCATGCTCCGGATGACCTGGAGGCAGGATGACGCACCTCGGCGGCAGGCCAAGGGGGCGGCGTCGGAAGCTTGAGGCGTAATTGCCGTGGCCAGGTGCATCCTCGGCGGAGCTGTGCGAAGCCGGGGCGTCGGTCCTTGGGAGCGCGAGCTCATTCGAAGTCCCCTTCGTAGCGTGGAGTTCCTGGTTTCCTGAACACTCTTGTCCGCAAGCAGCTAGCGTCTCTCTGAAGCTTGGGGCCGAGTAGAACGTGTCTGACGATAGCACACTACAGGCGCGGGCTGCTGCAGCGAACCTCGAGCTTGGGGACGGCGGGCGTCGAATCTGGGCATCTTCTCGTCCTTGATGAGCGGTGACTAGGCCTCGCTGGAAGGCGCGGGCTCTAGGTTGGCATTGCGTAACTTTTGGCTACGAGGGGCGGCGGCGAGCGTCCTTTGTGGATGCTCTGGAGGAGGTGGTGTCGGGCGGCCTTCTGCTATTGAGGCAGCGGCGGGGTGGCGACAGGCTTCCTCTCTGGAGGCGGTGTGTGGCGGCCTGCTGCTGTGGAGGCAGCGGCGAAGGGGCTGAATGGCGTCAGCAGGTGGCGCGAGCGAACGACGTCGCTTGGCGGCGTTTCTCTGTGGAGGCTGCGTGTAATCGTAGACGGCGGTGGCGTCTTTGGATGGCTGCGGGCTTCCTTGAATGGAGGGGACAGCGTAGGTGGAGGCGGTCTGTGTGGCGGCGTCCTCGCAGTGAGCTGGACGGCGGTGACGTCTCGGGAAGGATGCGTGCTTCCGGACATAGGAGCGACAGCGTGCGTGGAGGCCGTCTGTGCGACGCAGTGGGACCAAAAATACAATTTTTGGCCAAAATTCTCAAAGTTACGGAATAGATTTAGAATAATGTCAGAATTTGAGGAAAAATAATTTAAAAATCCCACTTGGTCAAGTGGGGTGTTTTTTAAAGGGTGAAAATGAAAATAAGCATTGAAAATTCTGATGTTTTGGAATAGTACATATTTATATCTAGAAAGTAGAGAAAAAATATTTTAAAAATTCCCTTTATTGAAATAGGGTCGTTTTTAGGGGGTGAAGGTTAAAATAGCAGACGAAAATTATAAAATTTGAAATTCGTATAGAATATAAGCTGAATATGAATGTAAAAATAGTTTTAAAAATCGCTTTATTAATATAGGGTAGTTTTTAAGGGGTGAAAATTAAAACAACAAAAAATGATTTTTTTATTTGTCTAGAAGTTCATCTGAAAATAAACATAAAAATAGTGAAAAACATTTCATTAAAAGAGGGTAGTTTTTAAAGGGTGAAAATAAAATTATATGAAAAATATAAACTTTTGATTTTGTGTGTAGTTTAAATTTTAAAGAAATACGAAAATAATTTAAAAAATCAGTTAAATGTAATCTTTACAGGTGGAAACTTAAAATGTTTGAAGAAATTTCTGAAAAGTAATTTATGTTAAGTGTATCGCGTTACACTTAATATAAATTACGTAATAAAATTAAATCATAAAAACTAGTAAAAAACACGTTAGAATGAGTAAAAATGCAATTTTATAAAATCAAAGACATACATAAGAAACTTATAATAGAAAATACATATTAAAGAGAAAAAATAAAATAAGACGCTATAACATCTAAATTTTTTTTACATATTTACAATATTTTCAAAAATTAAGGGGTTTATGTAGCTTAATTTAAGTCACTTCCATAATCGCTTTGTACACTGGAATCACTTTCCGAAGTACTGGATTCCTGAGTATCCGAATGGATTTCCATTGTTTCGTCGGCTGTAGAAGTACCAGGTATATCTGGGGCACTAAGTAGTTCTACAGCTTCTGCAGAAAGGGTATTTCTTGTTCTTCTCGGAGGAGGTCGCAAGCTTGTTATGAAAGGATCTGATGACACCAGAAGTAAATGCAGCAAATCCTCATTAGTTGCAACTCTTGACATTTTTCGAGTGTGGTTTCTTCTGTAATGCTTGAGATCTTCATTCCTCGATTCTTGTGCCTCTGACAATTTTCCAATCGGCAAAATTGCATGTTTGATAACGTCCGAGCCATGAACGAGCAGTTTATGGACGCTAGCTGGCATGTAGTACCATGAATACTCTTGAATGTATAAATAAAATGTGTCCGTACAATATTTGTCAAACGCAAAAGTATCAATGTGAAAGCCAGATAAAAGTGCTTGTAAAATAACTCCAAAGCGTCTGACCAACTCTTCATTTAGTTCTGTTATTCTAGCCGAATCCGTATAGTTTCTGAAAAATCGACGAGCTGTATTTCCATCGTTTGAAGTACCTGCTCCGCCTGGTTGTACCTGATCAACTATGAGACCCATCTCTTCTCAGATTTTTTTTTGGATGTCTAGTTTTCTTATTACTAATCTATTTACATTTTCGTTTCTCGCTTGCCATTTCTTAAACTTCAATCTGTATGAAATGTGAAGAAGGCATTCAAAAAAGCGAATCCACGCATGTAAGGTGGAAAGACTAAATCGATAGGTAGTCACATCCGGTTTTTTTGTGGACTATTATTTATGGTATTCATTTCTTTCGGCGTAGCCCCGCAAATGTAACATTTTTGGGCAAATGTTGTCGATGTTACAGAATTGCAAATTTTGCCATCAATCATCGTTAGTAGCAATTCGTGTCCAACTTTAATTTTTTGATTGTGACTGATGTCCACCTCAGTCGGTTTCTTTAGCATATAATATTTTTATGGGTCTACAATATCTCACTGATGATGCACAGGGATTCTGCCAAATAATGGTGTCCTTTGATGAGGGTGGATGTAGCAGTAAAGGAACAAAAGATATAATAAACATATCCTTGTCAAGATTTTCTCCCTCAGATCTTTGTTTATATTGACTATGACCTGTTCTCCCATCACATCCCCATTTTGATATTAAAACCAGGTCAGAAAGAAGTTCTTCTGGTAAACACTTAATAACCTCCTCTTGTGTTTTAATTATACGTGACACAGTATGGTTTAGAAGAGCCTGCAATTCCACTTCTATGGAAGATTCCGATATTGTTATAGATTCAGCTTTGAGGTAGCACTGCACTTTAGCTGTGCACAATTTATGATAACTCGGATATATATTGGCTTTTCTTGCTTTGGCTCCTAATCGCACTTGTAAGTATTGATTTTTTGTCATGTTGGTCTCTACAAACAAGGAGAGGGCCTCATCTGGAGTGTATGGCACAGCTACATCCGTCTTCTTCCGCCAGGTTTCTGCAATTTTAGAAGTTCGAGTCGGTGCTGTATGTAGCGCCTCTTTCATTAATTTTGCAGCATCTCTTTCTCCAGCATATTTCAAAGTCAATTGTGCAGCAGAGGTGATTTCTTCTTTATCATGCTTGTCTACAAGCTCTTTCGTTTTTCTTCTTTTTGACCTTTCACTGCTTTCCTCAAAACTTAGTTTAGGTCTGCCGCTTGTAGACGTAGACGATAGATCAATATCGGGCAGGTTGACAGCAATTGCAGGAAATTTAAAATCCATCGCCAGCCATTCATTGTTTTTTTGTAAAAATGTATTTTGTGTTCTTTGGCATCTTTGCGATTTTGTTGCCAATCTGGCACAAAAATTATAAACACTCTGCCGTACTTGAATTAAATAGTCGTCTGAAAGATTTTCTGGGGCCAATTGTCTCGGCACAACATTTTGGAGGTGTTGACATTTTTCGCTTGAAGTCCCAGATAGTTCCTTCAAATGTTGAATAACTCAAGTCGCTTTGGTTTGTAATTTGGAGCATGAGCTTCTATAAGAACGAACATATTATATATTACAAGATAAGTTAAAAAATATACAGTGCAAACACACTGACAATTTACTAGCCACCACCTGGGTCCGCCACTGCTTATGGGGTTTTAGAATAAAGCCAGACAAGTAAAGGGTTAACCCCTTTCAGTTTTTTCGAAGTCAAAGCTTTAGCCTTACTGACAAGCTTGTTATTTACCTGTTTCTACAAAGTCGTTAAGATCGTCTGGTTTTATTTTTGGACAAAAAATTTGGAGGGGCAAATGGCAACTACTTGTTTTAACTCAGTTTTTAATAAAGATAAATTGATTTTAGCATAAACTACGTTTTAAAGTCATAACCACTATATAATTACAAAAATCAAATAAAAAGAGTCGCTCACTGTATGTTTCACCTACATCAGCATGTTCAAAAATAAAATACTCGCAAAAAGGCAGCTAGAAATTACAAAACATAGAAGTCACACTTCATACAATATTTCAGAACTATAAATTACCGTGGAAGCTTGTGAAAGTAAAAAGTTATAGAAACTTAAATTTAAATTTGCCCAATTTCAGTAGTTAAAATCGCCTACTTTGTGAAAGACTCTCATTCATACACCATTACTAAACAGAGTCAATTATGTATATATAATATAGCCCTTACCTTGTTCTGTATCAGACATTATTGATTTGTGAAATTAAAGTTCAAAAAATACAGTTGAAAACACACTGAAACTTCACTACACAATTCTTGCCTAAAACACGTCAGTCCTTACGAGGGTTTGGAAGAAATTTGAGACAGGTCCAGGGTTAATCACTTTCAGGTCCCCGAAGTGAAAGTTCCACCCTCACTGCTAAGCTTGTTATTTGCCTATTTCTGGAAAGTTGTTAAATTCGTCCCGGGCTTACTTTTGGCCTAAACTTAAGCAATCGGAGCCACAGTGCGACGGCGTCGTCTTCGCAGTGGGCTGGACGTATGGGCAGGCGGCGGCGGCGTCTGCCTTCACTCGAATGTGTTTGTTTCTGAGAACAAGGTTGGATCAGATGTGTTTGTTTCTGAGAACAAGGTTCGATCAGATGTGTTTGTTTCTGAGAACAAAGTTCGATCAGATGTGTGTGTTTCTGAGAACAAAGTTCGATCAGATATGTGGGTTTCTGAGAACAAAGTTCGATCAGATGTGTGTGTTTCTGAGAAGAAAGTTCGATCAGATGTGTGTTTTTCTGAGAACAAAGTTCGATCAGATGTATTTGTGGCTGGCTCCTTCGATGGAGCGGCGTGTAGGCTGCGGCAGGACCTGGGGCACAGCGGCGCGCAGGGCTAGGCGTAGCGGGCGGCGGCAACGTTAGCAGGGACCTGGGGCACGACGGCGCTTGTGGATGAGCTTCGTGGAAGGCGGCGACGTTGGCAGGGGCCATGGGGCACGACGGCTGTGGCTTAGGCCGCGAGGAGCTGCGTTCCTGGCGGAGGAGTGTTGCTTCTGCAACCAGGGTCAAGCAGAAGGGGAGAGTAGGCGGCAGCTTCCTTAGCTGCAGGTGGACTCCTCCAGAGCTATTGGAGGTTCTAGCCCTGGAGAGTAGGAGAAGTTGACCCGAGAAGAAACTTCGATCGGATGTCGTTTGTGGCTCCGCTTCCTATATGCTTATTAAAATTACTTGTAATTTAATTTGTTCGCGCTATTTGCTTTTAATTGCGTGGCATGTCTGCATTGACCTCCTTATGGACAATTCTTTCCGGCGATGGCCCAGTTCTCTGAGTTGACACCTTCGTTCTTATTTACCTTAGCTAATCTCTTGAAAAGAAGGCTTAAGCCGTTCTTTCTTTGTGCGTTTGTTTGTTAGCTACAGCGGCCGACGACATGCTGATTTGGCTTATTTTGCCTTTCCTTTAGCGGGCCTAAAATCTCGGGTTGTCGAGCGGCACCCGCCCGTCTTTTGTCGGTCTTGTTTTATTTGAGGGGCCATTTACCCTAAGAACGCTGTTTTTAAATCTTTCCCTTTCTAGGGTGGCCTCAATTTGCTAGCGGAAATCGCAGTTATGCGGATTTCGGCGTGCTGTTGTTTTTTTATTTAGCCAAAACAAAATTACAACGGCTGCACGTGCGTGCTTTTCTGCTCCTTGAACAAAAATTGAACGCGAGGTCTGAGGGCGTTACTCACATGTGATAAGTTTTTATTGAGCCGCTATCTGACGAGTGGCGAAAAGCGGCGCTTATTACACGTGTGAGTCATATCAGTTACATAGACTGTAGATGAGAACAAGTCTCTGCACATTTTTTGCCGAATTTTTTTACTAGGTTTAAAAAGTCGTTCTCACATTTTTTCGGTGGCTCATAATTTGAAATTTATTTGAAATTCTAGTGTATTACAACAAATTTTTATAACCTACTGCGAATGAATAAAATGGGTACTTAATTAATTCATATTGTGCTTGCGTATTTTAGATTAGAATATTTAGATACTGCAAGTGATATTCAGAATTAAAAAATGCAAATGTACAGGGTGTTTTTTGTTGTTGATATTATAGGGTACGTACTAAGGCGTAAAAGATGCAAAAAATTAGTATACCTCTCTCGTCCTCTTTTTTAGTAGTTAGTTTAATGGCGGATTCAGGTCTACGATAACTAGATTGGTTTAGGAAATACAGGGTGATTCTCAAAATATGCTATTTTTTATAATCTCTTGTAACTTTTTAATTAGCGGAGTTACAAATAAATTGTAAATACAAAAAAACGACTTTTTACGTAAAATCCAGTGGCGTACTTGAAAACATAAGTGTTTTTATTATTGAGATATTTTGAAAATTAGCATTTTTTTAATAGGACACCCTGTATTTGGGTAGCTCATAAAATTACATTTTGTTTGCCATTGCAACGATATATAATACTTAATATTTTATTTTATTCTAACTAGTGAAAATACCAAAAAACCCAAATTAATACGATCTTTTTAGTTGGCCCTGGGTTAAATAGTAATTTTTGTTTGTAATGACATTTCAACATTTTTTTTTAAATAGGATAAATGTTAACAGGGGAAAAAAGATTTTTGTGGATGTGGTGTAAAACTCCAATATTTTCTAATTCATAATTAATATAGGGCAAAATATATCTATTCTTTCCAATTCATAATTATGCAAAATTTTGAGTTTTAGATATTCTGCCTTACGATTGTAGAAAAAAAACTAGTTTAAAAAATGAGCGTATTTACTTTACCTAAACATTTGCAAAAGCAACGTAACACTCGAAGACCGTTGGTTCGTAAAAACTACCTATTCGAACAAGATAATTCTGTAGCAACCCATAATGTAAGTGGCTAGAAGTTTCTATTTTTTTTGTTTTATTGCTTTCCTTAATAATTGCAGGAGACAAGAGGATTTGGGCAAAATGTAATAGAAACAAGAAAGTATGTAAATGTGCAAACGCAAACAAAGCACACGTTACTGGAAAGTGCTCTTCTGCGTAGAAAAATTAAAACATTGAAGCAGAAAGTACATCGCAGGGACGTAAAAATTAGTACGTTGAACGAGCTAATACAAGAAATGAAAAAGAATGGTTGCAGCTCAGATAACTAAACAAATGTTATGGAAAAATATTTTAAAGGTATGTGTAGGTACCTATTAATTTAACTGCTACAAATACTATATTACATATATTTTGTAGGCTTTCCATTAGAATTTTTGGTCCATCAACACACAAATCAGAAGGTGGATTCATGCCGTAGAAGATATTTATTGTATTTCAATATAAAATACAATAATAGATATTTATGCATTAGGGGAGATATGAATATGTTTTTCCCTGAGGTTGACATGTAAGTCAACCGAGGGTAAAAACCATGCATATCTCCCGTGGTGCATACAATATTTTATTTACTAGCATATTAGTAACAATAGTATGAAATTTCGAAATGTCATAATGACATTTAAAATTAAAATATTTAAGTAACATCAAGGGTAGCCTCAATGTATGGTTGCTAAGACATGGCCTATAGTTGCATGGTTACCAAGAGTTTGAGGGAGAAAAAATTTGACAGGTCCCTTGGGAGTTATGAGTAACTTTTCATATTTTGTTTCTATGACGAAAATGTACAATATCACGTTGCTAGTAAATAAATATCATTTTAATCTTTATTTATCTAATTAAATTCTCAAATATACCCTCCTGTGTATGTGATAGACAAGGATGGAGATTCTACAGTAGCGCGGGTTGCATAACTTATGTTTTTGCGTCAGCTGCTAACATTGAGTGTCCTTTCCAGGTATTTATATAGTACACTATGAAGAGTTGATTAATAATCGAAATATATGGGAGGTAAAAAATTTGTAGCAAATTTGCAACAGTATGAAACAAAGGGTTAACGAAAGCAAAATGGAATTTAGAATATAACCCTAAAATTTGACTAATTAAATCACAATTAAATTGGCCGCATCACTAGGATGCTTCAAACTAAGTTAACTTGTTAACAACATCAATTGAAGAGCACTTTTCCAAAACTACCTAAGTCCAAAATATTGATTTTGAGAAAAAACGGATTTTCTATTATGACAAAAATGGTAAAAAATTGACGGTTGGTGAAAAGCTTAAACAAAACTTTATTGGTAGATATACAAGGTTACGTAAAAAACAATAGAAAATACACACACAATTTTTTTTTCTAACGATATAAGTTTTCGTTTCATAACAAACATAACTTAAGTCCGTGAACTTAGCTTATATTTGAAATGAAAACAACTTTCTCAAAATTAAGGAACTACTGCTTGGTGATTTGCTTAAAGAAATGGTTCATTTTCTTCATTCATCTCTTCCACGATGTCATCTGTTATATCGGGGTTAGGGTTGTGTAATGCAGAATCATAGAATCTTCGTGCTTCGTCAGTCATCTTGAGATGCTTTATAAGATGAGAAACGTTTTGTTTCTTCTGAATGCTTATGTGGTTTGTCATTTGGGTTTCTTTGACTGTACTTAAAATGCGGAAAACGTCAGTTTTCGGACTTTTCAAAACTGCATGAGAACAGCATTCACCAGTATAAGTAGCTTTCACTGACACCTTTGGCGACCCTTTGCGGTAAATAAAGACACGTTGTTCACTTGTCTTGAAAGCAAATCTGGATTTCATACACTTTGCTGCAAGAGCTTTGTAATCTTTGATTTTCCAATCTACATTATTCTGCAAGACAGTGGATGAGAGTTTCAAAATGTCGTAGTATCCCTGAGGAGATACGATTTTTTCCATTTTTCTTATTATTTTTTCTGAACGTCCGAAGACTCGATCCGGGGGCATGAAACTGTGACCGCGTATGGTGAAGATATGGTGGACTTCTTGAAAAATGCTACTTCGTTGGACGTATTCTAGCAAGATCAACATAATCGTTGAGTTTTTGTTTTGACCCGGACACGAGTCCGAGTAAAGTTTCAGAACTTTAGGTTTAAGTCCATCTTGCGCAATGTATCTTTGTTCAAGTTGATTGAGAAAATGCGATAAGGCAGAGCCAACCTCATTCGATCCCTTGCCTGACTGGTTTTCCGTCCAGACATAAGAGAAAGTGTTTTCCCGATTTTGGTGTTCTTCGTGAATAAGAATAGTTAGATTATACAACCATATCTGTCGCAAGTAGTTTACGTCGCCAATACTGAGTTTGGGCAACGGTTGATTTTGCTGCATGTCGAAACATACCTTGACAACGCCTTCTTCATCTGCATTTAATAGCTGGTAAAACTTTTTTGCACGTAATTTATGTAGGCGCAATTCCGTCATGACTTGGACTTTTGCAGGTCCATTCGTATTTGCAATTTCAGTGCGTTTCAGTTCGCAGAAAGAACAGACATCAGTCCGTGGATTTCCGAATGCCAAGTTAAAATTATGCGTAAAAGTGTGATAGTATTTACTATAAGACACAACAGGTACATTCATGGCTTTTCTAGTATCACACCACATCATGTACAGGGTGTCCCATTTTCGATGATATTACGGGGTATTTCACTTACGAGTAAAGATAGAGAGTTGCGGTTTTCGCAATACTGTGCTACTTTTTTATAAAAAGAAAGATGGTATAAACAAAATTTTCATAGCCCTCTTCGTTTCTGAGATACAGGGCGAAATTGAAAATATTGCATTTTGGGACCCCCCTCGTATCTCCGTTATCCTTTAACATATCGCAAAGCTAAAAACTGGATATTATACAGTTTTTTACGTAGAATCCAGTGGCGTAGTCATATTTTTGCTGTGAGCTGTCAATTTTTAGCTATAAATCAAACTTTGGTTTTTTTTAACGGGACACCCTGTATATTTTTTTTCGTTTGATTGGAAATTTTATAAGATTTACAAAAATATATAATACATGATATGTATTTTAAATAGTAAAGCTAAAATTTATAATTTTACAAAATATCCATATACTTGCGTAATATCATAGTTTGTATTATATAGCATTAGTATTAGTAGGCTTTGACTTAGTTATATTAGAATATCACAAACATAGAAATTTAAAAAAGTTAAATCTAAGTAAGCTATGAACAATTTTATACACTATGGAAGAATAAAACTAAACAAAACTTGTAATTTTTCATCTTAATATTAACCTCGATATTAACCCCTTAATAGATTTTCACATCAACAGAACTGCTCAAAATGGTTGCCATTTTCTCGAACGCAATGTTGACATAATGTGGTTATTCTTTTTAAAGCATTTAAAATAATTATGGAACGTCCTTGCAAGTTTTGAAATGCCGCATTGGTGGCATTACGTAGTTCATCTATTGTCCGATGACGGGTACTATAAACCTTATTCTGCAAGTAGCCCCATAGAAAAAAATCTAGAATGGATAGGTCGGGCGACCGTGGAGGCCATCTAATTGGTCCATTAGTAGCGATCCATTTTTGCGGAAAATTATTATCTAAAAAAGGTTGAACAATTCGGGAATTGTGAGCGGGAGCACCATCTTGTTGGAAATGTATCCTGTTAAGATGAGCTAAAGGGACATTGTCTAGTAACACAGGAATAACATCTTCCAAAATTTCAAGATATCTGTCTCCTGAAAGACTGCCTTCATAAATTCTGTATTGTATTTGTCGCCCCAAAATAAAACAAGCCACGCTAAATCCAAATCGACCCTGTTGTTCTCTTTCGAATATCACATGGTGATTTTCTTGGGACCAATGCCTAGTATTATGCCTGTTAAAAATACCTGCACTGGAAAAGTAGGCCTCGTCGGACCATATTATAGATCTGGCAAAGTTGTTGTCAATACGAATTTGTTCCAAATACCAGTTGCAAAACAGTAAACGTCGTTCTGCATCACCAGGATGCAAATGTTGTACGATTTTAATCTTGTATGGCCTAAATTTATATTTGGTCAATATTCTTTGAACCCGCGTCTTGGGAACACCAACTTCCTGCTCTAGAACTCTACATGATTGTGAAGGCGTTGCCTCTACACATGCCAAAACGTTGACTTCGTCCGTATCGCGATTTTCCTTATTATACGTTTTTGGTCGGGGCCGGATAAATGTTCCATGTTCTATCAAATTTTTCTTTATTCGGGAAAACATTAAAAGACCAGGTTGCCTTCTTTCTGGATATCTATAAATTAAAATGATATTTAAATAAAAAATAAACCCACATACTTCAAATGGTAAATAAATATTCAAACAAACCTATTGAAATATAGCTGGGAAGCTTCACGGGAGTTTTCATTGCTCTGTATAAAACAGACTAACATGTCATATTTTTCAAAATGTTGATAATTTTCATTTTCAGCAATCGTAAAAAATACAATATTACACAGAAAATATAAATTTTGCAACAGACAGGTCTTGACAAGAGCTTAGCAAATGATCATTCCATTGTTCTAATAATCACGGCCTACTAATATTTATAGTATACTCATCAAGAGTGTCGTATAGGGACACATTTTGTGAAATTATAAATTTTAAGTTTATTATTTAAAATACATATCATGTATTATATATTTTTGTAAATCTTATAAAATTTCCAATCAAACGAAAAAAAATATATACAGGGTGTCCCATTAAAAAAAACATAAGTTTGATTTATAGCTAAAAATTGACAGCTCACAGCAAAAATATGACTACGCCACTGGATTTTACGTAAAAAACTGTATAAGATCCAGTTTTTAGCTTTGCGATATGTTAAAGGATAACGGAGATACGAGGGAGGTCCCAAAATTCAATATTTTCAATTTCGCCCTGTATCTCAGAAACGAAGAGGGCTATGAAAATTTTGTTTATACCATCTTTCTTTTTATAAAAAAGTAGCACAGTATTGCGAAAACCGCAACTCTCTATCTTTACTCGTAAGTGAGATACCCCGTAATATCATCGAAAATGGGACACCCTGTACAGTTTCCGAACTGACAACTCTGGTGGTAAGTACCCTCGGACGCTTTTGTTTCTACCGTAATGGCTACTACGACACTTGAGACTTTTAATGTGATCTTTAATGGATTCTGAAGTCTCTCTATCACTTTTAGTACGTCTGTCACCCCCCCCTTCTCTCTGGTCGAGTTTGCCTTCTTTCAGAAAATACCGCGCAATTGACTTCAATCGAAAACTGGATACTTGTGTTACACTTTGGAATGTCTTTGCACATACCCTAACGCTTTCACCGTCAATCTTTCTTATAACATAATCATTGCGCTGGCGTGAACCTGCATTTTCTTTCCTTGGTCTACGTCTATTAGGACGTTGTGGTTTGATAAATTTGATAAGAAAGTTGTTTTGTGAAGCTGATGACTCATTTTCGTACAATTTGTTGAAAAAGGCTGAAACCGATCGACTATGATAGCTTACTCGCCTAAAGAGTAATATAAGCTTTACTTACCCTCAATGTCTTCTTGGGTGAGTTTTCGTACTTCACAGATTGTCTGGTCCACATGTGCACAGGAAATTATAGGCCGTTTTACCCCAGCAGCGTTAATGTTCAACGATCGCTTTGTTTTTTTCCACTTTGATTTATCGACCCGTCTACTAATTCCTCTGTCGGACATATGAACTTCTTCGCGATATTGGTCATCCATCTTGTCAAATTGCCGGTGCTAATTACACTCAACACTAGAAGGCGAAAGATTGTGTTTATTGTGGCTAACAACAGCTGATTCCTGCTCGTTCACGCATGCGCAATGGACTTAGATAAGTTTGGAATGAAACATTGTTGGACTTAGGGCGCTTTTGAAATGAAACGGTTATTTAACCACAGAAAATCTAGTCACTTAGACGAGTTTTGATGAGAAACATATATTCGCCAAGTCACTGCAACGATCGTGAAGTTGTAGCCATCAAAATCTCATTTTTATAGAAAATGGACTTAGTTAGTTTTGGAAAAGAGCTCTTCAATTATAAATACCACTAAATAGGTTAAATGAAATTTACTTGCAACAGAGTTGCAGTCGTAGCATAAAGTCCTTGTACCATGCAGCTCTTGGACGAGGTGCACGATGTCAAAACACATCAGCTGCACTCCTGAATTCAACGGCAAAGGGCAGCACAAGAAAAGTACATAACAATTTTACGGCACCTTAGTTTGACGGCACCATGATGCGGTAACAAAACTTCGAACGCAGCAGGGGACCTTTTCAACGACGGCCACCTGGCAGGTGAATTTCCAACATAAACCAAGACTTTGGCACGGTGGAAACCAGGTCGTGGCCTAATTTAACATCTCGTAACAGAGCCAGCGATCCCTCAGAGATTGCACATGCGATTCGGTCATGGGAAGCCGGCACGAAGTTCAATGGCACATCCGAGCTGGGCTACTTGAGACCGCAAAACGAAATTGCGACTCGAAAATGGCGAGTCGAAATTCGAACATTTGAACGTCGAAAATTTTCTGTTAAGACGTTAACCGCTTAGACATACATTTTAGGAAACGAAAGGCTACCTACCAGACATTAAGGAAATCCATTTGCATTTGCAACGACTAGCGGATCTGCATTCATGTCTGGAAATTTTTGGCACAAAGCGAAGTAATTTACGAAACCGGCCCAAAAGGAAGCCTATTCACTTGTTTCCAGAAATCGATAAACGAGTGTCGGTTTACGACATAGCAGTCCAATCGCGATCTCCGGAAAAAATCAATGACAAAAGTCGCCCAATAACGTTCGATATCGACAGGCGCGTCAGGTACGCCACCTAAAGGTCAAGATGTCAAAGCTTGAAGAATTGTGAATTACTCACGCCGGTGAAGAACTAGGCTAAATATGCACTTTGTATAGTCTAACATCAAGGCGCCCAAGAGTTGCCAAAATTAAAATGTAACAAATTGTGGTTAAGAAACACGTGTTATGTACCAGAATGGCGCTCGGCATGCAACTAATGTAATCTTTGTCACCTGCTGTGACGCTTATCAGCGTTCTGCGGAAGTAGCTGTGAAGAGGTAAAAAACTGGAAGGGAGCTGATTGGGGCAAGAATAACTCGTGTTTGTGTGACACTGATATGACTGTACGTACCAGTGGTGACAGTAAATGGTAAATGAAACTTTATCTTCCCTTTTTACATTTCGTCTATAAGAAGCCTTTGACAAACAATTCTTTCTATAGAATTGGAGCCACCATGATTTGTAATCATTTATCAGCGTTTTGTCATTATCAACCATACGAACCGTCAATTTTGTTTGACGCTAGAGCCAATAATAAGTTCAGTATATTCCTTCAGTAAATGAATTCTTTTAATATTCTTTTTTAATACATCAAAATCCTTATCGCAGGGCATGTTAGGAATGTCCTCTGAATGGATAATATTGATTTACGCTTTTGAAACGACCAAGACCTACAAGATCTACAGCCACTCTAATTACAGATTGGTTTTTGTTCTGCCCCCAACATCCATCAGAAAATATGGGGACATGCTGAATATCGTTAGAAATCTCGTTTTCGATGTAGTCCATTCGAAACGAACAAACTTCGTTTGGGCCTTTTTTAGCCAAACATTCGTGGCAGATATAGAAACAGCTTTTACCAGTTTTCAGATGATGTATCTTAAAAACATTCACTGTTAATTGATGCAGATAGAATGTGTCCTTCACGGGAATTGAAGGCAGTGCAAGATTTTGCATATAGTCGACACAAAATTCTGCAACGGTGTGACCATTTTTACATAGGTGTTCAATATCTTGCATTTACTTATAACATTTCTTTGCCCTTCTTTGTACCACCTTTTCAGCTACTACAACTCGTTTTGGAACTTTATTTTTATCAATAATGCTTCGCAGGTACAACAGGTGTTCGCCCCTTTTGCGACTGTACTTTCGACCCTATTCGCCCCGCAGATCCTATTCACCTCATTTTACGGTAGCTTTTTTCATACTCTCAAATCTGTTATCAATTTGTGTCGATACGCAATAAATTACCACATTAAAAACATTAGCTATAAATAAAATGGCATGATTACTAAATCTATAATCACTAAAGTTCATCAAAATGCCGTTTAACCTTTGGTTGGCGTTTTTGTATGAAATCTATGTTGATACTCCACTTATTGGCTAGTTCTTTAGGCTCAACTTTTAGTTCTTCATAACACGATCTAAGGTTGCTAACCCTCTTTTGAACTTGCTCCAAAATTTTTACAGATTCATTTAAATCGATGTTTTTCTTTTGCTAAATTTTTGAGGCCATATTAATTTGTGTTAGGATTTTATATAAAATAATTGTAATAAATACAAATTCAAAGGAAGTAATTTGTTTCTTAACGGCAGATGCTTGATCTCTTTCATCCTTTTTCTGAGATCGCAAGTCTATCTCCATTAAAGGCTTAATAATATCCACGAAACGAAGCTTAACTACAGTAATGGATACAATTCTCCGTGACCAACGAGTTGGATTTAATTTTTGAGACTTAATTCTGACTCTGGTAAAAGATGCCAGAAGAGCCCATCTTTTCGTACGTGGACGAAAAAAAAGAATAAATATTTTGTAAAATGCTAACATATTGAGCAACGTCTTGCAGCTGTTAACAGCGTCATTTACTACCAAATTCAAATTGTGACTTGCACAATGTATGTATTCGACATTTTGCTGAACTCTTAAATTGCACATTTATTCCATTATAGCCCCCACTCATGACACTGGCTCCACCATAGCCTTGGCCGTAACATTTTTCAATTGAAAAGTTTAAGTTTTGTAATATATTTAAAACTTCTTCAGTCATTCCGGTAGCAGAATGGAGTTCAAATAATTCCAAGAAAGATTCTTTTATGTTTATTCCCTCAGGTACTAGCATATCTTTATCCGGAATGATATGGCAAGTTCGAATCACGATACTTAATTGGGATTTTTAGTTACCTCCGGAGTGATATCGAGAAGTAAAGAAAAAAATGCTCAGTGTATTTGTTTTGTTAGTTCGGAAGTAAGCTTTTTTGACAGACAATTTATTGCCTCATTTTGAATAGTTGGGCTAAGATATCGCACTGATCCAAAAGGCATGTTTATTACTTGTTTCGTAACACCATCAAAGCCTGCGAGAAATTTTACTTGCGCCAAAAAGTTTCCATTAATATTATCTTGTCGTGCTCGTGTTCGTTGAGCACGAAAAGGTAATGAACATTTTGTGAGAAGTAATGCTATTTTAAACAACCGTTGCAACACCATTATCCAAAAAGTGGACGTGACTACCTCCCTGGACTTTCCCATACTGGAAACTGTTCATATCGTCTTTATTCAACAGTCTTTACAACATATCAAAATTTCAACTCGATGACTCACGTCTTCACCGTGATAAATTCTGGTGGTTCAATGATATACATAAACGAGAATCTCACACCTTATCATAAAAAACTTTTCTGGAAGATAAAATCATTGAAAAATGAATTGAATTTTAAGTATATCTGGTCATATAAAGGTAACATTTACATCAGGTATGAAGATAATTCAGATGCAATTAAGATACAAAATGAGAAAGATATCGAAAAACTGCAAGTTAATAAAACGGGTGATAAATAGGTGTCTATCAGCATAGCGGATAATTCACCAAAAAATAACAATAACTTTAGTGTCTATTATCAAAATGTGCGTGGATTACGAACAAAAGTAAATAATTTCTTTATGAACGTACATGAATGTGATTTCGAGTTAATTGTGCTAGTAGAAACTTGGTTACATAATGGAATTTTTTCTAGTGAACTTTTTACGGATAGATACAGGGTTTACAGAAAAGATAGGGACTACGAACTTACAAAACAAACAAGAGGTGGTGGTGTACTAATAGCGGTTTCCTCACATATTTCATCGGAAAAAATAAAAATTCAATATGACAGTTTAACTTGGGACTTACTGTGTATTAAAATTAACAAAGTGGATAATCAATCTCTGTATGTATTGGTTGTGTATACAGGGTGTTAGTAAATAAGTGCGACAAAAGTAAGGGGGTGATTCTGCATGGAAAAATAATGATATTTTGTTATATAAATGTATATTCGCAAATGCTTCGTTTCCGAGCCACAGTTAGTTAAAGTTTTTCTTAAAAATTGATAATTTTTTAATTGCTCTGAAACCGGTCAAGATATGCAAATTAAGTTTAGTAGGTTTTAAGAGGTACTTATAGCGCATTCTTTGATATGCAATTAAGAATTTTATATTCATCATTGGTGTGCATACGGGCAATGATCCCGATATTTTTATATCATTACCCGTATGCGCGCCAATGATGAATATAAAATTCTTAATTGCATATCAAAGAATGCGCTATAAGTACCTCTTAAAACCCACTAAACTTCATTTGCATATCTTGACCGGTTTCAGAGCAATAAAAAAATTATCAATTTTTAAGAAAAACTTTAACTAACTGTGGCTCGGAAACGAAGCATTTGCGAATATACATTTATATACCAAAATATTATTTTTCCATGCAGAATCACCCCCTTAATTTTGTCGCACTTATTTACTAACACCCTGTATAATTCCGGATCAAGGACAGCGTGAGTACATGAATTTATTTGATGTTATTGGCAACTTGGATTTTCTATGGGAATCTCAAATTTTAATATTAGGCGACCTAAATTTAATTGAATTAGCCCAATACTACTTAAATGTGGAACCTCTGTACAATTACTCAAATTTGTTTAGAACGTACATAAATTTTGTTGATTTTATGAATATTACCCAGAATAACGTAATCACAAACAAAATGGGGCGTATTTTAGATGTAGTATTAAGTAACATGCCTGCGGAAATTTCAAAATAATCACATGTGTTGGTATCTGAAGACGACTATCATCCCGCACTTAATATAACATTAAGTAGCGAGTCACAAAATATAAAGACTTTAAAATCATCAAACATTCCAATTTTTAATTTTAAGAAAGCGAACTTCAGGCTGCTATATGATTTAATTAAAAACACCAATTGGCAGGAATGCATGCACTCTGCTGATGTAAATTTAAAAGTTAATCAGTTTTACACCAAACTTTATAATATTCTTACACAAACGGTCCCAGTTGTAAAGAAACGTCTTAGAAAATATCCCATTTGGTTTGATCGCAAAATAATAAATATGATAAGAGAAAAAGAACATTACAGAAAGAAATTTAACCAAACTAAATTAAATTGTTATAACTTGCATTACAAAAGAATCAGAGCAAAATTAAAACAAGAAATTCAAAATTCACACTCAAGGTATTTAAACTCGGTTGAAACTGAATTAAGAGAAAAACCTGAAAATTTCTGGAGTTTTGTCAGAAGTAGAAAGAAAAAGCCGAATCTACCCGCTGTATTATATTTTGAGGGACGTAAACTGGAAAGTGCCAATGAGATAGTACAAGGATTCGCAGATTATTTTAATACGGTATATACCCCATCCCAAAAAATATGTGAAAATGATTTAATATAACCGTCTTCAAATACAATCACCGTCTTACGTATTAATACAGATGAAATCCTTAAAGCTATTAGGAATTTAAAAAACAATAAATCCGTGGGTCCGGATGGTATTCCTGTATACATTTTAAAAGGTTGTGCTGAATACTTAGTTGATCCGCTATATGAAATAATTAACTTATCACTGGAATCTGGTATTTTTTTTTTATTTATCCCAATGAATGGTCAACGTCAAAGATATGCCCCATTTTCAAGTCTGGAGAACAAACACATGTAGAAAATTACCGTCCTATTTGTATAATGTCTGTTTTTGCGAAAGTGTATGAATCAGTATTGTATAATAATATTTATAATCAAGTAAAAGAATTAATCGACATAAACCAACATGGTTTTTTGAAATGCAGATCCACAGCAACCAATCTTTGCTATTTCACCCAAACTGCATCGGAAACGCTGCAAAGACGAAATCAGTTAGATGTAGTGTACACGGATTTATGCAAAGCATTTGATAAAGTGGATTATTGCTGTCTGCTTATCATTTTATCGCAACTGGGCTTTACCATTAAACTTTTAAATCTTATTAAATCGTATCTGTGTGAAAGGAAACAGTTTGTTGAGTGTATGGGGTACAAATCAAATTTTTTTCTAGCTACATCGGGGGTACCACAAGGGTCAAACTTGGGTCCTTTATTATTTATACTATTCATAAACGATATGACCAAAAGTGTTAAATATTCTCACTGTTTATTATATGCCGATGATTTTAAAATTTTTAAAGAGGTTAGTACAGTTGAACATTGTCAAGAGTTACAATCAGATTTGGATACAGTGTATCAGTGGACCCAAAAGAACAACCTACAATTTAATATTAACAAGTGTTTTGTTGTAACATATTCGAGGAAAATCAATAGCGTTAACTGGTACTATGATATCAATTCTGTAACATTAGTTCGTCAAACTGATATAAAAGATTTAGGTATTACATTTGACAATAAATTAAATTTCAATAAACACATAGAATTATTAATCAATCGATCCTATAAGACACTGGGTTTCTTATTACGCACATGTAAACAATTCACAAACGTAGATACTCTCATAGCATTGTTTAACTGTCTAATAAGGTCTAAACTAGAATATTTAGCAATAATCTGGAACTCCCTATACACCTACCAAATTGTTGCTCTTGAAATAATTCAGTATAAATTTTTGCGGTACTGCTACTACAAAAAGACAAATTCTAAATGGGAAGGCAATTATAAAGATATAATAGATCTGTTTCAAATTCAAACACTTGAAAAAAGAAGAAAAAATTCAGATATAATTTTCTTATATAAAATCATTCATGGTATTTTGGATGCTCCACATTTATTGAGCTCAGTAAACCTTCATGTTCCACATTTAGGCACTAGACACGCTGTTTCTTTTTCATACAGCTGTCCTAGAACTAACTATCAAATGAATTCGCCACTCATACGCATATGTAAATACGAGGGGAACTAGAAAAGTTATCTACCTAACTATGAAACGAATTACATACGGTTTTTTAAATAATTTTATTTTTCAATATAATCTCCCCCAACTTCAACGCACTTATGCCATTAGTCCTTCAAGAGTTATTGCCCGTTGAAAAAAAAATATTCTTCTTGGGTCTCAAAATAGTCCTTGACTGCCTCAAAATAGTCCTTGACTGCCTCCTTCAAATGCTCGTCTTTCAAAACGACGCCCTCTGAGATGCTTTTTTAGGTTTCTGAATAGATAGAAGTCGGACGGTGCCAGATCCGGACTATAAGGTGGATGGTTTAGGTCAATAAAGCGGCATTCCTGCAGCATTGGTTTGATTTTGGTGGCCTTATGCACGGTCGCGTTGTCATGAAGAATGAGCGATTCACCTTGTGATAAATTTAGACGTTCTTTGACAATAGCTGTACGCAGCTTTTTGAGGGTGTTACCATAAACCTCTGCAGCGATTTTAGAGCCTTTAGGCATATATTCAATCAAAAGAATACCTTGCATGTCCCAAAAGATGGTTGCCATGAGTTTTCCAGTTAAAGATTGCGTGCGGGCCTTGTTTTGGGGGAGGAGACCCCTTATGCACCCATTGCATAGGCTCTAATTTCATCTCAGGGTCCCAGTGATGTACCCAAGTCTCATCACCAGTCACTATCCGCATTAAGAAGTCGGGATCCGCTTCCAAAGATTCCAAATTGTTTCTACAAATTTGCTGTCTACGCAGCCTTTGCTCAGGAGACAATAATCTGGGAACCCACCTTGTTGAAACTTTACTCATGCCCAGTTTGTCGTGCAATATTGTCAAAACGCTAGGTTCGGATATTTCCAATGCTGTAGCAATGGTGAAGACTTTTATACGGCGATCCTCAAGAACCATGGCTTCCACTTTCTTGCACATTTCAACATTTGTCGCTTCTGCAGGTCTTCCACTTCTGAGATCATCTTCTATAGATTCCCGTCCCCACCGAAATTGTTTTGACCAAAATTTAATTGTGAAATATGACGAAGCATCGTCTCCATACACCGCAATCATTCGTTCGCGAATCTTTTTCGGATTGTTGCTTTCCTTTGTAAGGAATTTTATTACACTTCGATGCTCTAATTTCAAAAGACTCATTTTTAGACACAAAACACTCCACAAATTATAAAATTACTGGCGGATATGAATCAAATTTTTCATGCAACAATGAAAGACTTGTCACTGTTTGTCATTACAAGCTGAAGCTTATCAATTGTTTCTATCATGGCTAGGTAGATAATTTTTCTAGTTCCCCTCGTATTATAATAACATTGCAGCGGTATTAGATATATTTGAAGTGAATATGCAGAGATTGAAAAAAACATTGTAAACAATTGATTTTTGAGATGACACGTATTTCGTTTTGTTTAATTTTTATAGTATTTAGTTATTTTTTCTAATTTAAATTAATTTAATTATATTATATGTATATAAGTATACTCTTCTTATAATTAGGTTTAACCTGTTGGAAGGTGCTGATAATAAATAAATAAATAAATAAATAAATAAATAAATAAATAAATAAATAAGCGTTTACACTTTCACGTAAATTGCGGGTAAATATAAAAGAATGTGTAGTTCAAAACGTGACCACCGAGCTTCTGTAGATGGCGCCAAGTGGACAAGCCGCCACTGTGCTAGTTGTGGTATTATTTTCCTCAAAACGGCTGTAGCACCGAGGTGAAATTTTCTAAGTACCTGGAAATTATATTTTCTAGGGCATACAAAATCGATTTTTTTATTTTCGCGGAAAAAGATTCTTTGACGCAAAAATATAACAACCGTTAGAATAAAAAAAATATTTTTCAAAAATAGAGGGGGGAGGGGGCCGGTGCGCTTACATATATCCACGAGTGTAATATTTTTTTGCATATTCATATGCTCCATTATGCACTGAGCAATTCAGTGAAAACCCCAGCTACCTATCTTGTTTTGTTTATTAATTAACCCTGGAATGCTACACTTATTTTCAGAACTTAATCTGCTACACTGGGGTACAGTCGTACCCCAAAATAAAAGTTGACCAATTTCTGCAAAAAAAAATGTTTTATTTGAAAATATCATGAAAACAACTTAAAATGGAATTACAAAAATGTATTTTTTAACAGAAATAGTTTTATTAAGTTATTCGGCACAAGTTGGGCAAATTTTCTTTTGATGCTGTAAGCAAATGAATTTTTTGCATACAGCGCAGTTGACCCTGGATTTTCGATCTTCGCTTCTATGGCAAAATGTACATCTACCCGTGGTAGGAGGTGGCCTTGTTGGTACTTCTATTACAGGGGTTATTTTTAGTACATTGCATATAGTTTGGCGGAGTTCCCGTCTTAAAGTTGGAGTTTCCAAACGACTTTCCATATGAGGTTTCACTAAGTCAAGTGCGAGTTTTTTTAGGTAAACTCTTCTGTTAGTGACAATTTCTTTATCCGGTGCATTAGAACCACGTAAAAGGACCATCGAATTATATCCCACAATATTTAGCAAATTATAAAACAAGCATAATGGTCAACGGCGTGTCTTTCTACCAGTAGAATAAGTGTGACACAGTTGGTCCAAAGTGTCCACTCCCCCCTTGGTACAATTATAAAATTGTATAATTGTTGGTAATTGGGTGCTATTTGGCTCGTCACCCTTTTCATGCATTGTCGAAAGCATTATAGCAGTTTTTTTTTTAGTTTTTGCTGGACAATATGATAACAGTGTAAGGTGGTCACTATAGCAAAACATGGCTGAGTTTATCTGCCTCCCCTTGAGATCCAAAAATGATGGAGGAATTTCTCTTTTATTTTTCTTCAAGGTTCCCACAACTGTAATGTTTTTTTTCTAAAAGGATTTTTGCTGTCTGTACAGATGTGAACCAGTTGTCCATTGTCAAATTTCTATTAGTTCCTTGAAAAGAAGTGGTAAGTTTATCGCACTAATACTGGGCGACAGGAATATCACGTGGTGTGGAATTTTTGCCTGTATAAACTTCAGCATCGAGTACGAAAGCCGTTTTAGCATCACAGCACATCACAATTTTAATCCCATACTTATCGGGTTTTGAAGGAATGTACATTTTGAATGGACATCGCCCTCGAAATCCAACCAATTGTTCATCAATTGTGGTGTGCTCCGAAGGTACATATAAGTTTTTCATTTTGTTTATGGATCTCTCAAACACATCTCGGAATGCTGCAAGTTTGTCGGCTTCTCTTCTTTGAGCTCTGGTGTCTTTGTCATCAAACCGGAGGCAGTTTACTAAAAATCTGAAACGTGCTTCGGGCATTGTTGCTCGAAATATTGGTATACCGCTGTCTTTATCAAATAATTCTTTGGTAAATAGTCCACTCATTTTCATCACGCCAGCATAATAAAATAAACCAAAGAGAGCCTGAATTTCAACATTGTTGGTGTCTCTGGTGTAGGAAGGTCTATTAGCTACTGCTGTATCTTCGGTATCACTATTGTCCATTTTTTTGATATAATTCAATCTTTGAATTTTTATTTCTTTGTTGGTATATTCTGTGATTTTATCTAGATTTTCTCTAGTGAAACACAACTGCCACGCTTCTATTCCTGATTTTATTTGCCTTGATTCATTTTTATTTCCAGGTAAATGCAAAACGATATTTCTTTTAGGTGTACGATGAAGTACTCCTTTTGCGCCTGACCATTTGAATCCATTTTTACCCTTTACTTTGGCGGGAACCTTTAAAATTTTAACATTAGCTTGGACCGCAAGCTGTATCTGTGCCAACGGAACATCGTCTTCAGAATCAGAGGCGGATGGCAAGGGAGCTTGAGAATGAACCGGACTAGCAGAATCGGTTGGATTGTCTTCAATTTCAGACTTTTCGTCCTCTTCGAGGTCATCTCTAAAATCTGGTATAATGTCATCGTCCTCTTCGCTCTCGTTCTCAATAACGTCCGAATCAGAATCATAAAGAATACGATGTATTTCAGCTGTCATCAGAATTTGTTAGGTCAAAGTACTTTTTTTGAGAAGCCATTACTTGTGTGTTCTACAAATACAGGAAATAAATTTAAAAATAACATAAGCTATGCAATTGTAACAATAATAATAAATAATTGAATAAAAGTAATATACTTACATGCACATACAAATATTCTTATTCTGCTACATTGGGGTACATCAGCACCCCAAGTATCAAGTATCTCCAAAATGAAACACGCACTGCCTGTCACCAATATCACATGTGAACTGACGCATCATATGCTGAAACTACTCAGGAGCCCACGACCGCAGCGCTATCTGTTTCCAATTGGCGGGATTTTTAAATAAGGCTGGGGTACGGGTGTACCCCAAGTAGCATTCCAGGGTTAAAGGGGTTTAAATTTTCAAACTTCAAAGCTTCGTAGAGGGCGCCACAGATAATTCATGAGATTCTTTAAAAAACAGATCGATAGCCCTTTTCGGGGTCTATCAGTGTATGAAGTTTAAACAAATTCCTGTGGGCAGTTTTTGAGAAATGATTTTTAGAAAATTTCCAAAATTTTGAAAATTTGTAATTTAGGCCCCTTAATATTTTTCAAAACACTTTTTATATCACCTCATGTTAGCCTTTGTGGCAAATATAATAAAACAAGGAGACTTTTAATACGTTTAATAGATAGCGATATTTATTATATTGGTATTTACAGATGGGGTAGCAAAACGTGACTAACGCAGTCGTTCGCTGCCTCCCTTAAGGAAGCCTTCGTTCGCAACCCCTCCTTAACGGAGTAGGACATGCGCATTTTACATAAAAGTTTCCACATCCTCCGCCCGCGAAATTATGCGCTACTTAATTCTATTATGTACACCTATTTTATTGATTACAACTATTCCATTATTTCTGGAATTCCCTATTCTATTGTTTACACCTATTCTATTATTTACATATAAACTACTATTTCTGGAATTCCAACTTAATCCTGTCATCTTACTCGAAAACTTTATGGCTACACTCCTATTGTCATTTAAAATCGGTGCCTCAGATGGCCACTTTATTTTTGCGTTTTTAAATGACTCTATGACACTATGCCCTAAATATTTTCTTAGATCTACATTATTAGCACTATATATAAAATTGTTCGCGTAAAATCCCACGTCAGAATTTTTACGTTCATTATTGCAGCCCGGTGATTTATCACCTTCTTGCACCAGAACTACATCTCCCGTCTTTCTCACACGTTCGCGAACAACACAATTTTCTTTGGAAGACAAGTTATCTTGCATTGTTTCGTTAATAATGCTTATCGATTCCGAATTTCTATGTCTCTGTAATTCTGGTTCCGCACTAATAACTGTCGCATGTAACACTGCCTGTACATTCGCGAATACGTTCACTGGTTCCACGGCTACCGGGCCTTGTATTGTGTACCCGAACTTTGTTTTTACAGCCATCAGTCTTTCGCCAAGCCTTGTGTGTTCACCAGTAACTACTGCCCAATAATTGTCCGCACCTATTAACACACTAATCCCTTTAATTACTTCGCGATCAAGAGGCACACAATCTGCTAGCTGCCAATTCTTGAAATCTGCTGAAGTCTTGTTTGGTACCTTTAATGTATCCATACAAATTTCTGGAACTTCTACAGCTTCTAATTTAATGGTGTCCTCGTCGTATTGTCCCTTCAAAGTAATCAACACCCGATTACATAACTTGGCCGGCGCTGCTCCGTTATGTCCAAAAGCAGCAATGCTCAGGTGCTGTTGCCCGATTATTGGTAATCCCAAAAGTCTCGATACCTTTTCCTTAACAAATGTGATTTGGCTTCCTCCATCAATGATTGTCCGAATCAATTTCATGTTGTTATTTTCCTTTCCAGCATAAACACAGGCTGTTTGTAACAAAACGTCTTTGCTTATATTTGTCATTAAGCTGGATACAGTCGTGGAGGTCGATGGACAATTATCGGGGTTCATTTCCGCACTACCTGCTGTTTGGGCAGCTAATCCGTCATTTACATTTTTCACCCATTCAGGATCGCATAAAGTCGTGGCATGGCGCCCCTTACACTTCTTACAAACAATGTATCTATTCCTACAATTCCTAGCGGCATGGTTGGGTTTAGTGCACCGAAAACAATGTCCTTTCTTACGCAGAAGCCCCTTTTTCGTCTCGACCGCCAAAACGGCATCGCAAACCTCCGTTTTATGGTCACTGCTGCAGAAGAAACATGAGCTACCAGGAACCTGCTCAGTAGCTAATAAATTTGTCGCCGTGCCGCGGAAGACAGGTTTCCGGTCGATTTCAACCCTCGTTCTGGGAACTTGCTGGTCGACTTTCCCTTTTAGAGCAAGGTCCAGGGATTCCAATTCGGTTTTAAGGAACTGCAATAAATCCATCACTTGTCGTTCCGTTCCTTCCTTTGTAGATCGGGATGCCGATATTGCCGATGACCTATCTTCGGCTTCCGTAGAAACGGCCTGGGATACATCTGGTGCTTTTCGTCTTTGTTCCCTAAATAACTCTAATTTCAATTCCGTCGGCAGAGACTTGATTAAAGTCGATTTAACCATCACATTGTATTGTGCAGACGGTACTTCCAAAATTGTCAATGCTCGCATGGCTGACGTAACTATATTATAGTTTTTGCGTAACGTTATTGTGTCGTTTTTTGAGCGCACAGGTTCGATTGTTAATATGTGTTCGAAGTACTGCTCTATTAAGCGTTCAGTATCACCGAACTGTTCCTTCAGTACGCTGAGCGCCTCTTCATAAAACGCACCTGAAGGTGGAAATCCTTCGATCGCTTCGGCTGCCTTACCAATTACCGACATACGAAGATAATTGAATTTATCTCCCTTATTCAGCTGCCCGTTTTCATGCACACATGATCTGAACTGCTCCCAATATGGTATCCATAGTTTTGGACTTCCATCAAACTTGATTAGTTCCAAACGTTGTAGTTTTACCACATTATTGGATCCAGTTGATTGCGGCTGCTGTTCCACGTTTTGATGTGTTGGGCTCGCTCTGTTCATCGTGATTTGTATCACCTTTTCCCTCCGATGTTCCAACCTAGCCATTAGGGTGGCTGCAGTTTCTTCGTAGTCCAATGTGCGTTGTATCTCTTCCTCGAAGTTTTCAGTGATTAATGGGTCGTACACACTATCGGCTTCCTTTAAATTGTTACTGCATAACTTTAACTTCGCTATTGCTGTACACAGGTCTTCCTCACTGTAGTCCGTTTCTAAAACAGCCGTTATTGCGTTTACTGTTTTAGTTAATTGCGTACGACATGCGTTTCGACGCGCCTTTTCCATTTTGAGCCACAATTTCACTAACCTTTAAAACATCCGCCGTTACTCGCGATCGCGTTCCCGATACCGATTAAAATCTCCTTGTTCCCGGGTTTCGGCACCAAAATTTGGCAAATATAATAAAACAAGGAGACTTTTAATACGTTTAATAGATAGCGATATTTATTATATTGGTATTTACAGATGGGGTAGCAAAACGTGACTAACGCAGTCGTTCGCTGCCTCCCTTAAGGAAGCCTTCGTTCGCAACCCCTCCTTAACGGAGTAGGACATGCGCATTTTACATAAAAGTTTCCACAGCCTTCATATACTATTCAGAATAAAAATTAATTGAATCGATTCATCCGTTTTTGAGTAATAGGGCGTTAAACTAAAAATTTTCAAAAAATCATAGCGCCCTTCATTTTAAACCTAGCGAGTTCGGCAAAAAACTAACAGATTTGTCTTATGACCCTCTATCGTTATCCGCGATAAAATTTTCAAAATTTTAATCACGAAAACAGTGATACCAAAAAAACATGCGTAACTTCCGCTTCCGGTTTCGGATTTTTTTGAAAAGCTTATTTTGTCGATGAATTTTCGATACACCCCCGCATTCCAAAGCGCATCAAAATCGGAGCAATACTTTCGGCTGTAGGAGCGTCACCCACCCACACACCCACACAGACAGACATTTTTTAAAAACCACTTTTTTGGGTTCCTAGAGGCCCAAAACGGATATTTCTGTGAAAATCTCGATTTCCAAAATTTTCATGATTCCAAGACTTCCCTATACCTATGGGTATGGGAAAGTAAAAAGATGCTTGAAATCTTACACACCATAAATCGTGGACCGCACAAGCTTCAATATGAGACTTTGTTTTACTCTAATCTTCAATTCGGGTTGATAAATGTTTCCAATCTTTTACCTCGGTTTTCTATTTGCTTACTATTTTAGGTAAAAATTGTTTTTTTTTCGGGTCCTTGGGAAATGTGCATGTACTTCTGTTGGTCACAAGACTGACAATAGTCTTTTTATCTGACAATAGTCTTTTTATCTGACAATAGTCTTTTTATCTTGATCAGTAAGAGTTTCTCCTAAATAATTGCCAAGATCGCTAGACAAAACAGTACCAGTGTAAAAGTTTTCTTGTTCTAATAAGGCGTCAGAAGCCATAGGAATAGGGGCAGTGAACATTTCAGAAATAATCTCAGGATCAGTACAAGGTATTGGTTGTTCGCTTACGCTAGGATCTGGCGCCAGGACGGGGGGCTGTTGCTGTTTCGCAAATAGAACATGAATTTTATTGTTCAGTCGGAGTATAAAGAGCAGATGCTGTGGAGTTTTATTTTGCTATTCTTGGTTTGGCATTATCTTCAGTTATATTGAAGGTGTCTATTTTAGAAGTTTATTCGTAGCTTTTACTTTTTGAAATTTTAATTTTCTCATCTGTGCGCCAGGTACGCTTTTCTGCTATTTTTTGATAATTTCTTTCAATTTCCTGAAACGAACCTAACATTTAGCGAACGCAATAAATAATATTCATACGTTTGTATCGCCTGATCGTGTCTGCATTAGACGTAGTTGGTGTAACGGGATGCGTATACCGTATAACTCGACACTTTCGCACTTGTGTGAGACTGATGGGCGTTGGCTGGCTGAGAGGGTAAGTACCAAAGACGTTAAACTATGATAGCGGACATCACATAGCTAACGCCAACATCACGTGACGGAAAAAGAATGCAATTCTCTAATATAATAACAATGCACTTCTTATTGAATAAATTTTATAGTTTGTTGTTTGTTTATTGGGAATTTTAATTTTAGTTATGGTTTATGGCTCAGCTCTATACCCGGCCTTCGGCCGGGGCCTTGGAGCACTGCTCCGGTTTGTCCTGCCATAGCTACTCCACTGTCTGTATCTATTTTCTTAAGTTCTTTCCTAGCTTTCTTAAAGTTTTCAATGTGATGGTTCGCATGGTTTTGTTCATTTCGGCTTAGTTTCACGTACCTACCTCTTTTTTGTTTATGTTTCTTGGTAATTGCGGTAAACCATCTGGGATGTTTTTTTTTGTTTTTTTTTAAATTTTAATTACTAGATCAGCATACAAAATGCTATACATAGTATTGATAACATAGAACTATAACTATACTTAATATTATGTACAATACATAGAGCGCTTTTTCGTGTTAATCATTTTCACTGCCTTCGTCACTGGTCACAAATATATCTTGCGGTAATTGTCTTTTCAGTCTTTTGTGAATATGTCGTTTACCTAGCGAATATGTCTCTGCACTATCACAGTTGTGAATATTATGATAATAGGTGTTGCTTAGTTTATGGATATGATCAGGTATTAGTGGGATTTTTAACTCGCGGTGGATTTGGGAATTTCTTACATACCAGGGAGCGTTTATAGAAATTCTGAGGATTTTGTTTTGAAGAGTCTGTATTTTATATATACCCCAGACTGTGCACCCGTAAGTTATTATGGGTCGAAGCACTGATTTATAAATTAGTAGCGCGCACTCCGTTTTAAGAGGGGATCTTTTGTTAATTAAATGATATAACTGTCCCAATCTGTTGTAGCACTGATTCAATTTGCGATTAATGTGGTATCCCCACGTTAATCGCCGATCCATATAAATACCTAGGTATTTTATAGCACTGTCGGGAGGATTCCATTCGATTGATCTGTTATTAATTATTATGTTAGCTGGCTCTTGAGGTCGCCTTAAGGTAAACATTTTGGTTTCGCACTTGTTTTCGTTGACTTCCAATTTCCACGTTTTAAACCAACCCATAAGCACGTTGACTGAGTTCTGTAGCTGTTGCGAGGCAGTAGCTATATCTTCGTGTTGAACTATTAGCGCTGTATCATCAGCAAACATAGCTATCGTAGTACTCGGAGGTTGGGGGATATCAAACATGTAGATATTGAACAAAATTGGTCCTAAAACAGATCCCTGCGGCACACCCCCTCTGATATTAGTGACAGTAGAGACACTTGAGTTAATACAAACAGAAAAGGTTCTATCTGTAAGAAAGGATGCTATTATTTTTACCAGGTATGAGTCTATTTGTATATTTATGAGTTTATAGATAAGCCCATCAGTCCAGACCCTATCGAACGCCTGTCTAATGTCGATAAATGCTGCTACGGTGTGTTTCTTTCTCTCGAATCCTTCCTCCATTATCTGGGTAATTCTAGTTAGCTGGTGGATGGTAGAATGTTTTGGCCGAAACCCAAATTGGAAGGTCGGTAAAATTCCCTTAGTTTGAAGTTCGTCTGAAATCCGGGTTTGAATGATTTTTTCGAAGACCTTCGATAAGCTTGGCAATAAACTAATTGGCCTATAGCTATTTACATCATGTTTGTTTTTGCCGGGTTTATGGAAGAGTAAAATATGAGCATGCTTCCAATTCGAAGGAAAATGCCCTAACCGTAAGCATGCGTTAAATGTGGTTGCTAGGTATGCAAGCGCCTTTTTAGTTAATTGCTTCAGAACTATGTTCGGTATTAGATCATCACCGGGAGATTTCTTTATTTTTAGCTTGGAAATAATTTCCTCGATTTCACTAGGTGACGTTGTTCTGAAATCTGCTAAGGGAGACAATGTACTTGCTGGTTCTTGTGCGACTTCATTGATTTCACCATTGTTGTTGCTACTTGTTGTAAAAACTGTTTCGAGGTGCTTGGCGAAAACTTCGCATTTGTCGTGGGCAGAGGTCACATTTCTGTTATTGTGAATGATTACTGGCATAACTTCTGGTTTCCGTAATATCTTTTTTGTGGCTTGCCAAAGAGTTTGGTCTTTGGGTGTCAGTTCTTCTATGTATTTTCTGTAGGCGTTGATTCTTAATGCATCTAATTCCCATTTGATGCGGCGTGTTAATCGATTAATCAATGGTCTTAGATGATGATCGCGGGTTTTCTGCCAAAGTCTTCTTAACTTATTCCTCTCATTAATTACATTCAGAATTTCCAGTGGAGGCGCATTCTTGCATCTTTTACTGTCGTTGAATGACTTATAGACGTTTTGATCGCTTCCGTAAGGTTACTAATCGCCTTGTTTATATCTTCGGCAGTTGTGATTCGACTGGGGTTTGTTATCCGTTGATTTATTTCATCGTGGAACTGTTCCCAGTTGACCTTTCCATTAATCAGACGGGGTTGATTTCCAACTATACGAAGTTCAGAAAAGAATGTTATCGTTACCGGTACGTGATCCGAATCTAAATCTATATGTACCGTTTGATAGATAGGACGATTGAAGTTCTTTAATACCGCTATATCAAGAATGTCTGGCAAATTATCCCTCCTATAAGGGTAATATGTGAATTCATCTGGTGCTGCAATTATTGCCGCGTTATATGAAGCATAGGTGTGTAGTTTTGTGCCAGATGGGTTATCTGTCCTGCAACCCCAAATTTTATTTTTACTATTAAAATCTCCAATTATCATTGTAGGTTCGTTACCATCCAGGAGGTTTCGAACATCTGCTTCTTCCAAACGTTTGTTGGGTTGCTTATAAACACATGTAATGTTTAATGAGCTGTCGTCATTCAAGGCTAGATTAATAGTGATAGCTTCTAGGCTGAGCAATTGAACATTGGGAAGAGGAGTAACTAATAACTGTTTCTTTGCTGCTATAGCCACTCCACCGGATGCTTTTTCTGCAATACGGTCATTCTTGAATATATTATATCCAGGTATTTGGAGGTTTTCGTTGACTGAAAGGTGGGTTTCTCTTATACAGGCTATGTCTACGTTATGTTGCGCTAAAAAGGCTATAAATGCGGATCTTTGTCGTTTTATCCCATCTGCGTTCCAGTTGAGTATTTTTAATTTGTTTATGAATGGCCGCACTGGTTCATTGTTTAATAACTTATTTGAGTTTTCGTTTATGCCATTGCTGGGTGTTGTTATACCATTAATGAGGTTGCTATTTATATCCATTAAATTGTTTAGAAAATTGACGCATAATTATCGGGATAATTGATGCCAGATGTGGTTTGAGAATATCTATTATTGATTTTACTATTATTGCTATAATTCCTGACATGTTATCTGAAGTTGAGGTTGAATTTTCTGTTACTGCTGAGTATGTATTCGTTTCTGCAGAGAAGGGTTGACGACGATTGGGTAACGGAGGGAAGTTTCTTTCATTGATGGTTGGGCCTGGTTTGTTTGTGCTTACATTATTTAGGTTGCTTGTAGTAAGCTTAGTTTGCACTTTAGGGTAGTATGAGCAGCCCCTATAATTTGCGGGGTGCTCCAGTCCGCAGTTAACACACTGTGGTTTTTCATTTAATGTCTTTGGGCATTGTGTATACAAATGAGATCCGGTACATTTTATGCATCTGGGTTCTAGTTGGCAATAATTTCTAGTGTGGCCGTAACGCTGACACCTTTTGCATTGAGGGATGTCGGGTGATTTTCGTCGCGGCTCCACTGTTACAATACATTGGAATATTTTGTTAAGGTTGTAAATATTGTTCTTGTCTTCCGTTTTTGTTATTTCCAGAGCGCAAATGGGTATTGGAAGTCTTTGCTTGTTGTAGAGTCTTGTCACTTTAGTTACGGGATATTTTAGGTTGTTCAGTTCGGTTAGGATTTCGACTTCAGGGATTGAGGTGGGTATATCTCTCATTATGGCTGATATCTGCTGAGATTGTGGGTTTCTAAAGGTATGGTATTTGACTTTATTACTATCATAGAATTTTGTTAATTTTCGATAATCGTCTATTTGGCTTAGATTAATTCTTAGAAATGTACCTTTGCAGGTGGTGGTAAATTCTTCAGTTACTATGGTTTTTATATCGTCTACCACTTTTTGGTAGTTATTCGCTTCGTGTAGGAAGATTGGCGGTATTTTGGGTTTTTTGGTTACTTGTGTTGCTTCAGTGTTTAATTGTGGTATAGTTGTGGTTGTGTCAATTCGGTTCAGAGCATTAACCGGTAAGTAGTATCTGTTTTGTGTTATCAGTTGGGAATTATCAAATACGTATTTTTTATTAATGCCCTGATCTTCGGGTGAGTCATTATAACGTTTTTGGCTGGAAGTAGCTAAGATATGTTGACTGTTATCTCGACTTAAATTTCCTTTTTCGATAATAATAACCTCAGGAGTTAGAGGATTGTTCTTGTCAATATCCATTTCGTTTACATCGGCAAGTTTTATGTTATTGTGATCATTTGCATGCAGTGCAGTGGTATTTTTACTCACGTTTTTCAGCATCTTGGCGGCAAGATCTCCTGATAATTCTCGTATGTAGGAAATGTTGACCGATTGGTTTCAGTCACAAAAGTTTTTATCGCAGCGCTCAAGGCGCGCGATTAGGTTGGGGGCTTTGTATGTACAAGAAGTGTTCGATTGTCGCACTAGAAAGATAACTATTTTATAACGGCACTAAGACTTTTTTCGGAATAAGCTGCTAAGTACTGATCGAGGAACCATCCGCGTCTAACGGCTGCTCGACTCCGAATCCCATCTGGGATGTTATTAGCGCTAGAATACTAAACTTGTTTTGGTTTTGCATGTTTACTAAACCCTCGTAAATTTTACTCTGGTGTAAAGAAAGCATTATTCGTGTTTACCCTTTATTTTGATTCAACTGAAAGAAATCTTTAATAGTACATAATATTAAAAGCAAATAACGCATATTGCCATAGTATAAACATAATAATTAAATTAATTTGCACAGTCCAAATAACAATGCGATCGATATTCACCACAGATAGGTCGTTTGCATTTAACACAATAATTGGTTGTCATTCTTGGGAAAAAAACACAAACTGTACGTTTGTTTTCAGCTTGAATGGGTGTTTCCGTAGGCATCGCAATTTCTAAGATATTATAAATATCTTGCCTAATCGAACACCTCAAAGTTGGTATATTCTTTCGTATCTCCAGCCGGGGTTGTATCAGCCCCTCTTTCAAATTTAACATGAAATCCTGGCGAGACAGCGGCTTTTGATTGGCCTTGTTTCTGACTTAGAAGTTTCAGCATTTATGTTTCCTTGTTAATACAACTTTTTGTTTGTTTGGCTTGAATGAAACCGATGTCTTCTCCTTGTCGGCGCAGAACGTCGATGTACCAACTTTCCTGTTTTTTGAGCAAATCATTTCAGGAGGTAGCTCTGGCTTTTCGTATGGTTCCAACGATAGTAAGTTTATATGGAGACTTTAGAAGTTGTTCTGCAACTGGCACAGATGGGGTATTTGTAAACTAACTGTTAAAGCAAGCTTCACAAAAAACCTTATGCGATTTAAAGCTATGTTTACAATTACCCCCATTTTCTTCACAACTCTGCCAGTAAAGCAAAAAGTAATTTAAGAAACAATGCTTTATTAGAAAAAAAATTCAATACGATCGTGGTAGATGATCACAGGGCTTGGCAGGCCAGCTCTGATATGGTCGAATGAAATTGAAGCCACGTCTTTTTTATTTAAAGTAAATTTCTTTCTAGTTGAATTTCAACTTTTTAAACCTATTACAGAAATATCTTCATCACTTGTCATCAACTGACTGCACAACAGACACATATTGATAATGAGTTTTTTAAGCCACCAACAAAATCAACTAATAAATATTTGCTTGTTGTTATTTCGTTACAGGAACTTGGTAGTCGACTTCTTGTACGCTTTCTGCTGCAATAAGTTCGTATGTCATTTCGACATCTGAGTCACTGTTTACCGGTTCTTCCAAGTCTTCACTTTCACACATCTTTTCTCTTTTTTTGCTGTTTTACCTTCAAATTTTTCGTGGCTATTCATCTTCTATCAAGTTCATTGGCAACTGCTTTTTCCACGAGCTTTTACTTTTTGAGTCCTTACTCTTGGTTCTTTTCGTGGCCACCTTAGCTTGTTTAAAGTTTCAGCTTCTTTTAATTTTAACAAAATATCTGGTGTCGTTAGCACTTGATTCATTTGTTTTATTCGTGGTATTACTTGCTTTAGTACTAATGGACACGCAGTCATAGGTATGAGAGTATTACTGTCTATTGGCTTCTCTGCGAATTTTATTTTGAGGTAGAACAGGAGCTTGAATATCTATTACAATTTCAATTGTCAAGTTATCAGTTGACTGGGAAGCTGTATCATTATTTTTATCATCAGTGACAGCTTTCAAATTAGTTGGAGTTTCTGGGTTTGATTTTCATTCTCTTATAACTTTCAAGATCAACTGGATCAGAAAAGTTCAGGAAACCGTGCAGGATCGACTGGGCAGATACCAGCGGTAACAAACCTGGCTATAGTATTAGAAGCCACCATTCCTTCTTTCCATACATATGTCCATACGGTCTTCTTGAAAGCTGAGTCTCGCTCCGCTATCTCGAACCACTCCCTCTCTAAGACAGTGAGGAAGGATGAGAAATCTGGAGTGAAAAACCGCTTATATGGGATGGGGCAAAGGCCTATTGACGGAAAGTCGCCCCGTTCGGGAATTAACCCTACTTCGTCGCGGTACTCTCCTTGTACTTTGGTTAAGTACATCGGCTCAATTCCGCCTATACTCCCTTGACGCTCTTACCAAGTTTTCTATTCCTTCTGCCTCGCTTCTTAGTCTTCGGCTGTTCACCAACCGTTGACTTAGCTTCAGCATCAGTCTTAGATGTGGTAATTGGTGGTCCTTGTTGTTGTTTCGTTTCCATGTTGCTTTGTTTGCTAGAGATTGTGTTATGACTTAACAGTCCGGGCCACGTTTAAAACATGGAATAATTTGCTTTTAGGGAGCCGTGATGTTCCTTTTCTCATTTGAGTTTTACCATACTCAACTAACTTCTCCCACTTTGTTTTAATGGGCCTGAAAACACACGTATCTAAGGGTTGGAGTCGATCAGTAAGGTGACTTGGAAACTTCATCAGCTTAATATTGTTATCAATGTCAGCGTGTACTTGTATAATACGCACACTGATATGGCTACGGTGACCATCATACAATAATAAAGTAGCTTCTTCTGGAAGAGCATTGGTTTTCGGAACTTCTGTAACGTGTTTAATAAATACATCACAAAACCAATGAAAAAACTGTGGCTCCTCCATCCAAACGTTGATCGATGGGCATGCTTTGTCTGATTTCCTTAAAAACAATAAGTGGTGGAAGGTATCAGTCATCTGCTAATATACAAGCTAAAATGGTTGTTGCGTCTTAGCCTGAATGCCTGAACCACCAGATACTCTGCTTAAACTTTTCCTTTTCACCTACAGCGCGCATTCGAGATACATCATTGTTCGGCATTGAATATGTAACACCCTCGGTTTGGTTGAATTAGTCCAGTTTCTTCGGCAAGTTACTTTAAACGGTGACTATATTATTCATTTGAATATATTGATCAATCAACTGCAATAACTCTTGCTTGTCACAAGGATAGCCGATTTGAGCCTTGGCTATTAAACATTTTTTCAGTTCAGTTTCAATAGCCATGGATAAAACTGGAGCACGCCCAGCACCTTTTTTTCTACAGGTACATTTCTTCCCCTAATTCTTCTATGAATAATTACGGATATTGGTACCTACATTATATCTTTCTTCTGCAGCTCTGTAAGTAAAATTTTAATTTTTAATATCAAAAACATCATTTTCAATATCTTTAAATGTGTAGGTTGGCTCAGGTTTTTTCTTTATGTGCCGTCAAACGGGGTGAAATGGATCAAAAATACCGATTTTTTTAAGATTCCACTGTTATTACTTGTTTTTTAATAACAAAAAATTTAATGTAGAATCTCTTAACTTTAAAGTTTAAAATATGTAAAATGTTTCCAAGTGGTTACCACTTTCCGTAGTGTTTTTTTGTTTTTTTGTTAACCCTTTAACGCTCTCTGGTAGACAGTTATACCACTACGCATAACAATCAATAACATTTGTTTTGAAACTTAATACTGCTCTGAAACGTCTTGTGTCCGTTCTACAGACATTGCAGTTCCTTTGTCTAATTTTATATTTTCTACAATTATTGTAGTTATAAAACTACCCCAATAAACCTTGGTATAAATGTGTAGCTGGTATGACAGTATTACCAGCGTGCATTCCGCTTTACGACTTTGAAAATGTGTACGCGCATTGGTGAAGTTTTGTGTTTGTTATTAGTTTGGGGGAGCAACTTTCAAGTTTTCAGCTGGTAAGTGTTTTAGTATAATATGTAAGGATTATAATATTGATAAGTAGTAGAAATAATTTTGTCCTGATTTTGAAAAATAAATTGATATTTGGAAACCTTTCATTTGCGTCGCAAAAATAGTCTATATTTATGTCCAATTTTTTAGTAATAACGTACGTTTTATACAATTTGTTTTTGTGTTTTGAGTATTTATAAACATATCTACTGAAGATATAATCGAATTGGTTTTGCTGCTATGTTGCGCTAGGCAAATATTTACGGTCAAACCGATCGCGGTGGCATTTTAGCTGAAATTTTTGATTGTTTACGATGGGGTAGTCATAAATTTTAAACAGAACGTTAGTGTTCCACTCGCAAGAGTTTATATTATTCAGTTCAAATTTCAAAAACTATTTTACCACTTGTTATACCAGTGAACATTCACAACATATTTTGTCCTGAATGTTCACTGGTAGAACGGTTTACCAGCATCTTTTGTCCTGAATGCTCACTGGTAGAACGGTTTACCAGCATATTTTGGGAAAGTGAAAATGGATTTTTGAAAAAAAATTTGTTTTTCGGTTTCCTGGCATCTCAAAAAACGCATAGGACATAAAATTTACATTTTTCCCTCGTACAGTAATTTTGCGCGTTAAAGGGTTAAAGTATGATCCACTTCACCCCGTATTGTGGGGTGAATTGGATCAGCTATTAATTTTGCGTATAAATCCATTTTATCCGAGCAGAGTCTGAAGTGGATCAGAAATTCGAGTTTTAAAAAAATAAAAACAATCTTTGGAATACAAAAATGGCATAATTTGATATTTTTTATTTCAGTTTTCAATACAAAATAAGAGGTAGAACTACAACATTCATTAGTGGGTAACATAAACAAGAGAAACATTCTTTATAACGTAGACTACAACCATCCAAAATATAAATAAAACATTCTTAGCTATAAAATAAATGCAACCAAAAATTCTAAAAACAAATATATAATTTCCTCTTCTACCGCACTTTCCAGATTTTTTTAAACTTGATTTTTTTAATAGTAATATCCGGATATATAAAGAAATTTTCCTTATTGCTAATGGTAGTCTTTCTTCGTAAGGAGCTACCTGTAAATTCTCCAGTAGGTTTATCTTCATTGATAATGAGGTGCTGCCTCGTTGCTTAACGGTTCAGGACTTTGTTTTGAGTCGTCTTCTGAAACTAGTTCCTCAAGTGACACTTCCTCCTCTTCCGAGCTGTCACTTTCTGAAAGCTGGTCGTCCTCACTAGAAACTTGTTCCCACTGGTCCGAATTGGTGCCACCGTTTTCATTTTCATTTTGTTCCGGTTCTATTAGTGTCGGTAAAAGGTCTGCTACTGACACACTTTCCCAGAAGGCACATTAATCTTCTTTTCTCGTTTTGGAGCTGCTTCACCTCCTTTTCGCATATCCCTCAAATGTTCAACAATTGAAGAGTGGAAACATGAAAGTTGCTAAGTGCCGAAATCATAAATTAGAGTTATTGCAAAAAAAGTTTTAATTCTTTAATATAAACGAATGACAAAGCAAAAACATATATATAGCTTCTACAGTATGGGTATATAACATAAGGAGTAACTACAATTTGTTTCAAAACACAGAAATTACAATAATTGTAAAAAAAGAAGAAAAGTATGAAGACGTAGCTAAGTGCCATACCTCCTGACCTATCAAATGCGTTCCAATGCTCATCTCAGTAGATCAGCATAAAATTCTTTTTGTTCCTTTTCCTTTAGAAATGGAATCATGGAGGTTAAATGTACCTTCTTATTATTGGAAATGTTGTTGGTTGGCTCCATTAAACTAAATTTTAAGGTTTTTCAGATCTTCGACTGTTCTTCCTTTCTTCAAAACGTTTGTTGCTCTCCATGATTCCAGTTCACTATATGTATTTTTTGTAAGCACTGTACCAGGGTGATTTTTGTCGACACGTATTTGTACAGCTTCACTGATATTGAGTTTTGTCGTATTTAACAAATTATCAGCCGTATCTTCAAAATCAAAGAAACCATGCTTAGTCATATCGATGACTTTAAAAGGAATTACACCATGCAGTTTGTAGATTTCTTTCTTTTTTCAATTTCTGCAAATTCTCGATCGCACTATAAGAAACTGTGACCGCTTACCAGAAATTTGTGTGTTACAGTTTCAAATAATCCACAGCTGTTGACGAGAAAGATGCAGGCTGTAAGAACCATTCTATTCTTGTTTTGTCCGGTGCAATTATCGCTCCATATCACCAAATTATTTTTTTGTTGTAACATCCAAATTAAGAACTCTCAGTAAACAAGACGCAATTTCATTTACGCCTCTTTTGGCAACCCCTTCGTGCCATAAACACATATAGGACTGTTTAGTATCCGCCAAATTTATACACAAATTGTAACATGACAGTTGACTTCAATAACACATATCTGTGTGAGTTAAAGTAGGGATAAATAGTACTTGTAAGTCTATGGATACTGTTGAGGTATAACTATCAGGAAGTTGGGACAGAAGCATGTAATTTTTCATTAACTTCACTGCTTGCTCTGCTTTTCTGTGATGGAGTTCGAGCTCTTGTTTGGCTACTGCACTTCTCTGAATGGATGTTTGAACCTCACAATGCAGTCTGTCGCAAGTTCTGCAGGTATCGGATCGTGGCCGTCTAAAAGACAGATGTGGAAAATCTTTTAAGAATACCTGTCTATAAAACTTATAGGAAACTGACGTATCTGGATATTTGGCTACAAATGCTTTATGTAGCCGATTGAGGTTTAAATCAGGGCTCAAGTATTTTTTTTCGGATTTCATTCTTGAATAATGTGAAACATCCCGTGGTATGTAATTGATATGATCACAAACAAGCTTACGATCCAAAGCAGTAAATTTGGATGTAGCAGAACGTCTTCTTTGGTCAGTAAATGTAGTAAATCCTAACTTTTTCTTCTTAATAATAACTTCCAATTTTTTCTTGCCAAGAGCAAATATATCAATGAATGTTGTCTTACATACTTCAACAATATCACCTGTACCATCCGGTATGGTGTAACGTATTGTAGCTTGACGTCGACTATCACATGGATATTGATAACTGCCATCCATGTCTTCTCCTATTTACTTTTCCTAGATGCACCAAGCCCATAATATAAGTTGCTTGAATACTATTATCAGTAATAATAGGACGAGAGGTCAAACTATTGCCGACAATAATTTTTGCGATTCAGATACGAGTTTCTGCAGCGACGAAAATAGCGACGAGTGCTTGCACGAGTCGTTATTTTCTAAAGCAACAGAAACGAGACAATCTGAAGAGCAAAAATTGTCTGCAATATTTCGACCTAGAGTCCTATTCGTCTTGACAATTTAACTTTTCATTTAAAAATAGTTACAGAAAAAACTGTCGCTGAAATAAAGCTCCTCGAAATAGTGTCAGTACAATAATTGTTACAGAAAAAATTGTCGCTGTAATAAAGCTCCTCGAATTATTGTCGCTGAAATAAAGCTCTTCGAATTATTGTGACTAAAATAATCGTTCGATTGGTAGTTTATTTTTAAATTGAAGAATGCCATTGGTTGACAATGACACCAGTTAAATTGTCCGTTGAATAAAAGTTCTCAAAAAGTTTCAACTTATTTTCATATGTAATGCTTTTGCAGGAAAATTTACATTTGCGGGTAGTCTGAAAATCGATAGTAAGTTGACAACTACAAATACGTAATAATCAATCACATAATAAGTTTCACGTTATGGAAATACACGTACTTCTAGGTTAGGTTTTTTTTTTGGCGGCAACGTCCTTTTTCTTATACGTTTTATAAGCAATTCCAGATGATTTACGCTTTTTCTGCTCAGCTACGAACGAACCACGTCTATTTCGTTGAGACATTCCATTCTTCAAGGCATCCATTGCCCGTCTTAAGGATTCTTCTTCCCAAAGGGCTCGTTTTTGCTTTGCATCGGCCATGCTTCAAAACCTACATGAAAATAGTAATTCAAGATAAGGCCCACTGCGGTTTTAATAAGGCCCGCACCGGGCCTTATTCGAACCTCTTTGCTGGGCTTTATTAAAACCAGCACACATTTTAGGTTAAGAAAAGTGATACAAAAACAGGCTAAACGCAGAGTGAAATAAATACATGCAATGAAACAGAACATTCCAGAGAACAGTGCACTCAATTTTCAAACAGAAATTTGCAGTAAATACAGTAAAATGTTATATTTACTTTTGGCGGTTTTAACAACACATATGAGTGAAATTAACTCTATTATTTTACTGTGAAATTAGGACAAATCTGGTACCGCCATCTACCGAAATTATATGTACTCATGCTAAAAGAAAACTTGATGGTCTCATAAATGTGCAGATTTCTGTAACTACACTAATATCATTAGTGGGCCTTATTTTAGAGCGGGCCTTATTTAGCTCAGGTACCTTACGTGTGTATAAGTTACAAACGAGTGCGTAGCACGAGTTATGTAAGCACACAAGTATAATAATGATGCATTATCACACATGTATTGTACAAAATTTTATCTACGACTGCCTAAAATTGAGAAAAGTGCATTAAGAGAAATGTCAGATCTGTCATTTTCAAAATATTTTAGTAGGCAAATGTCATTATGTCATTCATTTGACACTATTTCAGTTACGTAATGAAGTCATTACACAACTGAGTTGCGTAATGAAACCATTACATAACTGAGTGGTGTAATGAGCTTCATTACCTAACTGAAATAGTGTCAAATGAGTGACGTAATGCGTTACTTCTGGAGTAGATAAAATTATGTATATTGCGATGGTATTTAGCCCTCAAATCGGCTCTGATTGCAGTACAAGCAAATGACAAATTAAATCATTAAAGCACAGAGTTGTAATAATGCAAGCATCTGAGAAAATTCACATAAATTGCCAAATCATAATAACACTGGTATAATTCGCCAATGAAATTGATTGTAATTGAATAGGCACAGAAATATGGAAGCTCAAATTCCGTGTATTGGGTTTAGCAATGTAATTTTAATCGTAATATAATAGATTTGCACAAACTAAAAGCCGAATCTAAATTAATTAAGAACTGGCACAAAAAGTTCAAGTTAGACACAGCTTAAAAATGGAAGCGTAGAAAGTAAAGTCATTAGAGAATGGGTAGCAAATGAACATTTTTAATAAAGGTGAGAACAAGAATGACTAGAAGAATAAGGCAAAGAACATAGAAAAGCCAGGCAAGTCATTTATGACATGAAAATACAAGACTTGGGGGTTTGAAGAGATTGAAATAGCAAGAAATTAGATGGAATTCAAATAAGCAAGAAATTAGACAATGTTGGTGGATTAAAAAACTAGTCAGTGTAGTGATAAACAATGGGCATTTAAGTGTGTTATAAAAATGAAGTGAGTGGCGCATTAAAAAACATTGAGAAATAAACAATTCCAAAAGACAATAATTTTAGTACATAAGAGTTTGTAAATAACTGATAAAATTTGTTAAATTAGACTATAAGTTATGTTTTTGTACCTGGTTGATTTCCTAAAATGCAAATCTGTAGACAGTGTTTTGTCAATAACGACAGGGGAGAGCGATTGTTTCTGAATAAATTGTTAGAAGTTGCCTGTTTTTGCTCTGACTTTAATTAAAGATTTTTCATAGAAAGCATAAATTTACATAAAAATAAATAGCACCATAGTGATCAGCACGTGTTAGTGTATCAGAACCATTGGAGGCAAAAGATTCCACGAACTTGAGTTTTTTTTGCGTTCCGAGGCATCATCGGCAGAGAACGGCTACGACGCCAGCTTCCGCAGAATCAGTTTGCAGCATCGTGGGAAGACATAGGGTGGTACATTTTCATCAATAACTCGATAACAAATGACAATCGGAAAATTTTCCACTCTTCATTTTCGATTTTGTTAGCCCCCTGAATTAAATCCCAGAAGCACGGGCGTCAATTTTTAGACACCCTGTATAATTAAGTAGTTGTTCAATAACGTCTGTTAAATTTCGAGATTTAATATAGTATGCTTGGGCGAATTTGGAAAATGAATCTATTATTGTTAGATAGCTTCTCTTACCTATCTGAAAATTATCCTAGTGTATAGTATGAAATGGTTGGTTTTGCGTAGGGGTAAGCTGTAGAGGTTGTTTAATTGCGTTTCTGTTATACTTCTGCGCTTTGCAAACATGACAATTATTAATGTAATCGGTAATATCCTTATTAATCGATTTCCAGTAGTATTTTCTTTTGATATGTTCGATTGTCTCGTTAATACCTCGATGATTGGTTTTGCCTAGGTGATAATTTTGAATTTGGTATTGACGTTCTTGGGGATTTCGAACGTAAGTCACTTGTGACATACATCGATGAAATGAGTGTGTTATCATTAATTATGTCTCGTAGAAAATTAGAAAAACTTAACAAAGTTCGTCGGTAGGAAAATAGCAATGGTAATGTGTTCTAGGTTATATAGCCTATTGAATACGTCAATTTTATTTGTATTATTTATGGACACATAATAATGTGTAAGTTCGTCGTACTTAGTGATTCCGATATCTCGTGGTAGCTGAGAAATTACAAATTCAATTTGATTTATAAATTGTTGTATGGGTTTTTCGGCAATGTCGATTACGGGAGTAGACGATTGTTGTGAGTGTACTGTTTCGACATAGGATTTATTGTCGTCGTTATTTGGTGGTCTTATTCCTATGTCGGATATAATTTTTACTTTAGGCGTTTCTGGTTTTGGTAGTTCGATGGTCGGTACAGAAAAAGTCTTTTATGTCGGGGGTGCTTGCTCTGCTTGCCATTAAGCTTTCGTTACCGTGTATTGGTATTGGTGTATGAAGTCTATCGGGCGTTTCATGTGTCAAAGTCATGGGGTATATTTGAACGCGTGATAGAGCGTCGGAAACTTTATTTAATTTGCCTGGTAGATAGTTTACAGTGAAATCATATTCTTCTAGTTTAAGTGCCCAACCAGTTAATATGGAATTTGGTTCTTTTAAGTTTATGAGCCAAACAAGCGGTCTATGATCGGTGTACAATTTAAATTTTACTCCATACAGAACTGTCAATCGGGTTTTAGACCCGGTCATAGTTGCTGTACTGCTCTTCTCAATATAACTGATGAAATTATAACAGCAACCGATAAGGGTATGCTAACGGTTCTTGTTTTATTGGACTATTCTAAGGCTTTTGATAACATAGACCATGAAATCTTAATATCTATTTTACACTATATTGGCTTAACCCCTGACGCGATCAAACTCCTATCTAACTATCTTTTGTATAGGTGTCAAGCAGTCGTCTCGTCGGGCAGTCAGTCAGATTTTCTACCTATTAGTAAAGGAGTACCGCAGGGATCTATATTGGGCCCTCTCCTGTTTTCTATTTATATTTCCACTTTTCCGTCTGTGTTGGAGTCTTGCAAGTGTCACTTTTATGCCGATGACACACAACTGTACATATCGTTTTTGCCATATGATCTTGATAACAGTTGTATTATATTAAATAATGCTTTAGAATGTTTGAACAATATATCTAAAACACATGGATTACATTTGAATCCTAAAAAATCTGTTGCTATTCTATTTGGTAGTAAAGTAAATCGAATGAGAGCTCTTGGTGACGTAGTAATAAAGATTGGTGATGAAACATTGCCCCTACAAGACTCTGTTGTTAACCTGGGTGTAATCATGGATTATAAACTGCGTTTTAAAGAGCATATCTCTAAATGTCTGAGAAATGCGTATGGCGTATTAAAAATAATCTTTCAAAATCGATATCTATTTGATACAAAAACTAAAGCTTTACTATGCAATTCGCTTGTGTTGTCAAAGGTAAATTATTGTGATGTTGTGTACTATTCCAGCATAGATTCTCGGGATGTAAATAGAATCCAATGCTTACAAAATGCGTGCATGAGATTAATATATGGCATCCGCAAGTATCACAGAATTAGTCACAAACTCAAGGATTTAAACTGGTTGAATATGCGTAACCGACGTTTGTTACACGCGCTTTCTCTTTATCACGATATCTTAACTAAGGAAAGTCCATCATATCTTTACAATAAAATTACTTTCCGTTCAGATGTACACAATTTGAATCTTAGGTTCAAAGGGTTACTCACACCACCACTTCACTCTACTGCTTTTTTCAAACGATCGTACTCTTACTGTATAGTTAAAACTTTTAATGATCTACCTAACGATATAAAATCGCTTTCAAAAAGTAAATTTATATTGGCTATTCGAACACTAATGCTAAATGGTGTTGTATTTTAGATGTGCGGACCTGAATAAAAATAGAGGATAACTATGTATAGTGCATACATTTTTATGCATTTGCATAGGTATACACATGTAGATAATTTAATTTTTTTTTGTTATTATTACTACTAGTAAGGTTATCTTATTGCAAAACATTTATATATTTTTTTTCTTTCTCTTTTTGATTGGGCTATTTACTACTATTGAGTATCATATACGTTTTTAATACATATGTTCTGTGCTGCTACTCTTGTGTGTGTTTTGATTTATATATTTACTTTTAAGTTACACTCTACAATCAATGATTATAATTATCAAGTCGGGGTTTAGTGTAAGAGCAGTTGGCAGCTTGTCATAGCTGCTGTACTGAACTCCGCCCCGTATTTAATTAGTGTTAGTTATAATGTATTATTTGAAGTATCTAATAAAAGACATTATTATTATTATTATTATTATATGGACGAAATTGTTTGGTTGCCCAAACTATGGCTAGAAGTTCTCGTTCAATTGTAGTATAATTTTGTTCTGCATTATTAAGGGTTCTGGAGGCATAACAGGTGGGTTTACCATCTTGGGATAATACCGCGCCTATCGCAAATTTAGATGCATCGGTAGTCAATTTGAAAGATTTTCCAAAATCAGGATATTGAAGTACTGGTTCATTCATTAGAATTTGTTTACAATACTCAAAGTTTTTCAAAAATTCGGGGGCGTGTACAATTTTATTTTCTTTCTTTAAACATACAGTTAAAAATTTAGTTATTTTGGCAGTCTTTGACAAATTTTCTGTAATAGCCAAATAATCCTAAGAATGATTTTATCTCGGTTTTTGTTTTGGGTGCTGGGAAATTTTTAATTGCTGAAATCTTAGATGGATCTGGTTTTATTCCTTCTGAAGTAACTATGTGACCTAAATATTTTACAGATTTATGTAAAAATTTTGATTTATCTAGCTGAATCTCTACATTAGCATCTCTACATTTTTGAAATACATTTTTAAACGTTGCATGTGTTCTTGAAGAGAATTTCCGAAAATTATAATGTCATCTAGTTAACTAAGGCATTGTGTTGGAGTGAGTCCAATTAAGGCTGTATTTATCATCCTTTGGAAGGATGCAGGACTGTTACGTAAACCCATAGCCATTCTTTTAAACTGAAAATTGCCTTCGGTTGAAAAGGCGGTTTTTTCGCGATCTTTCTTTTAGATTTCTATCTGGTGGAAGCCAGAGGCAAGATCCAAAGTTGTGAAGTATTTGGCTCTGTCAAGATTGTCTAATACGGTTTCTATACGGGGCAATGGATATTTGTCTTCAATAGTTTGTTCATTTAATTTTCAATAATCAACTACAATGCGCCATTTTTGTTTTCCGGAGGCATCCAACTTTTTTGGAACGACCCAAATAGGAAAATTATATGGTTATTCCAATGGCTCTATAATATCTTCGTTTAACATTTTCTTTATTTGCTGTTTGACTTCTTCGCGATGAACATGGGGATAACGGTATGTTTTCGTAAATATAGGGGCATTGGTTTTAGTCCTAATGTGGTGTTTTGTCAAATTCGTATAAATGTGTTTCTGGAGAGTAAAATACATCTCTTCATTGAACACATAAATTAGTCAAAAGGGTTTATTCGTCTTCGTTTAAATGGTCTAGTCTTAAATTGTTTTTTAAATTATTTAAAATACTTTTGGTGTTTGGAGTTGTTGCTTTACGGTTTAGACCGCTCTGGGTAGCGTAGCTTTTACCGCATACACACGTGATAGGCATAGTGATTGACTAGATGTTTGAAGTTAGAGCACAGGAGATTGACTAGATGTTAAAAGTTAGATCACAGGAATGACTGACTAGTTCAGGGATCACAGGAATGACTAGTTCAATGTTTGGCCAGAAAAAAATAGCTTAAGGTAATTAAGATTAATTAAAATTTAATACTAGTTATAAATATAATAAAATCTGTGTATAAAACGATCACAACAAATGAAAATTCCTCGGAGGGTCCCGACTAAGTCCCGAGTAAGTTCAGAGCTAGATTACTAATAAAGTCTGGGGATGTGGACCGACGAAAGACTGCCGGCCCGTGTAAAGAAGAGGTTAAAATCACCCCCAGAACTACGACCCAACAAAGAGTCAAAACAGAACAGGCTAAAATGATAGGTGACTGAAAGATGGTTTTGCCTGTTGCCCCAAGGACTTAGAAGGAGATCAGTCCCTCTGATACGGGGCAAGCTACCCTATCAAGTTCGTACTGTGCCTTTGGCGCCACCCGACTCCCACCACTTGGAGGTAGGCACAGCACTTGATCACAAGTTAGCAGGGTCGAAATCACTCGCTTTCTCGATAATCGCTCGATCACTCGCTATTCTCGCCTTGACAAGTGGGCAGTGCAATACTTGTACAACCTTGTGACCCGAGAGTCATAATCTCCTAAAAATAAGGGATTATAAATATTTATTTCTTGAATTTCGCTTGAGGTGTTGATTACACTTGTCTTGAACCAATTATTGTGTAATTTTACTACTGCTGAAGGCATAATAACTTTTTCATTAAAATTTAATTTTGGAGCTATTTTAGTTCCGTTCTTTCCTACTGCTGGTAGAGTTATGAAAAATTCTGTACGCGGGGGTACTACAAGTTTTATGATGAGATCTGAGTTTTTAAGTTAGGAGAAATTACATTCATTACGTTTTTGAATTTCCTGCTTGGTTTTTGAGGGGTTATAATAGAATGGTATTACTGTTTTTCTGTTTGAATGTGCATCGATTTATGGTTCCACGACAATTCCTCGCGGCCAATTTAGCGAGCGACAATTCATCGCCGACAGTTTCGCGCCGAACAATTTCTCGCACGGACAATTCGTCGCGCGACAATTTATCGCCTGGTAAAGAAAAATTAAAAATTAATTAATTAAAAAAGAAGTCTTATTTTGTACTAGCTTTATTGAATATAATGGACAATTACATATTAGACAATATTTTGGTATAAAGAAAATATCAAAAAATCGATGCATAGACGTAATATAAAACTATCACAATCGTAACTATTATTACAACAGATAAATATTGATCACTACTAATTCATGTTTTAAGTTTGTAGGTTAAAATTATGGGCTATGCCCCTAAGGTAATCTAAAAGTAGTCTGTTGCCATAGTCTTCGACTATAACTTTTATTCGTCTAGCAGTGTCTTTGCAAACCTTTCTTTGGCGCACTTCATTTCCAGCCACAAACTGTTCTATTTTCATTCGGTTTACACTTTCGTCTTTTTTAAGCACTTTCACAAATTTCCACAGAATAGGATGGGCGCCATTGATCATAGATGAAAAACTATTGTGCCACCCTTCAACTGCATTATTGGTGCGTGGAATATCGTGCATAGTCACGTCGTAGCAATTCCATATATTTCTGGCAAATAATGGATCACGCCTTCTTCCTCTTCTGTCTGCTCGACCTATCCATGTGTCTTCATAATAATTTAACACCGGCGTTAGCAAGTTCTCATTCTGAGTGTAAAATTCGCTATCAAGCAAAGTTTCATACGATTCAATAACATCGTTCTCCGGCACGAACGCAAGAGCTGCCAGAAGTCGTAAATGTAAGGCAAAATCAGGATTTTGTGTATATTGAACTTGCAGCCCATGCTGCTGGATATGTCTCCATATGCTTTGCGTGAAGTGGAAGAAGCACCCACGTATTGTAGTATCGGGAAATTCATTGCGAATAGCATTCATTGCAGCTGCTTCAAAGTCTACCAGAATTGTTAACGGTTGAAGGCCAGGCTTCAACATCTTTAAAGCTCTAAATAAACGATTATACGTCTCTTCAGTTTTGTTTGGCAGCAAGGCATATACACTTGGAACTACGTTGCTGTATTGCACACCGTGAATCGTATATAGCTGCGTAAACAGTGTCGTACTAAATGTTCCATCCGCATACCAATGATCGCAACGTGACATAAATTCTAAGTTGACCGCAGTAGAAAACAGCAAAATTCTGTCGTCACCGGGTCCACTGTCGTGCAGCAAAAACGGTTGACCAGAAGATGTGGTAGTATATTCCTCGGGAATGACTAATTCTTGCAATGATATGGGGTTTGCAGGAACATCTTGTTCTGTTGCACGTACTCGCTGAATAGTTTTTCTCATGGCAGAAAGTTGTGGTAGTTTACCAGCGGCAGCAACAGATACATCTTCAGAAATGGTTGCTATCACCATTTGTGTACTTGGCTCAATTTGTTTTGCCATGGTCTTCATTCTTGTAATAGCTCTTCGGGATTCAATTTCTGCTGCGTCAGGAACATGATTGTGGACACTGCTTTTAACAACTTCTTCTCCGAGAGTATGAACTCTCCCAGAACACCGCCACTTGTGGTATTTTGAACATTTCCAAATCACTTTTCCACTTGAATTAATAATTTTTTCTTTTATATGAACGTGGCCGTTAAATACCAATAACTGGCGGCCTTTCTCACTCTCGATATACTGTAGCACCATTGTTATGGTTGTATACTGTCGCGATACGCCTAAAGTCGGGGTAACTGGCAATCCTTTTAGTTAAAATATACTTGTACACGAAGACCAAAGCGTAACAATACTTGCAAAGCAACTGAATTTTAAACTGGGAGAGGTTAGCTTTTATATTATTTGAAGTTAAGATAAAACGATTAACAAATTCTTCTAAAGGGTACTCATTATGCCAAGAAACTTTCTACTTTTTGCAAAAGCAGCATATGGAGATATAGCGATTAGCAAATTCCTCAACCCTATTAGGCTTAAGCACCTATTAGGGGTGCACATTGTGCATTGTGTAATACAAATAACCTGTAATAAAAGGTTTTCTCCCTAATGAGCGGAACTTAAGCCTAGTCAAATGCAAGAAAAATATCTTAAGGTTCTGCTTTCCTTAAATAAAATTTAAGTTTGGAGTATCATAAGTTGTCTATTCTCAAAGCAGAATTATGGGATGCTACAAAGTTAATACATTAATCCCTTGTTTACAACCATGAATATTTCAAGTTGCGCTAATGATTTTTAAACGACTTGAATTAGTTGGGTCAATTGGAAATATTTCTTTTCATGACAATTCTAATTTGCAACACATTATAATTTCATAGACTAAATACGTCAATCGTTTTTGAATTAAAATATAACTTACTACTTTTACTAATTACGTATTTTTGAACTACCTATAGCCGTTAGGTCCGGTTTCGCCCTTTCAGTTCCTGTGCAATTCTAGTCTTGAACAGTGTTAATTCTTTTCTACTGTTTGTATGATTGATATTCGGAAGATGTTTTTATTGCAATAGTGATACAATGGGACTACACTCAAAACGCAAGTTAAGATGTTCTGTTTCAAGAAAGAGTAGATGTAATATTATGAAACGAAAATGGAAAAATCGCACAAGGTAAGATTATGCTATCTTTATTACCTGTTCAAGTAAATGGTTTTCAGTCTGTTGAGTACGTCGCAACATCTGGAGTTCCGCAAGGCTCTAACCTGGGGCCGTTAATGTTTAGTATTTTTATCAATGACATTTCGAAAGTTGTTGATTTTTTGTTGTATGCCGACGACTTGAAGCTATATAGTGTTATAACGGATATCTCGGATTGTGAACGGTTATCAGTGAACTTGAATCGTATTGCTTTTTGGTGTCAAGAAAATCATTTGAGCCTTAACATCTCCAAGTGCAAAGTAATGTCTTACAGCCCAAAATCAAATCCTATTGAGTATAACTATAGTATAGCTAATGATGTACTTCAGAGGCCAAATACTTTTGTGGATTTGGGCGTTACCTTCGATAGAACTCTCACTTTTACAGATCACATTGATGCCATCATATCATCAGCATATCAAGCATATGGTTTTATAATGCGCAGCAGCCGCGATTTTAAAGATATTAACACTTTGAAGACGCTTTACTATAGCTTTGTGAGATCTAAGCTTGAATATGCTTCAGTTATATGGAGCCCGTACTATCGGAATCACATTGACAGATTGGAATCGATTCAAAGACGGTTTTTAAAAGCTTTAAGTCTTAAAACTGATGGTACATATCCGCAGAGAGGCATACCACATGACGAACTGCTGAATAAACATGATTTTGTTAGCTTAGAAAAAAGACGCGAGTGCCATTCCCTTTCCCTATTAAGCAAAATTGTGCAAAATAAAGTAAAAACCCCTAATTTGTTACAACAATTGGCTTTTAACATTCCTCGACAAGCAGCCAGAAATAAGAACTGCTTATACCTTGAAAGCCCTAGAACAAATATCTTAAAAAATTCTCCTTTGCATAAAATGGCACAGATTTGCAACTCAGTTAGTCAGGACATTGACATCTTCTGGTGTACTGTGAATCAAATAAAATCTTACTTCTTTACGAACTAAACGAATCATAAAATTTACGCAGTTTTGTGTTCAGTCGTTTTTGTTTTGTTTTGTTTTGTTTTGTTTTGTTTTGTTTTGGTTTTTGCTTGTTACAAAGAAGTTTTTTGGAATATTATGTATCCATGTTCTCTATACAACTGTTTTGTAATTGGGTAGTTATACCTTGTAAAACAGGTTAATTAAATAAATAAATAAATAAATAAAATAAATAATTATGTTGGCCATAGTAAATTTTTGCTGCCAGCCTGTACAGGGCGTATCTAATCGGTCGTACAAAAAGTAGACTACGATATTCTACGCCTAAAACTAAAAAAAAAACCTAAGAACCATTTTCTTAATCTGTTGTATTTTTCTGGTAAAAGGTATTCAAAGCTGGGAATTAACGCTAGTTATAATTACATTCTTAATAACAGCATAGCAAACATTGATAGAAATAACACTTGTCTGAGCAGTGTTAATCAAATTAAAGTACGAATCGTTTGATATCATTTAATCAATAGTTTTTGTTATTACAATGCAGTGTTCTTACGTTAGGCCCGTTTGATCTAAATATATAGCTAAATATAAAAGTAAGGCATTTACCTTGTCCAAAGGGCCTAATCAAATATTTACCCAATTTTCGAAAATTGTGCAATCTTTAACGAATTTCAACGTATAGGTATTAATGCGTGTTTTTAATAATTCATCAAGTTTGCTGTATGATGTTGACAGTAATTGCGTAGGAAATTATAATTTCATAGTTAATAAGCTAGTAGGAAGAAATAAATGTTTGTAGGTACACGTCGTTCTTACGAAACTCGCTGCTACTAGTTACAACAATCGTGACTCGTTTATTGACACGTTTATGACATCCCCATTATAAATCGCCTCCTAAGCAAGTTTAGCCATCGACAAGGTTTTTAGAATACAGGGCAACACTTTTAAATTATCACAGGCGAGGAATTGTCGCAGCGTGGAATTGTAGTACGCGTGGAACTGTCGCGCGCGAAATTGTCCGCGACGAATTGTCGTGCCCTAAATTGGCGGCGCGGAATTGTCGGGATACCTCCATTTATAGTCCACTGATGCGGATAGATCTGAAAGTAGGTCGGATCCAATAAGACCGACATATTCGTCATGAAAGTCGTATAAATAACAAATATGAGTTTCGTGAAAAAGATGAGGGATAGGTAAATCTGCCACATGATTATGTTTAGTGGTTCCATGTGAAGTCGAAATTTCAAAATTGTATTCGTAAATTGTTTCAGGAAAGTGTTCATACACAAATTTTGGGGAAATGATAGTTTTTGAACTGCCTGTGTCTATTAAAAGTTTATCGCCGGTGGCGGGAATTATAATATAAGGTAGATTTGATTTCGGATTAATAATAAAAGTTTCAACTTCTTCCGAGGCTCTTAATAAAAATTTTCGGTATCGTCTGGATCTGGATATTCGAAATAATCTGGGGTATGGTCTAAATCTTGTGGTTCGAAATTTTCAGTTGTATCTTGAAAATTGTTAGTGTCAAAATATTCCTGATGGTTTTCGTTTATATATTCTGTGGAATTTTCATATAGATTTTTGCTTGAGTTTTCATACTCATCCGGAGGATTTTCTTGATGGTAATTTAGATGATTAGGATTTCTAGTGATATTCTGAGAATTTGCTCGGTATTTATTATGAGCATTCAATTGTTGGGTGGCTGGTCTTTTTATGGTGCTGAAATCCATTAGTTCAGGTTTATTTGTTGGTGTAAAATTTGGTTTAGGTGCGAATGCGTTGTAGCTTGTCTGTGTGTTATTCTAGAGTTACTGGGATTATTAAAATTTCGATATTGTTGGAATGGTCTTGGCATGAAATTCGAATTCTGCGGTCTTGGTGCATAATTCGGGTTATTGAATTTAGGTTGATATGAATTTCATGTTTGGATATTGGAAGTCAAATATGGTTTGTTTAATTTCTGACTTGTATTTGAAAATTGTTTATTATTTTGGTTTTGATTTTGATTTTGAGAATATCTGATGTCAATCTCCTCTTTTGCTATGCTTAAGGCTTGTTCTAGTGAAGTTGGGTTTCTACTTCTTACAAAGCTTCCTAAATTCTAATTTAGTCCACTTGTAAAAGTGCGGAGCGCTAAGTCTTTGTTAGCCTTTAATTTATAAGTAATAATGTCTTGTGATTCTCGACTCAGAGAAACTTTCAAATTATACGAGGGTAGTTCAATAAATCCTTAGAAAAAGAGAGAAAAACAAATTATTTGAGGTGGATCTTTATTTACTTTTCAACGTAATCGCCTTTTAGCTCTATACACTTTTCCAAACGTTTCTCCAACTTTTTTAAACCATCTAAAAAGTAAGATTTCGGAAGGTCCTCAAAATAGGCTTCTGTTTGGGCGATGACCTCTTCGTTCGACGTAAACCGCCTTCCGCCAAGCCATTTTTTTAAGTTTGCAAATAAAAAGAAGTCACTTGGGGCCAAATTTGGAGAATACGGTGGATGCTTCAGTAACTCGAACTTTAATTCCATGATTTTGGCCATCGCAACTGCACAGGTGTGCACCCCTGCATTGTCTTGATGGAAAAGCATCTTTTTCTTTTGCAAATGGGGACGTTTTTTCTTCATTTCTTCGCTCAACCGGTCCAGTAACGACGCAAAATACTCTCCAGTTATCGTTTTTCCTTTTTCCAAGTGGCCATCACCATACCAGCCGATTTTACCGTTTTCGCCTTCTTTGGAGCCCGTTCCCCATCAAAAACCCACTGTTTTGACTGTTCCTTTGTCTCGGGAGTGTAGTGGTGTATCCACGTTTCGTCCACAGTTATGTATCGACGCAGAAACTCCTCAGGATTGCGACGAAAAAGCGCCAAAATAGTCTCTGAGTCGACTACACGAGTACGTTTATTCTCCATCGACAGCAAACGCGGCACCCATCTTGCCGAAATTTTTTTCACACCCAATTTTTCGTGCAAAATTGAAAACACTACCTTGCGATATGCCCATAGCTTCCAACTATTTCGCGCACTTTGATTCTTCGATTACTCAAAATCATGTCGTGGATTTTGTCAATCATTTCGGGCGTTGTCATTTCAACTGGACGTCCTGAAGGAGGTGCATCTCTTGTGGATGTACGGCCACGTTTAAACTCATTTACCCAATTGTATATAGTTGCAACCACAGGAGCAGATGTGCCATGAACTTCATCCAACTCAGCTTTCATCTCTTTCGGTGTTAAGCCTTTTAAATATAAGTGTTTAATTACCGCTCGAAACTCACTTTTTTCCATTTTTCAAATCAACAAAAGTTTATTGCTTCAATCGACAATAAAAACGAAACTACGTGATGGATATGGCTGAAACTTTGACAGTTGTCAAGTGAATAATGACAATTACTAAAAACAAAAGATATCTGATGCTATGAGCACGATATCTTGGATTTTCTAAGGACAAACTGAAATACCCTCGTAAATAGCCAAATGGGTTCTAACTTTATTGAAAAATTCTATTGGGGAGTCTCTGTTCTGTTTTAATTTAGTTAAATCAATTAAAAGATTCAATTCTGACCTTTGGTCGCCAAAATTCTCAATTAAGACATTTTTAAAATCTTTCCAGTTATCATACTGGTAACCTGTAATTACTTCTAACGCTTGACCTTTTAATTTATTCCTTATCGAATTTAAAATTATTTGGTTGACATAATCATTTGAATTTTCCGTGCAAAATTTAGTTGCAATGATCTCTGCGGATCTGATAAATTCCGATAGAGTGGCTTGATTACCATCATATGACGGTATTTCATTCAATAATCCTACACTAAAATGTGGGGGAAACAGTGATGCGTTTTGGTCAACCATATTTGGGTTGCTAATGTTGTTACAATTATTTAAAAATAAAATTCTAGGGGTTCTACCTAGTGGTGAGCGTGATCGATCTCGTGACATAAAATTTTACAATTATTTAAAAATAGAATTCTAGGTGTTTTATCTAATGCTTCAAGATCCCCATTAACATAAAAATTTTTTAGACAAAAATATTGATTTTATTATTTGTTTCACTTGATTTTAGTTTTTATTTATGTTATTAAACGATTTATTGACTAGGGGAGACCTACACAGGGGTTCCTACGCACAGAAACGTAAGCACAAATGCAGATTAAGCACACCTAATATGTGCAGCAATTGGGCTGGCTTACTACGTTCTGCCTGAACTTATAAATAAAAATATAATACTATGTTAGTATTATTTAAACTTTGTAATTCATTATTTTCTTTATAAACAATTATATGCACTTACTGCATTTTACGTTGACGTTTTTCTTCCGTCAAATGGACTCTGTTGGTCCTGTTAACGTCGGCTGGCCTGCAAACTGCTAGGTCCTGATGGCCGACTTCGGATGGCCTGCTAACTGTTAGGTCCTGTTGTCCGAAAGTTGTCCTGAGGTCGTCGTTGACGTTGCCAATCGAGGACTGGTGGTCGGACCAAGAGCTGGAAATTGAGTTGCCTTACCCTGTAGCAGGCCGTTGCCCGAGTATGAATTTTGTAGACGATTGCCCCAGACCCGCCTTGAGGTTCTTGGGTTGGCGCCAAATCGTGTGGTCCAGCTGGTCAGTCTCTCCCCGAGTTTCTCACACTCAGGAAGAGAGAGCACCGCGATGGTGGTTGGATCAGCGTTGTTACGGAGGTTGCCAATCCTCCTAAGTAGAATTGCTGGCACCTGAGAGGCTAGTGACGCCACACCCAAGCCCCCCACACGAGTCGGGGCGTGAATAAACGCGTCTGCGCACGTTCTGGGCAGATGTAGGAATTTTCGCGTTGCAATTCTTATTAATTTGTCTGCCCCCTTACAAAGGCCCATCTTAATCCTGGTGTTGATTGTTAGGGCGCTGATCTTTGGAAGAAGGTATTGTTTTAATAAATGTAGCCTCTAGCTAGGCTTTAATGGAGCTGCTCCCAGACGCTGCAGCTGGAGCTTTAACGACTCCACCAGGGGCCTTGCCTTTCCCAAGTAAGAGTACCTCTCGCCCAGGTACTTAAAGAGGTCATCGGGCCCTATCATCTGGATGGGTTGCCCTTTAGCGTAAAAACGCGCCGCGGTCGAGGCGAAAAGTACTTTCTTACCCGGGACCACACGTACCGCAAGAGCAACGCTCTTGGTTGGGTTAAGGCTTAGCCCCCTAGCCTCGAAAAAGACAGCCGCCTCATCTAGGAGCTGCTGTGCGCCCTTGATCGTATCACTGGCCAAAACCAAGTCGTCGGCGTAGGCTAGGCAGGATACAGTGGTATCTCCTAACGGGAGACCCAAGTTCTTACTCTCGAGCCTCTCCACTAATTCATCTAACACCAGGTTGAATATTATGGGTGAAAGAGGCTCACCCTGTTTCACCCCCCGCCTAATAGTGATCCAGTTCGTGCAATCTGATCCAATGTGTATTCTAGTGCGGGCTCCTCAATATCCTTCTAAAATAAACTCTTTCAACCTGGTGTCGATTTCAAATAGACGGAGTGCTCTTTCTATCGAATGGTGGGAGACCGTGTCAAAGGCCTTTGCCAAATCTAGATTTATGATGTTGTACGGTCTCCCTTTACGCCTACGTGATTTTATTAGAGTTTCCAACGTTATCGTATTTAGGAGCACTCCGTCCACCGCTCTAAACCCCCTCTGGTAGGGGTGTAGTGGGAGGCTCGACAGGCGTTTAGCCAAGATCTTATTAATGATCCTAACCCACACCGACCCTATAGTTATTGGCCGCCAGATATTCACGTCCGCAGGGTCCCCGCCTTTGAGCAGAAGGATGGTCATGGAGTCCTTTAGTTCTTTTGGAATCCGGCCCGAAGCCAGGATAGCGTTGATCATTAAATGTACGCGGGCCAAGGGAAGTTCTTTTAGATGTTTGATATTAAAACCGTCTGGGCCTGCTGCCATCGATTTTGTTGCCCTTAACGCCCATCCCAGTTCTTCCTCCGTAACCGGTCTCCACTCCCCCCCCCCCGCGGTTTGCTTCCGTCGAGAGGCGAAGGGGATCCGAAGATCCCCTCGTATCTATCTTCGGTTGTAGCAACTGGCGGAAAGTTCAAAGCCTGATGGAGAGGTTTGTCATCCAGGATGCACGCAGAGAGCCCTTTCGGATCCCTCGCGTACATCGCTTGGACCTGCTTGAACCTCTCCACCCTGTTGTTATGCCTAAAATTTTGCCGTTGTTTCCGGTTCGTGGGGGGTTTGTTTCTGACCAGGCGGAGTTGGAGCCCCGTGCTCCCTAGCCAGTTGGAGATGGCGTTGTCAAGCAGGGTTCTGTCGGCGGACAAGAGCATCCTGAGACCTCCGAACAGACTCCTGTCGGAGTCTGTCCATCCGTCCCAGGAGCTCGCCATTGCTATTGCGAAGTCGGCGATGGCTTTCAAGGTTGGGATAGGTCGCGGTGGAGGGTTAGTGGGGACGTCCGAAGGCGTTATATGGGTGTGGGGGTTCGCAGGCTGGTTGAGCAGTGTAATTTCTGCAATTGTATTGTTGTTAACATTTATATTATTGTCTGGGGTTGGAGGTGTGTCCGGCCTTATTGGTCGTGGCATCACTCTCGCCCTTATTACTGGTTACTCTTGTGTACTCTCACTATCACTGCTATCACTTGAGTTATTACTGTTTTTAATGTTTTTACTTTTGTAATTATAATTACGGGTGTTAAATCCTGCCGCCGCCCCTTTCTGCACCTCTGAAGGACCCGCTTGGGGTTCTGCCTCCTCTAGGCGTACGGCGCCATTATCCGGGTCATTTTCGCCCTCCACCACCGCAGGTTGATCCACCGCGACTTCACCTTCCTCTTCCCCCGCCGCCAGCCTCCGCAGCATATCCCGGTAGTCCGGCTCCTGTCGCCGACTCTTAATCGCCTCCCGTGTTCTGGCTGGGAACAGAGTTGCGAGGTGGACGTTAATAAATCTTCCTCTGTATTGCGCTTCTTCCCTGGCCATTTGCTCCAGTTCCTCCTTAGCCCATCGGCTAGGGTCCCTTATCGGATTCTCTGCTTCTTGCTCGACATCATTGTGATACAGCAATGGATGGGCCCTCATAAGATGAAGCCTCATGCATCTAAAGGTATTGTATTGTGACCCGCATGCAGGGCAAGGTACGGGGAGGTCAGGATTGGGTCCCCGACAGTACCTCCGCCTTATATGTTGATTGTGGCCATCACGCGTTCTGAACTTTTTGCCACATACACAAGTTATTGCATCCATTTTCGATCTCTGACTAGGTCCACTCAATAAATAAATAATTAAATAAATAAATAAGTGGGTGTATAGGTTCAACTCTGTATATATAAAAATGGTTTGAAAGATAGTTAAAATCGGTGTAAAAACAAATAAGACAGGACTAGATACGATTTACAGTTAAAAAAATGTTTGACTACAGCTATGTTAAAACTAGTAAATATAGATAAAATTTATAAATATATAGATATATATAGCTAAAACTAAAACTCCGACTAGTCAGGTACAAGGATCACGGGAAAGGCTGGGAAAAGATGTCACCCAGCTGGGGAGGTGAGGACCAGCGTAGAACTGCTGGCCCCTCGAAGAAATAGATGTACTACACCTCCCTGAAACGACCTCTAACGGAGTTAAAGACAGACCAGGCTTAAAATGGTAGGTGACAGAAAAATAATTGAGCCTGGTGCCCCAGGGACTTAGTTGGAGATCAGTCCCTCTGCTAGGGGGCAAACTACCCTACCAAGTTCGTACTGTGCCTTTGGTGCCACCCGACTCCCACCACTTGGAGGTAGGCACAGCACTTGATCACAAGGTAACAGGGTCGAAATCACTCGCTTTCTCGCTAAACGCTCGATCACTCGCTATTCTCGCCTCGACAAGTGGGCAGTGCAATACTTGTACAACCTTGTGACCCGAGAGTCACGGACGGCGATCCCAATGATCAAGAGGTCCCAATGACCAGATGGTTCCAATAACCACGAAGTAGGCAGGAGCTGGGTCGACGGGCTGATTCTCACGATCGGGCGATACTTGTCCCTAGAGATGTTCGAAGATCCGTTGGATGGTAGGTGTCGATTTGCGGCAAAGAGTTAACCTCACGGAAAGTTGCTGGTCGACTCGATGTTTGTAGTTTTCCAGGTTTTCCTCCACAAATCCGAACGACTGCGCCAGTTTTATTAAAAGGCCGCCGAAACGACTTTTTAAAAAACGTTTATTTTGATTTTACAATGAAATATAACATTGGAAGTACACAGCTTAGCCGCCAGACAATATCTTACATCCAGCTACATTTACTTATCCATATCGCCCCATCAAATTAAGCGTGTATCACAGTTCAGCACGGCATGCCTCTGCAGATAATACTAGTTATAACTCCAACTATAATCTCAGCACTCGCCAGTCATTTCCGACCGCGAGTTCCGCACTCACTCCGTCGGTTCGGCACTCACTCCGTCGATACAATTCAGCCAGTCAAAATGTCTTATTTTGGCTATGGTGCCGAGATAGATGACGGAATTGAAACATGTCATCGGTCTTTACCAAAAATTAATAACTACTTTGTATCGGCAGAAAAATATTGAGTGTAAAAGGTACTTGATATTTGATAAAAGCATATATACTGTTAGAGTATAGACACTTTCGGTGCATCGCTATATGTTTGTGAGTTCTACAAAACTAAAATACTTATTTGCAAAGTATTATGTAATTATTGAAAATAGAAAAAAATGTATTTCTAAAAACAAATAAACGTACTCGTACAATAGGAAACCTAAGCAATAAATATTGTGTACTAATACCAATTTTTTCCTAACTATAAATTAACATAAAACATTTTTTTTTAAACTACAAGCCTGTTAAAGGTTGCGTATTATTATTAATCATTTGTCTCAATAAGTCATTTCTCTCTTCAAGTATTCTATTTTTCTTCATTTGGTCTTCCAATTTCATATCCTGTTGCTCCAACCTTCGAGTGTAGTAGTTTTGTCTGTTTTGTCGAATTTGTTTTAATAAATTACAGTTTAAATTTTTATTTTTGTAACTATTTTATTTAGTTATTGATTGTTTTGAAGGATTGCCTTTTGTATCCTTTTGCACTGCACATTCCTCTTCTTTCTGCACATACTTCCGGATTTGCACTCACAGTCTCATTGCTAACTAATATTTCAGAGAAAATATTTTTCTTCTTGCCAAGGACTTCATGCATTATGCTTGAGTATTTAAAATCTTTTCTTCATGCTCTCATTTTATTATTGTGAGTGATAAACTTTTTATATGCCCTCTCAAGAATCCTCCATCTATTTTCATCAAACGTTTTCTTAAGGCTTTTTATTCGTAGTATACGTACTTGCTTCCTGTACACTGTACAGATATAAAAAATAGTGTGTCTTCGTGTGTCCACCTGTATGTCATCGGCCTCCATGCTACCATTCGAACCAGGTATATCAATAAGTTCTTGCAATTCTGGAAAAATATATAATTTTAGTCTACAAGGGCCAATCTAACAAACGTATACTATACCTTCTTCCAAATGCAACATTTTTAAATTTAAAAAAAAAACGACACCGAACGTTTTCAGTCTGGCATGCCTAACATCGTAATTTTTATTTGACTGTATTGACTCTTCTTAATTGTCTAGAGAGACGTTCTCTCTCAAAGTCTCTAGGTGCAAAGTGGTATGCCGACACCACTAATTGGATTAAGGGTCCAATGAAATTATCCACATATGATTGGCACTTTGATTCACCTAATTAAAATCTCGAATTAAATCGCGGATGAATCATATAATTCAGTGACCTAATTAAATCCGCGAATTAATTGTATGTCCACATATGAAGTTTGATTGATCGCCTTTGGTCATCTTTGTTTCTATCTCTCTTGCGCGCACACGTCTGTCTTCCATCCCGCTGACCGCTGTAACTCCTCTCTTTCTCGCTCCGTGGTGCGTTTTGGCATCTCGCTGCCTCGCGTTGGCTGTTGTAGCCCCTCTCTCGCTCCCGTGGCGAGTCTTATTTAATTTTTAAAATCTTTCGATTCCAACCGTGCACCTTTGTGCTAGCAATCTGGATGCTTTACTTCCGAGCTAGAAAACCCTAGCGTATTTAAGGGATCTTTGCACCAGGATATTCGCGCAGCCGGTTTTTCAAAGTTTATTGAATAAGCTAAAATTTTGTAATATTAAGTTCTGTTTTGAATTAAATGAATGATCTGATTGTATAGGTCGTGTTATCGATTTAATTGGTCGCGTAAAGCCATTCGAAATTTATTAATTTTATAACTGCGAGAAATTACTTTTTAGTGCAATGAAACGTTTTGTCGGCCTCAATACTTCTGTAATTAAAATTACGTCGATAGCATCTATTGATGCTATTAATCCGAAATTATTTGAAGTCTATAGCTTCTATTGATCTTATCAATTCGAAAATTATTTATTTATCGCCGTTCGATCGACCGACACGTTGTATCAGTGTCTGTGCGTCATACCGGCGCTGATTTATCCACGTCGCACTCATACCCGTATCGTACACGTATTTATTTTAAAACGACTGTGCAAATTTGAATATACGAATAAATGAACTTTATTTAAACACCGTTAGCAATTCATCAAAACCAATCTCTAGACGTAATTTTGAAATACCATCTATTGAGGAACAAAGGGGTTGTTTGCTTCCAGTGTATTTTTAATTTGTTTAAGGTACAACGGGGTAAATGGAACCGCGAATTTCAGTAGCTCCTGTTTGAAGTGACTTTACCAGAAAACCTGTCTCTCAACCTTGTTCATATTTAGCAAGCTTAAAGGATGTGCAAACATGCGAACGGCTTTCGATTTTATTCTGTGATTTGATTCTTTTTCCGGTCCTTGGGTTACACCTACCTCTTGGTATGGGGCAAGTGTAACCTAAGATACATTTTTGCACTTGGAGCATAAGAAACTTTTCCGGGGTAAGAGTAAATAATTAGCCTTGATATATGCTACGAGTACAAAACTTTTTATTTCTAAAAGAAAATTCACCCCAAACTATATGACTGAAATTCAATGGTAATAGTAATTTATTATACAAGACGATAAAGTTAAATTTTATCCACGAGTGAATCGTTTAACGTCGAGACGAAGTGAAGACGTTAATGATTCAAGAGTGGATAGAAATAACTTTATCGTCGTGTATAATACAATATTTTTTTCTATAGCAAGAACTTTAACAATTTCAAAAGAAAATAATGACAGTCAATCACATTTCAAAATGTCAGTAGCTAGATTGGGTTGCTACGATAATACGAAGCTGTCATATTTAATTTAAACAAAAGTTAGAAAATTAAATTACTTTATCTATCCTTGATGTTAAAGTGCTACTTTATCTACCCTTGCTGTTAAAGTAAAAATTGACCTTTTGTTTTGAGTCGATAAAAGCACACTTTAATTTGTGCTATAGAAAAATTAATATTTTTCCTCTTTTACCTATGGCAGGCGAGGGTAAATGCATAAAAAATTTCATCATAATTGATTATGCTTCTATCTTCTACAACAGGCCAATGAAATGTGGATGTCTTACCGATTCTCCTACAAAATGTTGCTTCTAGGCACGGTTCTTTCTCTGTGAGCTGGCCCACATAAATTTTAACCTGTTTCCTCGCATTAAATTTAATACCAATCCAATCACCCACGTTTATTTTTAACACGTCTAGTTATTTTGGTTGAGAAAATTAATTTGGTCGTTCATCTCTCATCTCTCATCACTCATGTTCGCATTGCCCATACATGCATACTCACACATAAATTTAGCTCATTAATAAATGTATTGGTTGAACTCTGAAGTAAAGACTCCTGTCGACTCTCGAAATCATAAAAACAGAGCTTTTGCCTTTTCTGTTTTAGCCGTGTGCCTACTCATATAGCATAAATGACGTGCCGGTTGCTGTTTTTGGCATACTTTACAGAATTTTTGACCACATTTATGCACAGTTTTCCGCGGCAGCCAGATGGTGAAGATACATTTTTGACATCTCATTAATTTTTTACATAGACCTGATCTTTTGTGACTGTCAAAACACTCTTGTCCTCTGAATTCCTGATTACAAGAGTTATATGTCATTTTATTGAACATGTATGCGCATGGAGGCGTCGCGTCGCTTGGCGTGCTGGACATGTGTACCGATAGTTAAGGTGATCTTTTTGATTATTAAATCTACTTTTCCAGAGCACGCAAAAATACCCGGTTGTGAAAGCAGACGTCAGACTGGTAATTGCGTTATAATGTCCGTCTTCTAATAATAAAGTAAGAGTTTGTCGATCAGCGGACCGGGGTCCCGTATAATAAGTATTCGAACCCTATCTCGAACTATAACTACAATTGTTGACAATTGACGTACTGGGAATGTTCAGTGCTGAGAAAAGTTCAGTAAATTGACTGTAACCCGCTCCTATAGATATCATGGCGCTTCCGGCAGCGCAGATAATGTCGACTTCCATGTCATTTTCTGTAGTAAAAGTTGACATATGATTGCACAAATTACATTTCACAGAAAAAAACACGTATAACCGAATTTTCTTTCAGAAATAATGTCAATGTCGAAGAAACTGCAACCAAATCCATCATGCTTAAAGGATTTTAAACTTGTAAACAATTGTTGAACATTTACAATTCTTCTTTCACTAATTTCTTGCGTGTAATTTCTTGATAAGGGTTTTTCATATTCTATATCTAATTTTTCGTTTTCCAGAGGTTCTCTGTCCTGATTTGTAGGGTAATCGATATTTAGCTGTTGAGGTTAGATCGGTTCAACTTTTCTATAAAAGCAAAGAGTTATTGTTATCCTGTCTGAATAAGATCTACATATTGTTATTTATTAATTTGTAATTTGGAGTGGCGACTTAATTTTAGAAGATATTCTTTTTGTGTTTACAGTAACTATGAAATGCTTCAAATAAGCATAGAAATAGAAACTAGGCATAAACGTGCAGAAAAAACAAAAAGGCGACAGAAATTTAAAAAAACTGTTCATTACAAAATTTTCAAAAACTCCGAATTTAAACGAATTTCAAATGAAACAAAAATGTGTGCCAACAATGAAATTTTAATGTATAAGAAATTGATAATAAAACAATGCTTCCTCTCGTATCATTTAACGGTAGACACACTATACAATGTACATGCATGTACAGAGTGGTTAAAAAAGAACTACATACAGTGTGTCCCACTTTAGACGGCACCACCCCAGTATTTTTTTTAATATATTACAGATTTTAAAAAAACTTTTCTGATTGTACCCCTCACTAAATGCTGCTTTTAGGGTATGTTATTTTCTCTTCACGGTAAAATGCTAGCCTACTGCGATTTAAAATAAACAGCAAAATGGAAGAAGTCAAATGTGTAAACAGAGATTCTACAAATTTAACTCTTAAATATAATTCTTGAAGATCTTTGGTATGTACAGGTATCCTTACCTAAAAAATTCCAAGTTTGCTAAATACCATAAAGTTATCAGTAATTGCTTGTCGGTTGTTATTTCAGGACGTCCATTATTAACGTTATTAGCACTTTGTATTGTGTTTGCAATTTAATAAATAATTTTTCAAACGTACATAAAGGGATTCGAAAATGCTGTCGAAACTGTTCATCAGAAAAGCCAGACACTGTCTTTCCGTATAATTGTTCAGTTTAGGAATAATATTTTTTCGTCATCGTCTTCCAATTGAACAAAAAATATCGTATTTGCTACTTTCAATACAGAAATTATTTCAGCATATCGCGATACCATTTCGAATACCGATTATCAACCCCGCGTTTTAACTTGACAGATGCGCAGTAACAAGTTATTTACTCAACATTTTTCTGTACCACTGATATTTGTGAGGTTATAACAAATTTTATATACAACTAATTTTGTTCAAATTTCAGATTGTTAACGAAAAAAAGGTAATTCTAATAATTGCCACTGGTTCTGAAAGCTACCAATGGTTCTTCATATATTTCCAGTATCGTTTGGACTTCATACTTCTGCCATCAAGACAATGGTCGTTTTTGAAAGGAAACGAATCATATGCCTGACCTTGTGTGTGCCCATAGGTTTGGGCACTATTGCGAAATTTCAGTGGTTGTGGAGCACTCATTCAAATAAAGAAATAGTTTAATATTAGCTTATTTGAGTACATAAATCGGAAACTTGTACGGCAGCGATGGCAAAGGGAAAGAACATGGAAATTCAGAGAATGCAGTTCAGGCCAAAAATAATAGTCCAAGTGGTTGGAGCACAAAAAAGTAGTGATAAGTCGTTTTGTGCATTTTACATGTGTAACAGAATTTTCGCTACAAATTTCTATATAATAATTGTCTGCGATGCTCCTTCAATTTATGCAAGCCTTGTGTAGTTCCGTAGATTCTTCTAGCTTCGTGGTAGTAGTAGATTCAGTGCACCTGAAGCTTGGAAGTCTTCTTAATTTCTTGCATTCGTTCAGGAAGCACTTCAGAAATGTAGTTTGTGGATTGGGCTATTTTACTGAAGGGGTTGAAACTTGGTGAAGAGATGACAGGTTATAGGGTAGGATGTGAACGAGGTAGCCAGGCTAACTACCCCTTTAAGACATTTGTAGCCTGCGTCTGTTCACAAGTAAATGCACCTCAATCCTAGAAAGTGTATTGATATTCAAATTAAAATATAATGTTTATATACAAGTTATGTGTGTCATGTCTTGCGTATTCTAATCGATACGTGATCTAGTGAGCCGTTCGACACAATCGTAATACCGTTGTCTGCACAAAAACTCCTTATTCGCAATAATAACATTGCAACTTGACCTAGTAAGCTGACGCCGTAGCTGATTCTTGCGCACAGGCAGTTTAAATAGTACATGTTATGAACTAGTTTTATATTATCTTTGATAAATTGAAATTGTACATGATTAAATCATAATCGATCCGTGGTGGTAAGATAATGGTGGAACGGTCCGGGAACTGATATACGTCCGGCTTGCGCATGACGTCACGCTCGCTTCACTTGTCATAGTACATGCACGTAAACGTGACGTAAACCATCGGGAAATTTTGTAAATTTCACGATTCTAAGGAGAATAACTGCAAATTGTAAAATAAACAAACATAAAACAGGTCCCCTGAACTCTCTGGATTAAAAATGCCTGGGTGTGCGTTTTATGGGTGTGCAAATAATTCGAAAAAAACAAGGAAGGGTGATGGCACAATCAGATATTTTTCCTTTCCTAAAGACGAGACAGTGAGACAGCGTTGGATCCATGCATGTAACAGGGTAGACTCTTTTAACGTGGAGAAGAGTGAGTTATTTAATTTTACTTGATAGAAATACTAAAATTTAAGTAATATATTCTTTAGGTTATGTGTGCTCGGTACATTTCAAAGAGAGTGACATTGAGATTCCTCTTCGGAACCGTCTCCTAAACTATCTCCCCAAAAACGTCAGGTTATTGAAGGCAGATGCGGTACCTTTTAATATCTTGGGTGAAAAAAGACCCGTGTCTGATGGCAGTAAAAAAAGAGCACAAGAGATGTTTATTGATTGACGAAAGATAATAAAAAAAATCTTTTTTATTCAATTTATTACCTTACGGGGTTACAAAGCAAAAAAGTACAATGTTCTAAGCACGAAGTCTGCGATGCAACTGAACTAGTGATAACAATTACGTGGGACATCCGTAAGACAAGATAAACCCATTATCAGCGTTCTCACATGTGTCGACAGATAATGCGTTTATGCAAGCACGTAATTAATACGTAACACCTCCCGACCGAGATTGGAAAATCATCTATGGAATAGGATTTTTCAATTTTTGCAGTTCTAAAGGAATCTCTTTTGGATTCGATTTATTTATGATGTTGGTCAACTTGTCTAAGAGGCAGTTACGTTTACAATATAATATTATACTAAACATAACAAAAGCAAACAAAAATATAACTACAAGTGTTAAAGAGCTTATTCCGAAATGCGTTGGCAGTACATAGTCATTGTGGACAATTTCTTTAGATAATTGAGTGAATTGATTTTTTATTGACTGAAAATCATTTAAATCGATTTGTTTTAATTCAATGGTAGGTGTTTCTGGCAAGTAATTTTTAAGTGTATACATTGTTATGTTTAAAGAAGGTAGATTAATATTTCGAATAAATTCATTCTTATAATTATTTGTCGATAAGGTATATTCATGATTGGTTACCTTGCATTCTTTCGGCAATTGTATTAAATAAGTTCCAAAAAGAGGTTGTTTGTAAGGACTATTATTACTGCAACTTACATCGAATATTAATTCTTTAGGAGTGATCAATAACCAGGCATTATTACTTATTTTATGCATTTTAACTGTATTTAACTTAAATCTATAGATTTTACAATCTGTGGTTCCCTTAAAATTAAGAAGGTCAACCGCACATCTTTCGTCTTTTTCTAAATCTTGATCAACGTTTTCACAGAAATAGAGGCCTTGTTTCACCTTTGTGCACATATTATTAATTGTTACACTGAATTTATTATTGAATAGGATGTATGGTTTTGAAGGAATTATCATGTGGAAAGTGTTGTTGTTTGGTATTGGTAAGGGAATCAATTGATAGTAGTCGTAAGTGTCATTAGCACTCAGAGGTATTTCGAGTATGAAGACTAAATTAGTTCCTTTTCTATATGCCTTTACGTCGATTAAATGATCGTATTCATTAAGATCAATCGAAGGTTCATATGGGAGTCTGTATAGTATATGTTGTTTTGAGATAAATTCAAGTTCAGATCGTAGATCCTTAAGTTCCACGATAGAAGGGTGTAAAATATTTAATTTAGCGAAGGTGATTGCTTCTTCAAGCGTATCCAGAATTTCTAACAGAAGATTCAATAAAGTGGCCAACTGAAGTTGTACCGAATGGAGATTAATTAGTGCATAATTTTCGATATCGTGTAATGCTGTAGTTTTGATGGCTGATTCAATTTGTAGGAGTCGAAATTGAAGAATTTTCTGGTTAGTTTCTAATTTAAATAATGTTTGATTGTACTTGTCGATAGCTTGGGTCATCAATGACGTTTGGCGTATTGTGATCTCTTCTAATTTATGTTGATTATTTTGAAGGGAATTTAAGGCTTGATCTATTCTTTTTCCGTCTTCAGCATCGAGGTTACCAGTAATAAAGCTGATTAGGCTTCCTAAACCGTCTATTGCTCCTCTTTTGACTTTCCGAACGTGATTGGGAAACAAATGTTCAATTTTCTTTTGAATTTCTATTAATAGACTTTCCAAAACGAGCAGATAATTATGACTTTCTAATTTATATATGGGTCCATGATTTTCCGATTCTAATGGTTTTTTGAGGTAATTTACATTTTCTTTTAGTTTTTCATATTCGATTAATAAAGGTGAACAATCGATAGTCTTAATGAGGGTCCATTGGTCCTTTTTTATTTGTGCTGTACCAAGCCTGTTGAAGTAAAGACCTGGATTGTTTTTGAGGTTCGTGAATCCTGGTTCTGCGGGGTAGCAGATTCTAAAGCAGAGGAATCTGTAACAAAGGGCCGTAAATTGTTGACATGTGCCTGTCTTGTTCCTTTATTATTTTTAAGTGTGCATACATGATGCGGCGTTATAGATATAATTTCGTAGGGTCCGATAAATTTTGGTTTGGCTTTTCCTCTTCGGGAATCGGTTTTTAGTAAAACTTGTTGTCCAACTTGGTAGGAGTGTTTTCTATTTTCTTTTGCATTCAATTTTAAAATGTAATTTTCTTTTAATTGCTGTTGCTGTCTTTTAATTTGTTCATATAAATATTTCATTTTTTCAGTGTGATTAGCGGTGTAATACCATACTCGTTGTTGTTCGAAATCAGCTGAAAAGGGATCCTGTGACATAGTATGTCCGAAAAGTAATTCGTGGGGTGTCATTTTGGTGCTTGTATGAATAGTGTTATTGTATGCGATTATGGCATATCGCATTAAAGTTTTAGGTTCTTCCTTAGGATGTCGACTTTTTAATAATCGATAGTGCTCTATCAGGGTTGAATGTAGTCTTTCTATGGGACTGTTGGATTCATGATGTCCAGGCGTTGTAATGTGCAAATTAATTTTGTGAAAAGCAAGTAGTTCTTGTATTATTATTCCGTTAAATTCTCCGTCTCCTATAATTTTTATTGGTGTACCATATTGTGATATAAATTTTGTTATTTTCCGAACTATGGTTACGTTGTTTCGATCTTTCAGGTGATATACTTGTGCAAATTTTGAAAGTTTATCGATAATTGTTAAGAACATATTATTGTCGATATAAAATATGTCTATGTGGCATTCTTGCATCGGTTTATCCGGAGTGTCCGTGACATTATAAGGGGCTTTAGTAGGTTGTCTATCATATTTTTGTTTTTTGCATTCTGCACAGTTATTAATGTAGTCTGAGATTGATTTTTCCATGTTCTTCCAATAAAATTTACGCTTTAATGCTAATAAAGTTGCTTGAATTCCACGGTGATTAGTTTTTCCTTCGTGGTAAAGTTTTATTTGTCCATCTTGTTCTTCTTTGTCGATAATATGTTTAACTCTATTTAAACATCTAAATAATCTTGGTTTGTTTACACTGAACAATTCGATTATTAATCGGCATGTAATCTTGTATAATTCATCTTCTGGAAAGAACAGGTAGTATGATGTGTCGGGTTTGCAAAATTCTAAAAATATTTTTCGTAGGGTAGGCAGAGGATTCGTTGTATTTATTTCCACATTCAAAATCTTGTGTCCTTCTTGCATTTTAATTTTTGGGGTCGATGGCTCGTCGTGAACCATATGAAATATTATTTGGTTTTCTTTCGTTTCCAGGGCATCCTCACAAATAGGTATTGTAGGTGTCGATGATTCCTGGGTATGTTGTGTATTTGAATCTGTGTCTTCTGGTTGTTGGATTCTTGTTATAGGTATTAATTCTTCGAGATCGATTGGCGTTGGTATTCTTGCGGGTCGATTTATTACAGGTCGCGGTTCAGGTGTGTTTAAGCGTTCACTGTTTACAATTTCGTCCAGGAGTTGGTCGAGTTCTTCGTCTTCATTTGCTATCATAGAAATATTTGTTGTATGTGTAATGGGATTAATTTGTATGCGAGAGAGAGCGTCAGCATTAGAATTTTTGGTTCCTTTTTTGTAAATAATATCGTAATTATATTCTTCCAGTTTGAGTCTCCAACGTGTTAGTTTAGAATTGGGTTCTTTAAGTGAATTTAACCAAATGAGTGGTCTGTGATCTGTAACAATGGTGAATTTTCTTCCATAAAGATAGGGGCGGAAATATTTGGTGGCCCAAATTATAGCGAGTAATTCTTTTTCTATGGTCGAATACCTTTGCTCCGTTTCGTTGAGGGTTCTAGATGCGTATGCTACTGGTAGGTCTTTTCCAGGTGTACCTTGAGATAAAATTGCTCCAAGGGCGACATTGGATGCGTCGGTTGTCAGAATAAATTGCTTCTCAAAATCTGGGTATTGGAGTATCGGGTCATTCAGTAGTATATTTTGTGCACTTTGAAATGCTTTTACAAAGTCTGGGGTGTGTTCTACCTTTTTACCTTTCTTTAGACAGTTTGTAAGAGGTTTAGTCAATTTAGCAAAATCTTTTATGAATTTTCGGTAATATCCCAAAAGTCCAAGGAATCCTTTGATTTCTTTCTGGGTTGTTGGGATTGGATAATTTTGTATGGCTTTTATTTTGTCGGGGTTTGGTTTGACTCCTTGTGGTGTTACTATATGTCCAAGATATGCTACTTCTTTACGTAGGAATTCACTTTTGTCTAGCTGAATTTTCAAATTGTTTTCTCTAATTCTATTAAATACGTTACGTAATCTTGTAATGTGTTCTGGAAGTGAGGTAGAAAAAATTATAACGTCGTCTAAGTATACTAAGCATTGGCTATCTGTTAGTCCTTTTAGCACGTTGGTCATAATCCTTTGAAACGTAGCTGGGCTGTTTTTAAGGCCAAAGGGCATGCGTAAAAATTCAAAATGTCCGTCATCTGTAGAAAAGGCAGTCTTTTCTCTGTCTTCCGGGTCAATTTCCACTTGATGGAAGCCTGAAGCTAGGTCTAGGGTGGTAAAATATTGGCTTCGTCCTAGTTTATCTAATATATCGTTGATATTGGGGATAGGAAACTTATCTTCAATTGTCTTTTCATTCAATTTCCGATAGTCCACTACTATTCGCCATTTTTGTTGTTTTGATGCATCCAATTTTTTGGGTACAATCCATATGGGTGCATTCCAAGGCGATTCGCTAGGTTTGATAATGTTGTCCTTCAACATTTTGGCCATTTGAGTTTGAACTTCTTTTTTATGAATGTATGGATAACGATAATTTTTCGTAAATACGGGTTCATTGTCAGTTGTTCGAATTTTATGCTTAATTTTATTAGTAAATGATAATGGAATGTCTTTGCAATAAAATATATCTCCGTATTCTTCACATAAATTGGTTATTAACGTTTTTTCTTCGTCATTCATGTGATCTGTTCTTAAATTGTTTAAGTTTTCTCGTAATTTGATTTTGACATCTTTTGTACTAATATGATTTAATTCGATAGTCTTAGGTTCAACTATTGGTTGTAATTGAATTGGTTTCTTTAAATTAAGTTGAATTGGTTCGTTTCGTGTATTTATAACTGTAGTCAAAAATGCATTATTTTCAATCCTGACATATGCTTCTGGGATTATTAAATCTGGTCCAAAGTTTCTTTTTTCACATAGTGCTTCTTTTAGTTGGCTGTCGGTGGGTAGTCGAATTATACTTTCTGATCGAGGTGGAATATTTATTTCAAATTTATCCTGTTTCCTTGTAGGTATTTTTTCATCATCTGATGGTTGAATATGGAGTGGCAAAGTACAGTTACTTGTAATTAGCTGATTAGTAGATAAATCGATTCTTGCGTTCAATTGTTTTAACAAATCGAGTCCAATGAGTCCTTCGTAGTTGTCATTAAAATTGAATAAGTAGATTTTGTGCATTTGATTTGTCTTGAAGGATCTTGGTAATGGTATATTAGCTACTTCATCATGAATTGACGTTGCATGTGCAGTGCTAATTTGGAAAGGTTCGTTGTAAATATATTCGGAGTAATACTTGTGTACGAAAGCGGGATTTAACAATGTTTTCATAGATCCAGTGTCAATCATGAGTTTTGCGTTGAGTTCCGGTAAGTATATGTAAGGTAGTTTAGGTGATGCCGAATTGTTAACGTATATTAGGTCAGGTTGTTGTTCGGGCTGGTCAGGGAAAAATCCTGTTCGGGGTCATTTTCTGATGCTGGAATCCAACTGTTGTCTTCTTCGGATTGTTCGTAATAATTATATTCAGCGTCAGGTGCAAGTCCATAAGCGTTATCTTCTTCTTGTACTTCGGTTTCTACAGGTCCTTGATCATGGTAGAAAAGTTCTTCGGAAATGAAGTTCCTAGGTTGATTCGATTGTCGAATATAATAGGCTGTTTAATAGTACGCGATATATCCATAGGAGTAGGCTTCTCGAGAGGTTGGATATTTCGAGGCTTAAATACGTTGGTTCCTGTTGGTTTCTGGTTTCCAAAAACAATTGGTTGCGATGGAAACTGCTTTGCTGGGAATTGTTTTGTAGACGATTGCTGTGGTGGTAAAGCAGGAAGTGTCCTTATTGGTGCTGGAAAATGTTGGCGTTGTACTTGGAATTGTGGGTGAACGGGCTGCATCATTGGTCTATACTGCGTTTGAACCATTGGCATTGGTTGACGATGGAAGTAATAATTTTGCTGATTTGGCTGATTTGACTTCTGTGTCACATTTGGTTTGTGATGGGGTTTTGCAATGCTTTGATTGCCTGATTGCAAATGCCATACGTTTTGTTCTTCGTTAATATATTTAAGGGCATTTTCCATAGTGGTTGGTCGTTGACTCCGTATGAATGATCCAAGGGGGTTTCTTAATCCACTTAGAAAAGTCTTTAAAGTTAAATTGGTGTACAAGTCTCCTTTAACCTTAATTGTAGCTTCGTCTGTTGTGTTGGTACTTAAATGTGAAAATAGGGCGGCTCTCATTCTTATGCACGAGTTGTAAAAGTCGATTGGGTTTTCGTGATTTCCTTGTCTGAGGTGTAGTAAATCTTGAAGAAGGCTGTCTTCGGATCTTCGGTCGCCAAAATTGTTTTTTAAAATTTCTTTGAGTTCTTTATAACTTCCGATGGTATATCCTGCAGTTACTAATACGGCTTGTCCGGTTAGTTTGCTTTCGATGCCGGATAACAGAAGATGATTGATGTAATCTTCATTGTTGGCAGTTGAAAATTGATTGTAGATGAGATCGGCTGCTTTGAAAAATCTTGCAAGTTGAGTGGGATCTCCTCCAAACTCGGGAATGGTCTTTAAATATTCGAAATGGAAAGCTGGTACTGCCATTCTTCTTGTGTTTTGTTGTTCGAGTATATTCTGTTGTACAGCAGGTGTTTGTTGTATCGGCAGGTTTGGTTGCGTGGATGTGTTAGGAATTGCAAATGCATTTATAGCAAGGTTGGCTAGTTGATTGGCCAGGGTTTCCTCAAATTCAGACATGGATTTTTATTTAGCGCATTTATTAATTAATTTATTGTTTCACAAGAGTATACAGGCATAAATTAAGTCAACGGACACCTGTAGTCTCGCTTATGTGAAACGGGAATATTGTTTTAAAATATTAAGCGTTCTCCTTAGTTTTCGCAAGAGTATCTTTAGATCTAAATTCTCCTGAGAATTTTAAGATCACAAGGTAGCACTTGCCAAAATCAGAGCTAAAACTATATTATTATTAAGGTTTAGCAGTAGTTTAAATTTTATTTCACTTTGTTTTAAATGGCAAAACTTAATTCTAAAATTTTATCTTCTTGCTGCAAATTGATTAGCGACTTACATTAGTAGCAGGCAAATTTTCATATTGCTGTTTGGATGCTCCGCTTCGGCGATTCTTGTCCTCTGCGTCGCGGTGCTGTATTGCTCGGCTTCGGCGATTTTTGTCCTCTGCGTCGCGGGGTTGTGTGGCTCGGCTTCGGCGATTTTTGTCCTCTGCGTTGCGGGGTTGTGCTGCTCAGCTTCGGCGATGCTTGTCTTCGGCTGGGCTGGTCCACTTGGAAGCGATGTCCAGTCTTCACTTGGAACCGGGTTGGATTTTGTTCGATAGTAGACGAAGTGTTAACACACAAAATTACGCGAATTTGGGGTAATTTTCTACTATCCGTACGACTGCGCCAGAGATGTTTATTGATTGACGAAAGATAATAAAAAAAATCTTTTTTATTCAATTTATTACCTTACGGGGTTACAAAGCAAAAAAGTACAATGTTCTAAGCACGAAGTCTGCGATACAACTGAACTAGTGATAACAATTACGTGGGACATCCGTAAGACAAGATAAACCCATTATCAGCGTTCTCACATGTGTCGACAGATAATGCGTTTATGCAAGCACGTAATTAATACGTAACACACAGAGGGCGAGTAAAAGACAATGGCGTGATGTCGTAAAAGAGGCAATGTTGTGTCACGACATCCAGAACCCTGGGACATCTGGAACATCGAAAAATGTCGCAGAATCGCACATGACCGCTGAAATTAGGGATAACTCAGGAAGCCAAGAAGACTTGATCATGTAAGATTATAATAAATTACAATAAGTGCTCATTAGATTTCATAATTCGGTTGTAGGGGTACACCAGAGCAACGGTGTTTATTAGAGAAGCTGAAGAATTATTTTCAATTTCTTTTGTGTGAGTATTCCTACTTCCAATTTCTTGAGGGTCCATATCCAAACTTTCATACTTTTCATCAATTTCAGAATTTCCAGTATCTACAGCTATTTGAAGCCTAATGTTAATATTTTGCTGTATTGCTATACGACACTGACGAACTGTGGGGGTAGGATTATATCCTTCTTTATTTCTAACGACAGAGGAGACATTTTCTAGAGGATCTTGGTTTAAAAATCCTGTTATCAGATATTTCACATCCTGATCTTTAAGATGACCCCACAATAACATAATTGATTTCATTGTCCACTGAAATCCTTCTAAACAGTATATATTGTTACGTTTCTTGGTTTCTTCGAAAACTTCTATGTTTTTACATATTGTAGCCCTTCTTATAAAACCATGTTCGTTTTATTATTATACACGGATAATGGACGTCTATATGGGTTAGGATCATGCAAAATCCTACTGTTTAACGAATCGGATATATTGTTTACATTTTCAATAAACTCTGCAGTATCTAAAGATGTAGAACTAACGAGTTGTGCAGTTGAAGCTGCCGTTTTAATTGCTGCAGCAACAGTTTGTGAGAATATTTGTCCTAGTAGTAGGGTTCTTTTGATCAATTTCGTATGTCTTTGTGATATCAGTCCAAGCCACAGGTTTATTGTTTACAACAAATCAAAGTCTGGTATGCATAAAATTATTTCTTAAGGGCTATTCTCACTATGGGGTCAGGCATCTGCTCGCCATCGGATCGGCATCTTACCTGCAAATTTCATTCCTCATTTATCCTTATGGGTTTTTCCCTTGCCCGTTCTCATTGAGCACGCATCCGACCTGCATGTGGCCTGCGTGCTGCATGCCATGCATCGGACAATGTTTTGAAAGAATATTTTGACGGGTTTTTGGGCCGATGCCGAGCACATAGCTTGCAGAGGTCGTGTAGTGTGAACGTCTTGTTGTGCTGCATCAAAAAATATTGTGGAGAAATGGTGCGACAATAGTAATTTACGTAACAAGTATAGAAAGTGGAGCTTTTCAGTACAAGTGAGATGTTTCCGGAAGAGGCCGTTAGGCCGAGTCCGGAATTTCGAGACGAGTATGGAAAAGCCACTTTCATACGAGTTTCGTACAATATTTTTTCGTACACTAGCATACAAAACGGAATACTAAATTTATCCTCGTATATAGCAAATAAGTAGAGTAATATTAATGTAATGTAATATTATATGTGTTGTAACTAAGGAAACGTACGGCAAAGTGCTACTTTGCCGTACGAATACCGCAAAATACTACTTTGCCGTACGAATACCGCAAAGTGCAACTTTCTGATTAATAAATTGTACGGCAAAGTAGCTCTTTCAATGCTAGTGTACGAAAAAAGATTTTTTCGACTAATAATGATGAAATGCTTATTGAATTGGTGCGGGAAAATTGTGAATTATACGATTTTCAAAACAAACTATATTCCGATACGCCTCACAAATCAAAAATATGGCGACAAATTGGAGAAAAACTACAATTAGGTAAGTAGAAACAGTTTAATAAATACCTTAGGTAGATTAATTATTTAATAAGCAACTACTTTGAATTATTACAAAAAATTTGTTTCAAAACTAAATACATACTACGAAAACATTTTTCAATATTCAGATTTTTTCATTTTGCCATGGAACAGAACCAGGCTCAGAATTAAAAAAAAGTTTTAAATTTTTCCCTTACATTGAAGGCATCTTGTTTTGCATTTCCACCTTGATGTGGTAAATTTCTTAATATGCAGGTTTCCTCTTGTTGTTCTTCATTATCTTGCAGTAATTGAGGTATAATGCTATTTCTCAAAAAGTTATGTAAAATGCACGTTGCTAAAATTATATTTTCAACTAATCCAGGTTTAACATGGATTTTTCTAAGATATATACGGAACCTGTGCACTAATAATCCAAAAGCATTTTTAACCACTCGTCTTGCGCGGCAATGTCGGTAATTTAAAATTCTTTTTTGAACATCATTAACAACTTGAGATTCTGGAAAAAGTCTCAATAGGTTTTCTTTTAATGGAAAGGCAGAGTCTCCTATTATAACATATGGTGCTTCTATTTCAGAGTTTGGAAGATTCGTACTTGAAGGAATATTTAAAGTCCCATTTTCTAGCCCTTTTCCCAAATTTGAGCTAGCAAATATACCTCCGTCACTATTCTTTCCAAAGGATCCAACATCAACTGATATAAATCTGTAATCCGCATCAACAAGTGCAAGTAAAACAACAGAAAATGTTTTTTTATAATTGAAATAATTTGAGCCACTATTAGCTGGCGCTATGATTTCGACATATTTTCCGTCCAGAGCGCCTAAAACATTAGGAAAATTCCATTTTAACCAAAATCGTTGTGTTATTTTTTCCCAATCATGTTTAGTTGGTACCGGCATGTATATTTTCATCAATTTTTTCGTAATTGCAGAACACACTTCTTGCACGATCGCGTGCACAGTAGAGTGCCCTAGGGGATAGCTAAATGGTATTGTCTGATAGGAGTCTCCAGTTGCAAGATATCTAAAAATATAAAAATAGTTATATTAAATTTAAGTAGTACAAAATCTCCTGCCAGTTATATTTTAGTATACTATTTTTAATTAAAACATGATATAACAAATTACCGTCGGCTTTTTTACAATTACAAATTTCTTTCCAAAATTCTAATCTTCCATTTCAAAATTAATTGCAGAATATTTTAGCGATCGAATTTCCCGATCTAAAGCATTGACATCCTTTATTAGATTAGTAAATGTTATAATTAAGGGGCCGAGACTACCAACATTTGCAACTATTGAAGGATTTAGAAAATTTAATGATTTAAGAATAACAGCTTCACGGGAATTAAAGGGAAATTTTTTGAAAATTTGATGCGCTGCTTCGGTGTAAAAATTTCAACACTTCAAAAGGAAAAAAAATTTTTGCACTATCTGTTAAACTATTATTTGCTAGCGCTACTGCGATATTTGGACGTAAGTACAAGTGCTCAATTGTAACATAATGTTTCGGATTTCTATACTGTAATTTGTTTAAATCAGTGTTTTTTAGATACTCAGGTTTGATGTAATAACTCAACAATAATTTAAGAGCTGTTGCCATTCTTGGATAAAGCAAGTGAATCTTTGGAGCTTCCGCCTGCAATTCTAAATTCATATCATTAAATCGCCGGAAGATTTTCCGGTGGATTTTCCAAGTGGATTCCCTTGAGTCCCAGTGGTCACAGTACTCACAGTACTCACAGCACACTTTGAACTTTAATAATTTTTTTACGTTCTACCGAAAGTAAAAATGCAAATGTAAACAATTCGCTTTCGGAGTTCTGTTTATAGCCTCGGACACTTAGTTTGAATCAGGGAAATACCTATTTTCTGTTAAGTAATTCCACGGTCTACTAAATTAAATAATGTACTTGTACATTTAATATAGATGGTCATGGTAATTCATGGGATGGTAAGTCATTTCAAATTTCAGGCTGCCATCTGTCCGTCACAGCGAAAACTAATTTCTAAGATTGGAATAATAATAGTAGGTAGTAATCTGCAACAACGGCGAAAGAGGCGAAGGAATTTTTGCTTTATTATTTGGTTTTTTAATAAAATAAACTGGAAAAAATCACTAGATAAATCTCTTTTGGCAAAAGTTATCACTAAATCACTAGATTAACTAAAAATCACTAGATCTAATGAAATTTCACTAGACCTGGCAACACTGCCCAGGGGTGCCAGATCGTGTCAAGCTGAATTCGTTAGCTTCGTCGGAAAAAATCGTGAGATTTCGGAAATGGATGAGATTTGAAACTATGGATGCAAACTTAAAAAAAGCTATTTTAAAATTAATAAAATATAAAATATATGCTGCAGATTTATTAAGCATTGAGTACATAGGTTGTACATAAATAAATAACTGCAAGAGAATTATAAACATTTTAAATAATTGCCATAAATAAAAAAATTCAATTAATATAAAGTAAAAGTTAAATGAACTAAATATTTTATTATAGAAATAACACATGAATTCTAAAAATAAAAATATGGCTACATAGAATATAGTACATATACATAGACCTAAGTATGTATACAGAAAAAAAATTGTTCGACTACTCACAATCTGAAGAATCTGTGTCCGGGATGACTGGTTTGGAGGGATAAAGTACTTGACTATTAATTTTTTAAGATTAAATCTGTGCTTATCTTGAAATTATGTAAATACCTATTTCTTGAAAGAACATTTAAATCCACTTTCAACCGCAACTTGCGACTTCTTTATGTGAACCATAGATAGCAGCAGTATTTGATGATAATGCGGGAAATGATAAAATCAGTGACAGCATACATTAAATCATGTATTAAGACTAACACACATTTTTTTCTATTTAATCATTTAGTGTTACAATTTTTTATAAAATTATTTTAATTAGAATTGATACAAAAATCGTGAGATAAATAGTCCTTATCGTGAGATCGTGAGATTTGCAATGAAATCGTGAGAACTCATGATAAAACGTGAGATCTGGCACCCCTGCATGTACCATTTAATACTGAACAGAAAAAAGAAGACACTATTCAATTCAACAGTATTGGCGGTATCCAATATGAAAGAAAGTTGCCCGGAGGCTATCCAAAAATGTCCATAAAACGCTTTCCAGAGGCGAGCGTTTCCTTTCCAGAGACTTTCCATTTAAAAATATATATTTTTTAACTTTTCCTTACTGCCAATCTCTAGCGTGTTTTTAAAACTTTCTTTAGTGAAACAAAAGTTATTAAATCCGTCCTACATTTTAAGTGCGGCATATGCCGCGGGTTTCAGCTAGTAGAAAATATATTGCCAAAACTAAGACAACAACTGGCCAAGCTGCTACTGACGTAAGGTACAAATACGCTAATATCCTTGAATTCCTAAAGCCCCACATGAAGGACAAGGAAAGGTTCTCTTCATTACCTGGCTGTTCAAGTAAAGACGTCTTGCAAGAAAGCGACATTGACGAAGACACACAAGAGGTGGATAATACTGTTTCCGTTATTACAGAAACTAATGAGCCAGTACCAACGCCAGTACCCAGCACATCACGAGTGCCAACAAAAAGCGTAACAACAATGCCACCATCTGCAAGACAAAGGGTTAAAAGAAAACAAGAGACCCAAACAGCAAGTGGGGCGTTGATGTCCTATCTTCTCGAGGAAGAAAAAAAAGAAGGGTACTGAAGAGAAGGATGAATTGGACCATTTTTTCGACACTCTGAAAAATACTGTGCGAAAGTTTTCTGAGATTGACAGGCATGTTATCAAACAAAAATTGTTTATGATAGTGTCAGAAATGGAAGGAATGTATTTGCAGAGATCTAATGAATACGGCCATCAGCCAGTTCCAACACAGCATCATACTCAAGTACCACATACACAGTATGGCCATCAATTCTCCCAAGGATTTCAAGATATGACTTTTTTCACCTCATCTGAAGCTTCACACTCATCTTCTTCTCGACCACCATCATCGAACATATAGCCTCCTTTATATTCTAATTTGGATATTTCAACATCCAGCAATTTGTAGATACTGTTTCCTTTGTTTTGTGAAATAAAAACATTTTAAAATATTTTCTTTTTCTTACATGTACCCAAAAAATATGAAAGTCCTAAGTTTGGAAAGTTAATGTATGAATTAAAAATATTTTACGAAAAAAAATTCTTATTGATTAAAGAGCACACAATTTGCAGTTAATTTTAATTATAGAGAGCTTTCAACAGATACAAAAACACCAATATTTTGTATGTTCTAGCCTACGATATAAAACCATTTTCAGTATGAATTAAATAAACAATTTTGCGTTACACTCCCAGTAAACAAAACATAGTCACTATACAATATAGTAATAAAATACCCTAACAAAAGTTAAAACTACGTGTCAAAAGATATTACCTGTTTTTACTTACCTTAAACACACTGATAATTTTTCTATTGGAGAAATTGATTCACGAAATGTCGTGTTTGTCTTTTTAATATCATCTGTGATAAACGACAGTAATTTATGAAAATCTCCTACGGACATTCTAAAATATTTGTAAAATTTTGATTCATCATCCACAAGTTCATTAAACAAGGTGTAATATTCCCCTTCTTCTTTTCTTTTTTTAAGCATTGGATGTACCCAAAATCGTCTTCTTTTTGCTGAAACTGCGTTTTTTTCTTCTTCTTCCTCTGCATCCAGTATTAGCGCGATTTTTATCAATGTAGACTTTGAAGACATTTTTATATTATTAACGTTGGTACAATACTACTTCACAACGCACAGCCCGCGTCAAAACTGACGAGCACATCTGCTTCGAAGCACATAGTGTGAATGCTACGAAAATCCTAGCTGATACCGAGCAGATGCTGATCCGATGCCACATAGTGTGAACGCTACGAAAATATTTGCCGATGCCGTGCAGATACCGATCCGATGCTGAGCAGTTTCCTTGCTCAGCTAATGAGAATAGGCCTTTAGGCTTTTTAGTAAATGTGGTGCATCGAATAAAGTAAATATTTTACTATGTCTTATGACTATCATGGGCTCATCTTTAGTAGCCTTACAAACTCACTGCTCGTTGATTATTCGATCCTTGATCACAAATTAAAGCCATTGGATTAAAAGTAATTTCTTTCAATTTTGTAACACTTACTGTAATAATTACTTGCAATGAAGTACTGTTCACAGGTCCGGCAGAAACAAAATAACAGAGTGGGATTTTCCAATTATGAAGCAGCCTGCGAATATAGAACACGAAAGCAGTATTCGCCAACTTGTTGTTCCTGCCGAAAGACGCTAGATCATGGTAGCCTTCAGCAAAATCTTCAGATTTGTTAAATTCTAACTGCTTTTTTAAAGCAATCTCGTCTAAAAGAACAGCACAGATTTTCACTTTTTCCTCCATAGTTTTTGCTTTTAAGGCGAGCTTTGTTATTAGATTGCTGTTACACCAGATTCGTAAATTGATCACTTTTAACCAACTTTGAATTGTTCTAATATCGGGTAAAGTAAATTTAAGATTGTACAACATAAATTTATAAGCCGAGGGTGATTTGTAGTGTAACGAAAGACACTAGTCAGGCAAAGTTTTTCGGCTTTGGTCCACTTGATGCCTTTTTTATGAAATAGTTGCATTTACAAATACTTTTAAATGTTTACTCCTACCAATTAATAAATTATTAAGCACCACACCTGCAGTTAAGGAATTCTTCTTCTTTAATCTATAAGTTTGCGACTATCTTGCTTTTAACTTATTTTTAAGTGCTTTATTTTAGCAGATAATATTCTGCACTTTCTATTAAGTGTTCCTTTTGTAGGAGTTAACATTATTAGAATATGGTCACTTAGTTTCGGTTGCGGAAAAATAGTCCAAGGAAAAAAATCCAGGAAAAAAATCCATGGAAAGAAAATCCACAGGAAAAAAAATCCAGGGAAATAAAATCCAAATTATAATTTTTCATTTTTCACATGTTTTGTAACATTACGGCAAACCAAACACATTGTTGGCAAAAAATGTATTTAAATCTATAAAAAAAAAAGCGGACAACAATATTAAAAGATAAAAAGTTTATTACAAGAAAAACACATTTTATATACACTAAACAATTTATTTAAAAAGAAATATAAGTAAAAAATTGTTTCGAGTGCTATTTGCGTATTCTTCGCATAGTGCCTTCAATCGAATCTGCATGTTTACATATACAGACAGTTTATTTTTCTTTGGTAAAGCTCCAACATGATATTGCTGTAGTTTGTTTTCATCGGCTGATTTTTCTAATCGCATTTTTTTTATTAACGTCCACACTATGGGGTGGTTATGGCCGACAAGATTTGAGAATCTGTGATTCCATCCTTCAACGCGATTATTTGTGCGTTCTTCTCCAGGAATCGTTGTTGCATTTACATTCTACGTTTGTGGTGGGAATATCGGTGGAATATTGCGAAATCGGAAGGGGCCCCCACATTTGGATTGCCTATTCGACGTTAGCTGCCATGTACATATGTGGTGTCGAAATAGTCGACCAAATCGGCTGCATCTTGGGGCATTATGGTTCGTAGGTAATCCATTCCCTTCAACATTTTGCAGACAAGGATCTCGGTCACTAGGCGCTTGCTTGTTGCCACGTTTCTTCTTATTTTTGCCCATGTTGCATATACTAGATGCTGACGCTGGGACACGCATAGCCATTGCGTTGCAGGCACCAACACTAATCAATATCTTAGAAGAAACACACAAGTTCAAAATTACAAACTTTCTGCCACTGGAGACAATTTACAACTGAAGTTCGAAAAGCCATCGTTAAAGCCCAACGTTTCGGAAATTGCTCTTTGAACGAGAGATTTCACCGCGAGCGGACATGCTGCCGAGAGGTCCGTCGAAGTTACCTAAGTCCAGTGCGAGTGTGCGTTAAGTGAGGTTAGCCCCGTCACGGAGGTCCAAGTCCTATCGTGAGAGCTTCTTGTTCAGTGGGGCCCCCGGGAGCTTCGAAGGACCGCGCCTATCGCCCCCTTGTGAAGCGGTCGCTGGACTTGGAGAAAATTTTCTATCCCTCGCGAGTGATTTGTTTTGATTCCGCGGAATTTAGTGTTTTTCCTCGCGAGCTGCGAACATGGTCGCAACTGGTGTGTGAGAGGGTCGGGGACACACATCCGTGCGCGACATCCCGTAATAATCCGCGAGCACCGTCGAGATGACAGGTTATAGGGTAGTATGTGAACGAGGTAGCCAGGCTAACTACCCCTTTAAGACATTTGTAGCCTGCGTCTGTTCACAAATAAATGCACCTCAATCCTAGAAAGTGTATTGATATTCAAATTAAAATAATATGTTTATATACAAGTTATGTGTGCGTATTCTAATCGATACGTGATCTAGTGAGCCGTTCGACACAATCGTAATACCGTTGTCTGCACAAAAACTCTTATTCGCAATAATAACATTGCAACTTGACCTAGTAAGCTGACGCCATAGCTGATTCTTGCGCACAGGCAGTTTAAATAGTACATGTTATGAACTAGTTTTATATTATCTTTGATAAATTGAAATTGTACATGATTAAATCATAATCGATCCGTGGTGGTAAGATAATGGTGGAACGGTCCGGGAACTGAAATACGTCCGGCTTGCGCATGACGTCACGCTCGCTTCACTTGTCATAGTACATGCACGTAAACGTGACGTAAACCATCGGGAAATTTTGTAAATTTCACGATTCTAAGGAGAATAACTGCAAATTGTAAAATAAACAAACATAAAACAGGTCCTCTGAACTCCCTGGATTAAAAATGCCTGGGTGTGCGTTTTATGGGTGACATACCTCCTTTATCCACTTATCCCTTCAATTCAGTTAACTGTAATTCCAATGTACGTAGTTTTATAAAGTCGAGTGTAGACAGCATTTTTCAGGGGCTCCCGTGATCAAGTTTAATTTTGATCTCTTTTTTTTATTTAAGCAAGTAAATCATCGACATTGCTTCGAAGCTTTTGAAGTGTAGCCTGAACGTGCAGTCTTGCAAATTTTGAATTTAAATCCTCCAAAAGAATGCTGCGCATGCTGTACCGTAACGGTACTTGACGGAAATTTAGATAGAACATTATTCAAAGACACATGTAAAATGTTAGTTCCTTGAATCACTTTTGCAATTTTGTTTTTCATTTTGAGGAAATCTTCGGCCGCACTTGTGATGCTACAGTGCCCATGGTGATTTAAAGTAAACAGATACCTTTTTACTCATGTGTTGATACCGGTTCGTTGAACCGTACATGGGTCCTTTCTACAGCTAACGAAGAAGTACTTATGAGTGATCTGTTGAGGCCTCATATTTTGTATTTTTCAATCATCCAAGTAGTTCATTTGATCTCCATCAACAATAGTGAATGTTCGGCTACGATTACAGATGATCCTACATCAACAATAGCATCGACAGTTAAGCAATATTGTTCTTCTTGTCTGCAACCGCCAAAAATCCTAAAAATTGTTGCTACCTGTAAATTACGTGCATTAAACCTTGCAATGGTATTAGCTGTCGGATACTTTGATAGGCAAGCAGTCATCATCGGGAGCATCTCGTAAATATGCTCTAATCTCAGCTCTTGTAAAAGAATTTACTTGCTGCGGTACATGTCTTGGACTATTACGCTTCAGAAAAGACCTGACTAATGCATAAGAAGAAATCTACATTTTTGTGCGTTAGCAATATTGACTTCAACATAGATATTTTGTCCAAACTGAAGACTTTTCATACCTCTTTGACTAAAAAGACCCTTATCATCAATGCGGTCTGTACAAGCCCTAACCACTATACAGGGTGTTTCATTAATAATTGGAAATATTTTAACTGTAGAATTCTGGGCTTAAAATATTAATATTTAACCCAAATCACTTAGATAAAATGTGGCTTGTTACTGAGATATAGGGTGTTTTATTTAAAAATTTAAAAATGATTTTTCCCCATTACTTTAAAACTATTTGACGTATCCGTATCATATTTGGCAGGAAGTTTAGACACTGTAAACCATGCTAAATTATGTTAAATAAACGTTTCTGGCTACTACCAGAGGCGTACCACAGGGGCAAGTGGGTGGTTGACCCTTCCCAAATTCTACGCCACTGGCGGAATTGCCATTTTAACACAATTTTTCGATTCTCCAATACTTTCTATGTAAATAACATACTCTTCCTTCGTCACGATAACGTCATTATTTTTCGAGATATTTAAAGTTAAACATAAAGCTGAACAGTTATTTTGATTTTAATGTGTATTAATTATGTTGGTGTTTTATGTCATAAGATTGCATTTATTACGCAAATGAAACTTTAATCCGTATTAACAAAAAAACATAATGTTATTTATTGAAATTTCTTGAAACTAATACATAGATGCATTCAACATAAAAAAAATGTATCCATGTATTCGTTTCAATAAATTTCAATAAATAACATTATATTTTTTTGTTAATACGGATTAAAGTTTCATTTGCGTAATAAATGCAATCTTATGACATAAAACACCAACATAATTAATACACATTAAAATCAAAATAACTGTTCCGCTTCGTTTAAATTTAAATATCTCGAAAAATAATGACGTTATCGTGACGAAGAAAGAGTATGTTATTTACATAGAAAGTATTGGAGAGTCGAAAAATTGTGTTAAAATGGCAATTCCGCCAGTGGCGTAGAATTTGGGAAGGGTCAACCACTCACTTGCCCCTGTGGTACGCCTCTGGTAGTAGTCAGAAACGGGTATTTAACACAATTTAGCATGGTTTACAGTGTCTAAACTTCCTGCCAAATATGATACGGATACGTCAAATAGTTTTAAAGTAATGGGGAAAAATCATTTTTAAATTTTTAAATGGAACACCCTATATCTCAGTAACGAGCCACATTTTATCTAAGTGATTTGGGTTAAATATTAATATTTTGAGCCCAGGATTCTACAGTTAAAATATTTCCAATTATTAATGAAACACCCTGTATATTCGGCCATTTCAATAATTTTACTCTACTAACGTAAAACAGGGTTTTCCGAGTGGACGGAGAACAATTGAAGCACCGAATTTGCGGATTAAGGATTTCGAAGATATCTTATCATGTTTTAACGAAAAGAAAATGTTGTACCTTAATTGTTTTTTGTTCAATCATAAAACTCTGTTTTTACGTGAAGGAAATAAAATTATTGGAATGGCCGAATATATAGTGGTTAGGGCTCGTATAACAAACACTACGAGACTCACCAATTCCGAAAGGTATGCTAAAATTATATCTTCATCAATTTTTTCAATCCCTTGAGAGTGCCGCCAATTTCTGAAAATCTTCATATCTTTGAGATCCCTCTTTCGTCGGCTTTGTCGGAATTAATTTCTTTCTTGCGGCATCCGCTTCTTCCCTGATTATTGTATTTATTCTTAGCACTAGCCCAACGTATAAATTCAAATAGTAATAATAGTAGATGAATTCATTACTAGTTCATGCATGTATACATACACAAAGACATTTTAAGGTGTAACAAATGAGAGCTGGTTCAGCTTGGTTATGAGGATAACCAACTGTTCTTCCACCATTTTAAGGTGGAATAAATGGGAGCTGGTTCAGCTTGGTTACGAGGATAACCAACTGTTCTTCTATCAGTCCATACCTATAAGTGATTTTGTAAAAATGTTGTAGTTGTTGGCACCAGCTACACTGTACTAAAAGAATATGACCTTTATATTTAAACGGAGCCTGCAATGTAGCAGAAGACACTATTTCTGATTTTGAATAATGTGGTTTCGTAACAGTTTTGGATAAAGAGAGGAGGCAGTTTTGGCATGAAAAATTGTGCGAGTTACACTACTGATCTGTTAACACGGTGAGTACCTCCAATGCTTTAACCAGTTCTTTACGGTTGTAACTTTGGAACTGATTGACATACTAACATGAAACTTAGACATAAATGATTAATAGAACGTCTACATATGACCTTGACCCCAGTGACCTTGAGCCACAATAGTGGCCACTGGTCCATTTAAGAAAACAAACTTGATGTACCAATGGCCACTATAATGGCCATGTATAAACTAAGACTTTTAAAAAAAATATATATTTATTTTTAAGTAAATACAAAGAAAACTTGTAAACAAAAATCATATTTCTGACTTTATTTTGTGTGCCATATCTTAAAACAAGGATGAATGCATAAGCCTGGACTTTCATCGCACTTGGGGCATTGGTATCTGGTCCTTTTTCTTATGTTATTTTTCGAACATTGTTGACACCATTTGGAGGGCGTTGAATTTTGGTCTGCTTTCGGCATGGGTTCTAAGTAATGAAACGAATTCGCATCAGGATCCGCTGCAATTTTTGCAGTTTTTTCCGTATTTCTATTTGCTTCAACACCAATTAAGCTTTTGATAATCATTTCTCTGAAGGTCAACAATTTACATTGGGCATCAATCAACTTCTTGTACAGATAATAGGCATTCCACAGCGAAACATCTAATAAATGGAAAAAAATCTTTCGATACCATCTAATGGTTTTTCTTGAAGTTGAATAATAACTCATAATTTGATCTGATCGATCAATACCGCTCATGTACTTATTGTAACTTACAACACAGGCTGGTTTTTTCTTTGCTACTCCGCGTTTTGTCAAAATTTCTTCCATTGCATGCTTGTACACGCTGCTTATCATACGCACGTCACGTTTATCTTTCCATTTTGTAACAACTACTTTCCCTTTTCTTCTCCATACAGCCTCTCCTTTTTGTAGCTTAGTTTTTAGAAGATTTGGATTTCCTTTACGTTGTTCTCTTAGGGCTCCGACAACATATATTTTACAACGTAACAATTTTTTCTGCTAGCGGGACACTATTGTAAAGATTGTCTAAATAGATAATATGACCTTTATCAACATAGTCTTTCAAGAGCTCGAATACTACAGTTTCAGTGTGGGTTGCTTCTTCTGCTACGAGAGTTCCTTTTCTTGTGTATACAATAATATTTAGGACAAATCCATCATGAGTTGTAAGCTCATATAGTTTAATACCATATTTGTGTCGCTTGTGGGAAATATACTGGCGAAATGCCGAACGCCCTCGCCATAATATCATTGATTCGTCTATGGATAAATGCTGGCCAGGTAGACAGCATTTTTGATGTTTTCTAAAACTTTATCCAAAATGTTTTTGATTTTGTGGAGTTTATCATTGGTGTCAACACTGTCGTGATTAGCAAATCTAAGCATTCTTAAAATTTCTTGAAAGCGATTGTTTTTCCAAAACCGTCTCTTCAACGACCGTTTTCATATCATCATCAAAAAAAATTTCAAAAAACTTTATAGGCGGCGAACCTTTCGGTAAGTTTACATTGAAAGCAGGTTGTCCATCAAAATCAACTTCATGGTCAAAGTCGGTATCTTCCCACCTAGGATCAGCATCAATATCTTCATTAGGATCTGTTGCATTGTCAGCAACTTCAGCCTCAATTTCGCTATCGTCGGCTGTAATGCCACTGTTGTCAGGATAGTCGTCTTCGTCAGAATCAACTTGATCTCCTTTTGGAGAGTAATTGATATCTGTCACCGAATCATCGCTTGAGTAGGGCTCCTCGATGATCAGACTGTCATCAGAACGGCGTTCCAATTCTTCAAGTTCATCCGGCCTAAGGGGCCTTTTTCTATCACGTTGGACCGCTGGACCTGTAACAAATATTACCATGTAAAAAGTAGCAGAGCCAAACTTTATTATATTTTTATGCATCCCTCTCAAAGCTGAATTTTTAATACAAAAATATAGGCAGTATATTTTGATCAATACAAAAAATATGTAGCACAACTTTTGGGACACACTGTATTTAAAAAAACAATGAAATTCATACTGGCGTCTACAGATAGCTTTGCTTTTTGAGTTCCAGATAGACTCCCTTTTACGGTCGCCTTCGGCGCATTAACACCTCAAAACCACAACATCAAAAAATTAGGCAAAAATGTAAAATTTGCGTTTTGTAATATTTGAGGTTATGGTTTAGTAAAACAATTAGTAAGACAATTATTAGGCTTTTTTGTTAAAACTATTGTAAATTCTACTCACCCTGGTTTATTTCTATCATCCATAATAGTTTTATAAAGCAGTTTGTCACTCAGAATGCACAAAAGCAGCTAAAATCGAACAAGATACCTATTCAGCACATGTGTAAACAAAGGCCTAATGTAGGTACTACAAGGGCAATATAGTGGTCATGGAGGGGGGGGGGGGGGGACGTTACCCCAATCCTTTCTGTGTACCACACAACTAAATCAAACCTATTTTGTACGGCGGCAATTCAGTATTCGTTTAAAATACTTTAAAATTCCGGCCAGTATAGAGGCCGCGGTACATTTTTTGGCCATTACAGTGGCCGGTCGTATTCAACGTGTTAAGTAAAGGAACGTCTAAAGTAGTGTGTTTTATGGATAGGAGTGAACAGGCCTTTTCTTTGTATATTAACATTGTGAACTCCAATTCCTACGTAAATAGCTAAGCGACTTCTCTATAATAATGTTTTGAACCAAAATTGCCATGTGCAGTAGCCTATGTGATGTGCTTTCTCTTGTTTTAATGCCGTAGATAAAACGCAAATAAGCATTTTGTACCATTTGAATTCTCCCCGCACTAATGTAATCTAAACATGGCGAATACACTACGTCACAATAATTGAACTGGGACAGAACCAGCTTATCGCATAACATTAATTTATGTTTAAAAGATACAAGACTTCGATTGGAATACAGTGGTTTAAGGGCAGCATATGCTTCAGTTGTACACTGAATAACGTGTTGGTTAAATCGAAGATTAGAATCAATTAGAAAACTAAGGTTTTTACATGTGTCCGTTAAGGGTAATTCAGTATTATTGATTTTAATATGAACCAAATCCAGAACTGCACCAAGCATGCATTGTCTGCCAAACAGCATATTATTGACGATTTCCGAGGATTAGAAGAGAATGATTAGCCGATTCACAGACTCAACCTTACAAGTCTTTGATTATAATATGCACAGCAGTTAACACCTCGCTGGCAGTGTTGGGTAAGATCCATTTATTTGGGATCTAGATACAGATCCACATACATTTGAAAAAAGTGATCTAGATGCAGATCCAAGATCCATATGTGAAAAGGGATCTAGATAAAGATCCAAGATCCTAAAAATGGGATCTAGATCTTTTATAAAGATCCGACAGTCTTAAAATTCTGTCTTGGTTTTTTAAGATATTACATATCTTAGTTTAAATAAATAAACATGCAATTACTAAATAAAATATTTTATTAAAGACTTACACTAATTAACCATTCCATTATAATATTACTATAATTGTGGTATTAATCTAATATTGCTATATTATAATATTAATCTAATGCTCCTGACATTCTTGTATTATTGCTTATTGTTACATTATTGCTTGTACTTGTAATTGCTAATTGTATTTTATTTTGCTTTAAAATTAACAATGTTTCAAACATTTCGTCGCTTAACCTGTTTCTACGTGGAGTTCGAATTTGTCCACCCATACTAAATATTCTTTCAACAGGGGCAGACGAAGGAAGTATACAATTATATTTTAAAAAAACTTATTTTATTGCAGGGTACATAATTAATTGACTACAGTTAGTATCAGTATCTTTAAAATAATTGGTACTCTGTGAAGCAGTTGATGTTTGTGGCTGATTATTTACTTTTAGAAAATCAAAAAATTCATCAGTGACATTTCCTTCAACTGTTGGTAACGGAATTTCTGATTCAATGTGGTTTCCTTGATTTCCTGTTTGATCAAGTTCCTGTAATAATTTGTTTTGGCAGAATGCAGTTTCATCCTTAAACGGAGTAATTTCCAACCACCACAATTTAAATTTTGGGTTGGAAATTGTAGCCAACAGGTATGGTAGACTTTCAGGTTTTTTGATATCCATTATATAAAGCGCCTTTTAAGACCGCTTAATAAGCATTCCTTTAATTTTGACCAAAATCTGAGGTTTGTCATAGTTTCTAATGTAGTTGTAATTTTGAAAAGTATTGGCAAAACAGTAGGGCAGAGTGGGGTTGACTGGACCGCTTTTTTTAATTATTATAATTTACATTTTATAATACATCAGCCACTCTGCGATTTGTGAATATGTTAATAAAGCATTATATTACCGCAATACTATGCACTGAAATCAAAAACTCAACATGTTTTTGGAAAACTTATTTTTTTTTTAAACAGTGCTTGTGGACCACCTAACCTGACTAGTTAGGTTAATTGGACATACCACTGTCCATTTAGCCCCATCATCATTAATAAAAAATCAACAAATTTAACATGGATTATTTTATTAAAAATTAGCAAAATAAGAAATTATTGAACATTTAACTCAGAAAGATCATAGTTGAAGTAAATTAAATTATCATAACGACCTTTTAAATATTTAATAGGTGGAGGTAAACTACACACTATTTCTTCATACGTAATGAAACTGTGCTCTTCTTCCGAGTATTTAAATCGATTAGAAGGGTGTTGCCTTTTCAAAAAGGCAACATTGTATCCATTGTGAAGCTTATTAGTTATTTCAGCAGCGTAATTTCTACATGACTTTTTTCCATAAACTTTTAATATTAAGTAATCGCCTTTTTTATAATCCTCCGCTTGCTTGGAACCATTCACATTGTTGAATTCCTCATCTCCTTCCCATTCAGAAGAATCTTCATAGAGATGCTCCTCGCCTGATTCAGATGGGGATGACTGTAGGACCTTACGCACAACGGTTTTATTTTTTTCTGCTTTATTTTTTCATTTGCCCTTTTCTCAAGCTCATCCTTTATGGGTGTACTAGTTAAGATCATCGATTTTCCTTTTTTTCTTTTTGAAATTACCTTCCTAGGTAACGCTTTGGCAAATGGTCTTATAGTTTCGGGGAGAACAATTTGGTTTTGTAAACTACCACTAATACTGCTACTTTCTGCAGATAATGCACAGTTTGTTTCCATAGTTTTAGAAGATCCAAGCTGATCGTAATCGTCTGTCATTTCTGTTTCCATCTCATTATTATCTTTTGAGCAGCCAGGTTTATCAAAACTTGCACTTGAAACCGGGGCAACATTTTTTGAACAGACAGGATTTTCGTGAAAACTTGCAGTTGAAATTGATGCGGTTGATAAATCTATGTTCATGGGTGGATCAGAAATAGGCGTTTCGTTAAAATCCCTGTCTGTAACATAAGATGGCAGGAAATCAGCATCCGTAAATATATCATCGTTAAAGGGACATATGCCTGCCTTTCGAAAGCCACTATTTATGTTCTGCACATTAAATGCCTTTGGGAATGCATCCCCTACCAACTCAGCAACATCATAAATTGATATAACAGGGTGGTCGGTCATCCATCTATTACAAGCATCATTATAATATTTTTTAAACGGCCCAAAAACCGATAGATCCAATGGCTGTAGCCTGTGGCTACAATGCGGAGGAAAAGTGAATAATATTATGCCATTTTTATTAGCATAATCTAGGGCCTTAACATTCAGGTGGCTTTCATGGTTGTCCAGCAAAATTAACTTTGGATTTTCTTTGGTAGGTCGTTCATATTTTACAAAATTACTTAAAACATCCTCAAATAAGTCACCTTGCATCCAACCTGATTGTGTGGCGTTACCTGCACTTCCAACTGGTGCATTTTTCAGCATGTGGTCTTTAAAATGCTTGCGTGGGAATATAAGATATGGAGTAAGAGCTTTACCGGTACATCTAATTATACCACATAAAGTTACTAATGTGCCTCTTTCAGCAGAGGTAGTTTGCCCGACCTGTCTAGACCCTTTTGCTGCAATCACTTTAGGCGGTTTGTGAACAGTTAGGCACCCTAAAATAGATTGTTTTATGTATAATAAATAAATCATTTACAATAACAATTATAACAAACCTGTTTCATCCAAATTGAATATGTCCTGAGGTTCAATCTTATTTGTATCCAAAACTTCCTTCAAATTTTTGTAGAACATTGCAACATTGTGGCGATTGAAACTGGTGGCCCTACTTAAACTTGTTTGCTCTGGTGTCCTTAGCGAAAGCTTGTGCCGTTGTAGAAAAGATAATATCCATTCTTTTCCAGCCATCTTATCTGTGCTCCAATTTTCTAATCCTTTTCTTAAATAATTTTTGTTAGCGAGGGCAAATTCGTATGCAAGTTTACGAGACTCTTTGACAGTTAATCCGTAATTCATCATACTAGCTTGTTTCAGATACTGAGCAAGTATCTCCTCGTGATCACTTGAAAAAACTTTTAAATGTTCGTTTTTTGGGGCAAAATTAACCTGGTCAAGTCCCACATTTTCTACTTTAGTCTTGAACCGTATAAGTGTTGTTCGCGGTATGCCAAACGTTTTCGCTGCTTTACGAACTGTCATATTATTTTCTAACACTTCTCTTACAGCTAACCTTAAGGTTTCTTCAGAAAACGATCGATTTGTAGTAGTTCTCTTACGAACTCGAGGCATTTTTCAAAAATCTGAAACAAGCAAAACAATGGGGTTAAGTGGACCGGGTCCGATTAACCTAATCATTAGGTAGCCCGGATAGTGTGATACTGCATAGATATTTACATTTTTGTATCCACAATTTTTTATTTAAAATTTTTAAGGAAAAATGCGCATGAACAGAAACTTTATTAATATTATGTACCTACCCAATCGGTACAAAAATAATTTGAAGCCACTAGACGCGAAAATTTTTACCAATAATAACGACACAGAAGTAACTTTTCACCTTGAAATTCTTCGATCGACTGGACACAGGCAGAAACCAACAAAAAAACGATCTAAATCCTATGCATTAGATTCGGTATGCATCGGGGATGCTCGTGTGATGCCACACGCATAAAAATATTCCCGCGGATATTTAAATTTTAATGTGGACCAGTTAACCTGACGGTCCAGTCAACCCCACTCTACGCTACCTAACTGAGAAGTTTTTTCATTTTGCAAAATATCTATTGCGACTGCTACTGGTTTTGTAACAAGAACATATTCTTTTAAAAACATAAAATCTGCTTGTTGAAACACATCCAATTTTAATGCCTTACAAACTTCACCTAATTTTGATTCAATATTAATTAGTGCAATACAAGCATCATACATTGAATTCCAACGAGTAGGGCAAGGAACTTTCAACTTAATACCGCATATATTTTCTAATTCATCTGATGCCTTAGTAGACCTGCTTAATAAATTCCATAACGAATAAGCTTTTTAAAAAACAGCATCATGTATATTTTTATATCTTACGTTTTCAAAAGTTTTAACTGCATCCACAGTAATTACAAGGCTTGTTACCCCCCCCTACTATTACGATACAACAATTTAAGACCAATAATGTATTGTAACACAATGTCTCTCCGCGCTCTTACCTGCTTATAAATCTCTGGCACCAAATAGGGGTAGCTTTGGGAGTTTACGCTCGCGACCACTCAGTCGCAGATGGGAGTGGGTTCCAAAGAACAAATTACCTGAGTTTCCAGGATCCTAGGGCGCCACGCCGTTGTAGCTTCGTATTAATACTCCCCGTTGAAACGTGTAACGGCGAACCTAAATTGCTTATACAAGAAAGCAGAGATTCGACGCAGTAGCAAATAAAAGGCAGATTTCACTTGTGTATATATAATACCCACAACGGTTCTAACATATTCGATACAGTCTGTACATAAGGATTAATACCAGAAGGGCAAACCAGATAAACGTAACATAAAGGCTATTTAGCATAAACACATGTTACGGCAATTCGACGTTTGACTTTAATTAGGACCTCAATTTTTACTTAATGTAATCAAAATTTAATGACAAGAGTAATTAAGTAAATTTACCTCCCGACAAATAGTCCTTAAACGCTGTGTTCTGTACACGTCAAAAGAGAACCTTATGTATTCATAGCTCTATATTACCCACGTTCAATACCTGGTGTTTGTACTAATTAAACAGATCTGTGTAAGCGCACTACCAGAAGCCACATTGGCTTATAAATGAAACCGCTCGTGTGACAGTATTACCTCGTTCAAGTCACGGTAATACCAGAAATGGGTATTTAAATGTTAAACCTCAGTTAACGAATCTAACTAAGCAAGGACAAGTCCTCCCATAAAGTCAATTACAAATTCCAACTGAATTCCTAAACTATAACTATTTTTCAACGAGCTTGACCGTAGTAGAAAGATTTGATACACAAGTACTAATAAACAAGGCACATGAAATGCAACGATTAGCAAAAACGTTGCACTGAACGCAATTTAATTAAATTTAGTAATAGATTGTACAGCAACCTTGGGTCGACGAAAAACTGTGACCAGCTATCAAACCTTTTCCTGAAGCAACGGGTCCGTGGCCTAGTTTGACATCACCAGGATTCGATCCATTTAAATCGGAGCTGTCAAATGAATTTGACATGCCAAAGAGCAGGCCCCAAAGAAGAAGTCGGCTGCCTATTAAACCTCGTACAAAGCCCCGTACGAAGTCCCGTACGAAGTCTCCTATGTAGGAAGCTTCCAATTAGACAAGAATTAAACGAACAACACTACATACCAAGGATCAAGCAGAAATCACTGCGTAGCACTATTTAGCGAATTCCGATCCATGGAGACTTTCAAGCACTACAATTCATCACAAATAGGCACAAACGGCAAGAGGAAGCCCAATTTCTTGGCTCAAAATAAGCGGCTTACAATTCCACATTCCACAATTGGACGCCAAAACAGCAAGACAAAAGACAACACCCAAACAAACAATTTTCATGTTTCGTTACACGAGCGCCACCTATCTCAAGATGTCAGAGCTTGGAATCGAGATCTGCAATAATGCACTATGTTTTGCATAAAATCAGACGCTCCAAGTGTTCAAAAATTAGAATGTAACAGGCTAAGGGTATGAGAGCAACATTGAAAATGTAGAGGCAAAAGTACATAAGTGCTATCGCTATCAAAATCAGGTAAAGATTCAACATCTATATTATTCTGATTGTGTTACTCTGTTAATTCACTACTAATACTACCCTTAGATACAGAAAATGCAAATATGTTGAAAGCTTTACTAAAGTTGCTTGCGTTGTCTGTTACTGTTCCAGACATTTTGTTTAGATCTAAATTGTATTCCCTATGAACTTGACTTATTAATTCCGCAATTTTGTCAAATGTATGTGCAAATTTAAATCACCTACAGCTTAAAGCAAAAGATTTACGTTCAAAACTAGTACTATCGATTAAATGTGCTGTCATACCAAGATAGCTTTTATTATTAGTTCTCCAAATATCTGAAGTTGTACAAACGTATTTGGATTTATTTAATTCTTCTATTACAGCACCAACTGTTACAGATTTCTCCTCTTCTAATTTACCTTTTACCGTTTTTCGGTTGCAAGGTTTTTTTCCAGAGAGACCCTCTACTAGCCGAACAAACGCCGGCTTTTCGACTGCACAAATAGATCTCATTTCTTCAATTATGTAATCGAGGACGAGTTTGTCCACCTAGAAAAATTTTATATGAAAATATCAAACGAAGAGTGGAAATTCAAAAGGGTCTAAGTGCCAAAAAAATGAAGCTGAGATATTACATAAAGCATGTCTACAACATAAAATAAACTTAAAATCTTTCTCGAAAGAGTTTTATTAAATAAAGAAAACACGATCAAATGAAGTACATACGTTGTTACACATTTAAAGGAAAAACTGACAAGAAAACACTAACCTAAACACGGCAACCACTAGAAGGTCCTAAGTGCCAAGTATAACAAAACGTAAAAGGGGTTTATGTCCAGAAAAACCTTTTATTTTGATTCTGTTCTTTCTATGAGATCTTCATAAAACTGACTATATTTCAATGGTATATAGTCCATCATGTCTTTTAGATTCTGTAGCTTCTCTGCTGAAATCCGGCTTCTACAGTCGAGGGTCGGGCACCACTGCTAGTGAAATACCTGTTGACCTTTTTCCTTTTTTTAGAACATTACAAGTGGTCCATTGCTCGCCGAGATCAGCAAAGGTCTTCTTGGTTTTTACGGAGGTTTCTTGTCCTTGTTCAATTTAATCCAGGCTACTTGGGAAATTTGCAGTTTAGTCGTATTTAAATATTCGTTTGCCATTCTCTGAAAATCTTTGAAATCGTTTCTTTGCATGTGAACTACCTTAAACGGTCTCTGATGGCGTGCTTCTGCTATCATCTTTCCTATATTTTCGGGGGTGTAATTTTTTACAACGCGTTTTCTTCTTTCAATTTGGGCAAAATCCCTATCGCAGGGGAGATACGAATGACCACTAATCAGAAACTTTTGCTCGACCTGTTTGTAAATACCTTTAGAAACCAGGTAAATGAGCAACATTAAAATAATCTTATTCTTATTTTGCCCTATACAGTTATCACTCCAGATCACAAGTTTTTCTCGTTTAGGAAAATGTGGATGGGAGATGACCTTCAGCAGACAAGACGCTATTTCATTCCCACCCCTACCTGTGAGAGACTCATCCCATATGCACATAAATGCATCATCTGTATCGGATAGATGAACCCCACAGTTAAAACAGGACAACTGCCGACTATAAAACATATCTGAATGAGTCAGTGTCGGAATAAAAAGCACTTGTTCCAAATCAATTGAAATAGTATTGTCTTTACTATCAATAGTTTGTGAGTTTGCAATGTCGGTATTCATGGTGGTTCTCGCCTTTTGCGCCTTGCGCTGATGCTAATTCCAGGTAGTGTGTCTCTTGTTTTCTCTGTGGGTTGGTCAACGGAATAGATTTGATCTTATTTTGATACAGATCACACTTGGAACATGTATCTGACTTAGGCCGCCCAAATCGGAGATTTGGAAAGTCTTTTGAAACACTAGTGAGTAATACTTATAAGTAACCGTTGAATTTGGATATTCTTTCTTGTACGCCAAAAACATGCGATTTAGATTTAAATCTGGACTCAGGAATTGTTTTTGTGATTTTTCCCGGCAGTAATGATTTTCCTCGCGAGGAAAGCGCTGGATATGTTCCCTGACTTGCTGACGCAGTTCTGGCAAATACTTTTTTATTTTCGTCCCTTTACCACGTTGATCTGTGTACGTAGTTTGTCCCATTTTCTTTTTTTCGACAAGTACTTGCACCCTCTTATGGCTTAGTGCAAATATATTAGAAAAAGTTTTTCTACACACCTGTACATGTTCTCCACTACCATTAGGAACAGTATAAGTAACCGTACATTGGCGACGACTTTCTTCTGGTGTAATCATACGTGCCGTGTCTTCTGCGACTTATCTTTATAACTTGAATCAGTCCCAACAGAAAAGTACTCTGCTTATCGTGATTAGCAGCTTCATAATATTGACGGAATAATGAGTTTCTCTGGTTGAATGTTAAAGAGTGGCAGGCATATTTACAAGAACATGTTATCTGCAACAAAAGCGTAATATTTTTTTTTTTTTTTAGTTTATTGATACATTTACAATCTGTTACTAAAAGGAACATTTAGTAAATAGTTTGACAATATATGACATGAAGGAAGTTTTCCAATAAAAATTTCCTTAAAACTAGTACGCAGACAGTTTGGTTGATAACACTAGAACATTAAACAAAACGGTTTGGGAGGTCCATCGGTTTGAAACGTTTGAGCCTGGGTTCTTCGTCATCAGATTCCAGTAGGTGTTCAACTAATAGATTTGGATGGGCAGAAAGTCTATCGCGGTATCGGACACTACACTTACGTATCTCTTCGTCTACTGTTGAAATTCCTAAGTCATGTCGTATTATTTCGTTCGGAACGAACCATGGGGCGTTTACTAGAGATCGTAGCACTTTTGATTGAAAGCGTTTAATAATGTCTATATTTGTTCTACTAGCTGTACCCCATAGCTGTATGCCATAAGACCAAACCGGCCTAATAATTGCTTTATATAGTAGAATTTTGTTTTCTAATGATAACTGCGACTTGCGCCCTAAGAGCCAGTACATCTTACGGAATGACAATCCCAGCTGTTTCCTCTTTGTGAAAATGTGCTTTTTCCACGTAAGCCGCCTGTCCAGGTGAAGTCCTAAATATTTGGCGGAGTCATCTTGTGGTAGTTGCTTGTTATTTAGTACAACAGGCGGGCAGGTGTCTCTCCTTGTCGTAAAAGTAACCCGGACAGATTTGGATTCATTTATACCAATACGCCATTTTTTGAACCATAGTTATAAACTGTTTAAGTGTGCCTGCAGTTGGTTGGATGCAGAAAGCGGATCGGAGTGCGATGATAAGATTGCTGTATCATCAGCGAAGGTAGCAACTGTAATTATTGGTGAGACTGGTAAGTCAGCAGTATAGAGAAGATACAATAACGGCCTAGCACGCTTCCTTGTGGGACACCGGCTTGATCGGAAATAGAGAGGTATAAGAATTTCTACACTTAACCAGAAAGTATCGATTGGTGAGGTAAGACGCAAGTAACTCATAGTAGTCAGGTGGTAGTAGCTTTTTGATTTTGCATAGCAAGCCTTTGTGCCAGACCTTGTCAAAGGCCTGCGCAACATCTAAGAACACTGCTGCGCAGTATTTTTTATTTTGGAAGTCTTTTAAAATTGTGTCTACGACTCTGTGAATTTGCTCGATTGTGGCGTGTTTCCCTTCTGAAACCAAACTGATGATTAGGTAGGATGTTGTTCTCCTTAACAATAAACATTATTTTCTGAAGCAAGAGCTTTTCAAAAACTTTGGATAATACAGGGAGTAAACTTATTGGTCGGTAGGATGACAATTCATTACTTGGTTTACCTGGTTTGAGGATTGTTATGATTGTTGAGATTTTCCATTGAGCAGGGAAATACCGGAGTCTTAGTACAGCATTAAAAAGGTGGGTGATATATATATAACCTTTCTGCGGCAGTTCTTTGAGGACTCTTCCGTGATTAAGTCATAGCCAGGGGCTTTGTTAGAATTCAGATCCGTCAGAATTGTGGTCTTGACCTCATTTACTTTAAACGGTTTGATGGGTGGGCACATTTGAAAGGGTGCATCAAGGTATTGGAGAATTTCATCTTCTTCATTTTTAGATAGTTGCGAATCAAATGGACTAAACACCTCGGTTAAGTGCTTAGCAAAAGCAGAAGCCTTATCATGATCACTTCTTGCCCAGGGATTGTTACCTAGTCGTATTGGCGGTATGTGTTGCTGAGGTCTTTTCAATTTTTTTGTCGCTTTCCAAAGCGAATATTCAGTAGCTTGCGTAGCTGACAACCTCTTTAGGTAGTTTTGAATGGCGTCATTTTTTGTAGTGGAGAGAAGATTCTTGAGTTCAGTTGTCAGCTGATTGAGCTTCCTTTTATCATCTGGGTGTTTTGTAGTTTGCCACCTTCTGCGTTGCTTGCGCTTTTCTGCGATTTTCTTTTTGACTTCTATAGGGCAAATTGTCTTATATCATTTATCTTTTTTTGCGGCGTTGACTCCCAGGCAGCTTGTTGAATTGTTTGATTAAAGTTTTCCAATGCTAGCACTATTTCTTCTTTTGTTTTTAGAGATACATCGATTGATAGTGTTTCATCAATTATGTCTCTATATTTAGACCAGTCAGTGAGTCTGCTGCTAAGGGAAGGATGATTCTCATTATGAAGCACTTGAGTGTATAGTGTTACTAGTATTGGTGAGTGCTCGGATGATAGGTCCAGGCATGATTTGGCTTTAAAATAATTTGGATTGATTCCCTTTATAATGCAAAAGTCTAGTAGGTCAGGTATTTTTGCGAGATCTGATGGCCAGTATGTGGGTTCGCCTGTGGATAGGCAGTGCAGTCCATTATTAGTTATTGCCTTTAGCAATTCTCTACCTTTAGCAGTGGTCAGTCTTGAGCCCAATACTCGTGTTTGGAGTTGAAATCTCCTCCTGAAATAAACCGGTTACCCAATGTCTGAAAATATTCTTCGAATTGCTCCTTCTTGATATTGTGCCTTGGAGGGCAGTAAGCCGCCGATATGTTAATTGATCCTTGCCAATCTGTGATCGTAATCGTAGTAGCTTGAAGATGTTGTGTATTGAATTTGGGGAGCTCGTAATGTTTAATACTGTTTTTAACTATAATTGCTGAACCTGCATGCGCAGTACCATCCGGGTGCTGCGTAGCATATATAGTGTAACCATTAATATTTAAATAGCTTCTGTCTGTGTAGTGTGATTCTGATATTAGCATAATGTCTATTGAGTGATTTGTAAGGAAAGTAGTTAATTCATCTTTATGTTTTGTCAAGCCATTGGCATTCCATACCGCCAATTTAAGCTGTAGACCCATGGTTAGGTTTGGAGACGACGATAGTAAGAAGATTTAATAGAGTTCCCATCTGTTCCATTAGTGTTTTTAACATTTTCTTTAACTCAGAGAAATCGTTAGACTCGTTAAGCATTGTAGGTTGTTGTTGTTGCTGCTGATTAATGTTACTGTAAGCTTGGTTGAAAGAGCCGCTAACTACTTGAGCATGAGTGCGATTTTGTTGCTGCATATGCGATGATGATTGTCCTATATTTGGTAGTTGTTTAAGTCGTAGTGGTGGAAAAATTTTATGCTGCAGTTCTTTGTAGACTTGACAGCCCCTGTAATTGGCAGGATGGTTGCCATTACAGTTAACACATCTGACATCGTTATTTTTTTCCTTGCGTTGACACTGAGCTGTTAGATGATTTCCAGTGCATTTCACACATCTCGGGGGCCTGCTGCAGAAATTTTTAGTGTGGCCATGCCGTTGACATCTCGCACATTGCGGCAGTTCCGGCTTTGCAATAGGTGGTTCGAATTTTATTATCGAGTGGGCTAGCTTGGTAATGGTGTAAATAAATGTCTTTATTGTTGTCAGCTGGCTTTATTTCAACAAAAAACATGGGCAATGGTATTTTAGTAATTCTTTGTCGGATATTAGCAATGTTCATAACTGTGTGTCCGGATGCCTTGAGCTCTTCTTTTATTTCCTTAACGTCGGTTGAAGGGTGAAGGTTTTTTAGAACTACCCTGAAGTTTCTTTCGTCTTTTCTTTTATATGTGTGGAATTCAGTATTTTTTTCTTTTAGGGCCTTAATTATGATCGTGTAATGTTCAGTAGTTTTGGGTAAAATTTTTACCTCATCGTTATTTAGTATTTTAATTTCGTAGTTCTCTTTTGCTATTGATTCTAAAAGTTTGACCAGTGGTTGGATAGCCTTGACGCCCGATACGTAAATTGGTGGTGGTTTGAGTTCCTTTTTATCTGTGCTTTGACTGCCGTTTTCTGCTACATTTGATTCTTTTTCGCTCAGGACATCAAATTTATTAGTGGGGTTTAGCCAGTAATCCGTATTTTTACTTTGTTTGGCTTGACTTTGCATTTTGTCATTATTGCGTGGTCGTTTCTTATTTTCAACTACATGCCATTCATCGTCTTGCGATTGTGAAGTTGTAGGTGTGTGATAATAAGCTAAATTATTTCCATAAAGCTGTCCTGTATTTTGTGATTGCGGAGTATTATTTACTGTTAGATTTGGGTAGAAATTATTTAATGGCAATTGCTGCCCGAACTGATAATTTGGTTGCGGATATTGATACTGATAATTCTGATCTATTTGCATAGCAACCTGTTGTGAGTTTTGTGTAGGCGTAGTTTGATTGAAAAAAGCCATAATAGTTTGGATTTATAGCACTTACAGTCAATTAGCTGATTAGGAAAATATATCTGCACACTTAACCTCGACCGTGAGGTCGCACTTTATCTTTGTCGCCCGATGTACGCGCGCTTAGTTGAACCTTACGCTACGGAAATCAAACGACAACTAAAAGCGTAATATAAGTCGTGTTTTCTGGTATATTGTAAGGTTATATTGCTTACCTCATGTTCAGGTGGATTTTTAGCCGACACGAAGACATTCTTATAATTTGTATGTTGCAAACCACTACTTCTGCATCTTTTCCTTTCTTTTGTAATACTCTCAGTACCTTTTTGGCGTCTTTTTGTTGCAATATTTCCGCCTTGTACATTGCTACGCGCATCCATTTTGTATACTAACCATGTTAAGAATGTGGCACCTAGACCCTTTTTAACGTACAATAGGTGTTGGCGCTTCGACCGTGCGCAGCTTTTGACGTCACAAAATGATAACTTGCTGACGCGTAAGGCACATAGACCGTTTTGTATGCTGTTGGCCTTGGCACATAGACCCCGAAACAAGTGATACCTGAAATTTGCTGGAGGTGGCACTTAGACCCTTTTGAATTTCCACTCTTCAAACGTGTAAGATGTAAGGAACATTAAACTTACATTTTATATTATCTAAATAAATTATGGTTAATGTTTGAAGCACAAATCCCCTGTTTTATTAATTTAAGATTTTAGAGGCTATAATTTTATTTTTACAATGTAATCAAAGGTTGATTACAAAACTATTTAGGTTATATTTGACCTTTGTGGTTAATTTGAAGCATTAAATGTGGTAGGTACAATATTTTTGTCATCATATTATGATGCGGTCTTTCAAAAATCGTTATTACAATACCATTGCTGTAATAAATTTTGACATAAAACAAACAATCAAAAATCAGATCTAGGCAAGCTAGAAAGTTAATGGAAGGTGAAACAGTCTAATTTTTCTTCAAACAATTAACAAAGATTGTCCAATTTATTAATAGAACGTCAAAATTGAAAATTTTTGATCATTTTGTTGCAAATTTCATGAAAGTAGATAGAATGTACGATATTTCAGATATTTGTATCGTAAATAACTATTACGCACCGATTTTTTTGTAACAGCTTGTTGAAAAATGCTGGTCTTAGTGGCCTGGTTCAAATTATTTGTCGAAGAATTTTCGATTTTAGTTTTCTTTGCATTTTCTTTGTGTCGAATTTGCTAAATGTTGTTGGGTGTTTTCGCTACAGAAATTAAAAATTATATATTACTTTAACAAAAACCCTAGAAATTTCTGTTTAAAAATTGAATTATTAAATTTAAAATAGTATTATTAATTATAAATGAAATTATTAGAAATGATTTCAATTATTTGCATTTATTATTCAATTATAAAATTAACAGATTAACATGTACCTTGAGATGACGAATAAAATTTCCTGTAGAAGTCACTTGGCCTTGTATTGTAGTAGGACAGTTTAGACACTGAGTCACTATCTTGTTGTCGCATTTTGATAAAATTTTATAAAAATTACCGTTCAAAATATATGGTAACTCCATTAATTCGCTTTCGTCACTCATCATAGCTCTAACAAACAATAAGGGCCGGTTGCAGAAAGCAATGTTAAGTCTGGTGTTAGCTAACGCGACGTCAAAGTGAACAAAAACGAATCAAATCTCAAATGCTTATGGTAATTAATACATTAGTAAACAAAATTTGATGCGATTTTGTTCACTTTGACGCGATGTTAGCTAACACCAGACTTAACATTGCTTTCTGCAACCGGCCCTAAGTGTACTACTCGTATTCACAAATGTTGAAGAACTGAAGGAGTTGCCGTGCCTTTTACATCTAACCCCTACTTTTTCAAGAATAAACCAGAAATTAAGTTCCAGAAATATCTAATACCAACAAGTACCTACCTTTAAAAGTTTTAAAAGTGAGATGCAAGTTTTACCTTAATACCTGTCAACTGTCGATCACCTGATGCCATCATCTATTGTTAAGTAGCTTAGTCTAATCTCTACTACTTTATAAGTTTATGATTTATGACTTCCTGCTTACTATAATTCTTACTTATTTTAACCAAAAGGTAAATAATTTCAGAAATTCTGGGAAACATTAATAAAGGCAAAAATGCAGCCTTCTCAAAAAATTGTTATGAGTTTTAAAATTTCATAGTGGATCTTTGAATCTGAACAAGAAAGATTTATTAAAATATGACCTAGATACAGATACTAGATCCTAGTATAGGAAAATACCTAGATCCGGATACTAGATCCATATGGTGGATCTAGATCGTGGATCTAGATACTACCCAACACTGCTCACTGGAATGAAATCATTAATATAACTGTGTCGTCAGCGTAAATGTGAACACTATAACATAAGGGAGTTTTTGCCAGGCTACTCGTGTAACTCATATAGAGGTTCTTAAGTAGAATCTTGAGGAACGCCACTAACTAATTGCAATGCTGCAGTTGTTTGATTTAATGACAATACCCTCTATTTGCTAAATAGTTTTTAAAGAGTTTTACGATAAATTGGGCGAAATTTATATAATTTAAAATACTAAGTAACATATAACAGTAAAGTTCGGGCACTTCATTCCATGTTCCACATGGCCTGAGAGAGGGCGAGTTAGGGTCGCCGAAATATCTCTTTCCGAAACGAAATCTGACACACGTTAACGGCGTACTGGGTGATGTGGTTAGCATCATAGTATAAGGAATACCAGGTGTTACGCTCCGCAGAATGTGGGCGGACCTCAAATTCAACCAATAACTGGGCCTGCAAAGGGCGCGAATTTTAAATGGAGATTCGTAAAGGAAAATAAAAGGGCAGTTGTAGTAGCATACAAAAAGTTCATAACATTATACTAGTAATATTTTTCATTTTTTTTGCCTTTTGATGTACGAGTACATGCAATGACCTCCTTTGGAAGTACATTGTTAGTTATTCCACATACAATTTCTGTCAATCGATCACAAATTGTGTCCCCTGTATCAAAAAAGTCCCCATGAAAAATCCGAAATTGGTCGTTCATTACTTCGGCAGCTTTGAAGAATTCTGCTGAAGGACGAATTTAATGTCCTCTTGATATAAATGACAGCCAGCCATCGCATGGAGGCTAAACAATAGGAACAAGCATCCAAGCAAAATGTGTCCACAGCATGCGTCAGCGTTATTTGCGTCGCCTGCTACAGCAACCATGGTTACACCATGATCGCGGCCATGATGGATTTCCTGAACAGGCCCATCGGGGATTGGTTGACATCTCCCCTCTACTTTCTGAACGAATGCCTATCCCGGGAGCGTTTCACCTTGTAGTCTTTACACCATGGTTAGCATCACGTCTTCGACGACTGCCTTACTTTCCCTACTTCCACATCTGTGGTTTCGGTATCCAATTTTTAAAGCGACTGGGTGGGCCGCCCGCCAGTTGCCAGAGATGGGGATTGAGCCTCGTACCGTGGCACCGCAGCCTGACGCCCTAACCGCTCGGCCACGCTGGCGACCCGTAACATATAATTAATAGTGTCAAAAGCTTTAGAGTAATCTAGCAAAACTAACACTGTAATTTCATTCCTCCAACAGCTCGAGAAGTATCGTCAGTAATCTGCAGAAGTGCAGCTATATCCTTGCTTTTAAATCCAGATTGCATCTCCGGCAGTATATTATCCAGTGTGTCTACTTAAGTTGGCGCCATATGGAAACTTTGTTATAAGTTTTACGAAAAAAAGTAATTCTTTATAAAAATCTCTGCTTTCGAAAACAATAATATTCAGCTATTCACATTGGACATCGTATGTATAGACGACCACCACCACGACCACCACTACGACCACTACGACGACGACTACTACTACTACTACTACTACTACTACTACTACTACTACTACTACTACTACTACTACTACTACTATAATAATAATGTAAAAAATAACATAGAATGCTAAATATACACGTTTATAGGTAGTACAAAACACAAAAAATATACAAACATGTAAGAATTCAAATCAAATCCTGGTCAAGTAGAACCAAGTAAGTTAAATGGACAATTGGAACACACTGATATCTCGTATCTGTTTCTGGAGCACAGCAGCAGTTGGGTTTTATCATATACCTTGTAGAAGTTCAAAATTCGTAGGATTCTGTTCACTATCCTGTATGTTTGAGGTATTGGAAATATAAGGGGAATTGGGGGTTACGGTAACTAATGAGGGATAATGTGGTGGACCATGCTGGATTTGGTTTTTGTTAGTTTTTTTTTGAGTGGTGGACATGGAGTGAGTTGTGAGTTGGGATTTGGTGTGCAGAAGGGGAAAACAGATTTTTATTAGATATACTTGGAGTACTACTACATGGATGGGAAGCTGTTGGATACAAAGAGGGATTAACGGTGTTTTCATTATTTGTGGTTCGAATATGAAATATTGAAGGTGGAGTACAGTTGTGGCAACCATTTGTGGTGGATGCAGGGTAAGATGGAATATTATGTAAAGGGGATGGAATGTTAGAAGAAGAAGATGGAGAGTCAATTAGAAAATGGGGCAGAATCTAGAGAAACCGGATTTGAATTTTCATGGGCATTCAAGGAGTATAACGGATTGACAGAAAAAAATGTTTTTGCTACTACTGGCTTGGGTGCTGGAGGGACGGCAATACTTTTCCGTCTAGTGCGGCTTACGTCTGTGAAATCTTCAGATTCTGTACTGCTTAAATCCGATTTGTCAAGCAACTCCGATATTTTTTTATTGGCAATGTCGTAAAAAGCTAAAACACGTATAATAAATCGATATGTGTTGCAGATGTATCAGATGCAGATAAGAATATGCGGAAAACCTACATACTCACCATATTTTCTAAGAGCATTATCTCCGTGACGAAACAATCTAATAGTGCACTGAAGCCACCGATCGTTTTTTGGGAGTTCTCTCCCACATTTTGTGGCATCTTTTAGTGGCTAGTAACATTGTTTATCATTTATCAGCCACCCTTCGGCAATTGCAGACAGGGTATTTAAAGGAAGAAATTCAGCAAGAACATGCATCTAAGATTATAAGAAAGTAGCAAGTACATCCAAAACACTAGTTCTCAATTAATACATATAATTATAATAATAATTACAGGAAATTAATAGATATAATAAATACAATTTTGTAACAAAATGCAACTAATAATTATACAGCACATCTACTGAGTGTCAATAAATATCGTTGGTCGCTACTTACAGAACGTGTGGTACTTATTAAGACTGAAAAATTCCATAGTATTGCTTAAATAATCAAAATGTGAATCGTTTACTTCAATGCAAGCATATAATTGCTTGTCTGATGCATTTTCAATTTGTTGTACTAACGTTTTTAGAAGCTGGGATTTGTATGCCATTAAAAATACATAAGGTTATCGGATTTTTCTTAAATAAAAAAGTTGTTAGAAGCTCCTACGTTTTGTTTTGAATGAAAGATATTGAATTTATTAGTATCTTGCATTATATATTCTAAAATTCGTGAAGACGTGGCATAATTCAGTAACTATTTTCACTGATCGGTATCTTATAACATTTATGTTTTATTTTTTGTAACGACACTTTTTCTGATTGTTGGCTTAAATTTGAGACTAAGCTAATTCCCAGCAATCTACTGTCACAAGGTTCAGTAAAATATTTTTTGTAGTTTGAAAAACGTGCCCTATTAAACAAGTTTCATGATTTGCTGCGTCAGTTAAAACATATTCAAACGAGAAGTATTTGTTATTTTCCAATAAAATGCAATCATCGGACGAATTTCCACAAAAATAAAGTTTTTTGTAGATAAACGTTTTATAAGCAAATTGTGATGGTTTTTTAAATACCTTTACATGACAGTTTGGAAGAAAACATTTCGTTTCCTTGTACAGTTCGGTAATTTTTCTAAAATTTGGGGATTCTGTTACACGATTATATATCTGCTCTAGCGGTTTTTCGTGTTTTCGTAACATTTTTTAATTTGCTTCATGAAATTGTCAAACGGAAAAGCACTAAACGAATCTAAAGCTCTACGTCATCAGCCAAGTGTATAAAATTATGTACGTTATATGACACTTGAGCTTTTCCATACAAGGTACTAAAACATTTACAAAATAGTTAGCAATTGCTTTGCATATAAAACGTAATCTTTATGTAGTGTTTGATTTAACAATATTTTTATTTGGCAAGAAAGCGTCAAAAAATGGTAATACGTTTGTTCTTTCAACACACCTTTTGCCACGTACCGACGCCAAGAGCTGCTGCGGACCTGCACGAAGTAAGCGTTTGTGTTCATTACAATCGGATGTCTTTTGTGGATAGAAAATTTTTAATTTTTTAATCTCCAACCGACTCTTAAGACACCATCCTGATCTAAAAATGGATTCAGCTAATAATGCGGCTTTTGGACTGGAGGGAATTTTCTGTGTTGAGTTTACGAATTTCCTCAGAAAATGAAGTTTGTTGCTAGGCCTTTATGAGAGCTTTAAACGCATACTCTAATTCGCTAACCGAAAGGTTATCATATCTTTTAGCCGTATTTGTTCGTTTTGCCTGGCAGTTAGTTGTAAACCGAAATATTCACGCTGTGACGCTTTCGCAACGTCGAGGATCTATCGAAGGAAAATTCTACTGCCGCTTGAGAAACGAATGCCCAAGTATCTTTGCGGGTAGCTCGAGAATTTTGTTAGTTTTTGGAACTTGTTTAGGCCAATTTTAGAACTCTTGACCAGCCAATTCGGACCGTGCCACCATAACTCGAGACTTTGAATATCTATTGGTTTCACTCCACGTGACAAAATGTCCGCTGGATTATCCTTACTGCGTACATGACGCCACGTATCATCACTCGTCAATTCCTGGATTTCGGCCACTCTGTTACAAACGTTTTTAGCGTATTTGAAGGAACTTTTAGCCAGCCAAGGACTATTGTAGAATCGGTCCAAAAAACGCGATCGTCGAATTTTACTCGGGGAGCTTTGGCAACCTTGTTCCCGAGCCATGACAATAATAGCGCGCCTGATAATTCTATCCGCGGCAGGGTGAAGGTTTTGAGCGGTGTTACCTTGGTTTTTGCGCAAAGCAAGTTTACAAAACATTGTCGTTTTGGTCGGTAGTCCGCAAGTAGATGCATTCGCCGTAAGTTTTTGTAGAGGCATCTGCAAGTTCGTGTACTTCGACTCGTTGAAGATTTTCGCATAAAGCATGACGATTTATTTGAAGGAAATTTATTTGCGGCAACTCATTTCTAAAATCGCACCAAAACGAATGCGTGTGCAATGGCAACCCCTCATCCTAGGACACCTTTTCTAGCCATAATTGCTGAAATAAGAATTTGACAGTTACAACGAACGGACCTAGCAGCCCGAGGGGATCGAAGACCTGCGAAATGCTCGAAAGGATTTATTATTTTATTTATCGGGGCCTCTCTTATACATTAATTCATCAGTAGTCGCACACCAAGTGAGACCCAAAGTCTTAGCGTTTGCGTTGACGCCAAGCTCTAATACTTTTACCGATGAGTAGTCTTCAACTACGTGTTTTAAAACTTCACGTTCGTTTGAATAAAATTTCCGCAATTCAAAACATCCCTGTCCTAAAATATTAGACACCTCCTTAACAATTGCAGCATCTTCTTCCGCGGAGTCCGAACCCGTAAGGAGATCATCCCTTTTGTCCCTTTTGACAATCTCGGCGAACTTTGGGCGTTCGTTTTTGTTTTGTTTGGCCAACTCATACAAGCACCGCATTGTGAGGAATGAAGCTGCGGTGGTGCCATATGTGAGTGTTCAATTCGAAAGTGTCAAGCGTTTTTCGGGACTGGCACGCCACAAAATTCGTTGCAAGCACCGCTGTTCTGCCGCTATTAGCAACTGCCGTTACATTTTTGCAACGTCGCGCGAAATTACATATATATGTTGACGGAACCGCAACAAAATTGACATGAGATCGCTCTGAATGGATGGCCCGGTCATTTGTAGGTGATTCAGGGAATAACCGCTGTTTGAAGGGGCCGAGGCGTCAAAGACCACGCGTAACTTGGTGGTGAGACTACTTTTCCGTAAAACACCTGCATGCGGCATGTAGTATGCCATTGCTTCGGAATTTTTGGGTTCGATTTTTTGCATATGTCGCAACTCCAGATATTCGTTTCTAATTGCTTTGTAATTTCGGGTTTCCATCGTAGTCTCCGTTCCAGTGACAAAAACCAGCCTGGGTGTATGAATCACCCATTTTTTCTACAGTTTTTAAACGGTAGTGCTGCGATAAACCTCTCATCAACCGCGCGTTTTGTATTGGCCACGAAATGCGCTTCGCAGCTCATTTCTTCTTGAGAGAGTGGCTTTGTCGGACTGCACTTCTCAAGCTCACAAAACCGAACGAGTTGAGTTTGAATGTCAGTTTGGTGACTGAGATAACACGAAACCATTGAGGGTTTGTTTTTATCTGGGAGATGTGCCATGGGACTGGACACGATCCAGCCGAAACGTGTCTTCTGGATGTTATATAACCCTTTTGCGAACGGTTATTACAATTAGTAAATTGGATATCTACCCTATTGCTTAGTTAACAGAATTAGTATCGAGAATAATGTATTAAACACTTACCTTGTTGCTTTTGAATTACTTTCAAAATTGACATAACTCACTTATGAAAATATATGATTGAAATTATGTCACTTGACTATTATTTAAAATTACCTCGGCTAGTCAGTTTATTGACAAATAAGAATCTATCTTCCTCAGCTAAATGAGTAAAGGTTAAAATAATGAATCTCTTTATAATTGAATACTGAATTACAAAATTATTATTGTTTTGACTTCTTTTTCAATCACACTCTTTAGTACTTGAATAGAACCTTCGTTTAAGTTAAATTGTATTATTATGCTTGGTTGTGACATTACAATCAATCAAAACTAAATGTTGCCAAATTATTTAATTAAATTACTTTTTCCAAATTGAGGTTAAAATTAATTACAGATACCTAGACCAAAATGATATAATTTCTACTTATGATGGCCGAAAACGTAGAATACCCGAATCAAAGCAAATTTAGAAAACTTCGTGACATTCCGCCCTTTTGCTAATAAGGGCGTTGAATTAATTAATCACCATTGGGTAGGTCTCTCAGTCGGAGTTAATTTGGTTCAGACATATATACACTATGAGACCAGCAAACAAACACCAGGATAATTTTAGACAGTTTAATTATAGTTCAAAATCTATTTACAAACATAGGCTTTATCCAATGAAACAAAATAAAATGTATTTTACAATAAAATTGGTTGGTATACGAGACGTCCTGTTGCGAACACCCAGCGTCACTGCAACCCGTCATACATCCGTGCGTTTGTGGCCCTACAGTGTGAGCCCTGGTAGATCGACGGGACGCCACTGGTCAGGAAATCGGGCCGTCGAAATTAGTCTCAGGGATGCCAACCGTTAAACTTGAATCTCGGTCACAATGTCAAAGGCACGGGTAACTGAAAATATAGTTAATTCGGCTATGTCAGGGTTATTTACTTACAACACCGGGTCGTGCGGGAGATTCGGCAAGCCCCCTGTGAAGTTGGTGTTGTGTTTGTGCGGGGTGTGAAAGAATGAGAAGTCGACGGTGGATTCCACCTAGGGTTCAGCTTCGAGTCGAGAGCGGACGTCGGGAAAACGTCCGCACAGCGCTTGCCCTCCGGGGATGCTGTAGGATCTTGGTTGATCGGTGAGTAAATCTCTGTAGTCAACAAATATTAAAAGCAACTTTAAACGGCCTCTAAGATTAGCGATGTGCCGGGCCACAATAATGTGTAATCTGACACGGCCAGGTCGGATATAGTTACGCTATTTAGCTGCCTTAATTATTACGAGAAGCATGCGAAACGGCCTCGTGAACGAGTCTTCGCCTCCAACATGTCTTCCAGGAAATTGTTACAACTATTTGTTGACGGAGCTTGGGCTAAAAATTTAGGCTGAATTCAGGTTATAATATTATATATGGCAAACCAGCGAAGCGGTCCTCAATAAAGGTCGTCGCCTCCAGGAACTGGCTTTCAGGACGAGGAATCGTTCGGGTTTTAGCTAGAAACACGGCCTCCTAGTTTGGAGTCTTCGGTTCGACTTAGCTATAGGGAAACTCCGGATGCAGGATTTCAAAGCGTGAGGGAAGAATTATCTCTAAAATGAGCTCCGTGCTTACTTTTATATGCTTCGTGTCGTGTTATCGAGGCCGCCACCACGGCCATCATCTGGTGGGGGCGAGCGACGCGCGGATTGTTTGTAATTATCGGCGCAGGCTGAACTGGCGTCTGCTTATCTCTCCCTCGGACGTCGGCAAGAAGCGATAATGCTTGAAGGGGCGAAGTGCAAATTTAATTAATTATTTAATGTCTGTATATTGAAAATTTAAACGAGGCAAGCGTTACACATGCCCGTCTCTTCGGAGGAGACCGCTGCTCCGTGGGCCTCTTCTTCTAGGAGGATGATTCTACACTGGAGAAATCACCTGGAGCGTCTACAGGACAGACGTGGGAGTTGCGGTATCAATCTCCCTGGTACCCCAGGTGCCTGGACGGTTGTAGAAATTGAATTTTTTTTGCGCTCTTTACTTTGCCTCCTACTGGATTTAAATCATGCCCAACTGGAGGGCATCTTTCCTCTTCAGGCGCAGCCGTTGTCCTGAGGGCGTGAGGATACGGACGGTCCGTTGTCTCCGGCGTCGCCGTCGCGACGCTGTAGCTGGAGGAACCTGGGCTCGAGATTCGTTGAGGGAAGGACGTTAGCAGCTCGGGAAGCATTTCAGGCGGAAGCTCGGGTTCTGGCAGCTTTAACTCCTGCAGTTCGGCTAACACTTCCGCAATATCGTCGCCTTCTACGAGATGCAACACGGCTTCTTCCACGGGCGTCTCGGGGAGCTTCTCAGGTCGGAGCTCTGCCGGAGTCGCCGTTTGTTTCCACCAGGGGCCGCACTTGGTGAGGAAAATTTTCATGGTGGGCGACGCTGTCGAGTGCGTCCTCGGCGTGATCGGCTCGCCGGGGGTGGACGGCGGAGCTTGGACCTCCATCTTCGCTGGAGCTGCGGCTGAGCTCTTCGAAGACTCGCCGAACAGCCGCTTGAATTGCAGGGCCAATTGTTGTATGACCGCCTCTTGCCCGGGGTGGAGCTTTGAGATCTTCACCAGCAGACCTTCTCTGGGTTGTTCAGCATCTAGTGGACTGTGCGTTTTCCTCTCCGGCGTAGCTGGCAGAGGGGACAGCATGGCTGGGACTGGACTCCATCGAGGCAGCGGAGACCATCGGGAATTCGAAGGCGTCTCCGTTTTCCTCTTGACTGGAGGCATCTTGTCTGCACTCGAGTATGACTTGAGTATGGGTGCCGGAGTCTGGAATGAATTCTTATATCATTGTTTCCGGGCTTATTATCCTTTCCGGTTCCGTGTATCGTAGGTGGAGGGAGAGGCACGTGGACACCTTGAACTGCAGGCGTCTGAAAAATGGATTTTTGAAAATATTATCAGGCCAGGTGTAGGAACGATTTTGCAAGATATTTTCGAGCAGGTGGGCTAGAAGGTTACTGGAAGGCCTTCTTGATGTCTTTTACGTGGGCTCGGCCGACTTCCCTTCCGGTCTGGGGGTTGCTTAACTCCACAATAACAGGCGAAATTATCCTCTTAATAATATAGGGCCCGGCGTACTTGGCCGCTAGCTTCGCGGAAATCCCTTGGACGGCGTCGGAGAGGACTCGGTCTCGTTTGAATACTCGGTGGCCTATCTGGGGACGGTACTCACTCCTTCTCAGGTTGTAGTGATGACTTTGTCGTGCGTAGGCCTTGGCGAGATTGTTTCGCACGATTTCTACTACATCTTCCAACTTTTTAAGTTGCTCACGGTACAGCCCTGGACTTGGAGTTTCTTCGTCGGGATCGAGGCCTGAATCGGTTGCTTCGCGTAATGGCCGGGGCGGTAGCATCTGTCGTCCGAGATTTAGGAGGGCTGGTGTGAATCCTGTCGATTCATGCTTGGAGGTGTTGAGGGCGAACATCACCTCCGGAAGCCAGGCGTCCCACTGGTTCTGCTTCCCTCGGGCCAACTGCGCAATTATGGTGCCCACGACTTTATTGGCCCTCTCCACAGGGTTGGCCTGTGGAGTCTATGGCGGCGTCAATCGATGCTGGTTGCCATACTCTGCGGCCAATGCTTTAAAAATTTTACTTTAAATTGTGGTCCATTATCTGAAAGATCGTTCTTGGGGTACCAAACCGATAAATGATCCTTTCTTTCAGGGCCTGGCTCACGGTTTTTGCGGTAGCGGAACGTATGGGCTGCACCTCGATCCATTTTGCAAATCGGTCCTGGATGACAAAAGCCATACGTTGCCCTTCGAGGACCTGGTGAGGGGGTCGATCAAATCCGTGCTGACGACTTCCCATGGACCTCGGACTCGAGACCAGGATATTTTCCCGGCAGGTTGCTGTTGCTGATGTTTATACTGTTGGCATACTGAACATGAGCGTACGTATTTATTAACATCTTTCTGCATCCTAGGCCAGTAATACAGTTTATGAATTCTAGCCGTCGTCTTGGTTACTCCCAGGTGTCCTACAGTGGGTTCGTCATGGAATTCTTGTAATACTTGACGTCTCTGGGGCTTAGGGACGCATAGCTTCCATACGGGCTGGAAACCCTCGGCGAAGTCTTCGCCTACATTTGGAAAGCTTCGATAGAGGTTTCAATTTTGCAGTTCCCAAGCGTCAAATGTTGCTGGGTCACTTTGCACTAGGTGGGACATTTTTCGGATCCAGGAACATGGGGCAGCTGGCTCCTGGACGGCCATGGGGGAAAGGTTGTCCTCGGGGCTTCTTGGAGCTCTGGACAGAGCATCAGCCACATGGTTTAGAGCTCCTGTACGATACTGGACTTCAAAGTTGAAGCTCCAGGGCCCACCGGGCTGAAGGGTTTAGAAGGTTCCGTAGCCACTTTAAGCTACGGTGGTCGGTCACTACTTTGAAGTGGTAGCCTTCGATATAGCCTTTGAACTTTTTCACTGCAAAGAGCACTGCGAGGCATTCCAACTCGGCGGAGTATTTTGTTTCCACCGAGGTCAAGGATCGGCTAGCGTAGGCGATGACCCTTTCCTGTTTCTCCAAGACCTGCGTGAGGACGGCTCCTAGTCCGGTGGTGCTAGCGTCTGTCTGGAAGACGAACGGAACGGAGAAATCCGGGCATACAAGAATCGGGGCTGAAGTTAGGGCTCTCTTCAGCCCTTCCAAGGCTTCTTGTTGTCTCTCCGTCCACTTAAATTTGGCACCTTTCCGGAGTTCATTCAGGGGGGATGCTATTTGGACGAACCCGGGGATAAATTTCCTATACCAGGAAGCCATACCTAGGAAGGCGCCGTACAGCCTTTGGTGTCTGGGGGTTGTCCATCTTCAGGATGGCCTCCACCTTCGCTGGATCCGTTTGTATTCCGTCTTCGTTGACGACGTGCCCCAGGTATTTCAATTCGGGCTGACAGAAATTACACTTCTCTGGGTGAAGTTGAAGGCCGGTGGTCCGCAGTCTTTGGAATACCTTCTGCAGGTGCTTTAGATGATCCTGGAACGTCCGGCTGACGACGATGATGTCGTCCAGATAGCAGAAGGCGTGTGGCTCGAGCTCTGGACTAATGATCTTGTCCAAAAACCGCTGAAACGTGGCCGGCTCCGTCTGAAGGCCGAAGGGTAAGACCTTGAACTGGTATAATCCCCTCCCGGGGACGGTGAAGGCTGATATGGGGCGGCTTTCCATGGCAAGCGGGATTTGCCAGTACCCGTGCTTCAAATCGAGGGTACCTGGCCCCACGAAGCTTGTTGAGTATGCCATCGATGAAGGGCAGAGGGTAGGCGTCGGAACAGGTGGCCTCGTTCACCTTCCTAAAATCGATGCAGAAACGGTACTGACCTGAAGGTTTCTTCACCAAAACCACCGGGGAGCTAAACGAGCTGTTGGAGGGCTCGATGATCCCGTCTGCCAACATTTTGTCGACCTCTTCGTCAATGATGCATTGCATCGCCGGGTTGCGCGGGTAGTACCGCTGTTTGATGGGCCCCATGCCCTCCTTCAGGGAGATCCGGTGTTCCACTAGGGTCGTAGGGCCACCAGCGCACAGTGGGTCGCTTTTAGAAATTTCTGGCCAAAAGTAGGAATGATTGAATTTTAACGACTTGCAGGAAATATCTAAATTACTACGTAATTAGTATGAATAAAGGTCATTATTGAAGAGAGAAATAATCATAAACCCTATACCTGGCCAATTTTCACTCTGCAACCCTTAGAACGAAGACGTGTGTAAGTCTGTTGTTGTACAGTGAAATTCTAGTGTTCTTGTGATTGTGATTTTTTAAACTTTAAGTTAAAAATTAGCCATGTATGACAGAGAACACGGTAAGGGTTATATTTTAGATAAATATTTCACTTTATATAGTAATATATGGCTTGTGACTCAAAGCATATCATAAAAAAGGGGTATTGGGCGCCGCGCCGGTAAAAACAGCTAAATTTAACTTTATTTTTTGATTTAAATTTTAGTTTCGCCAACACCGACTTTGTTAAAATAATATCTGCGTATATTAAAGTGTGGACTTTAATGTTTCACAACATTTAGCTGCGCTTAGCTGCGCTTTTTTAAACCATGACCTTTTAAACATAATGGTGCAGTGAAAAACCTCGCTTTTTAAGGAGTAATTGATACTCCAACGATTAATCCAATTTGATTTATTAATAAGTGATTTACTTTTTACTATTTAAAAGTGTAATTTATACTTATAAGCTAGACTGCGGAAGATTAGGCAAATGCCGATTTTATTTGTTAATAAATATTGATATAGGACTGATCTAGGACTGATATAGGACAGAAGTACCATCAGGTACACAAACATCAATGGAAACCCCAATTTCATCTGATGTTGATGAATTTAGTACATCCATGTTTGAAAGAGATTCTAGTGAGGCACAAAGTGACTATGAAAGTGATTATTGATTAACAATAAAAAATTTATTTTATAAAATAATATCATTTTGGTTTAGATTTTGTAAATAACATATTGTTTGTTAATTTTAATTTTGTTATTAAGTTGTATTGTTTTTTAATTTTTGGTACCATAAATTTATTCGTTTTTGCAAAAAACATCCCGGATAAATCCATAAGTTTACAAACAGAATTTTGTGGTTTCTGAATTTTTTGTACTTTTTATTTACTTTCAACCCCCTTAAAACCACCCTATTCATCAAGACAATGTTTTCACTATTTTTACGTTAATTGTCAGACTGAATACAATATGAATACTAAATTTCAGATTTTAATTCTAATATTTTGATTTCAACCCCCTTAAAACCACCCTATTTTATAAAAGGAATGTTTCCACTGTTTTTACATTAACTGTAAGGTTGCATTTAAAACGAACTCCAAATTTCAGATTTTAAATCAGTTCGTTTGATTTCAACCCCCATAAAACCACCCTACGGCATCCAGGCATTTTTTTCACTATTTTTATGTTAATTAACAGGCTGAGTTCTCTGCGAATTATTTTTTCCAAAATTTTACAATTTTTTTTAGAAATCAACCCCCTGAAAGTTACCCCAATTTTTCAATGGGATTTTTCTCATTATTTTTTCTGAAATTGCCACCTAATTTTGGACCAGTTTCATAAGTTTCAGAGTTTTGGCCAAAAATTGTTTATTTCGACCCACTGTGCAGCGTCGGAAAATTTCCCCAATTCTTCCTTTAAGAACTCTTCTAATTGTTCAAACTGCGTGGTGGTCAAGGGCTTAATGCTTGCCATGCCTTCGGGATCCTTTCGTGAGTTCAGGGCGACTTCGGCTTGTCCTAGTGTTATCACCTGGGAGGCGGGGTGAATAACTGCTTGGTACTGGGTAAGGAAGTCGAGTCCCAGAATCGCATCGCTGGAGAGGGTGTCCACGACGCGAGCCTGCAGGAGATATGGGTCGTCTTGGATGAAAATGGTGAGTTCGTACTGCCCCTGGGTGGTGCTTATTTGGCCATCGGCTAGCTGGATGCGGGCCGGGCAGTGTTGTTTGTTGATAACGCGTTGTTGTTTAAGGAACCTCTGGAGGGCTTTTCCCATATATGATTTGTGTGTCGACTAGGGCGTTAAATAGTCTTCCTTTAATTACTATTGGCAGGAGCAGCCGAGCATCGATGGACCACTCAGGGTGCTGGAGTTGTCGAGAAGAGGCCCTGGCCTTCTGGTGTAGAGGATGCTTGACATGTCTCGACGGCCGGAAGCGTTTCCCGACCTACAAGGGCAGTCCCTCGTTAGTGTACCTGTTTTGCCACACCAGGAGCAAAAGAGTTTTGGAGGTCGTTGGCACTGAAATCTTCGGTGGTCCCGCTGTCCACACTTCCAGCAGTTCTCGGTGCGGCTGTATGCGGTGTTGGTCGAGGGAGTAGGGGACTTGGGGGCTGCAGGTACCCGTTGGTTGTCTTCTGGGGTTTGTATAGACGAAACTACGGGTGTCTTAAAACTTGGAGCGAAAGCGACCGTGGGTTTTCCAGGCTGGTACGCCGTCTCCGCCATGTCGGGGGTGATTGGAAGGAGGATTGCTCGTGGGTTTTCCAGGCTGGTACGCCGTCTCCGCCATGTCGGGGGTGATTGGAAGGAGGATTGCTCCAGCTGGAGGGCTTCGAATTCTTCCGCCGTTTGCACCAGCTCATCCAGTCTGCGAAAATCCTTCCGGCGTACATAAAGTTTGTATTCCGGGCGAAGGTTTCGTAGATACGCTCCAGCTGATCTTGCTCTCTAGTGACTCCGAACCTGCGTAGCAGCATCTGGAGGGCGGTGACGAAGTCGGCTACGGACTCCTTCTGGCCCTGTGTTCGGTTCCTGATCTCTTCGGCCATCTGGAATTGAAAGCGCGGGGGTAAGTATTGATTGTGGAACGCGGTCATAAAATTGTCCCAGTTTCTGTTTTCTGTTTGTTGTTCCTGTTCCATAGCAATGCCTTTCCCTTAAAGAGCTCAGGCAACGCGGTGAGAACTTCCTGCTCTCGGAACTGGTAACACGCCAAAAGTTTTGGGTTGGATTTTCGTTAACATGAACATTTCTTTGCTGATGCGTGTATTGAAATTCTACTACTATTCCAGTAGTATTAAGAGTTCTTCAGGAGGTGTTGCGTCTAAGGTGGATTGCAGTTCCTCGTAGAAAGCTTCTTTCTCCTCTCTCTCTCTCTCTTGCTCTCTCTCTCGCTCTCTTTGTGATTTTTATACAAAGCATTTTTTCTGAAACACACTGGCAGCTTTCTATATGATCTTTATACTTTTTGTGTATGAGAATACCTAGTCCGGCTCTCGCTCGCTATTCTTTGTTTACACCACTATACAGCGTGTTATGGAAATGAGTGCAAATATTTTTACCCGTAATAGAACTCGCTAAACTGAACAACTTCTCCATTTATAATTTTTTTGAAAACGCCCTCAAAACTGAGTTAAAATTCATAACAATTTTACTTTAAAAATGCATAGCCGCCTATGGAATAATATTTACTTTAATGGTGCAAAACACAAAAAACATTACTTTGATATGCAAACCAACAAAAACAGCATAGGTACTGATAAAACCTGTACTTTACATCTGGTCACTAACGCACTTTATCAATTGAGGTAACTAAGTTATTGACCGCTGTTTTTTATGCAAGAATTTTGCAGTTTTAATATACTTGTGTCGTTCACCTTTAACTTAGATTTGCTTATCAGCGGCTCGTCAAATTTAGGGGAGATAAATGATTGAAAAAATATGCGATTAAATGAAAAACGATAAATAGAAAAGTTGTTCATTTTGGTGAGCTCTTAACTGGTTAAAATGTTTGCACTCATTTCCATAACACCTGTATATCAGTATGCAGTTTTTATATTCGTTTTGGCTTTTGCCTTTCTTTTTTGTTTCTTGAATGGCACAAATCTCTATTCTCTTTTCATTCAGTTCTTAAATAATTTCTTGATCTTTATTATTAAATGATGTAGTTTCCAGGTGCCTATTCGTAGTACGTGCTGTTGCTTCCAACTCATCATTTTTTTTCGCGTATGTTTCGTCTCCGCTAAACCAGTCCGGCTTTCACCGGTACTTTGAGCTATTTTTCGGACCGAAATTGTAAATAACTTAAACTGCATTGCACTCCGATACCTGCCGATGCGTACTGGCGTTCCGTGCAACATGGCCGGAAAGTACATCTTTTTATAGCTGGCGAACCAATCAAATTTCTTTATTTTAATCAACATTCATATTTTGTTTTGTCAAATCGATGTTTTAAGGTATAATTATTAATAGAAGCATTTTGGAAATCGAAAGCCCCTGAAGTCATCGAGGAACTAATGTCCGCATTCAAGATCCATCTGAAATTGAATCGCGTCCAGAGACAACTGAAGAAAATCCTTCATCATTTCTGTGTACAGTAATTTAGTCGGCATTCAATTATGTAGCAGGTATAAATAGTGAGAGCGGCCCAGGTATGAATCCTTGAGGTACTACACCTGACAGAATCAATGCAGATTCAGATGAGTTACCATCGAGATAACTGTTTTCCTACTCGCTAATAGAAAGTCAGCTTTTTCAAAACACTTGGAGGCATAGAAAATGTTCAATTTTATTCATGTAAGGATCGTTGCTGTAGAAATGCTGCTTTCGTTGCTTTGTTTGGAATTGGGCACAGAAAGTAAAACAATTTCTGTTCGTCCTTAAAAACTTTGTCAAACTGACAGTTAATAATTTTTGACAAAACAAGCTTATTCATAGCAACTCGATTGGGCGTTACTTGTTTTGTATTATTTTTGAAGTATTGAATATATACTGTTACACAGTTTTAAAATTATTTAATTGAACTCGTAGAAAAATGATGTGTATAATGCGCATAGAAACTCGTGCTCTTGCAACCCTTCCTACGGTCGGGTTGCAGCAAATTCTACTTTCTATGCTTATTATACAAATAGGTATTGTGTACCATCTAATAAATAGGCGTTAAAAAGACTAATGTGAGCGACTCGAGTCCGAAATCTAATAATACTCAAGAAATTCTTGGCCATTTTCAGTAAGTATTATATCGATTAACCATGATTAGCATTTAAGCAATGTGTTGTACTTATCAACACGTTCACTCAATTGATATGCTATTGTTTTTTAATAATCTTTGACATAACGGGTAGAATGCGAATAGGTCCATAATTTTGGATATACTTCGTTATTAATGCAAAAAATTACTATATGCTACGGGTATTATATGAGGGCATCACAACCTTTTCATGTCAATAGAAATGTTATCAACTTCACATACTTTGTTTTAATGCTATACATAATTCCGCTATACTTTTCTTGAAGATTCTTCCATCTAAGCTGAACCTTTTAGAGCATTTTGGTAAATGTTAGGCCTTTCTTAGGTCTTCACGGGTAGGGACGCCAGAGGATTTTAGTATAGTCTTGTTCCCAAACACACACTGCTTCTTTTTGTAACTTAATAATTTTACTGTAACTGTCCTACAGAAGCACGTCCTATCTGGAGAAATTAAATTTTGAAGTATTCAGCATTTTAGATAATCGTGTAGGCCATACTTTTAAAATTAATGATATGTACTTAGATAATTAAAAGATCAATTGACTTAAGGAAAATTGAGGAATTATATGAGTATTGCTGTTCGAAGAATTACAATTCAATGGAAAAGGTAAATGTATTGACTATCAAAGACTCTTGAGTCAGGTTTCCAAGAAACATATCGTCTGCACTTTGTATTTAATTTAGTTGTAAAAAGATCTATTGTATTTGTTGGAAAGCCGTATTTGACAGTTCATATTCTGTTTCAATGTTGGTTTAACGTGACGCCGGATCGGCAAAGACATTTTCTTTAGTGTTAGTATAAGAAGGAACAAGAAAAATGTTGCGAGCTTCGCACCATTTCCACAAATTTCTTGAAATTTTATTTCTCCCGGGTTAACAATAGGAATATGGGTGCAGTCGATACGCCCCGTAACGTTAGGAAAATTTGCAACTCTGCAAAACTGCCTTTGAGTTTCCTGTAAATTTTCCCCATTCTCTGGGAATTTAATATGATATCGATTTTGTGCTGCTATTCCTCGGGTAATTCTTTTTATTACGCGACTAATCGTAGGCTGGCTGAAGCCGCTTAGGTCTCCACAAACTATCTGCAATAACTTGTGACAAGTAAGAGTGCATATATATAAGGGGTACTTGTGCACGTCAAAAGCACGTTGTGAAATTCAATGCACGTGTGATCAAAATTAGTTTTGACAATTAATAATGATTTTAGTGTTTCAATATATAATAGTGATTTGTCCTTTGTTCAAAAGTAGTTCATGTAGCTAAAAACACTCTGTAGGAGGACTATTTGTCCCAGATAAGCACATACAATATTCGACTAAAATCTCAAGATTGTCCCAAGGAAAATCATGATTACTGAAATGATATCCAGTGGTAGAGAGCTTTTTTCCAATCAACAATTTTTTTCTTTAGTGAAAAAGTTTCTTAAAACTGCAGCTCAACTCCGAAGTGCGAACTGCTGGTAGTACTCCTACTACCAACAGTAGGGAAAGCAGGGTTGCACGATTGTCCAATAAATCTTGTTAATTGCAAAAATAATATAATTTTATGTATTAACTGCTTAATTATTATTGTAGGGATGTAGGTATAAAAATAGAAGAAAAGGCAGAACAGCCTTAAAACCAGAATTCTTACTGCCCTCGATTTACAATCAGAACTGAGTTCTCAAAAACTGTATAGCTTGTTAAATCACAATGGTTCGTCACCTTATGTATTGTATGTTAAGTAATAGGTTATAAACATAAATGATAAGCCATTAGTTATGTAGATGGTTTTATTATAAGTATACCGGGTGTCCGTTCTCAAAGTCGAACAAGGCGATTAACATTGTGTTGAACGTTTTTGCCGATTCCTGCTCGCCAATTCAACTTACAGGGAAGGTAATGGTATCAATGGAAAGATAAAATTATTACGCATCAAATGATACCAATAATAATACCCAAAATGTGATTTTTATTTTAAAATACTAATTTAAAACTTGGGAATTTTTAAATATGCCATGTCTTGCTTTTCAAGTTCGATTTTCTGTCAACGTCTGTTAAAATTATCTACTAAAATAGCTATTTAAGTAACAAGGAATGTAAGGACCTAAAGTAACAAGGAATGTAAGGACCTATTAACATTTAAGGTAGGCAAGTACAAGCCAAGGCGAAGCCGCGGCTTGTTGCCTGCCGAAAATCTTAATAGGCAATACATTCCGAGTTATCGTATTAGATTTTTCCCGCTACTTATGGAAATTTTCCTAGATTTTCAAAAAATCGTTTGATTTGTCACCTGTCACCAGGATTAATTTTCGTGAGTCGTGTTACCTGTGAGTGTCACATGTCACATAAACACTTGCAGTTATAAACAAAACGTTGAAAGCTGCATCTTGCGTTGTTAATTTTATTATCCTAGGAACTTAATAATAATATTAAGTTCCGTTGTCAAGGAAAAGCCACAATCAAATATAATCACCGAATTATACGTTTTGTTACTAAGGCTGTATCACTGATTTACATGATCGACAGCGAAAAAAATTAATTATTACAATGAAGAACGAGTGAATGCACTAATGTTAATTGCCTATGTTCGACTTTGAGAATGGACACCCGGTATATATATTTTGGACACTATAATAAATTGTAAATAAAATTTTCTTCTGATTAACAATTACTAAAAATTAAACAAAAAACGAAAAAAGAACAGTAACTTAACAAAAAGAAAATACATAAAAAATAACAAATCCTAATAATAAGAAGAAGTAGAAGGATGAAAACAAGAAAAATTATAAATGAAATTAATTATTTTGCAAGATTACTTCAATTTTGCCTCCTCGTGCAGCATTATTAATCGGGCAGCCTCTTTTCTATACTGTGCCTCCTCCATGCGCACCTGATGCAACTCCTCCAATTGTTGCTTTTCCCTATTAATTAAATCCAAGCGTGCCTCTGTCAAATCATTTAAAAGACTTGTCTGTCGTTTTTTTTTCGGTTTAGGGACGGTTGAACTTTTAATAGTTGATTTACCTGAAATGACTAAAAACTTTAAAACTAAACAACTAAATTTAATTATATACCTGTTTCTGGATTTAATTCTGAAGCAAATGGCGGTTCTGAGGTTGCTTCTTCTACGTTTGCTACTAAAATTGTTATCTCACTACAATATAATCATATAAATAGTAAGACAAGAAAGACTTTACCTGCTACCTGAATTACATCTGGAGCATAGGATGGACTTGGAGAGTCATCTTGGACGTGTACTACTGAAACTAAAAAATGCAATAACTTATTAGATTTTTAAAAATAAATCGCTGCAGAAAAAAAATGAAACACTCCATATATACTTAAATTCAAATAAAAACAGTATGACTGTTGTATAAACTTTGGATTCAATAACATATACAGTACATATGTTGTATTTCGTTTTTGTTTTAAGTTATTATTTTAAAATCTTATTTATACTAGCTCCTGTATTTTGATTTAAAATAATGCCATCGGAATGCCATTGGTTGGGGTGAAGGTGGTGGTTTAGATGGTCCACCACCTCTGGCCATCAATTCACGTCTTTCCTCTGCTAACACGCCTTTTCGGGTCCTCTTCATTTTATCCCACAACCTCTTTAATTGGACAATTGTTCGCTAAAAATATGTTTAACAATGTAAATAAGATTTACCAGAACTACGTAATTTTATACCTAACTTTGTAAGGTAAGTATTTTATAACATAAATATTAATATTAAGATTTTGATATTGAAATAAAAGACCCTGCACCCTACCAATGAAATCTGTTAAATTTACGTAATTACTATTTCTTCAAAAAAGTAAACTGTTGTATTTGTGTTGATGAAATTAAGAAGAAGATTGAGTCCAGCAGGATGATTTTTTATAATAAATACATCGTATATTTTAAACACAATATTAGAATTACCTGCTCAGTCGCTACAGCATTATACTCAACGACAATTTTTTTCCATGCTGCCTTTTTTTTCAATATTGTGGGCATCCGTTTTTTTGTTCTCCGTTATTGGGTAACGGACAAAAATTTGCAGAAACACATCCTTGTCACCTGTTGAATATTTCACTGCCATAGCGAATTATAGATAGGTTCTGATTGCTAATTAAACTAATAAAAGCAAACAAAAAATTAACTGTAAAAAGCACCGGTAACACGATCATTTTGTGGCATTAAATTTGTTCGTTAAGCACGCCGGGCTCCATAGCTCAGTGGTAAGCATTCTGGCTACTGATTTAAGGGTCGAGAGTTCGATCCCCGATCCGGGTGAGGTTTTTGAAAAATAAAAAATGCTGATGAAAACCCCTACAGAATGTCCTGGTACTCTGCATGCCTAGACCTTGTCCAAGGGGTTGGCAAAAACGGCGTATGAAGATATACCTATTAACTCCTATACTGCTGGCTACCCATGTTCACAACGAGTGGAAATCGTAGGTAACAAAGAGAGAGATTTGACTGCACCGTGTCGTATTTTGTAGTAAATGCGCAGGCGCGAAATAGTTATTTACGTTATAAGGCCGGAAAATAACTTATTAAAGTACGAGTTTAGATGTTCACGACGAACGAGGCGAGGAACGAGCCGAGTCTTGAATTTCTAAACGAGTATTTTAATAATATTTTACGGCCGTGTATCGTACAATGTTTTATTTCATACTGTTTTATATTATCGGCCTAATGACTTTAATCTATCTATCTTTATAGATAAGATAATTCTTCTGTACGTGTGTACGTGACTGAACTCCTCCTACACGGCTGGACCGATTTTGATGAAACTTTGTGTGTGTTTGAGTGGGTCCCTGGATGGTTTAGATTCACAATTGGACCCGGTAGGTGGCGCTGCAATCGGGTTCTAGTACAGTGACTATATAATCACAGTGTGGCCATACGATGGTCATGTTTTCTATTGGTTGAAGGCAAAAGGATTCCAAGTTAATGTCGTTTTTAACAGTGTATAAAATGTTTAGTTTCAAAAAGTTACTAATGTCAAAATAAGACATTGGCATTTTATAACTTGTCAAAAGTTTGAGTCGACGCATCACGTGATGCAATCCGCTATTAGTTTTCCCGTGGCCGTGAGTTTTCCAAACTATAGTTTGCCAATTAGTTAGTTGCGATATTTAGTATCAACATCAAACAAACTAGAACATTTAACAGAGAAATAAATATTTTCCTGTAAGCTTTATATTGCTTAAATATCGTAAGTAACTGCTCAATAGATTATTGCAATGTAAAATTTGCATATTATCTTGAATAACATATGATTCTACAAATCAATTTGAAATTACTGAAAAAATAAGTTACTTATATCGTGTTAGTCCAAACTTAATGACAGATATAATATATAAATTATGTAGTTCATAATTTCACTTTACAGCATTTTAGTGTATACGACAAACCCACCTAAAAAAAGACGTAAAATGGTATGTTGTTCCGCATTTGGTTGCTCCAATCGTTCAGAGCAAGGGTACACGATGAAAAGATTTCCAAGGAATCCTAATTGTCTTATTTTAAATTATATCTCTTTTTGTTGTTCATCGTGCTTCAAAATATTCAGTACTCTGCCAAATTACACCTATAAAACATGTATCGAGAAAACTCCAGTATAGCCCACTGGTACATTTTGACATTTACGGAATATGAACATAAAGGAACTGTTATGGCAGTGGTGAAACTGGATTTTAAGCTATAAATAAGAGATATACTCATTGGGAAGTTCAAATTCACAATTATATATGACGATTGGACTAACTGCTTTTTTTACGGTGATGCACAGGTATTTTTGTACTAAGTACACACAAACAGTGTTGAATTGAGACTGTTTACTCCGGGAGGAAAATGAAACTTCTGGGGGGTATTTTTACTTATTTCTACGCAATTCACCCATTCTTTTATAGATTAAAAAAATATGAATATGATATGGTAATGTTTCCGGGAGGGAATTCTGTACTGTCCGGATGGGAATTTCCCTTTCAGTCACCCCTTGGATTCAACACTGCACACAAATCTTAAACTGCAGCTAACTTAATATCGCACCTTGACGGTAGTCAAGATTGGGTCCGGCATGAGACTCCCGTGTTTTGCCTCCATTGTCTGAACATTTATAGAACCTCCGACAAACTGAGAATCACATTATCACGCACATGCGCCAAAGCACCAGTGGGCTATATTGGGGTTTAGCCCATGTACCTATCTAATATAATTTAGATGTTAATAAAGCATATTAAATTACCGAAAAGATTTCTACAAATGATGCTATATCATTTGTGTTTTGGATTTGAACTTTCCAATTTCCATTAATTGTAATAAATTGAAGACACCGTATGACTCATATTTCTTCAACATTTAAACGCCTTTGTGGTATTTTATTGTATTTGAGAGATCAGTCGTTTTGAATAACAATCTTTCACTTCAGCAAATGAATTGTCAAATTTTATTTTGACTTTAGTAATTTTTTGTTACCAAATGTCGCTTACACCGTTAAAAAAATTCTGTTTTTTTATTACATCACCATGGTTTTTCGCAAAATCTGATTTTGACATTGGATTCAAAAGTACCAGCCAACAATTGTATGGCCACACTGTGATTATATAGTCACTGTAGTTCTAGGATTTAAAAAAAAATTTTTGACGACATTTTTATCTATTTATTCTAAGATTTCTCGCATATCAGAACAAATAACCCCAAAATTTCCCCCCCCCCCCCAACCAATATTTTTTTAAATGAAAATCGAAAATTCGAATATCGAAAAAACGTTTGCTGAACCCGCTAATAGCAGGCAGCGGGTAGGACAACGTCTGTCGGGTCCGCTAGATAGATATACATCTATTACATATAAAAAGGAAAGTCACAATCCTGACTAATCAACGCAGACCCGTAACCACTGGTACTACAAACTTGAAATTTTGGTGAAAGGTTCAATTTATTACGTAAGGTAGTGCTAAGAAAGGATTTTTTTAAATTCTACCCGAAAGGGGGTGAAAAGGGGTAAAATGTGTTTTCACGAATTCCTCAATATCTCTTACACCCGATGAGATATTGACTTGGTGTTTACTTGCAAAAATTTTCAATGAAAGTGCATAGAAACGTATTTCTGAATTTTACCCTAATCAACCCCTAAAGGTGCAAATATGGATACGGGGTGAAATAAAGAACCCTTCGTATCTTCTATGTTTCTTGAGTTAGAATATTCTTTTTTTTTTTGGTATATACATGTGTTTTTATAATATTTAAAAAGCGGTTTACGGAATTTTGAAAAATTACCCCTACGAGGGCGAAGCGGGGTAAACTGTGTTTTTACGAATTCCTCAATATCTCTTACACCCGATGAGATATCGACTTGGTGTTCGTTTGCATAGGTATCCAAATCAAAAACACATTTCAGGATTTTGCCCTATTCAACCCTTATAGGTGCGAAACTGATTCGGTGTGAATTATAGAACCCCTTCTATCTCTTGTGTTTGTTGAGTTAGAGCATTCTATTTAGGCATATAGATGTGTGTTTCAAATTTTTCGAAAGGGGTTTTAGGGTTTTTTACTTTCACCCATAAAGCGGTAAAAAGGGAAAACGATAATTACATACACATTTCCAGGAGATTCGTGAAGCATAAAAGAGTTAAGTAAAACTTTTTTCGAAAGAATATTGTTTTCATCTTACCTACAATACTGTTTTGCGGCCTTTGTTAGTTTAGCATATTGTGTGAGAGGGGGGGGGGGCACTCCAGGATTTATTTAGGATTTAGAAGAAAAACAAACGGGAATCTTGCTAGTCCTCTATATAATAAAGGAGAACGATCCAGACGTGTGTGTCCGTCACAATTGCAGACGCGATGTTCCTGATTGAGTGAATGCGGGTTACATTTTTGCAAATTTCAAAAACCTATGTTCACCGAGTACTATATTTTCTGAAAGTTTCAACGTTATTCAATTATTTTTCTTTGAGTTAAAAACAATTGAAGAATGGGCCGATTTTTTTAACTTAAAAGCTTTTTATCCACATATGTGTCATCACTAATTTTTATATTTTTAAATTATAATTATTCACATCATGTAAAATTAAAATACAAATATTTGAGATCCAGACAAAATTTAGAAGTTTGCCGAGTTGATTGTTTTAAATTATTGTTACTTATAACTGTTGTAAAATTTGTCAAAATAATTTAGCAGTAGGTACTTAAGAAAGCTAATTTTTTAGTTTATAAAATAAAGAAAAATTAAGGTAGGTAATAATCATTTAATAATAGACATATGTGGGTGTACCTAAATGCAATAAATGTAATAAAAGTCAGGAAGTTTAATTCATAATTTTATTGATGTTTAAATAAAACTAATCTATTATACTTAGTTCTTATATAGTCATCTTTAATACAAGCGAAATTTGTTTCATAGAACAGCCTTTATGTTTAAGAAAGTATTGATGATTAATTTAATATTTGGGACACATGATTATCCAAATAATTTTGCCCCTTAATATGTTCTATTAATTCATTATTATAAAACGCCACTTTGTAACATCTCCTAAATACTAGCAGTCCAGTGAGACAAATGTCTCATTTAATAAAACAAAGACCGTTTTGCAAATAGAACGCGTATTCACCACACGTACGTATATGACGTCATTGTTGGTAGCAAACTACCAGTCGCATTCGCCTTGATAAAATTTGCCTAGAATCTAACCTAAAAAGTTAGGATTATAATTAAGATAATAATTAGTGTTAGAGACTGAAATTCGGTTCCTGACCTGACATGACCATTCCAAACATATAACTTTAATAACTTTTTTCTCTATCTCTTACGGTTTGGCTGCTGAAACAGCGTCCCGGACAGACACGTCTATTAGATAAAGGATCTGGTTAGCTAAAATAGCCTTAATATTAGTTACCGAGATTCTGTTCACATGTTCTCTAAACACAGTTTCAGCAATTCTACGTATACTTAGAACATCTCTAGATGGATATATTAACTTACCTCTATTCTTAATTCTAATTAATAATAATTCATTATCACTATTTAAATACTTTTTACATATATTACATAAATGCAGTTTCAAAATTTTTTTTGCCACAAATCCGCTGATGTATTCTACCACATTCTCTACATATGAAGTTAATGTCCAAGACGTATTTACATAATCATGGTCAAATACTTCAGCAAATATGCTTTCACCATCATGGCTTAGGGGATATACAAATTTTGAGCATTTTCAGGACACATGGCAATATATCTATTCCGTCTGCCAAACAATTTGAAGTGTCAAATAACTTAATTTCATTTCTGATTAAAAGTCGTTTACACGCTCTTTCAAATTGTTTGGCGTTAGGATTATTATTAAACCCCACGACTTCTGATTGCACTGAAAAATGTTTCAATATAATCTTGACTCAACTTAAATGTTAAAAGGTAATCTATTTTATTCTCCAGCTCATCATAAATGAAAATATTAATTAAATTGACAGTGAAACCTAAGAAACCTGTTTTCCTAGCACCTGCAATACGTTTTAGACCATTTGGATCTCTCAATTCTTGATTATAATTGATAAATGTAACAGAGTGCTCTTTTAAATAATCATATGACTTCCTATCAATTGGCATATTAAACAGATTTCGTTTGGAAAACTTATTCCTGCTATTTAGTAAATCAAAAACATTAATAAATATGTAACATAATTTAGCAGTACCTATGCAGTCATTAAACACAAGCGGCATATACTTTTTTTCTTTCAAATATAACAAAGCATTATAAACACTTTCACTCAATGTTTGTACATTCATTCTGTCGCTGTCAAACTCTAAGTGTTTGTTTGTGAGCTTGTTGGCCAAATGTAGTCCTTCCTTGAGTTGAAAACTATTAAGTTCTTAAGAAAAAAAAAAGCAGAACAGCCTTAAAAAACAGAATTCTTACTGCCCTCGATTTACAATCAGAACTGAGTTCTCAAAAACAGTTTAGTTCTTGTTAAATCACAATAGTTGGTCACCTTATGTATTGTAATATGTTAAGTAATAGGTTATAAACATAAATAATAAGCCATTAGTTATGTCGATGGTTTTATTATAAGTATACCGGGTGTCCGTTCTCAAAGTCGAACAAGGCGATTAACATTGTATTGAATATTTTTGCCGATTCCTGCTCGCCAATTCAACTTACAGGGAAGGTAATGGTATCAATGGAAAGATAAAATTACTACGCATCAAATGATACCAATAATAATATCCAAAATGCGATTTTTATTTTAAAATACTAATTTAAAACTTTTAAATATGCCATGCCTTGCTTTTCAAGTTCGATAAGATTTGTCAAAAAAATTGGTAATTGGTTGGCGTAAATCAGGTATTTTCAGTCAACGTCTGTTAAAATTATCTACTAAAATAGCTATTTAAGTAAAAAGGAATGTAAGGACCTATTAACATTTAAGGTAGGCAAGTACAAGCCAAGGCGAAGCCGCGGCATGTTGCCTGCCGAAAATGTTAATAGGCAATACATTCAGAGTTATCTTATTAGATTTTTCCCGCTGCTTATCGAAATTTTCCTGGATTTTCAAAAAATCGTTTGATTTGTCACCTGTCACCAGGATTAATTTTCGTGAGTCGTGTTACCTGTGAGTGTCACATGTCACATAAACACTTGCAATTATAAACAAAACGTTGAAAGCTGCATCTAGCGTTGTTGATTTTATTATCCTAGGAACTTAATAATATTATATATATAACTAGCTGGCCCGGCAAACGTTGTTTTGCCCAAAAATAATTTGTCTCTGACACCCCGTTTAACCACTATAGAGTTTTAATTTTATATCATGTTCATCGTCTTGGACTTAAAAATATATGCTACTTTCTAGCTGTACCCGCGACTTCGTAAGGGCGAGGTTCGTTATTTCTGTATTAAATAATGACTAATTAGTTTCTGTCATCCCAGCCCATCTTATCCCATCCCATCTTCGTCCCCGTCCAGTCCCGTCCCGTCTCCTCCTCTACCATCCCATCCCATCCCTTCCTGTCCCGTCCGTCCCGTCTCGTCCCATTCCTTCCCGTCCCATCCCGTCCCGTCCAGTTCAGTCCCGTCCCGTCCCGCCCCGTCCCTTCCCGTCCCGTCCCGTCCCGTCCCGTCCCGTCCCGTCTCCTCTACCATCTCATCCCATCCCTTCCCGTCCCGTCCGTCCCGTCTCGTCCCATTCCTTCCCGTCCCATCCCATCCCGTCCAGTTCAGTCCCGTCCCGTCCCGCCCCGTCCCTTCCTGTCCCTTCCCGTCCCGTCCCGTCCCGTCCCGTCCCGTCTCCTCTACCATCTCATCCCATCCCTTCCCGTCCCGTCCGTCCCGTCTCGTCCCATTCCTTCCCGTCCCATCCCGTCCCGTCCAGTCCCGCCCCGTCCCTTCCCGTCTCGTCCAGTCCCGTCCCGTCTCGTCCCTTCCCGTCCCGTCCCGTTCCGTCCCCTCCCGGCAAACGTTCTGTTCAAAAATAATTTGTCTCTGAAACCCCGTTTAACCACTATAAAGTTTTAATTTTATGTCATGTTCATCGTCTTGGACTTAAAAATAAATGCCGTTTTCGCAATCAACATCCTAAAAATCTCAATAACGACACCCATATCGATTTTTAGGCTTATTTACCCCATTTCACCTCTTAAGGGGTAGCGAACCCGACAGACGTTGTCCTGCCCGAACATTGATTTGCCTGCTATTAGCGTGTTCAGCAAACGTTTTTCCGATATTCGAATTTTCGATTTCTTTCATTTTAAAAACATGCTAATAGCTACAACTATTTTCATTATCCGTAGCGGTTGGCACGTAAAGTAGATACCCGCGCAGCTGACTGTCTTCGACGACCTACGTTAGCTCGTCGTGCCTTTGTCATTGTAACGGACACTATAAAACGACACCGAATTGTTTTCACAATCACTTGTACACAAACCAAATTTGAATGTCTGACTGACTGACTGACTGCGACGACCCTGCATTCGCTTCGCCCCCTGTGGGTGCAGGTAGCGGCTGGGCCTCCCAGGTCAAAACTGTCCTTCCGAGAATTGTCGGCACAAACAGCACAATAGCTCTGATGCGGATTATGACATGATTTTATTTTCCGGCTTTCCCTTTGGATTTTTCCGAATTTTCTTTTTTGCTAAACCACCTCGGGAGTAAGACGAACACAACAAAAGAAAAATCATCCAAATCGGTCAAGTCGTTCTCGAGTTTTTGCGTTACTAACAGACGGCGATTCATTTTTATATATAAGATATAATATTATATAATATAAGTTCCGTTGTCAAGGAAAAGCAGCAAACAAATATAATCACCGAATTATACGTTTTGTTACTAAGGCTGTATCACTGATTTACATGATCGACAACGGAAAAAATTAATTATTACAATGAAGAACGAGTGAATGCACTAATGTTAATTGCCTATGTTCGACTTTGAGAATGGACACCCGGTATATATATTTTGGACACTATAATAAATTGTAAATAAAATTTTCTTCTGATTAACGATTACTAAAAATTAAACAAAAAACGAAAAAAGAACAGTAACTTAACAAAAAGAAAATACATAAAAAATAACAAATCCTAATAAGAAGAAGAAGAAGTAGAAGGATGAAAACAAGACAAATTATAAATGAAATTAATTATTTTGCAAGATTACTTCTATTTTGCCTCCTCGTGCAGCATCATTAATCGGGCAGCCTCTTTTCTATACTGTGCCTCCTCCATGCGCACCTGATGCAACTCCTCCAATTGCTCCTTTTCCCTATTAATTAAATCCAAGCGTGCCTCTGTCAAATCATTTAAAAGACTTGTCTGTCGTTTTTTTTTCGGTTTAGGGACGGTTGAATTTTTAATAGTTCATTTACCTGAAATGACTAAAAACTTTAAAACTAAACAACTAAATTTAATTATATACATTTAATTATATACCTGTTTCTGGATTTAATTCTGAAGCAAATGGCGGTTCTGAGGTTGCTTCTTCTACGTTTGCTACTAAAATTATTATCTCACTACAATATAATCATATAAATAGTAAGACAAGAAAGACTTTACCTGCTACCTGAATTACATCTGGAGCATACGATGGACTTGGAGAGTCATCTTGGACGTGTACTACTGAAACTAAAAAATGCAATAACTTATTAGATTTTTAAAAATAAATCGCTGCAGAAAAAAATGAAACACTCTCCATATATACTTAAATTCAAATAAAAACAGTATGACTTGCATAAACTTTGGATTCAATAACATATACAGTACATATGTTGTATTTCCTTTTTGTTTTCAGTTATTATTTTAAAATCTTATTTATACCTCCTGTATTTTGATTTAAAATGCCATGGGAATGCCATAGATTGGGGTGAAGGTGGTGGTTTAGATGGTCCACCACCTGTGGCCATCAATTCACGTCTTTCCTCTGCTAACTCGCCTTTTCGGGTCCTCTTCATTTTATCCCACAACCTCTTTAATTGGACAATTGTTCGCTAAAAATATGTTTAACAATGTAAATAAGATTTACCAGAACTACGTAATTTTATACTTAACTTTGTAAGGTAAGTATTTTATAACATAAATATTAATATTAAGATTTTGATATTGAAATGAAAGACTCTGCACCCTACCAATGAAATCTGTTAAATTTACGTAATTACTATTTCTTAAAAAAAGTTAATTGTTTGTTGTATTTGTGTTGATGAAATTAAGAAGAAGATTGGGTCCAACAGGATGATTTCTTATAATAAATACATCGTATATTTTAAACACAATATTAGAATTACCTGCTCAGTCGCTACAGCATTATACTCAACGACATTTTTTTTCCATGCTGCCTTTTTTTCAATGTTGTGGACCTCCGTTTTTTTGTTCTCCGTTATTGGGTAACGGGCAAAAATTTGCAGAAACACATCCTTGTCACCTGTTGAATATTTCACTGCCATAGCGGATTATAAATAGGTTCTGATTGCTAATCAAACTAATAAAAGCAAAGAAAAAATTAACGACATGCTGCTTGCCATAGTTATCTCTAAAAATAACTTCGCTATTGTAAATTAAAGATTGGGAGTAGAAATAAATCGTACTTTACAACAACATGATGCAATAAATTTTGAAATGTAAATTTGCGCGTGTTGTCGACGAGAATATTTTTATATTGACTATTTCCCACATCTCTTATTATCCAATGAAAAGCCATGCTTTTTCAAAATTCAACCAATCGTGTGTTTTTGTAGTAGCAAAAAAATCGAAATTTTCCCTTGGGATTTTGTCAGTTTCTTTTGCCACTTGCATCCACGGCAACCACCAAATATGTTGCTTTAATCAAGGTGGTATTTAAGAAACGTCATTTAAACTGTCATTGCGCGTCAGTATAAATGTCAAAATTAACTAATATTTGGGAAATAGTCCACAAAATGTATTACGGGCTCATGATTTTGCTCGGCAAATGTTTTACTCACGATTTGTTGTTTTTTTGGCAATGCCCCTCGACAAACTAACTTTGACAAATTCCCTCGCCTTCGGCTCGGGAATTTGATCAAGTTAGTTTGTCTTGTGACATTGCCAAAACAAAATACTTTCGTAAAACATTTTTACCGGCAAAAGCATTTGCCCTTAATACATTATTACTGAGAAAAACACTTTCAACATCACACGACACTATTGGTACAAATTCGAAATTTACTAGATCATTGATACTCTCTTATAGTTTAGAGATTGCGGTTGAAATGCAAGCCAAATGAGTTCGAATGAAAACCAAGTTTTCTCGTATACTTACTTCTCCCAAAATATCTGGTGCTTCTGCAACGCTTTGGACCTCTTAAGGATTGAAGTGATTTACAACTTCCATTACAATACCAAAATTTTCACATATAATCTCATAAGAGCATTAATTCTTTCCGGAATTTTTTTTGAGTGCGTTTCAACAACGTCGTATTAATTTGCCCGAGCGGTACGCGAGGGTAAATTAGGACGTTGTTGAATGCACGAAAAATAATTTGCGGATATGAATTAATGCTCGAATGCAGATTCGGTAAGAAAATCGTAACGGCACAAACCCTAAAAAGAAGTAATGTCTACCTACAAAAAATTTCCAAGAAATTTTTTTGTTGTCTTGGATACGGCTCGTGAACTAATTTTTCTATTGGCCATTAATGAGTGTCGTACGATTTTCTGCATAATACACAGCAGCATCGATCCAAGTTCCCCATCTTGTAATAATTGGAGCGGGCGGAAGTGGCACGTCTCCACAAATTTATCCAAAATTTCTGCACACGGCTTGGTGCGTTAAGGAAAACTTGTTTTGCAGATGAAATAAGCACGTTAACATTTGAAAACAGAATATGAGCTAACTCAGGGACTCGATGCAAACCATGTGCTAAATGTGAAGACTAGCGCTCTCACGTGGGATCCACTACTAGTTTCATAACTGAATATAGATGACTATATATCAGTTGTCACTTCGGCGGGATCATAAAGGCGCGTGTTTCTGCGATGGTGGCCAGTTGTTGTGCTACGCTGTAGGTTCCGTTGTTTCTGAACCCCCGGGGTTGTTGGCAGGTAGACGACAGAGAATTCTCTGAGGTCAGCGTTTTTGTGCGCCATGATGAACTTTGCTGCGATGCGTCTAGTTGTGGGATGACTCGTGCACAGTGTTCAGTCGATATGACTATGTGACTCGTCATGTAGTCAGCTGCCATTAGTGGCAGCGTTGAGAGGGATGGCGGTGCAGTTTCAGGAGCGGATGGCTCGGGGCTGGCGTTGGCGCCGGCTGTTAGTGCTGTAATGATGGCTCTGTCACTAATTTCCAGCGTCAGTTCCAAAGTTGTGACTCTGCAAGGTTTGTTGGTGCCAGTTGCTCGTCTACTGCGTCTGAACAGCTCAAGGACAAATTAGAAGTTGGCTGATGGGAGTCTGCTGTCAATGAGATGTGGTGTGCTCGGCTCTTGGAGCCCGGCAGCGAATGCCATTCTGAAGCTAAGAGCTTCATATCTGGAGGTAGAAACTCGAAGCAGGGGTAGGTGTGTACCAGTGGCAATGTCCTCGACGCATAGTTGCTGCGTTAGAACCCATGTAAGGACGAATCCTAAGGGAACGCGCGATAGAAGTTTGGCGCCTGCATACTACTCAACTAGTGCGTGTGATGGCAGCTTGGTGAACCGAGTTGACTCTATAAAAGTGTCTGGAGCGTACAGTTCTCGTGGCACGTCGACATGTGCCTTGATATCCTCTGACGTATGGTCAGCATGATAAGCGGCTGTGAGTTGGCTCCACTCGATGGCGGCTTGGACGTCGGTGGTGAGTCGCACAATTGTGCATTCAGCTGTGCTCTGGAGTGAGCTGGGCTGAGATGCGGGTGCCTTTATTGCGTATGATAGACATGATCCTGGAAAATCGGGAGCGCTTAGTATTTGTTGCTGCTCATGTGTGACTATCCGTTGTTGCTGGTGGACCAATGCTACATAACCTATGCCCTTCTCGGCACAGACATAAATAGCATGATCGGACACTTTACATGTGTTCTTCGTGCATTTGTTCAAACAAGGAAGCGGGCTGTTCTTGATGGTAGTAACAATGCGCCGAATGTCCATGCAGTCCGTGCACAAAGGCTCATGTACAGTGAGTTGCGTGTCCATGTCTATAAAATGTGTAGTCCCTGCATTGATTTTCACATGTATGCTGCAGCATCAGTACAAACCACTAACACTTTTTCATATAAAATCTCCGACGGCCACAATATGCTTAAAGAGTCATTGAAAAAAGCAGCAATTGTTGAATGATTCACTTTGTCCAACACTTTTAAAGTCGACAGATATGACATATTTTTTTCTTCATTTACTCCCAATATGCCAAACACAAAATTTGCTACGCACCTGTTACTTTCATCGGTTGTTGTATCCAACGATACCCAAATTCTGTTATCGTTTACTTTTTCTCTCAACTTGTTTAAAGTTGCTGTGTATAACTCAGGAACCAAATTTCTTCTTAACGTTTATTCGTGTGGAATATTTTATTTCGTGTACTTTTCCAAAAAAATGCGGAGCACTTCCTTCTTTAATTTAGCCATCGGTATATCCGCACAAATCAAAGCCTTGCATAGTTCTTCACTGAATGCGGAACGTTTAGGTCCAGGCTTTGGCAATGCAGAAATTAACACTTGATGCTGTTTATTCCCGTTTTTTGATTTTGTTTGCTAACGTGTTTTTCAGTTTGGAGATGTTGAGTAACTTGGAACTTTTTTGTTGCCGCCATTGGAACTTCACAATATTTGCATATTTCCATTTTTTGTGAAATCATTGTAAATCCTTACAAAACGATTTAAATTCTCACTTATACACATTTTTTCGTTCGGCATCTTACATTTGTTTCAAAGATGTTAACACAACTGAAAATAGCAGGTAACTGATTTTGATGTGACCATTGATGAACTGTTAATTCTCATACCTGAGTACTACTTAGTAATTATGAGGAGCTTAACAAATAACAAGAAGATATTTGAAAAACATACAGGATTAGATTATTTGAAGGTGGTTGGAATATTCACTTGACAATAAAAAATTGTATAAAAATGCAGCTTTGCCAAAAAAATACTGTAAATATGCATTAATGCCCAACACATATTAAATATGCATTTATTACTAAACACGTCTAAAAAAATGCATTTGCATATGCACATATGTAAATACGTAATTCTAAGCCTATTTACAACTAATAAAGGATTTAGGTAAGAAAATGTGGACCATCACCAAGGTACGTTAGCTGAATTCTACTCACCTTCAAGAAATATTGAGCAGATTATTACGTTAGATGCTGATAATAAAAAATTATATACGTAAAGATAGCAACTATCCAAAGAAGAATTGCCTGTGCAATTTTAGTACAAATTACAGGAAACTAAATTTAATCGCGATTTTACCAACAATTAACACTATAATGGTCGGTGATAAACACAAAAATATGGAGTTTTCTAATATTGTCTAAATACCATTCCAATTACAGTCGTGGCTTGTAGATGTTTATTTCCTAATACTTCTGATTCTAAGCTCAAAAGTATCATTAAGCTGTGAATGTCTATTTTCTTCCTCGTCTTCTTCTAAAGTTGTATTTTCAGTTTCTTGCATAGGTTGTCCGTTGAAGTCTAGATTCTCCACAGTTAGTTTATAATCTCTTCCTAAACTGTGTTGTTCTCTCAGTTCTTTATTAATGCTCTCTTAATTCTTCATTGATGTTCCCTTTTCCGTTTTCAAAAGTGGGCCTTTGATACCTGTTTTCAATTATTTTATTGTATTTGTCCCAAATTTTGAACAGCTTGTTGACTGTAAAACTGTTGGGACGATGTTTAAAAAACGATTGCAGCATTTCGGCAGGTATTTCTTTCTCTAATATTTTAATGAAATCTCTTACTCCTTTGATTTTGATTCTAGTTTCATCTTCTTCTGTATGCATATTTGTGCTATGCCTGCTACTGCTAAGCATGCATTTGGTAAAGTCAACGTTATTTACATCGAAGGGAGATAATTCCCAGGCACGACATCCATTTTCAATTGTGGCTTCTTGAACGGTAGCGTCAATTGCTTTTTTAGATACTGGTCTGAACGTAACTTTGTTGAGATATTTTCTAGTAGCTTGTTTGTAAGTTTGATGGCATGCCAGAGTACTTGCCAGAATACCTCATTACTTCCCGCGAGTGATACGTGAAGCCATAGAAATAGAAAAACATCCAAATAATATCAACAGGGAAGACGGCTTTAAGCTTAGTAAAACGTGGACCCGTGTGATACACGATCTAAAGCATTACAACCGCTGTGCGTCATACGGCCACGCCCCACGGATTACGTTACACTCGGATGACCAACCAGCGTTACGCCAGTCCGCGCGCCTGGCACAGAGGACTATAACTAGCTCCACACTTCGGTTCTTAGTGCGACTTTCACTCTGATGATGCAAGCTGCAAGGTCTTGCGAAACGTTAGTGAATATGGATGCACCAACAGCAAAACGGCCAAATCTGCCTAAGTATCCTCGTTCTCAAAATACTCAAACAACACGAGTCACCAAAGAGCGTGGCCATCGCGCGGGTTTTTGCTCGCCTTCACAAGGTGCAAGGCACATTAAGCCAGAAAATGCTGGGTGTTCATATACAAATACTACGCGGTCTAAGCCGAAATTCTATGCTAAGGAGAATAAGTTTGGTTCTTTACGCCACGCAACTTTCAAATGTTTGAATACTCTAACATCGCATAGTTGAAGTATATGTGTAGCGTACGTAACAAACAATAAATCAGTATCCTTTTTTCTCTAAAAAACCGCCAGTTTAGGATTTATATGATACATACGACCACCTAATAAAAATAGTATTCGAAATTGAATGTAATTTTCTACTAGCCAAGAATGAAAGTAGTTTACCACATATTCAAAGAATGTTGTCCCGATCATCCATCCGGAATTACTCCTGGCAATAAATAATTGTCTGGCATCGAGTTTAGCTACATCTTTTATAGGGTAATACTATCATCGGGGATACAGCTCTTCTACTTCCGGAGAATTTGCCAGTGCAGCAATGTTTTTTTTTCTTCGCCAACTGCAATGTAATAGAAATTTTTGAAGTGTTTAGGTCAAATGACTTTTCCAGTTTTTGGACAAAGTTTGACATCTGTTTTATCAACGTTGTAAATTCGAATCTAAAACAATGTCCCACACATTTCTTCCGTTAAAGTTTTTAAATCAAATAACCAATTTCTCATATCTTCTCTTCGCTATTTCTGGTCTTCTTTTTAAAAATAATTTTAACCATTTGTCTCCTGGTCTGCCATCTTTGTAGGGATTATCTCTTTCACTGTCTAACACTAGTTTTTGGACAACATCCTTGACCTCTGCAGGATGCATTGGGAAACCAACCTTAGCCTTAGTTATTATCCATTGCTTTAATTTATCTTCTTCATTTTATGAAAGTATTGTAGCAGGTCCCATTTTTATTTCATCAACAGATCCTTTCCCATGGATTTTGTTAGTTAGTATCCCTTTGGGGATATTGAATTGTTTACTAGCTTTTGTGGTACTTAATGTACCGTCTTGTACCGCCGTTATAGCAGCTTTTAGGTGGAGTATTTAAAACGTTGATAAGGACGCTTAGTTTCTGCGTTTTCCTCCATCTGTAGCAGTAATATTAAATGGGTACTATGTAAGTACCTAATATCTAGTATATAGCTAGGTAGGTATAATAAAGACATAACCCGTAAGTAATCATTTGAAGAGGGGCAAAACCAGTAAATGACTACTTTTGTTACAGTAAACCTAAAGTGGTCGTTGACTGGATAGTAAGACGTAAGAAGTTCATCAGTGTTCAAATCTTTCCGATTATTGACCATAGTTCTTATGTACATCCCGCATAAGGTCGATTTTTGAATACTAATCTACACCTAGTAAATGATCGCTACAGTTAAAGCATGTTTTTATGCAGAAATAACTACATTTATGAAGATTAAGTCACTACAATCAAGATACCTTTCCCAATATGATGAAATGTTGCATATAAACATATTTTTATTTATTTTTTTATTTGACATAGTCAATTTACAATCTGTTACAATCGAACTATAAGTAAATGGTGTATTATATACTAGGGGGATCTATAGACATGCCGAGAATAGTCCAGTGACCATTCTCTTAATTACTAATTATTTAATTGTAGGATTCATTACATAGTTGACAACATCCTATATAATAATATACAGATAATATTAGACTAATTAAACCTTGTGGACAGGTCGGAGGGTTTAAAACGTTTCAGTTTTCTTGGCGCTATCGTCCAGAAGGTTGGCTGCTAGATTATTTGGATGCACAGGCAGCCTAGTTTGATATTTGACACAATAACTTGTTATAACGTCCCGCACTGACTAAATACTAAGATCGTTTTGTACAATGTTGTTAGCCACATCTCACGACGCGTTGACAATACACCTATAAAACATAAATAAAATCATGCTGTTGGCCTACCTTTATATTTTGTCAGAAAAACACAACCGCCAAATTGCACTTTATGTCGAAGGCAAAAACGTCATATTGATGCCGGCTTAAGCGTAAGCCAATGAAAACATGCCGGGAATAAAACACGTGTTTGAATCTATGTTGTATTTGTTTCACATTATGATGAAGTCAGATCAGCATTGTTGATTCGCTATACATGTCTGATTTATCTATTGTTATATTGTCAATATGTTTAATGGTCGAAGCCTCACTATAACTAGGATTTAAGCTGTAATGTAGCACAATTATTATTGCTATCACGTATCCTAAATATTTGACCAATTTTTGCAGAAATTCTGATTTATCTAACTGGATCTGCATTTTTAAATATGCTTTCCAGTCGAGAAATATATTCTTGTACTGATTTTGAAAAAAAAAAGATAATGTCTTCTATATGTACAAGCCACTCTTTACGGGTTAGCCGTGTTAGGGTTGTGCTTATGGCTTTCTACAACATAACGTGCGTTTTTTTTTATTGGAAGGCATTCTTTTGAAGTGGTAGTGTCCTTTATTAGAAACATCTTTTTTTCATGCCTTTTTCCTCTAATTCTATTTGATGAAATCCGGAAGCTAAATTGTTTAGTTGTTGATTCCTGGATAAAATTAGTGGTTGGGAAATTACTACAGTTTGAGGTTCATTTGAAGTATTTCCTTAGGCTAGTACGAAACCCATGATTTTTTAATGATATAATAGCCGAAGGCATGGATATACTATATTCTGTGAAATATAATTTTGATGCTGCTTTATAGCCATCTTTTCTACAGCATATAGTACAATAATTTTTTCTGTTCGAGGAGGTAATTCAATCACTTTTTATGTTTTTTCCGAGGGTATAATTTTTGAAAAGTTACATGACTACGTTTCTGCTCTTCTTGTTTTACTTTAGACTGATTATAATAAAATGGTATTGTAGTTTTTTCAGTTTGGATGTGCACCCACTGTAATCGATATTTGCTGTTGGTCAGCTAATAAATCGGTACCAGTTCATCCAACATATTCTGTGAAAATTGAATAAATAACATAAATGTGTTCCATTTTGTGAGAATAAATTTTGAATAGGGACATTCGTAACTTGATTGTGATAGGTAGTTCTGTGGGATGTAGTAATTTCAAAGGGATGTTCAAATATTGCTTCTGGCAAATATTTATTTACAAATTAAGGCGAAAGTATGGTACGTGAACTTCCTGTGTCGATTAATAGTTTGTCATTACTCTGTGGGATAATTATACAGGGTGTTAGCTAAACATGTGGCATGCATTATCAAAAAGTACATGTAAAGTTGCTGAATCTACAATAAATGTTCGAAATGACTTCCTCCAGCCTGGATACAAGCATTAAATCTTCTTGTCATTGGTTGCCGAACTCTTTCAAACACACCAGGGTCGTTTCTAATTGAGTTACACCCTGCAATTATCCTATTTCGCAGTTCGTCCAAATTCTCCACTGGAGTAGCGTAAACTAATGACTTCAGATATCCCCATAAGAAATAATCCAGGGGGTTTAAGTCTGGGGTCGAGCAGGCCATGCGTGTGGCCCATCTCGACCAATCCAGCGATCTCCGTATGTTGCTGTTAAAAAATCACGAGCAGCCAAACTGAAATGTGGTGGTGCACCATCCTGCATAAACCACATTGCAATTCTTGTCACCAATGGCACATCCTGCAGAAACTCGGACAGTGTTTCTTCCAAAAAGTTGCGATACCGCTCGTCAGTAAGTCTTGCTGGTAGAAATACCGGTCCAATTAGACAGTCACCCACAATTCCAACCCAAACAATTCAAGGAGAACTGTTGTTGGAAACGACCTTCACATACCTCATGCGGATTTTCATCTGCCCACACATGGTTGTTATGAAAATTCCTTATTGCATTTATTGAGAAACTGGCTTCATCGGTGAAAAGAATATGTGTCAGGAATTGAGGGATTAGAACTAATGTTTGCAAAAGCCATTGACATAACGCAATACGTGGAGGAAAATCAGCAGGTAGTAGTGCCTGAACACGTCGAATGTGATATGGATGCAACAAATTGCCCTTAAGAATTTTCCAAACTGTCCAATGACTTACATTCAAAGTATTGGCAATTTTTCGCGTAGAACTACTTGGATCTTCCTCTATGATGTCCAGCACATTCTGTTCCAGTTGTACCGTTGTTACTGTCATTAATCTTCCTGGCCCTCTATTTCGTTTCAATGTGCCTGCTTCACGAAGACGTCGATGAATGTTTTCGAAGATTTTTCGGTCGGGGATATTACGGCCAGGAAACCGTTCAATGTACAATCGTCTAGCTTGTAATGAATTGCCATCAGCAAGTCCATACAAGAAATGCATGTCAGTCATCTCGGCGTTCGTATAATGATTCATGGTAGAGGACTTCACTAACTATTAAAGACACGTCAAACAGCCAAACGTCACTCAATCTAAACAACTGCGACCGATACAGATGATGATCAATGACGAGACGTATTCAAATGAAATCCACTTCTACGTTAGTAGATAAAACAGCCGTTATCGTTAAAAATTTTTTGTACTTGATGAGCTCATTGGCTTAGGCCAAACTTTTATTTACATTAATGATTTCAAAAAATATCGAATATGGTTGTCGTAAATTTTCGTCACCCTGTATCTTCCAAACAAAGGGGTTTTTCAGAAATCATCATAGGACAAAATATTCTTAGAATAGGCCATTTAAATTTTTGCCGCATGTTTACCTAACACCCTGTATATGGTAGGTTAGATTTGGGATTAATTGAAAACGATTCAACCGAGGCTCTTATAGAAAGTTTACGGCTTGGTAGCTGGAAAAAATCTATAGTTGGATCCAATTCTTCTTAGCGTGATTCGTAGTAATTATAATCTAATTCGGGGTTTTCAGTGACATTCTGTTAAACTGGGGTCTCAGAAAAGTCTGACTTCTAACTTTACTTGACACGCATTTAATATAAATCTTTCTGTGATAGATTTGTTTAACTGGATTGGCTTTTACTTTACACCAACCTTTATTATTATTTTAAGTTAATTAAAATTAGTTGACTCCACTCTAGAAAATTTGAGCTCTTCCTTATGCCTTCTGTTCTCAATCATTTTATTTACTAGAAGCATTGCTTTGCAAATGTAATTACTGATTAAAGTTTTTATGATACTTCTTGCAGTTATATAAAATATCTCACTCTGAGCTTTTGTGAAAAATTCATTAATTTGCCAATGCTAACAGAGTTGAGTTCGTAGGGCTTAATACCATAGCAATACAGGTAATAAAAATCTGGTATGATACACGTACCCAACTTCCTTTTACAGTGATATTATAATTAGCCAAAATTAAGTGTAATAAAAATGTAAAGTTTGAAATTTTTTTGGTATCAATGGAAAGAGAAAATTATTGCGCATTTAATGGTATCAAAACTTAAATACAGTAGAACCCCTTTAATCCGTCACCTTTGGGACTGGGGTTATGGTCGGATTATAAGAAAATACAGAAAGATACGGATTACAGTATGTAAAATATTATATTAGTACACTGTCGTAAAACCAACGAACAGTAAGCACTAAAAACTGCACAGTACAGCACAAAAAACACGCACGACAGAAACGATATGAGAGATGACGGAGCACTACAGCGGACCAGCGATAACAGGCAAGTAAACAACAATGAATCACCGACAAGTCGGGACAAGTTTGGCGCGAACACGGTCGGATCAACCGGAGTGGTGGACAAGCCAAGGGTGGACGAGAGGGATTCTACTGTATTTTTGTTAATTTTCATTGAAAAATATTAATCAAAAGTTTTCATGTTTTTTAAATGAGTTGCCTTGACTTGAAAAAAGTTGACAGCTATACTCAAATTAATTTGTTATTTGATGACATTCAGAGTTAGTTCAGTAGTTTTTACTTTATAAAATGAACGATTATTCGAACGAAGAGAGTTTTTATCGTTAAAACATATTACAGTGGGGTTAGTTTGCGTAGGGTGAGAGATATTTTTCAATGAAAATTGACAAAAATAATTTAATTTTTGTTATCATTAGACGTGCAATAATTTGCTTTTTCCATTGATACCAAAATATTTTCTGTAGCTTGAACTGGCGAGAAGGAAACCATGAAACTGCTAAAAACAATGTTAAATCTCTATGTTCCAGTTTGAAAGTGGACACCCGGTATAACTTCAATAGAAATACCTTTTGGAGTCCATACCATTTTGCATAATCTTAATTTTATTTTGCAAACATGCTTCAAATGGTGTAAGCTCTTTTCTGAATAAGGACATTTTACTTTTACTAACGCATCAGCTTCGTCTAAAACGCCATCCGGGGATGCAGACAGAAAGAAAAGTTCAATTGCTATGGCTGAATTATAAAGTAGGCCGAATTCTAAAAACCCTGGTGTATTGGAGTGTTGTTGAATGTCCAATTTGATAAGTATGATGTATTAAACGAGCGCGTGAGTATTTTTACTTTTTGTATTATATTGATAAAAATGCAAGGCACTCGTGAAAGTAGTACTTATTTACATAGGAAGAAACTGCCATACCGATAATTTATGCAGTAATTTAAAAATGCTTACGCATCGATAAACGCTAGTGTAATTATGTGTAACACCATTGGTATTTTTTGTTGCTTGGAAAAACTATAAATTAGTTTTTACATAATTTGAAAGTTTGATTTTATGAAGTACCTATCACAATACAGTGAAATCTCGCCTAAACGGACACCGTGGTGCCACGATTTTGTCCGCTTAACGGAGGTGTCCTCTTAATAGAAATTCGGCAATTCTCATCTTTATTTGAATATAGAACGACAAAGAATAAATATATTTTTAAATACATACAGTTCTACGTTTGCGCTTTTCAAAAGCGCGGATTAAGATTATGTTAAAAAATTTGACCGAAAAAATCGCTAATATTACTTTGTGAAAAAATAGCCCATTTTTTTTCGTCCTAAGACGGACGCCTATGGACCCATTCTTATGTGTCCTTGTGTCCTGGGTGGCACTAAGGGTATATACACCTGCGATCATTGAAAATGAACAGGGTTATGCATTTCAAATTGACTTAACCGACGTTTTTGCAATTGCGTGCAAGGTTATTTTATTATTACGATGGGTAGAGAGCTAGAACAACACGATTCTACTTTAGAGACAAGAGGAATTCAGAAAACGTAATCAACTACTGTAATGTTAGTTGTATAGCCCTGTTCATTTTCAATGATTCTTTGTGTACATTCCTTGCAAATTTGAACAAAATTGGTTGGGTACTTTCTGTGATACATGACCGTCCCCATGAAAAGTGAAACACACTGTATATAACAGCAATGAGATAACATTAACAACAAAATAGAATGCTTGAGTAAGAAAGAGATGACCATACGAAAAAATTATTTTAGTAGGCATGTTTGGGTGACATCTGTCATAATTAAATGTGCGTCAGGCCTATTGGAATATTTGCTACTATATTTATCTCTTTCTTTCCCAAGCAATACTTGTTATTTTGTTGTTATCTTATTGCTGTTATATCGTATGTAATTGTGGCCCCATCGGTACACATTGCATGGCGTACCCTTAAGACTGGTTTATACAGCTTTCTTAGCCCTAACATTATTATTAGTATTAGCCCTAGCAAAGATGAATCATTCAGTTACCACTGACGCGTTTATCCAGTCTTAACTTAGTCTTAGTCCCAGCTGGTCCTAAGGCCTGACCTTGAGAGTTCCCCAACTTTTAACTTAGTCCTAAGAATTTCTTAAGACAGAATTAAATTTGACAGGCTCGCATGTGGTAGTAGCCGATAAAGCGGCAAAATTTGATGGTTCTATACACATAATACTTTTGAAGTAATTAGAGAAGTACTGAGATGTCTGGATTATTATAATAGAAGTAAACATAACATTCTTCCTTGAATGCCATGAGGGCAGGCACATTTAATATTTGGAAAGTTTATTATTCATTCGAAATTGCACACAAATACACTTACTTGCTGTTTAACAACCCCTTTTTGTAAATGAGCAGCAGCACCTAGCATTCCATACACTGCAAGTAAAAGTTTCCGACTCTTCAAATGCGAAATTTTGCCCATTTTAAAAGTTTTTACAACTTATTAACAGAACCAACTACAAGAAGAAACGGAATACGGAACGGATTTTTTGCATTTAAGGTTAAATGAATTTATAAATGGCGCGATTTTACACACGCATTTGCGTATGCGCTGCCGTAAACTTCCTAGCCGAAAATATGTCTGTATAAACACCTGTTTTTCTTCTTAAGACTAGTGCCACAGTTTGGCTTTGCAGTTGTTTGCTCTGGATCTGGTTGGGCCAAAAAGGTGGGCTTTAAACGGTCAGCTGAAACAGTATGTTTTGTTGTTTACATTAATTTTAAAAATCTTACGGTTGGGCCTGGAGATGACTTTGTATGGGCCAGTGTAGCGATCGACGTACAGCCTCGTCACGTAGAAAAACATGAGAGCAAGTTGTCAAATCCTGGTGAACAAAGGCTTCCTGCTTGTTGTGCTGTGCGGTTGGAGTAGGTCGTATCCGTTGTATTTGGTCCTTGAGGAGGGATGTAAAGCTTGTTGGGTCTTCGGAAGTTTTAGTATCGAAGAAGAATTATTCTCCAGAAAGGCGTAGGGCTTCTCCGTAGAGAAGTTCGGCAGCTGAACATTTAAAGTCCTCCTTAAAACTTGTTCGCAAGCCTAATAATATGGATGGTAGGATTTCTGTTCATTTTTCCGTTTGTAGACACATTACTGCCGTTTTAAAAGTCCTATGCCAACGCTCCACTAAACCACTGCATTTTGGGATGTAGGCTGTTGTCCGTGTTCGTTTGATGCCCAGCAGGTTAGTTAGATTACTAAATAAGTTGGCTTCAAACTGCCTACCTTGGTCGGTTGTAATCGTTCTGGAGGCACCAAACCGAAAGTTCCAACAGCTATAGAAGGCAATGGCGACGGATTCGCTGGTGATGTCGGTTATTGGGACTGCCTCAGGCCACCTGGTGAGGCGATCTACCATTGTAAGACAGTATCTAAAGCCTCTGGAAGGTGGTAAAGGTCCTACCAAATCCAAGTGCACATGTTCGAACCTACTGCTTGGTAGAGTGAACTCGCCTAGCGGGCATTTTGTGTGCCGCTGAAAATTTACTGCGTTGCCATGGAATGCATGTACGAACCTATCTAGTAATATCCTTTCGCATTGCCAGTCATACATATTTGGTGCTAATTAGCTGAAGAGTGGCTCGTTTTCCAGAATGTGCTATTTCATTATTGGCGTTGAAAATGTGCTGCCGCAGTGATTTAGGAACGTAAGGGCGTATTCTTCCTGTGGATGTGTCACAGTACAATGGTAGGTTACCATCTGTGGGAACACTCAGTGATGCTATAATAGTTATTTACTCGACAAGTGGGATAAGAGCCTCATTAATATACGTGTGTGTAATCACACAAGTATATTAATGATGCATTATCACACATGTATTGTACAAAATTTTATCTACAACTTCCTAAAATTGAGAAAAGTGCTTTAAGAGAAATGTCAGATCTGTCATTTTCAAAAATATTTTAGTAGACAAATGTCATTATGTCATTTATTTGACGCTATTTCAGTTAGGTAATGAAGCCATTACAACACTCAGTTAGGTAATGAAGCCATTACATAACTGAGTGGTGTAATGAGCTTCATTACCTTACGGAAATAGTGTCAAATGAGTAACGTAATGAGTTACTTATCCCAGTGGAGTAGAGAAACATTATTACACTTCAATAAAATTATGTGATATTGAAATTGAACGTACAATTACTACAATTACTAATTCCAATTCCGCTGGCTTCTTCAGTAGTTGCCACAGAAACTGTTGCTGAATTCAGTATTTGTTTCACCTTGCTACGTTGTTCAGTATGTAAATTTTTTTAGCAAAGTCAAGTTAATTTTTTAGTGAGTCTTCGACGTACCTTTCCGCGACTGTAGAAGACTGCCAACCAGCATGAATCTTCAATCCTAATACATCCACTCCTTTGTTAGCTAAAAATGTCGCCGAACTACGCCTAAAGGAATGGTTAAAGTGCATATCAGGGTCGTTTAAGTTTAGAAAATGTGCAAACTTGGATATGGGTCATTGTAATATACTGGGACAATAATGAGAATATAAAGTTTTGAAATAAAAAAATCTATTTTTTTGAGAAAAACCTAATCAATTATTGCAAATAGACATATTTAGCATGTAACTAGTAGCACCAGCGTTGTTTTTTGTCGAGTTCATTTTGAATTTTTCAATTGTCATTTCGGTAATGCAGAATGTCATTTCTGTAATGCAAGATATCATTTCGGTAACCAAGCAAAATATTCCAGCAACCGTGTTCCTACTACATGTTGTTGAATTGGGAAGAGAACAAGGCTATAAATAAGGTAGGAAAAGAGTTTGCTAATATTGTATTTTTAACTTTTCAAATATACACGTAGAATATGAAAACATAACCATTCTTTAGTGGAAATGGAAACAAATAATATCCTCTACTTAAAACACAGAAGAAAACAATTAAAACTGCTTTTTTTTATAAATAAGGTTTTGTAATAAAGGAATATACTTTCTATTAAGATAATAGTATTCTTTGGAACCCAGCATTTCAGTTCAATAACTCTTTATTTTTGTTACATTTAAGGCACAATAAATGCTGGTTTTGAATAGGTAGTTTGTGGCGTATTGTTGCACATTTCATACGGTAAGCCCTTTTACAGCGCAGACACTGAATTTCTAAATGTTCTTCATACAAATTGAATGTGTATATGAAGCAGATACCAGAGGGGGTCGTCTTGTTTTCTAGTCTCTGGGCATGTTCCAAAGGCTTGTCCACTGATCGTGAAAGTTGTATGTTGGACAAAATATTAATTTATTTCAAATTTTCGTTTGCATTGCCTTCAGCACTTGAGTTATCTACATAATATTGTTAAGGATTATTTACGCAAATCTATATTATTGGGACAAATGACTTTCTTCACAATATGAGGTCACAGCACCTGCTTGCTTCCTCAAAAGTAATGTTTATCTTTCAAGAGTATTGGAAAGTTAAAAATGTTCATAATTTGACTTGGGTAAAATTTGAAAAGTAATTTAGGAGAATATTAATCAAAAATTATTTATAATGTATGATTTTTGATGGTAAATAAAAATAATATAATCGTCAAATATACTTTAATTTAAATTTGAAGTAAATTAAAAAAAAATTACACGTTTCGCCACTTTTGATGGCTTCATCAGTAATTTAAAAGTTCATTACAATGTAAAAGGTTAATACATTATGATTAGTAAAAGATTTTTGGAAATTATTTCACGGCATTTTTCAAGGTTTACACAATAAAATGATTAATTAATAAAAGCAGTCATTCTTTAATTACAATCTATACTTGGATATAATTAGGAAGGCATTAGCTGTTCTGAAGGCAGAATGCAAAATTTGATTTTTGTAATGAACTTTTAAATTACTGATGAAGCCATCAAAAGTGGCGAAACGTTTAATATTTTTTTAAAATATACTTCAAATTTAAATTAAAGTAAATTTCACGACTATATGATTTTTATTTATCATCAAAAATCATACATTCTAAATAATTTTTGACTAATATTCTCCTAAATTACTTTGTAAAGTATTTGAAAGATTATTAACTAATTACAATAGGCAAATACAATTTGAAAAGGATGGAATCGCTGCTTGTATGACGAGTGTTATCTTTTTGCTGAAATTCCCCACTAGAAGTTCCACTAGGTAGAATAGCTAAAGGATTGTTAAGAAAAAAATTTAACAGTCAAGAGTATGCTAGAAAAAAGTTGTTTAAAGGGATACATATTTCAGGTAAAAACTCCACGCTGGATTTATGCGCTGAAAATGAGAACATTTTCTACCAAAACTACATTCAAAATGGCTGACTTGCCTCAAAAAAATATGGCTGTGTATTTCTCTTGGCCAAGTAATTTGATGGACGTCCATTATGAAGGAATGGGTGGAATATTTGACGGTAATTCCAATTTTGCCTTCTCGATTTTACTGACTGGCACCTCCTAAACTTCTAGCTTGTTTTCATTCAACTGTTCTACGCAACAACTGGCGGAATCAATATCTATACCGTGCCAGCCTAATAGTCTGTATTTCTTTTTAATGCGCCACCAATGCCATCCATCGGCCCCTTACCATGGTCACTAGCACTAAAATTACAAGTGATATATTTTAGATGCTGAAATAAATGTGGTACTTTTATCAGCAGTAGATACATATTAATGCGGTTTCTGTATTGGGAAGTCGGGCCATCGGAGAAGAAATGAATAGTTTCAGTGTTCGAAAAGTTAAGTGAACATTTTTCTAAAATACGAGTGTTTCATATGAATCTATATTAGTACGCTGCAATTAGACCCAAACCTCAACATCCAAAGTAAAAGTTTCCCTCCAGCTTCAAATTGTTCTATACAGTCCACATATTGTTTGGTAAAAAGTTACACCATTTTAAGCGTCGGGTTTGGGGGGGGGGGGAGAAGTTAGTAAATTAGAAGTTTTTATCAGTTTTTCTTAAATATTTCGAAAACTATGCGGTTTAGCGCGAAAAGTGTTATATACAAAAATAATCTACATTAAATTGCGAACAAAAATGGTCCTGTGCATAATCTTGCTAAAGTGAACGGTTCCAGAGTTACGGAGGGTGTAAATGTAGAAATTTTTTAGATTTTTTGGAAAAAATGTGACATCACATAGTTCGCACAGTATTCTAAAGACGAACAATAACAAAAATGACAGCAGAACAAAAAAATTATTTTCCTTAGTGATGTCATATTTTTTCCAAAAAATCTAAACAATTTCTACATTTACACCCTCCGTAACTCTGGAACCGTTCACTTTAGAAACATTATGCACCGGACCATTTTTGTTCGCAATTTAATGTAGATTATTTTTGTATATAACACTTATCGCGCTAAACCGCATAGTTTTCGAAATATTCAAGAGAAACTGATAAAAACTACTAATTTACTAACTTCAGCCTCCCCCCCCCCAACCCGACTCTTAAAATGGTGTAACTTTTTACCAAACAATATGTGGAATGTATAGAACAATTTGGAGTTGGAGGGAAACTTTTACTTTGGATGTTGAGGTTAGGCCGTTTTTTGGACTAATTACACCGTACTACCTCCGTAACTCTGGAACCGTTCACTTTCGCAAGATTATGCACAGGACCATTTTTGTTCGCAATTTAATGTAGATTATTTTTGTATATAACACTTTTCGCGCTAAACCGCATAGTTTTCGAAATATTTAAGAAAAACTGATAAAAACTACTAATTTACTAACTTCCGCCCCTCCCCCTCCGCCCAAACCCGACGCTTAAAATGGTGTAACTTTTTACCAAACAATATGTGGAATGTATGGAACAATTTGGAGTTGGAGGGAAACTTTTACTTTGGATGTTGAGGTTAGACCGTTTTTTGGGCTAATTACACCGTACTATATGGCATGTGCTTGGTGGTCAAGATTTTCGCTAACTGAGCAAAAGCCAACTCCTTCAATATTAGCGACTTCTTTTTGGTTTCTCCGATAATATATTCATGTGTGCAATGATAACTGTTTTTTGAGACACCAAAGTGCATTGACTGGACTTCTGAAGAATATTTGAGAACATAGTAGTCTGAAAAATCCATGTGTATGACAAGTTCAATACACTTTATGTCTCGCTTGCAAGTTTGCATTTGTTGCACTTGGTGCGTCACAGTAAAGTAGTGCTTCTTGAACAATTTTAATTCTCTGTTAGAAAGTGCTACTAAATTACACAGTGTTGTTACGTTTCTTGACGTAGTCATCCTCTTTATTACCCGCTATCTAACTTTGATTACCCTTTTCTCTGTTATATTTTAATTAATTAACAAACTTTATTCACAACACAAACAAAAAATTGCTCTCATGTCGAAAATGGGTATGAAAGCGAGTGTATTTGCAAAAAATTAATAAAAAACAATCTGATCTAGAACGTGACACATATCTAACTACTTAAAATAATTATTGATGAAGTGTTCATTTATATTGTATATCAATTATTTATTTTTCGTTTTAAAAAATACCATAAATGGCTAAATTCTTATCATAATTGACTAAAGTTGCGATTACCTGGGCAGCATTTGTGCTCCTCTTTGAAAATCATTAAATCACCCTACCACTGAACTTTCTATGGCCACTCGGAAGAGAAAAATAAGCAAATCTCAATAACGTCTCAATACAATTTTATTGGAAAATACTGACTTTTTTCTTTTTTCTTCCACTGGCTGTGCTGTTTGAGTCATCGAAGTTGGAGGATCTGTAACAATAAAACAACCATAACAGAATTAAAACTATTGTTTGCCTTTTAAAAGACCTAGTGCTCCTACAAGTAAATTCTTTTCTTCGTTGTTATTGAAAATTAGTATGATGTAATAATTTGGGGCCACTATAATCGGAGCATAATTGTAACTGTGTTTTATGTTTGTATTTTTTGATGATTAATAAGAACTAATAGTATTAATAGATAGCGTTCTTGCATTTATTCAATTTAACATCTTTTAAGGGAATTGTTTCAATTGTGCGAAATATTGGCAAATCCCATAAATGGCATGTTCTGCTTTTGATTTAATAAAGACAGCTGCAACTGCTTCAGTTCTTTTAGGAGAGTGCTTTTTACTCCATACCGTCTTTCTGCCATATTTGTGCTATCTGCACATGATAACGAAATTCAAAAAAGATACTTTATCTCTACACAGGCATGCATTTCTATATGATTTCTATCAAGGCGGTCTATGATGTTCCAGGCCATGGCACTGGCTCTCATGTAAAATTTGCTGCTAGGCCATTCCAGGACATACTAAGTTTTAAAAACTTTCAAATATATTTACCATTAATAAACCATTTTGACAAGACAATTCAAAAATGCCATTGAAGTGTTGCGTACCAAGCTGGAAGTCAAATTAACTACGCTTTCTCAGCTGCTCCAATATATTAGCGTGTTCAAACTTCCTTCCAATGAAACAGTGGCACAAAAATAGTAACAAATTTTGAATTGAGAGGACTGGCGGAAATGAAAGATTAGTGTTGTTTGTGAAAAGCACTTTAAAAAGCCGATATAAAGGTTGATAAGATGAAGAGACTTGTTCCGACTGCAATACCACTAGCTTCCAGGCAAGTTATTAAAAAAATACTGTTTTATATGGTATATGTTTAAGTTTATAAGTTCATGATCTGAATTTTGTCTAAAAATTTTTTAAACAATGGTTATGTGTGCCAGTGGTGGCTATCACCAATAATGAACACATTTTGGGTGAGTAATGGACACATTTAAAATTTTAAACTTTATTCGTATTTACCCATTGCAGACACACTGTAGTGGCCCTTCTCGTTCTTTAGTTAGGGCTCTGCAAAACCTATAATATTCTCTTTAAAATAATACAATATATCGTCTTTGATTGGCCACTTCCATGAATCCAACAGCCCTGCAGTAACCATTGATTGAATTTCTACCCCTTGTACATCACTCTTCAAGATAACTCCTGAAAGGGTAAGATGTATTAAAATAATAACTAGGTACTGCTGCAGTGAATCTAGTACTTAGTACAGACCTACTTATAAAAGACATTGCAATCAAACATCGAAACACTTTTTAGGCATTCAGAAGTGATCATTAAATAGGTAGGTAACAAACTATGTAATCAGTGTTACTCATTCACTAGGGTAATACGTGTTCCCATACCTGAGAATTACATATTTTCCAACTGTCCAATCTACATTTTAAGTGTGGCTCACGGCTAGATCCTCGTTGTTGTATGTGACACATACATCCGAGTCAGAACTTTCAGTGCTATGTTTAGATTCTGTTTTCTTTTTGTCTTAGGAAGCAACTTATTCAATTCATTTTCATAATATTCACGATACTTCGCAGTGGACACAATTGCAGGAAATATTTTTCGTTTGCGTTTTGGAGTTTTCGCTTCTGAACCGCGAGAGTTAGAGAATATCGAACATTTCTGAAATGGTGTCGATACTTCATAACCTGTTTCTTCCTTCCTCTCATAATAAGTACTACTGAAAATTCTCTTATGGTCGATGCTAACTTAGTTACAACGCGTTCGCCTAGTGTTCCTTCTTTTCCTGAATAAACATTCAGTGAAGCACGCATTGCAACGCTACGACTACTTTTTGCATCTTCCATTTTCGTCTTATTGTTGAAATCGGCCAAAACAAAATATAATCTACTTTTTACAAATATGGTTACAATATTATCTCATATGTGATGACAATCTGGTACGTCGGGAGCATCGAATTTCTTTTTAGTCACATCTTTAAACGAATCTATTGATAGCTTATTGGGTGGTATGAATAAAAACGAAGTACATGCTAATACTAGAAGTATTAGCATTTTCTACAAAGTATATATTTCAAAACTAAGAAGAAACTACATTTCAAAGTAGATACTTTTAATTTTTCCGGAACTTACTACACCAAGTAGCACTTTTGTTAAAATACTAAAGTATTTACTACAATTTGAAGTACCGACTTCTTACAGCAGATACTTCGATTTCAAGAAGAAATTTAGTATTTGCTTGACGTTAGCGAAGTTGGTATAATGGGTGGTATGAATAAAAACGAAGTAGATGCTAATGCTACAATTTTAAGGATCTACTTCGAAGTATCTGCTCCATCATGAAGCATCTAGTCAGTTCCGGTAGTATTTGCTTAACGTCGAAGTATTTACTACACTCCTTGTAGTATCTACTTGTATTTCGTAGTATTTGCTTTAAAATGTGTAGCATCTTCTCACTTTGACTTCTGCTCGAGAATTTGCAGGTTGCGACAAGTCTATAAGATTTGTTGGTTTATTTTATTTGAAGTATTAAAGTGGTAGAGTACTCGTGGTTGTGTAAAATGTCTTCAGATGAAGAAATGCCCCATCAAGAAGAGTCCCAAAATGAAGACTTAGAATTAGCCTTTGTTACGATGCTAGAAGACCACAAGATAATTCTGGATAAAAAAATGACACCTTCCATCAAGTCTGCAAAAGACAAAGCCCTTAAAGAATTAACAGTGATGTATAACAACAATACAAAACAAGACTTAGATGTTAAACAAGTATTAAAAAAAGTTAATAATATGAAAAGCAAAATAAAGAAAATTACGGATATGAAGAAAACAGGAAATAAGAAAATAAAATTAAATGAGTGGCAACAAAAATTTTTTGACATATGGAACGGAAATGAGAATCCAGTAATTCAAAGAGTGCCAGGTATACTTATAATCCTTTTTCGTAATTTGTAATGTAATTATGAAATACGTTTTTAGGGGGAGTGATTGCAGGCACCAGTAGAGATGAATATGCAGATCGATTTACCGATGAAGAGGATGAGACACCTTTTAGTGATAACAACGAATCAATTAAAAAATTGCAAAAGAAATTACTTATTCAACAAATAAATACTGCTAGAGCTCAAGAAAAAGCCGCTATAGCTCAGGAAAAAGCTTTCATAGCTGTAGGAAACGCTGCAGGAGCTGTAGAACAATTCGTAGAAGATTACTTTGCACGACAACAGGCGAGCATTTAAATTAATTTAAAAATAGAAACTTAACTATCTGTATCTTTTCACTACTTAGTTGTTATTGTTAAAAAAGAATTGAGGTTTACGTTCTATTATTTTATAATTAAATTTATGTATTATGTATTATCATTACCCTCATTTTACCTTGCGGTGTCGAGATTAAGTTTAATTATTTTGATATAGCTTTTAATCGAAATATAAAATCCAAATTAACAAAAAATATTTATTGATTTATTGTTTCAACGTTGTCTGTACATCAGTTCTGCAATTTCATTACGAAACTGGATACCTCGGCGTCTCACTTCAGCGTTATTTGGTTCAGCATATAATTCAGGCATAACTGGTTCTTCTTCTACATCAATTTGTTCAAAATTTTCAAATGGATCGTTCAAAAACTTGGCACAATTGTGTAAAATAAATCCACACATAATATATCGACATATTCTATCAGTTTTAAGTCGGATTGAATAATTTAACATTGGAAATCTTCTTTTTAACTGCCCAAAGCATCTTTCTATAATAACACGTTCTCTTGCATGTATTTTATTAAAATACATTTCAATATTTGTTGACGGATTTTTAAATGGTGTGAGCATCCAAGGAGTTACAGCATATCCGGAATCACCCAAAAAACAAACTCTTTCTTGATTGTTGTACATAATAGGGTAGATGAAAGAATTGTACCATATTCTAGAATCGTGGACAGATCCAGGCCATGTTGCATCAACGCTAGTAAACATTTCTCTACTGTTACACGTGGCTTGTACATTTATTGAAGAAACTCCTTTTCTGTTAATATATTCGTCACCATGTACGTAAGGTTTTAAAATTTTAACGTGAGTGCAGTCAATTGCACCAATAACATTGGGTATTGCATGATGTACTGCCCACTCATTTTTAGCTATGTTAAACGTATCGCCTGTAGCAGGGAATTTAATCCAATAATTTTTCTTTCTGCAGATTGCACGTGATACTTTATCAATAATTTTGAAACAGTTGTTTGATGAATCCCAACATCAACTCCAACGCCTAGCTGAAATCCAGGGTCCCCTTAAACAACGATATTCAAATTAGTTGTTTCATTTCAAGTCTTTTATTATATTTTTGGTATACTTTGCTTTATTTTTCCTATTTAATTTAATGTCTATTTAAACATACCTAAGCTTCTTAAAAACACTTCCATTTGCTGAATGTGTGTAAGCGCACAGCCTCTAGTTTCATTTACTTCTGTCAGAAATGTATTAGCTAGGTAAGATACGTTTTCCCTATTGAACCTAAAAGAAAAAGGGATTTAAAAAATGATTGAAAGTTATACCTTATGTTAAGTTACCGGAATATTTTACGATATAAAATATCATCATTGTAGCGTCGTCTTGCATTATATATTTTTCTCCTCCGTATTCTATCCATTTTCAAACCAAAGTTACCGTAGCAATCTCAGCGGAGATGCTATTATACCAACTTCGCTAACGTCAAGCAAATACTAAATTTCTTCTTGAAATCGAAGTATCTGCTGTAAGAAGTCGGTACTTCAAATTGTAGTAAATACTTTAGTATTTTAACAAAAGTGCTACTTGGTGTAGTAAGTTCCGGAAAAATTAAAAGTATCTACTTTGAAATGTAGTTTCTTCTTAGTTTTGAAATATATACTTTGTAGAAAATGCTAATACTTCTAGTATTAGCATGTACTTCGTTTTTATTCATACCACCCAATAGCATCTCCGCTGAGATTGCTACGGTAACTTTGGTTTGAAAATGGATAGAATACGGAGGAGAAAAATATATAATGCAAGACGACGCTACAATGATGATATTTTATATCGTAAAATATTCCGGTAACTTAACATAAGGTATAACTTTCAATCATTTTTTAAATTCCTTTTTCTTTTAGGTTCAATAGGGAAAACGTATCTTACCTAGCTAATACATTTCTGACAGAAGTAAATGAAACTAGAGGCTGTGCGCTTACACACATTCAGCAAATGGAAGTGTTTTTAAGAAGCTTAGGTATGTTTAAATAGACATTAAATTAAATAGGAAAAATAAAGCAAAGTATACCAAAAATATAATAAAAGACTTGAAATGAAACAACTAATTTGAATATCGTTGTTTAAGGGGACCCTGGATTTCAGCTAGGCGTTGGAGTTGATGTTGGGATTCATCAAACAACTGTTTCAAAAATTATTGATAAAGTATCACGTGCAATCTGCAGAAAGAAAAATTATTGGATTAAATTCCCTGCTACAGGCGATACGTTTAACATAGCTAAAAATGAGTGGGCAGTACATCATGCAATACCCAATGTTATTGGTGCAATTGACTGCACTCACGTTAAAATTTTAAAACCTTACGTACATGGTGACGAATATATTAACAGAAAAGGAGTTTCTTCAATAAATGTACAAGCCACGTGTAACAGTAGAGAAATGTTTACTAGCGTTGATGCAACATGGCCTGGATCTGTCCACGATTCTAGAATATGGTACAATTCTTTCATCTACCCTATTATGTACAACAATCAAGAAAGAGTTTGTCTTTTGGGTGATTCCGGATATGCTGTAACTCCTTGGATGCTCACACCATTTAAAAATCCGTCAACAAATATTGAAATGTATTTTAATAAAATACATGCAAGAGAACGTGTTATTATAGAAAGATGCTTTGGGCAGTTAAAAAGAAGATTTCCAATGTTAAATTATTCAATCCGACTTAAAACTGATAGAATATGTCGATATATTATGTGTGGATTTATTTTACACAATTGTGCCAAGTTTTTGAACGATCCATTTGAAAATTTTGAACAAATTGATGTAGAAGAAGAACCAGTTATGCCTGAATTATATGCTGAACCAAATAACGCTGAAGTGAGACGCCGAGGTATCCAGTTTCGTAATGAAATTGCAGAACTGATGTACAGACAACGTTGAAACAATAAATCAATAAATATTTTTTGTTAATTTGGATTTTATATTTCGATTAAAAGCTATATCAAAATAATTAAACTTAATAAATTTAATTATAAAATAATAGAACGTAAACCTCAATTCTTTTTTAACAATAACAACTAAGTAGTGAAAAGATACAGATACTTAAGTTTCTATTTTTAAATTAATTTAAAT
>OW679200.1:117755161-117941202 GCA_940337035.1 Agriotes lineatus | reverse complement strand
GCATAAGTCGAAATCTAATCGGTAGCAGTAGTTCCAGTGGGAAAAAGAGGCACTAAAATTTTGTGTTTTTCTAAAAAAAACTTAGGTGTCCCGTTTTTCGTGCCGGTTAGTGTAGATGTTTCAGCCACGGCCTGCTGAATTGTGTGACAAATGTCACTTTATACGGCCTGAGCATTTTCTTTGAAATTCATTGTTGTTTTTATTTCTGATAAAACGCCAATTTTGGCCGTTTGTCGCCACATACCCACGATGACATTTAAATGACAACGGCTGTCAAGACTAATTCGTGTTTAGAAATGATTTTTTAAATAATAATAATAATAATAATAATAATAAATTCTCTTTATTTTTCCATTGGCAAAGTTCAGCTTGAAGTCGTTCTTCCACTTAACCAACCACAATATAACAAAAAAAAAATACACAATGAGTGTGTTCTACTTAATCATAATATACAAATCATTAGATACTAATGCAAAGTTGATTTTTAATTACAGTTAAGAACAGGTATAGCATTCCAACCAGAAATTGGAAAGCTATTTAAAATTGCTTAGAATTTTAAAACTTTTTTCCTGTTTTCTAACGAATATTTTGAGCTGGTTTAGAGATTCTCATAGTTTTGTCCACCTAAAACTTGAAAATGGAACACTGTGTGCTGGCCTGATTTTAAATAGCTTTCCAATTTCTGGTTGGAATGCTATACCTGTTCTTAACTGTAATTAAAAATCAACTTAGCATTAGTATCTAAGGATTTATATATTATGATTAGGTAGAACACACTCATTGTGTATTTTTTTTTGTTATATTGTGGTTGGTTAAGTGGAAGAACGACTTCAAGCTGAACTTCGCCAATGGAAAAATAAAGAGAATTTATTATTATTATTATTATTATTATTATTTAAAAAATCATTTCTAAACACGAATTAGTCTTGACAGCCGTTGTCATTTAAATGTCATCGTGGGTATGTGGCGCCAAACGGCCAAAATTGGCGTTTTCTCAGAAATAAAAACAACAATAAATTTCAAAGAAAATGCTCAGGCCGTATAAAGTGACATTTGTCACACAATTCAGCAGGCCGTGGCTGAAACATCTACACTAACCGGCACGAAAAACGGGACACCTAAGTTTTTTTTTTTAAAACGCAAAATTTTAGTGCCTCTTTTTCCCACTGGAACTACTGCTACCGATTAGATTTCGACTTATGCCCACGCTTCTGCATATACTCCTTCTTCTACTGTGATGTCGTTTACCACCGCGGCCTTCGTATCTGCTGGCTTTCCGCTTTCGCTGCAACTTGGGAGCGGAACAGGCTTGCTCTTCAGATTGAGATGGTCTTAAGCCCTGAGTCTCACTTCTAACAGCACAACAAAATAATGAATAATTCAGACAAGCTTAGATTGAGAAATGGCATCTAATTGCAATAAAATAAAAATTAATCAGACTTGAATTTAGGAATAATATGTGCAAAGCTATGCAAGTAATAAAGAAATTAATTCTCCTAACATAAAGAACAAGGCATAGCTCAAATCATAGAGGTTGGATTCATGTTCTATTCAATCAATGTAAATTTGTAAGAATGAATCGATTATGAAAATAATTAGTAAATGCTGGTCGAGGGTATTTTGCAAGTCATAATTTATTAATAACAATTCTCTGTGAGCATATCATAATAAGGTAATGTGGAGGAAGGCAAAGCAGGGTGCAACGAGCACGAAGTGAGGTCAAAGCTAAAGGCAAATCATAAATAAAAAAGGAAAATGGAACAACAATATTGGAAATTTGCTGAATTTACAAACAGTTTATTGATTAGCAAGTATAACAATGAAATGGACTTTTAATTGAATTCAGAAGTGATCAAAAGAGGATGTGCGCGAAAAGAAACATGAGTCAGTGCAATAAGTGAATGAAAAGACATTTAAAACGGTGCAACGCGAGTGATAATGTAAGACAATGATTACAAAAATCAAAGGACAATTTAGTAAATAAGGTAGAATTGTAAAATTAGTTAGATTTTAAGAATTTATTTGTTAAAAAGGTCAATTGAACAGAGTTGATTTCCTATTTGTATTGATGTGCAATTGTTAATAACAACTAAAATAAAATAATTTTACTGACAGCCCAGTTTTATTCTCCTAGAAAAATCTAAGTTTTATATAGTAAATATTAAAATACAGCTCCGAAACTTTACCAGAGTGTTCACGACATAGCAATGTTCAAGCACAAGTGTGGGTTTTAAAATCGGCCACTACAAAATATTTCCGATCCACAACGGCCTCCGAGGGACGTTCGCCATCCTATTTTGGCCTACGTTTAACAGCAAGAGGCGGTTTCCGAGGTTCCTGACTTCGTGGCTACATCGGCGGCACACCAGTCCAGCTCCTCCAAGGCCTGCACCACGGTTCCTGCTCGCTGAGAGAAGATCTGGCACATTATCACCTCTCCGGACATCATCGGACAGCACCTGGAAAAATTGCAAAGTTAGGTGTGAAGCAAAATTGTACATGTACCACCGTAAAACCTACCCGGGAGTAGAATAGCATCGCTGCTTGGCAGATTCACGGTTATTTAATAGCTTCTGTAGCTTCAAATTGAGAATTTAGAAGCCCAGAATTGAGGTTAGGATTCCTTGACGTCATTATTTCGAATCAACGAAGTGGAGGGTTTTGGCTAGAAACAAAACACGATCAACCGACGCTATAAGAAAGCGGGAAAATAAAAAAACTTACCTATTTAATTTGCTCATTGAGTAGTAATTCATATCACAAACACGAAAACGATCTGCATTTGCTAGTTTTTCATAAAGACGTAAAATTATATGACAGATTAGCTCCGTTGTAGCATTTAGATTGCTTTTGACCTACGCACCATAGGCGTGGGATCAAAATTTTAAATCTAAAATTGTGAACCCAGACCTTGAATAAGAGCTCTGTTCTGCTATGAGTTAGCCAACAATAATTCAAGTTGCAAGTAGATTACATTATAAATAGGGGCGTACGATTATTCAGGTCAAGCATATCACTAGACCGCTCATTTAATTATCCCTGAGAACCAAAATTAGTTATCTGATTTGTGACGAACCCAAAATTAAAAATAATATGTATGGTGGCTCTAGATATTTTTATTAATAGAAGCAATTAATTAGTAGTGGGCGGCCATTACAACATATACGGCTCCTTGTTCTTTTCATCCTTCTTCCTCCTGATTTTCACCTGCTGCTTATCTATCGCGGGACCTGGCCACAACGGCCAATGACCACAACGGCCACCGTGACAATAACGGTCAAAAGCGCCCGAATAACCACAACGACCAATTTTACCATAACGGCGAACTCGATAATTGACCATAACAGCCACCATGACCACAAAGGCCAAGTCGAAACTTCGCCTCGTGCGCCAATTTTGATCACAACGGCCACCGAACGGGTATGTATTAGCGTCGCTAGTGACGTAGACCGCAACAGCCAAAATGATCACAACGGCCAACCGTGGTGGGTGACCACAACGGCCAACCGTTGCGGGTTATACGGTGTTCCATTTTTATTGTACGTATCTTCGGGACGTGATGTTGAAGTTCTATTTTATATCTCTAATTTTTACGATATAACTTATCGCACAATAGAAATAGAACTTTAAAAATATTTTGCATATTGTAGCTTTGAAATAACAGATCTTTTTAATTATTTTTCAAAAAATATGACGAATCAGTGGCGTGCAATCCCGTTACACCGCCCCTTTTTCTAAAAAATAAATGTACGGCACTAGATTTTTCTAAATCTCGTAGCATTTTAGAATTCCTTTCTTAATTTTGGGCAAAAAATATCTCTTTCAAATTTTTAAGTTACTGCTTTGTTATCGAGTTAGTTCAGATTTAATAAGAGTTGTTACTTAAAAAATGGCTAATAATGATATTTTATTTGAAATCGGCAGTGAAGAACGCCGAAATCGTCATTAAAATTTCTATATCTGGGAAACGGGTGATCCGATTTTGAAGAAATTTTAAATCGGTTCTAAGGAATTATTGTTTTAAATTTTTCTTATGTGTTTAAGTGTCAAGAAAAATAAGAAATGGGCTATAAAATATCCACTTCTGATGTAAAAATTTGCACGAGCTGGAAATTTTAGAAATAGCAAAAAACACCAGTTTAAACCTATTTCCGAAAATTTTACAGTCGTAGGAAATTTTTTTTATGCAACACGAGCGAAAAATGCATTAGGCATTCGTTCGAGTTTTTTTTTCGAACTCACGCGTAATGCATCATTTTTCGCTCTAGGTACATAAATAACTATTAAAATACATAAGAGCACATTTAAGTAAAATATAAACTAAACTGGAGCTTAATCAACGGAAACCGGACACGGCAAATAAACGTAAACCATTTTAATATAGTTGAAGTTTTCTGTTATTTCTGTTATTAAATTTGTGCAAGAACACTTCAAAGTTTATGTTATTTGTCTGCTTACCCTCAAAAGCTAAATATACAAGATTGGCTTAAATTAGCTTTTTTGTGATTTTATGTAACTATCGTTTTTTATATTAAAAAATAAAGAAATAGCATATTTTTTGTGATATATTTTTCTAGTAGACAAGGCAATGATTTGAATGATTAATTTTATTTTCTAGAGTGGGCAACTTTTTCTTTCAGAGTAGGCATTGCCCACTCAAAGTGCATCGCGTCAGTACGTAGTCAAGACATACAATAATTATAAAGAATAGTGCCCTTGGACCTAAAAAATTGAAGTGACTTAGCACTGAATGCAATAAATTCAGCAAATTTTTTTGAGACTTAGGCTAAAGATTGAAATATGATCAATATTTTGCGTTTCCTGTGCGTCTTGTCTATCTGTTGGCCTAAAGAACTTTTGATATCCTCAAAATTGGTTATGTTATGGATCAACAAAATTAGAATTCAATAATTTTTAAAAATAAACTAAAGAGTCCTACTACATATGCAGTATTCCAGTCTTAACCAAGATCGCGGTAAATCGTTTTTTTTTATAAAAATGCGTATTTGTCAATTTACACCTTTTTTGCGACCAGCTGTCAAAAACCTTTTTTATGGAAAAAGAGCACTATATTAGTGTAGTCAATACCTAATTAGAACAACAATCAAATATATGTATAATATATTTAACTGTATTAAATAAAAAGTTTAGTTTGCTGAGTGCAATGCGAGTTAAATGATTAAATCGGAAAAACAGCTTTTTAAAAATAAACTTTATTTCGTAATTACAGGTAAAAGCAAAAACCGTCTTAACTCTGTTACAAACAAGCAAAGAATGAATATAACATTTTACATAATTCGCAATGTGGCAGAGAGATAACGATGAGCTGGGATGTGCCTTATCAGCGTGGCGTCGTGTTCTTGATAAGCAGGTGCATGTAACTCCTCCCTCCTTAAGATGCAAAAATAACGGAGTTGTTTCTTGGATTCTGGCCCATTTCCACTTCTTCAGCTTCATTTTGATTTTCCTTTTCAGCTGCCTTTGGACTTTCCAATGATTTCTTGCATGGTTTTCTAAACGTTAACATAAACAGCACAATGATTGCGAGAATTAGTAGACCAATCAAGGTGCTAATAATTGGGGTGGTGTTTGCCGGATAGTCGATATGCTTGATTGGTGTTAGTTGTCTTGCGATTTCACTAATTTGGTAAATTTCTTCTATGTCCAGTTTTGTAAAATTTGAAGTCTTGTGTTGCTTCAAAATTTCAAAATGTCCTATGCCAAACTTCGGTAAAATGAGTGGTTTGCCTTGTTGCAATTTAACGTCATTTATAAATTTCTTGCCGTCCACTTGGATTTCGCACAATTTGGGAATCTTTATTAGGGATGGAAGATTTATTTCTAAATATTGGTCCGATTTGCATTTGGAAAACAGCCTTTCTTGATTTGCAGGAATTATCAACACTTCTTCTTGGGTGACTTGCTTGATGATGGACTCTTCTATAAATATTTCGAGGGCGTGACAGTTTTTCGCTGGATTGCCTTCGAGGAGCCTAAGGGTGCAGTTGTCTTCCACAATGAAGTTTTCGGTGCAATAAAATGTTTCTTCCAGTACCGGGCATTCCTCTTTCTCGAACTGGGCCTTGGAGTTTTTCAGTGCCAAATATCGGTGTTTTGGAATAATAATTTGGTGGGTTTGGATAATTGGATAAAGACGGTAGAAGTCCAGGACTTCGGTTCTTATTATAGGGACGTGTATAGCAAAAACTAATTTAGAGTTTACAAAGGTTACTTGCGTTCCCAAAAATTGGTAGTACGTGAGGAGATTTTTGAATTTCGGAATTTCTGTTTTACTGTATATTTTCTCTAAGTAATTAAGCATCTCTCGGATTTCATAACTTGATATTATTGAATTATGCAGGGTATTCAATTTCGAGAATACTATAGCATTTTCTATATTGTCTATGAAGGTTATTAAAATTTGACAGTCCAAATTCAATTGAGAGATTGTGCCTTGAAAAGTAATGTAAGTACTGAGGTCATTAATAGTATTCTGAACTGCTGCCTGGAAAGTTTTTAAGTCATTTTCAAGTTTTTCTTGGTTTTTATTTAATATTATTATTGTTTTATTGTAATTAGCAATTAGTTTTTTGGATAAAGAAATCTGTAAATTTATTTCATGCGTTAAGTCTTTCTGATTTTGCTCTAGTACATTAATAGCGTGATCATAACGTTTTTCGTCGTCTGCATCAAGATTGCCAAAAAGCCACTTATTAATTTTGCCTATGCCATTAATTGCGCCTCTTTTATTTCGAATATGAGGGTGCAGATTTTCGAATTTCTGTTGAGTTGTTTGAATTAAATATTCTGATCTGAGTAACATGCCTTCGGCTAAGCCGTGATAGGATATAGGGTTTGTAATATTTACTTTGCTTATACTATCTCTAACTACGAAAAATTGTTTCTTTAAGTTATTTAACTGATTAATAATTACGTTTAAATCTAGGTAATTCAAAAATGTGTGCTTACTATAAACTAATCTAGCATTTCCTAACTGTATAGGAAGTATAGGGTTGTCAATTGTTTTGATTTTAATATCCTCATCTATACTACGTACTCGTAATATTTGAAGGACCAGGAATAAGGTTAGTAGCCTCATTTCGCTTAGGTTCCTGTAACAAGGAATTAATTTTAGGTTTTCTAGCAATATTTTTATGGTATGTTCCTTTGTCCGTGATCAACTTAATGTCAGTTTCTTCTAGTATTTTAGCCTTTTTAAATTTTGGTAACTTTTTATCTCGAAATTTTGTTTTCAAATATGTAACTTTTTGATTTGCGAAATTTGGAGGAGCATTTCGATTTTCATTGTGTTTGGAAATAATATTTTCTTTGGCATTTTCATTAGCGTCTTTGATTTTTTCATATAATTTGTTGGATGTTTCTTTATGGTCCTGAATGTAGTCTGATACAATAACATGATCATTTAAATCAAAGGGATTGGTATTATTGATGTGACCTTTTATAACTTCGAACGGGGTGAATTTTGTGACACTGTGAATTGCATTATTGTAACCTAATATAGCTCGCTTCATAAGCTGGTTTGAATTGAGATTTTTGTAATCTTCTTTTAAACAACGAAAATGTTCAATTAGAGTGGAATGAAATCGCTCCACTGGGGAGTTTGAATTACTGTTTTTTGGAGTTGTGTAGTGGAGTTCTATACGATGCAATTTACAGAAATTTTCTAGATCTTGATTCTTAAATTCGGTACCACAGTCAGTCGTTATTTTTTGAGGTAAACCGTGGTGTGAGATGAAATTTAAAAGATTTTCCACTACTGCTATGCCTGTGACGGAATCCAATTGGTACGCTTGACCGTAGCGTGAAAATGCGTCGATAATAGTCAAATAACTTTCGTTAGCTATTTTAAATGTGTCTACATGAATGTGTTCGAAGGGTTTTGAAGTTGTTGGAGTAAGATTGAATTTAATTACTGGAGGATTTCGGTCGTATTTATTTTTTAAACATGTTTCACAGTTGTTAACATAATATTCGATATCTTGTGCCATTTTCGGCCAATAATATCTTGAAGTTAAAGACATTTTCATTTCGTTTATTCCTCTATGACAGGATTTGCTAATATGATAGTATTCAAGTTTTTGTTTTTGTTCTTCTAACGTTTCTACGTCTGTAAGAAATTTAGTACAATGAATAAGCTTAAAAGACGAGTTTTTAAATATTTCTTGAACGGTTAGAGCAAAAATTTTGGGTAATGAGGAATGCTGAAAGTAAGCGGCATATATTTGCTTAGGATCTATGTACTCTTTAAGAAGTTGCATAACGTGATAGTTGACGTTAATTTTCGGCAACGTTATGTAGAACCTTGAATTTTCAAAAATTACCTTTTTTCGACATTGTACTGAATCGATGTCGCCGTTTGTTATAAACAATTGATTTTTATATGTGTTTAAAGACAGTTCTGTTATGGGTATAGTACAAATAGGGTTTTCTTGAGATGTATGTACTGTTTCTAGATCAGTTTCGTCGTTTTGCTGTGTTGTTACAGGGGGTTTAATTTGGATATCAGAAATTACGTTAACTTTTGGATGATTTTCACCTAATGATTCCAGTATTTCGGAAATAGTATCATTATCCAAATATGGAATTGGTTGGTTTTCGTTTAGTGCTTCTTGAATTACTTGATCGATATCTCCTAGATTATTGTCAGTAGAAGAAGTTTCTAAAGGTTTAAAATCAAAATCTGGTGGATTGAAAAGTTTATCAATATTGCGTTCGTTAACTAAAATTTCTCCATTATACACAGTAACTGGGAGATTCTTAATCAATTTCTCCTCGGGATTTACCGAAAACGAAAAATTAACATCAACGGGTTGTCGAAATTTAAACGGAATTTGCACATGCGGCCCTATTAATTTTTTGTTAACTAAATCAATATTAAGATTCATTCGAATAAGATCTTCTAAGCCTATTACTCCATCGAAGTAATCGTGAAAATCAAATAAAATGAAATCAATTTCGTGGTCGCTATGGAATTCCGAAAATGCTGGTATCATTGCCTGATTTTTAACATTTTTGCTCCCAATAGCTGTTTTTATTACGGTATTAGCGTGATAAATTGTTTGCGGATAAAAATATTCTACTACAGATGGTTTAATAATTGATCTAGAACTACCTGTATCAATCAGTAATTTTAATTTTGGGTTTTCAATTTCTACGTAAGGTAACGCATTATGGGAGGAGATATTTATTTCTGCTAGGTTTGTTTTTTGTGTTCGGCAGTCCAAGAGAAAATTTTCAGTTCCATTGGTATCCGATTCAATGTTACTTCCGTAGTATTGTACATTATTATAATCGTTTTCGCAAATTTGATACTGATCCTCTAAAGGGTAATTTTGTGTCTCATCATAATTAAAAGTTTCTGAGTCAAAAACATTGCAAGAATCTACATTCTCGCTATCGCATTCATTTGAGTGTAATTCTTCGAAAACAAAGTTTGGTCTTTGTTGGTTAGGGTGTCTATGAAAATTTTGAAAATTGTTTTGAGAGTTTTGATTAGAAAACTGCGGTTTATTAAATTGTTGCGTAGGGGATCTTTTCGAAAACGTTGTTGGATGTCTCGATGTCGTTGACATGGGCTCCGGTTTAGGCAATTGGTTTGTTGGAATTTGGTTTGGTCTAAACACATTACGAGGTGGACCAAAAACTTCCCGATTAGTGGGATATCTTCTAGGAGGTTGTTGTTTGGGTTGAATATTTATAGGCTGATTGGTCCATACTGGCTTTACTGAGAAATTTTGGTTTTTCAAATTTTGACAGGCATTAAAGTGCGATTGAAACCCATTGGGTTGAGAGTATGAAGCATTGTTTTGAACGTTCGTTGGGTACACATTTCTATTACTGCCAAAATTAATTTTGAAGTTTTGTTTACTGTTATCGCTTAAACTACCGTGAAGTCTTTCAAAATTCTCAAATGCATTAACGTATGCCATAGCATCTTCTAAAGAAGCTGGCTTTTTTAAATGCATGTTATTTTTTAAAATACCAGTGCAACCTGCAATAAACGTATCAAGTGCAATTTTATCATAATGATTGATTCGGCATAATTTTTCTGATTCACTAAGTTTAACATCGTTGCTTGTTCTTTGTGCAACGTTGCTTCTTAGTAATTGGAGACGGCTACCGAAATTTAGTAAATGTTCACCTTTATACGGCCTATTTCTGGTTAATTCCTGCACTAAGCAATTCAAATCCCTACGGTCCGAAAAACACTGTACTAAAGCCTCTTTTAAACTCGACCAGGTATTCAATTCTACTCTATTACCTACCATCGCTTCTGCCCTACCAATTAACTTTTCTTGGATGCATTCGAAAATGTGTTGATCAAGCTCTGGGTCTTTAAATTTACTATAACTTGTAATTAAACTTTCGCAGCGAGTAATAAATTTATTCAAAGTATCACTGTCGCCATCAAAAGGTTTAATAATTTCTATTTTAGACTTAAAAAGATTCCAGTTCACTTGAGCCGGTTGGTTTGGTTGATTAGTTTCATTAGTATTCGTCATATTTAATGCTGTATTATTCTCACTATTAGAATAACCTGCCTCAATTTGAACAATTTCAGAACTTGTTGGATTTTCTTGAAACGTAAGGTTATTTAACTGATCCAACAGCTCGTCAATTTCAATCATAAAGAATATTTTATCGGTAATAATTATAATTACTTCTTATTTGTTAAATATTAATCGAACGTTTTATTCAAAAATATGCTCTTAAATACTAAATGGTCTGCAATAGACTGCACACTACCCTATCTTCCCCAAAGTCCTTAAACAGAGGGTCTGGGAAAGGCAAAAAGGAATTTGGCACCTACTTGGTATGTAGACCTTCGTGTTCCTTTTCCGATCCTTTGCTGCTCACAGAGATGCTGTTCCCGATGTCCTCGAAGGAATGGTTCAGGATCTACGCTGAAGGGGTTGAAACTCCAAAGTCGAGAAAAGTCTCTAATTTTCCGACACGATGCGAAAGAGATTTTCCACAACCGCGCACTATCCTACCGACTGCGCCAGTTAAATGATTAAATCGGAAAAACAGCTTTTTAAAAATAAACTTTATTTCGTAATTACAGGTAAAAGCAAAAACCGTCTTAACTCTGTTACAAACAAGCAAAGAATGAATATAACATTTTACATAATTCGCAATGTGGCAGAGAGATAACGATGAGTTGGGATGTGCCTTATCAGCGTGGCGTCGTGTTCTTGATAAGCAGGTGCATGTAACTTGCGTAGATCTATTAAATATATTTAAAAATATAAAGTAGTTTAATTAAACCAAAAAACATTAGAAGAAAGTTTATCTGCTTGCGTTTAATAATGACAACATTATCAACATCATCTAAATATCGTAATGACTTACTTTACCTCACTAGTAAGGTAATGAATCATTACCTCACGTTGTCCAACTAGTGAGGTAAAGTATATCAAAGTTAAATTAAATTTATTTTGAATTTTTTTATAAATTTAAACGCAAACAGATAAAAAAATTATATCACACGTGGGATAGAGGCTCGTTATAATACTCGTGTGATTACACGACTGGATCTACGACCTCCTCGTGCAACTTTCACACTCGTATCATAATTATGCCTTTATCCCACTAGTAATATAAATAACTTTCGCACACATCAGTGTCGGACTGGCGATCGCCGGGGGCCCTGAGTTCCAAAAGGGCCTTAAACGAAGAATTGTCTTCCAGTTATTTCTTCTTACTATTTTGCATATTATACATATTTCGTAATGTTTGTTTTTAGAAAAGACACTCTTGGCAGACTTACTCGGGATAAAAAACATAATGAAATAGTGCTAGTTGTAAATTAAAACCATAGTAACTGAGTTTTCTTAAAATGAAAAATAGTAACTAAAATGAATTTAAAAACCTTAAGCGGTGCTCAAAAACAAAAACAGCAAAGACAATCAGAACTTTTTTAACCGTTTATTCGGGGTATTATTGATTTTAACTTTTTGTAATGGAAGGTGACAACGTTAGAAATAATAGTGTTGTGGTCACAATCTCGCGTTTTACGGTTGGCAGTTCTCTTAACATTGTCACCAAATTTTCAATATTATTTGCTACACTGGGGAAATACCTAAAAAAGCATACTGTCAAAGCACTATTCATTATTCAGGTGTATTAGCCTGTTTTATTAATTATAAGAAGGTATTTGACACAGTTCAACATTTTAAACTGATTAATACCCTTCAAGAGACAGGTCTAGATGGGAAAGATTTTAACATTATTAATAGTAATTTACGTTACGAGACCGGAAAGTAGTGTTTTGCAGGTCGAACCAAGCAGATTCCAGGGCGAGTCGCAGGCGAGTCCTGGAAGCTTGGGGAGACCTGCAAAACACTTTCCGTTCGTGTATCGTACAATATTTTTTTTACGATATCCGAGTTCATACTCTCAACTTTCAAAAACTCAAAAAATTATGACATTAGTATCTATTATTTGACTTATCGAAACAATAACACACACTTGATTCCATAGTAACCAAGGCATCAGGGACCGGCAATAGTATATTGTACAACAAGTTGAGAAAAGTGTGTTTTTTCCGTGCAAGGCGCGAGATTTTTAATCGAAGCGAAGCCGAGATTAAAATCGCGCCGAGCACGGAAAAACACTTTTCTCACGTGTTGTACATGCTATTTTTTCATGTACTGTAGGGAAATTCCTACAAATTTTGATATAAAAATATGAAAAATCATGTGAAAGGTTGTGCAAAATTTAAAATAATAGGTAGGTGTAAGGTAGCCATTTACTATAGTAACAATAAGCATGGTTACGCTATGTAAATAAACAACCAACAAAAATTTCGAAGTCCATTTAGGGTCTAGCGGCTTCTGAAGCCATCGTAAGTTTAATGCCAGCCAAGTCGAAAGACAAGTACGAGAAGAGCTACAATGAATTTTCTAAATGGCGGATAGAAAAAGGAGCACATGGGGCAAGTGAAAACGTCCTGCTTGCATACTTCTTTGAAAAGGTTTATTTTATATCTAATAAATATTGTCTTTAATAATTCACTCCAATATTGTTTCTGTACAGGCACTTTGAAAAGCTCGACGTTGTGGTCAACCTACTTAATGTTGAAGTGTAGGCTCAATATAAAGGAAAATGTAGATATTTCAAAGCACTCAAAAATGCTCGCATTTTTAAAACGTCAAAATGATGGATATCAGGCAAAAAAGTCTAAAATTTTGAGAATGGCTAACGTCATAACATTTTTAACCCAAGCTCCTGATGAATCCTTTCTAATGATAAAGGTCGTACTAATATTTGGGCTTAATGGTGCTTGTAGACGGGAAGAACTACGTAACCTGTCAGTTAATGATATCGAAGACACTGGGTCCACTTTAGTTATTACACTGCGTGATACGAAGACAATGAAGAAACGTGTTTTCACTGTAACTTCAGAAGCGCCGGTGGGAATTAATGGAATTGATTTGTATAGAAAGTATTTGAACTTACGTCCGAAACATACTAATCATCCAAGATTCTTCATCTACTATAATAAGGGCAAATGTTCCGTGCAGCCTGTAGGCACTAATAGTTTTGCTGCGATTCCAAGAAAAATTGCAGAATACCTGCAGCTGTCAGATAGTAAGAACTACACAGGACATTGCCTACGCAGAACGTCAGCAACATTTCTTGCCGACAGTGGAGCTGACATACAGATGTTGAAGCGTCATGGGGGATGGCGTTTGACAAACGTGGCAGAGGGATATGTGGAAGACAGCATTAGCAATAACATTAAAACGTCCAGGCGAATTTTCGGACAGAACGTCGTTCCACTTCAATCTTCGATGCTTTCTCTTGCACCGGCGAGTTCCACTGATTCGCTAGCAATCAGCAGTAATTTACAATCTAATGGAATAACATTTTCTAATTTAAGTAATTGTACGATTAATGTGTACCATACTGCTGATAATTAAATTTCTAATTTTTGTGTTATCTATATTTATGCGTTGCTATGTAGAAAAGTGTTGTTATGCAGAAAAGTATCACTTTTCTAAACGATTTTGTATTTCGGAATACAGTACATTTCCCTACAGTACGTGAAAAAAGCTTATTTCGTACGCTAGCATTGAAAGAGCTACTTTGCCGTACAATTTATTAATCAGAAAGTTGCACTTTGCGGTATTCGTACGGCAAAGTAGTATTTTGCGGTATTCGTACGGCAAAATAGTATTTTGCGGTATTAGTTACAACACATATATAACGTTACGTACATAATAACATTACTCTACTTATTTGCTATATACGAGGATAAATTTAGTATTCCGTTTTGTATGCTAGTGTACGAAAAAATATTGTACGAAACTCGTATGAAAGTGGCTTTTCCATACTCGTCTCGAAATTCCGGACTCGGCCTAACGGCCTCTTCCGGAAACATCTCACTCGTACTGAAAAGCTCCACTTTCTATGTTTGTAACGTAAATTACTATTACCGGTCCCTGATGCCCGCTTTCCGATCTTGACCGGCAAAACGTTACTTTCTGGCGAAAAATTAGCCAGAAAGTGAATATTTTCTGGTCGGTCGTAAAAAAAGCCTTTACTGGAATCAGAACGCAGACATCAGAGTAGAAGAGAAAAATTTAGAGATGGTGGACATTCAAGGTGGAATCACGCCAGAGTATGTGCTATCACCTCCGCTTTTCAACTGATATTCCGAGATTATTTTTAAAGAGGCATTACTTAATATAAACTAACAAATCTCCGTGAATGGCAAAATATTGAACAATATAAGGTACGCCACAAAAACGCAATTGAAAATGTTCAAAGAAAATTCTTAAAGTTTATGTGGTTCAAAACATATTATGTTTATCCGGGGCATGGCTTTGACCAAAATTATAGTCCAGTTACATTATACGGAAAAACGCCGCATCTGCCGAAAAAATCCAAGTGAGCTGAAATTTTGCATACATCCTTATTTTGACATCGTATAACAAAATCGTTGCTCTCTTTCTTTCTATCTTTCTATGTTTGTTCGCTATCTCCTCCGAAGATACTGGACCGATTAAGTTGTATGATGGCTTAAAAGTTTGCAAATTTTTTGACTTAGATCGTAGGCCGGTTTTTATTTACAAAATGCTATTAGCTCGGGTTAATACCTATGTCTATATATCATCATAGCGGCGCATTATTCCAACAACCCAGGTTGGTCCTGGGGTAGAGTGCTCGCAAATAAGTCGCTTTCTTTGGGTCGTATGACTTTTTTAGTTATTACAAAAAATAAAAGCTAAAAAATTCTCTATAAAAAATAATATAGGTGGTTTTACGTACAACTAATCATGCAGTAAATAACATACTGCTAAGTTTTGCAGACGGGTCTTACTTTCTTTTACGATAAAAAGAGTATTGGATTCACCCCAAAAATTCGAAATTGAGTTTTCAACAGATCTTCACGTTTTAGAGTCCCCTGAACCCAAAAAACATGTTTTTGTTCATTGGTCTGTATGTCTGTCTGTGTGTCTGTCTGTCTGTCTCAGAATATCTCAAAAACAAAAAGAGGTAGGGCGTGAAAACTTCATATATTAGTTTTGTGTACCTACTATTTAGATGCGACAGCAAGCTTTTGAAGTATGGTGCTTACTCTTGTGATTTTTAAGTTTTTTTGATTTTTTCAAAAACGGCTTTAACGATTTTTTTCAAACTGTACATTTTTATTACATTTGTAATGTGTATTGATGTGAGATGCATGATTTTCCAGTTGAATATCTCTAAAATAGGTTTCTTTTATTTTCTTTTCTATTTTTTTTATAAACTATTTTAAATAGAACACCCAGTATATGATTACATTTTTGAATTCAGCTTAAAATTATAGAGAAAGTCTGTCTCTTGAACTAACGCTCTATTTTGTATCGTTTTTCTAGAATTTGTAATTTTAGAAAATTTTAGACAAATGCTTAAAAATTAAAAATCAAATTTTTGGCTAAGATCACTGTAAAAGGAAGTTGTGTGCGTGTATTACACCAGATTTTTTCAAATCGAATATTTTTGTCTTTTTGTAAATTCCTTTTAATGAGTTTTCATTTGATATGTTGCTTTATAACCCTAAATTCAACTGTTTTTTAGATAATGCGTGTTTGAACCTAAAAACAAATTAAGCTACTTAATATGGTATATTGCAAGGGATAATAAATAAGCGCCATTATAATTCGAATTTAAACACTTGTATCTCTTCCAGCACAACAAAAAACTACATTTAGAAAATAAAAATCTAACCACTGCTGAAACCCGAAACAACAAATACGAACAAACGAAAAACGTAGGAGAAAATTGAATATGAAAGGCGATTGAATGTAGAGCTACGAAATAAAATATCAGAAGAACACCCATTAAAAGTTATTATCAAAAATACAAAGATATATAGGGTGTTCCATTTAAACAAAGCAAAATAACTAACATGTGAGCAAAAAAAATTAAATCAAGCTTGGCTTTGCAAATTGAAACATATGTCTATTATTAATTCACATTGTATTGGTTATGGACTATTATAATAACTGGCATATTTCAATTAAAAACATCAGAGGTAATACAGCACATGACTTAATTTTTTCAAAGCCATTATTGATTTCGTTTTCATTTGGGCACATGTTATATTTGCGAATTATGAGCTCTCTGTATAGCTTTAATACCCAAAACACAGAAGAAAAGATATTTGAAAATTTAATATAATTATGTACAGGATTTTGGTTTATTAATTCGCTTTGTTTTTTTTAAATCTGATTTTATTTGATCGTGCAACTAATTAATTTCTGCATTTCTTGTTTTACGTATTTATTACTTCTTATATTAACAATAACTGGTTTGATATTTTCTAAAGCTAGTTTTATGTTTTGTTTGGAGCGATCGAGTGTTTAAATTAATATTTTAACGGCGTTTGTTTTTTATTCCTTGAAATAAAACCCCTTAGGGCGCTTTAATTGTTTTTTATGTTCAAACACGCAAATCTGAAAAACAGTTGACTTTAGAGGTATAAAGTAATATATAAAAAGAAAGCTCAAAAAAGTTTCCAAAAATACAAGAGTTCTATTTGAAAAAATCGAAATTATTAAATTCGCAAATGTTGAGCACCCTGTATAGCATTAATATCCACAGCCACTATTTTACACTCGAAAGGTAATTTAACTAATCATATTTTTTTATTCAATTGTTTTTTGTTACTTATAGCAGCCGCCTGAAGTTCAGTATGTTTTTGCATAAACTTAATATATCTAAAACAATCTACTTTAGACCCATACAACTTATATCAAAATAATTTGCATTTCAATACAAATCTCTTTAGTTACCTAAATACACAGCATTTTATTAAAAAAGTAAGTTTGATTCGCCACACTTTTCTGAGCCACCCTGTATAATCAAAACTATTTTAGTAATGTGCACCACCTTCGCACCTAACACGTTTATCTACACGATATTTACGTAAACTCTCAAGTTTTAGAATTATCATTCACAAACTACCCCCCTCCCCTACCCTCCACAATAATAATTAAAAGTTGTGGGTAAGATCTTACCGAGGAAAGTTTCCTTTTTAGCGCGTAATGCAGCCAGCAAAAGGTATTTAAATATTATTTTGATGTAAATATTGTATTTTATACTTATAATTTTTCTTAATGCCTAGCGACAGACTTGCACTATATTTCTCAAGTTGGAGATTAGTTTTTACGAGCACCTGACCGGCTGCACTTTAGATACCGTGTGATACTATTAAACGCGCAATTTACTTTTTGAGCCAAATTTCAGAAATTTGCTTTCATATTTAATGGTTTGTAATATAAAACCTTTATTAGACGTTTATAGTTATTTAACAAATAAGCATGTTAATGAGAGCAATTAATAATCGAGACATTTTAAAGTGTGAGCGCTAGCGAACACGTTAATTTTTGAGATTATTAATCGCCGATTAACACATGAGTTGGTTACATAATTTTTTCGTTGGAGAACAGCTAGTTAGACCACAAGTGTTAGAAGTGTTTTCACAAGTGTGGAGGGTTATTAAACGAGGCGCAGTCGAGTTTAATAATCTACACGAGTGAAAAATAAGCACGCTAACACGAGTTGTCTATAAGATTTGATAAAATTTCATTAAATATTCAAATCCAAGCCTATTTTGTATAGAATTTTATTTGCCTTCATTTTTGTCAAGTGCGTTGGTGAGTTCTGGTAACTGAGGAAACGTCTATTTAAAATCGTTCATTCATAAATTAAAAGCAGTGTTACTTTTTTTCACTGAGTGAAAAAAAAGTGGCACTTCACACACTGAAATTAATTTAAAAAAGGCTACTTTTTTAAATAAAATTTAAAAACTACAGGGTTATTCACGAGAAATGACGCTCATATATTGTCATAATTTTTCTTGTTTGATAACCTTACAACCCACTTAGGGAAGCTGTATCTAATATGTGGTTCTTTTAAATTACCAAACGAGTTGAAATGGCCTGTGAAAATGTATGATATGTTGTCTATCCAATTTGGCTAGGAGCGTCATTTCTCGTGATTAACCTTGTATATTGCTGGAGTTAATTATACCGGGTGATTATAAATTCGAGGTTGAAACGATAAAGAAGCCGACCTGCGATTAATTAATTAAAATAATCGATGGTAGTAAAAAAATCGCAGATCAACCCCCCTACAGTTTATACACCACGGCAGCTCTAAAAACTCTTTACTTACCGCGATGGCCGAGCTAACTCAGTTTCGGCGGCCTTGGATCGTAGGTTCAAATCATCAGCTGTGTACCCTGGAATGTCTTCAAAAAAGGAAAGGAAATGGGTGCCAGAAATCAAATGATTTCGAAGAATTAAAAATGAACTACAAGTGACTAGCGTTTAATTAGTAATTAATAAATGGACTTGTAGAATCAATAATAAATAATCAGAATAATTAAAATGCAATTAAAGTCAAGACAAGGTTGTGTACATTAACTGAAGGTTGCGACACGCATAAAAATCAAAAATCCCTTTCGGGTTATTCTAATAACTGTAACTTCAAATCAATTGTGGAATATGCATACCTCAGTCATTTGATAAAACCTTTCTGTTTAGGCTATTGAAATAAAACAGGCGTAAATGCGCCTTTTACAAAGGGTCAATACACATCAAAATTGTAGCTTTAAATATTAATCATGATGAAATATAATGATAACCAGTTACATATCAAATAAAAACATGTATTAAATTGAACTATATAATCAAATAATGACAATGAATGCGAATCTTTTGGTTTCGGAATTCAAATTCCAAATATTAAATATAATTAACGGAAAATAATTGTAAACAGCCGAGCCAAATCAATTCGAAGGCCGGGGCAACCATTTGCTTTGAATATACTGATTACCACCAAAAGCGGCACTAACCTTGAGTTTCTGGCACTCGCTAATCACTGACGGAAAAACTGGTCAGGGGTTGCTATACCAAACATCCAGGAGTTTCCTTAATGGGCCCGTGATTGAACCTGTATCACTTCCCAGGTTGAAGCATTAAGACTGAACATTATCCGGCGGGGTCAAAAACTAGAGTAGCACGGCGGCCTAGCGTCCCAGATCGAATTTTCCGGTTTTACAATATTAATTAAGAGCTAAGAGAAAATATAATTACTATGGAAATAACAAACAGAAAAGCGCCATCGTACCTGATCATAATCAGCCCTTGGAAACACAAAGCTTATAAAAATTGGTTGAGCGCAAGTAATTTGCCTTAAACAACCAAACCTCCACCGCGCCGGTGACGGCGGGCTCAGGCGAAGACAGCAAGTGCTCGGACGAAAAATTCGCTTCCAAAGGAAAGCTCGCATTACAACGGCCTGTGATAACAGATAGCACGGGTCAAAAGTGAATTGCGCCAACGAAAGGAATTCGATGCAGGTACAAAATAAGCTGCTTTGGAAAATTTAAGAATTCGAAATGCAAAGGATTTATAATTCAAATAAAAATATACAGGTTAGGCCTGAAATAATTGGATAACTACGAAACAATTAAGCGAAGCCAAAAAATTGTTTCAAGGTTAGCAGGTTAGGATTTTCCTGTCAGTTTTAACACAGACTGACGCAAAACCTAACCTGCTAATCTCGAATTTGACATAGACTTACAGTGCCACCAACATGTTATTCGTACAACAAATGTTTCAAAGACAACTTGATGGAAGAACATTTATAATCACCCGATACAACTGCCCAAACTAATCAATACTACAAGTACGCAATATTACAACTTAGTAGGTTTTTAAATTATTATTATTACATTTTTAAAGGCGAGTTTTTTTGCACCATTTAAATGTATATAAAATGTACACATTACCCTTTTTCTGTGACGTCAGAAATAACAAAACGTAGCGTTTAAAACGTATGTCTTATATTGCATTAAAATTCAAAAAGTTCATTTAGATCGCAGGTATTAGACTTTAAAAAGAATTTGACATAAACCTAATCTTTAATGCAAGGGATGCTTTAAATAGCACATTATTCCTACCAAGACGTTTTTGACCTTTGTAATCCGAAGTTTCTCTTCTTCGAAGAACTCCCTAACGCTTAAAATAAGATTTCAGGTTTGCTCGCATACTTGTTATTGCGATTGCGCGTTATTTTACTGTCATTTTCGACAAATGTCACATTGACAGTATTATAAAACAAGCCATACTTAAAGCACACCTGACCAAAAACTGCAGATTTTTTGTTTCGTCCAGTTTCTTATTGTTAAATAAAGAGAGAAAATTGTTACGTCACAGCAAAAGGGTAATGTGTAGACTAGAGTGCTTTATTAACCAGGCAAGCTTATCCCACTAGATTTTGTGTCACAGGGATTTTAGCGCCAAGCCGTTGGCTGCGCTGACCGGTAACCGTGCATTCTGTCGTCTGTCAACTAAGCAAGACTAGAAACCGTTGGAGTACGTACTGCTCGATCCAGACGAACAATGCATGCTGATTTAAATCTTGGTGCATTCCATTACGATGCTAATTATAATAACAGTCTTCATCCAAGTGTGGTTATTTAAATCTATATACAGTGTGTAGGTGTTGTTCTGTGCTGTCAACTGTATCTGTCGGTTCTATCGAGTTCTGTCACTCGTCACTGTTGTTTGAACTAAGGTACTATTAAAGTTCTCTAGTTTGAACCACGTGCGTGTTAGTTAACAGTGTTTTCGTTTCGATTTTTCTACTTTCTTTTTATTTGTTTAAAAACCAATCTTTTTTTAAGACGGATAAAATTAAATGACATGATCGTTGTTTTTCCGACTTACCGTATGCTATATGGAAAGTAACTAGAATTTGAATTTGCCGCCACTTTCAGTAACTCAAAATGGCGGACGAGCTTGCTCGTATAAATATAGTACCCATATATATCGAGAGATAAAAAAAAACTGTTCCTCAGCGGGCTGTGGAATTTCAACGTATGAATAATATGTTGGTGACACTGTACGTCAATGTCAAATTCGAGGTTATCAGGTTAGGTTTTCCGTCAGTTATGACACAAAATGAAGCAAATCCTAACCTTCTAACCTCGAATTTGACATTGACGTACAGTGTCACAAACATATTATACATACGTTGAATTTCCACAGCCCGCTGAGGAACAGTTTTGTTTTGTGATCTTTCGATATAATACACATATATTGCTAGTAGGGCCTAGGAACGCCGGAAAACATTACGGCGCCGACATAGTTTCACTTAGAGTATAACGCGTCTCGTGCGCATGCGTGAGAATTCGAACTTCGCCTTTAGAAGCGAATTTTAAACTTGACCACTTCCCCATTGGGCTGACGACGCCGCCGCGCTTGCGCACAGCTCACCATTATACATTGAAGAGTTGGTTGTCTGTCTCACTTCCTTCGTGAGTTTCCCACTCATAGCCGCTAGCAATATAGTAAGTATTATTAGATATATGATAGTATATACCTTAGTTCATTTCTATTGGAAGTGGCGATACCGTTAGCATATTTGAGTTCGCTCGATGCCACAGCGCGGACCGGGAATGCCGGGCTCTGATTGGTCGCCAACTTCGTGTCCTTCTTGAATGATGTTTGAATTTGAACCGATGATTCTTATTAGTTTTAATTTTATTGTAATCTTTTTTTTTGACTTACGTAAGTGCACTTGTTGCATATTAGCACCAATAAATATCTATCTATCTATAGATGAACAGACAAGGTTTACCCTGTTTTGGTGTTAAGAAATCATCCTATTCAGAAACTACTTAAGCTGAATTGTATGAAACAATAAATAAGTAGTTATACTTATTTGTTATTTTGAATTTCGTCGTCTTTTAATACTTGTTGGAGTCGCTGCTTATATTATTTTCTTGCAAATCTGCTGCAGTTTGTGTTGATGTACTTCAAAAGATCTATGAAAATGTATTTTTGTTATAACCTATATTTTGTTTTCAATTGTATTACGTTCATATTATTTTTGGAATGTTACTCAATTTTAAGTTGCAATTAGGTGTTGACAGTAGGTACGTATCAGAGCTAGTCCGGGTGTAAACAAAAGCAGGTATTAGATCTATTGAACAATCATTTTACTTATTGCCTACAGAATTACCTACATAAAGGAAAACGAGGCATTGACCAAGCATTGCGCGGCGCACCACGGACCAATCAGAGTCTGGCATTCACAGATTGCGCTGTAGCATCGAGCGAATTCAAATATGCGTACCGTTACAAGAGGCACAGCACATTTTTAAAACTGTCCACCGATCACAGATGGCGCCAACTGCGCTGCAACAAGTGGACCAGTTGTCATAATTCACAGAGTGTTTGCATCATTTATTAAGTACAATTTTGACTACAAATCTATATTAAATGTTCGCATCTAGAAACGATTTTTCCGGAAATTTGCTGACATGCAAAACAATGCTGTGTGGCTAGTTGCAAGTGTCGTACTTGCATTATGCACTTATCAGTGTGCAGCAGATGTATTAACGTCAGAAGAGGTTAGTTCGTGCTATTGTGCTAAAATGCACTTTGGGATGCGCTTTTGCAGGGCAATGAGGTTCACCACTTTGAAATTTTAGGAATTCAGCACAGACATCGCAAAGGAGCCGGATGACAGACTGTTGTTGGTCTCTACACTTGAAGGGAGTTTGATTGCGATTGAACAGCAAACTGGTCGCATACAATGGAAAATTAAGGACAGTAAGTTGATTTTGGCATGGTTATCACGGAGTGAGAGTTGTGTTTAATGCATTGGTATTAGTGGTTAAGGTGTGAAACTTCACGATGTGAATATATTTAAAAAACCCAGTTTACGTGCACATCCAGTTACAAATATGGAAATATCTCATAATTACTTATTCAAGATAATTGACATTAACGTCGAGCTGATAGTACATTTACAAAATTGTAGATTCATAATTTGGCATTGTGTGGGATATGTGGGTTTAACAGCATCATAAAATTCAGTACCTCTGAGATTGTAGATGTAATTCAGCGTGAACATCATGAGTTAGTAAATAATTAGTATAAACCAATTTACTCATGCTATGATTAAGTGAGTTGTTTTTTAATGAAGCGAATACAAGCCGGAAAATTATTGAAGCTTTTCACTTTTTGTAATTTTATAAGGTGTGACTTATGTTGACCGGTTTATCATAATTTAAATGTTCTGTAATCGTGCCAATAGTTATATTAGGGTAAGTTCCGTGAAGAGTTACAAATAATTATCCTTTCGGACAAAGTCTTGATATGCGAAGTATCATGTACCTGAGATGGCGACTACTATTTAAGAAATTAAGAGAAATAAAAGCATTCTTGTTTATTATTTATTAGTCTAAATATTCCAATAAAGCGTCAGGCATTGTCATCTCGCTTCCATTTCTGTTTGTTTTTGATTTTCTGCTTTCAATTTCTTCATACTGCTTCGATTAACTGGTCCTCCCATCTTCTTGGTGAGGTTCCTACTTCTGGCACCCTCATTCTGAATACACCATATTGTTCTTGTTGTCCAGCATAATGTCGCCTGTCGAAAAAATTCTACAAATATGTACTGTAAATAGAAAAGGTGGTAGATGTTTCCAAAATAATTTCTCTAAACGGCCTTTCCGTTCTGCAGTGTGATAAGGGGAATTCAAGCAATACATACGAGGGACGTTCAAATGTATTGCGATTCCGCCATTGAAACAACTAATAGCAATATAAATTTATTTATCCTCAATATAGTCTTAAGTTCAATACGTTTGCCTCACTTCTCCTTCAGCGATGTAATCACCCTAAAACAAATGTTTCCTTTTGCTTTCAAACCACGCTTTCGTCTCTTCTAAGACTTTCGTCGTCGAGAAACCTGTACCCCCAAAAAAATGTCTTGAGGTTTCGGAATAAATAAAAGTTGCTGAGTGATTTAGTTGTTCGAATCCGCAGTCCTTCAGGGCAGCCTGTGCAACTCTGGCCTTGTGGACTGGAGTATTGTCATGCAGTAAGAAAAACCCCTTGGATAGTTTCTCAATCTCTTTTCTTTAATTACTCTACCATTTTTTCAAAAGTGCGTAATATTCTGCATTAATTCTAGTGATGCATGGCATATAATTGGTTAGTGGCAGCCCTTGGCAATCGCAAAAAACAGATGCCATGATCTTCCCAGCAGAGGCCTGTGTCTTAAATTTTTTCGGAGCTGGAGACTCCATTGCATTGACTTGCTTTGTTTCAAGGTCCCAGTGATGAAGCCATGTATCATCTCCAATCACAAGTCAAGTCATAAAGTTTTTTCAATTGGAATTAAAGAGATGGAGGAGCTCGTACAATGCTAACTTCAGTTGTAACGTTCAAAATCTGGCTTGATATGACTTCCATTAATTTCGGAAAGGCGCCAAAGTTGATTAACTTCTACCTCGGCTTAGCTCAAATCGGAGAAATATTTTCACTAATTCTCAAATGTATGTAGGGTCAGGAAAAACAGTATAATTACCATCAATATATTGTAGTTTGCTATTTTTACAAAATAACTATTAATTTTAAATTAAGTGAATTGTACATTATGAAAATAACAAATTGTTTGGGGCGGGTCGTGTTTCTATGCGGCGTTGAACCAAGGATGGCAGGTAATTAAGGAAGGCGGGTGCATCAGGCGATGCGCCAAATATATATATATTTTGCCCTGTATAACGGATGCCCCACACCTCAAGGCCTTGTAGGTTAGCAGTTTGTTTACATTTGCCGGGCTGGAATTATATGCGGAATTTAGGGGTTTTAACTGATACCTGAGACTCATGAAGTGCGTGAGGGTTGGTGCTACTGGTGTTCGTGCTCCGGAAGGACAGTGCGCTGTTCCCAAGGATGATTGGGTCGCAGAATCCTCCAGGTGAAATTTGCCGATTTTAGCCGCGCAAATGTATTTTGACAGCTCGGCCTTTGAATGCAGCGAGATTGGCTAAGCTCGAGCTCCGGACCCCTTTCTCCCAGTCTTGTGTTACTCTCTCTTACTCCTAGGCCATATTAGATATTTTTGTTAACATCTGGACTCTCTTTTCGCCCATGTATTTCAACATTTTTCCTGTTATATTATGATGCTCGGCGGCCTGTGACGCCACTTAGTATCATCATGTACCCTTCTCTAGTTCTGTGACTTTTCCCCTTGCTTTTAGTTTCTGTTATTGCTAAGATATTTAGATCTCTTTCTTGGAATTTCTTGACTAGTTCTTTTTCTTTCCCGTTTAGTCCTGTCATATTCCATGTTGCCAAATTCATTCCTCGTAAACCGTTTCCATGCCGTGTCGTTACCGTGTTTGCCTTGTCATTAATTTTTGCTACTCGTTTTTTGGCGTATTCTGCCTTTGGTAGTATTAACTTTTCCTCATTTTTGCTTCATTTTCTTTCTTCGCCATCAACAAACACTTTATGTAATTCTATTTTGATTTTCTTTTCCTTTTTCTTTTCTTCTTGGGCAGCTTTCCTAATTTTTCCTTGTATCTCTCTTTCTTTTTTTGACATATCATTAATGTATACTTCTCCTTCTTTGTAGCTTTGTAGTTTATTTTTATTTTTTATGATCTTCATTTTTTCATTGGTATTGTCGAGTTCCAGGAGGTATGTTTCCAGTCTAGTCTAACAGCTGATTTTATCCCTACATCCATTCGTGCCATAACTGGAAAAAAGCCTGCTCCACCCTACTTTGCACGTTTGCTTGGACGGCATCTCAGCAGGAACCCCCCGCAACTCTGAATAGCTTCTGCATGGACGATGCCTGCCATAGTCCCCCAAGTACTCTCGGTTTATTAAGAATTTAGGAATCGGTCGCCACAATGTGTTCACTTCGAACAATTGAGTTTTAGTAAATTAGTCTAGTTCTTATATTATATACTAGTGTTAGTGCATTTGATCGCATTCAACTCGCGAATATAGACACGTTCCTCAACGTTTAGAATTAGTACTTATGCGAGGGACTACTGGAGCAAACTAGAAACTATTTATTAAGGTGTGCAAGAGACCTTGGGTGCATGGTACCATTTGCGAGGCTTTGCCGCTTAGTGGTTGGGAGCTTTAGGCGACCTGATGTGTCTCCCGTTACTCGCTATTGCTGAATTTTTTTATGTCACTTTGATAGCTGAGTTACGTGTATGCTCAAGACAGGATTGCGAGGAAAAATCGTACAGCTTGTAAAGTCTAGTTCTAAATAAGTACAACGTATCGCAGATTTGTTTTTGTGTCCAATTGAGTATCATACAGAGATGTACATACTGTAAATAAACATTTAGGTTACATCAATTTCTGGCATTTTCCTTTATGTATTGTTTGTATGAAACAGCTATGTGGTTTAGGGATCTACACTGACAGGTGTAGGTTTTCTGGTTTGGACCGTCTCGAACCAGTGGCGCTTCCGCACAATCCACCACAATCCTGCTCAGGAACTAGCTGGCAAAATTTGCTACATCACAAGAAAATTGCTGGACCACCGTGTTGTAAAGCAATACCGATTATTTCATTTTATAATTTTTTTTGTGTACACAAATTCCCCGTGTAGCAAGACTTACTCTAAATGTTGCAAAAAACTACAAAAGGCCAGATTTTTACCTATATCCTCATTGATAACAGCAATAAGATTGTAAAGGAATCTGAATAGGTAAAGTATGGGGGGGTAATGATTGACAGACACATCAGACGAGGCATTTAAATGAAAACGTTAACAAATAAATTTAGGTGCCACATTTTTAAATCGTTTACAATCCTTTGGTGAAATCTTTAAATTATGGTATTCTAACGTTCAGAGGGCTCTAGGATAACTTATAACATACTAAAACAATTAAATGTGGTGCAGAATTATATGTGAAAGTAACATTTTTCAAACATCGAAGACATCACAGGACTTCATAGTGGAAATATTTTAAATATTATAAGAGCATTATATTTTCTTGTGATATGTAGATATTTTCATAAGAACACTCAATCACTTACATTCACCGATATCACACAATCGTGAAACAATGACGATGAATGCAGGAAATACCCTACTGTGCCCAATAGTTTCTAGTTATAACATCGCTATGTTCAATTATTTTAACATACATACATAATCGATGACCTTGTATACCCGAAGGTGTCGAGGTATGTTTCTTCTCGCGGTTAGTTTCCCTCTACGAATTTAAACCACTCCTTTCTGTTTCTAGCCAATTGCTTCGCAGCGGTCCATGTTTTTTCTCTTTTCTCTAAGATCTCACTTCCATTCTGTTTTCTCATACTTAAGGTTCTATAAAATAGTTTTTTCTTTTCTTCACTGTTTTCTTGCATTTTCCTACCAAATTCTTCCAAAGATTTGATTTTTGCCTCTTTAATCATTACTTTAACTGTATTTCCTTGCATTTTGTAGATTTCATGTATTTGTTGTTTTCTGCTTTGTAGGTACTTTTTTCATAATTTTTTCTGTTCCTTAACCTCTTTCTTAATATTTTCACTCCACCAGCTTGTTTGTTTCTTATTTTGTGTGCTTCTTCTGTATCCACATACTTTTCTTGCAATTTTTAGTAATGTTTCTTTAAATCTTTCCCATTTATATTCCAGGTTTGTTTTTTGTTAATTTTTGCTATATTTATCTAATTCTTTTTCTGTCTCTTCTACATATTTGTACTTGATTTGTGGGTCTCGTACCTTAAAGCTCTTAATTTTATATGTTATATCACTACTGCTGTTTTCTTCTATGTTCTTTATTATGTTGTTCATTTTAATTTTATCCTCTAGTAGATAGTGGTCTGTATCTGCTTCGTAGCTTCTTTTAACTCTGACGTCTTTTATTTGTTTTTTAGAGTTTCTACTTGTCATTATAGTCTTATTATTGAGCGTTCATTGCGTGTGTGTACTTCTCTTGTTATTTTATGTATCCATTTGTGTGCATGAAATGTATTGTTTATAGTGATGCAACAAAAAAAAACGTTCGTTTTTTTTTAAATCTGTTTTTTTTTAAACGAAGCGGTGTGGTTTTTTTTATAAATACATTTTTTCAGAATTAAAAGTGTAGTGAATAACAACAAGTAATATTCTTTGGAAGAACAAAAAGCAGATATTTCTAAATAAAAATAATACATTTCATAGGTAAAGTGAATTATAGAATTTATAACAAAAAAAACAAATATTTTTAAAGAAAAATAATGCATTACATTTCATAGTCAAAGTGGATATAGAAATTATAATAATGCAGTAATTACTCGCTAACAGACATGACTGACTCCTCAACTGACTTGGAGTCCGTATCCATGCATTTTACGTTCCCGATGTCACTGTCTGATGACTGATGAATCGCTAACGTAACTTGATTCGTCGATCATATAGTAATACGTAATACGAGTAGGCAGTAGGTATAAAAATGTTACTTTTGTTTATGAAACATTTGCCTAGTCTGTGCTGTAGTCTTCTTGAACTTTAAAGAGCATGTAAAAGCAAAATAAGTTTTGTTGTTTGCTTACCTGCCGCCAACCATACCAAAACGTGCCGCTAATTACCAAAATGAATAAAAAAACTTTTAAAAAAACAAAAAAACCGTTTTTTGAGGTTTTTTATTCAATTAAAAAAAATCGTTTTTTTTACATCACTAATTGCTTATGATCAAATCGTTGTCGATACAGAATTGTAGTAGTCTTCTTCCGTTCTTGTTTATTGTGTTTTCTCCGTGCTTTCCTATTATTTCTTGCCATTTCTTATGTTCATTTCCTGCTCTTGCATTATAGTCTCCAAGTAATATCAAAGTACCTTTGCAATTTTCAATCGTTTGTTGTAGTTGCTTCCAGAATTGGTTCTTTACTTCTATCTTGTCGTCTTCTCTTGGTGCATAGTTTATTATCATTGTTATTATGTTATTTCTTTTAATTTCTATTCTTACTTTTAATATTCTATCATTTATATGTTCCCATTTACTTAGTTTTTCTACTTTGTTTTTTGGGATTTGCTACTCCCGATTGGGCCCATTCATTTTTGTCTACTCCTCCATATATTAATAAGTTTCTGTCTCCTATTCACTGCGTGCCACACCCTTTTTTTCTTAGTCTCGGTGATAGCTACTGCTGCCACTTGCTTTTGGAATTGTTCTACTAGCTCGATTTCTTTACTTCTAACTCCTCTAATATTCCATGTTTCTAGCTTCCACTCCCTATTCCTTTGCTGTGGTTGTGTGTAGTAATTCCGTTTCATATCCATATTTCTAGCTCGATCCGTTATCGTTTTTTCTTCAGCTTTGGTCCTTATAAGTTTTTCGGCGCTCGAACTTCTTTCTTTATCAGGCTTCCTCTTTCTTTTTCGGAGCATTCATATATAGTATCATTAATTTCTACTTTTCGATACCCCCCTTTGATCTTCTTTCCTTTGACCTTCTCATCTCTGGCTACCTTTCTTATACCTGCCTGTCCGAGTCTCCGTTTTTGTTTCAGTACCTCTATTTTTTGTTCAAAGTTCTCCAGCTTTACTACCATCACCTTCCTTTCTCTACCTGATATACTTCCGCTATATCTGTGGCTACTCCTATCTCTTTCCTTATAAATTCCTTCACTTCTTGTTTGGTGTTTACTTTGCTAAAATCTGCACCCCTGATAATTATGTTATTTCTCTTTTCGCTTCTTTCTTGGCTTTCCATTTTCTTCTTCAATTGTCTTATTTCGCTTCTGAGTTCTGATTTTTCCTTCTCCCATTCGGCTTCTTTCCTCAGATACTCTTCTTTTAAGGCTTTTATTTCTTCTCCGTATTTTTCCAGCGGGTGATGTTTTTTGTGGCCATATTTGTGCTGCTGGTGTTCGTCTTTATATCATGTTTGTTATCCCCTCTTCTGTTGCACTTTGTATTTTCGGAGAACTCTGTATTTTGCTACTACTCTTAACTGTCTCCGCTTCTTTTTCGGGTAATACTAAGGGTAAACACTTCTTATCGCGCCCCTTCTAATCTCCGCTTGGGCTGTTGCCTCGACCTTGATGATAAAGCCGTTAGCACGGGTGACTTTGTAGGTTTCGCCTCTCTTGTGTCGGACTTTTATTGAGTATTATAAAAAATCTACAGGTACCTACTTAAGTTACTTTAATTGAATTGAATTTAGTTATACGATTATTTATATAGTTTGTATAATATATTGAGGCTAGATGGCTTTTCCTTTCTTGGGTATTTGGCTTGGATTGTTTCTCTTATATTGTCAGGCTTTCTTTCGTTGACCTTTTCCATTTCTTCCTATCTTGTGCTAATCTTTCTACTTCTTCCCATTTAATTCTTCTTTTTAGTGCAGCTTTTCGTCTTTGTTTTTCCCATCTTAGTCGTGGTCGTCCTACTTTATTTTTGCCTTGTGCCTTTACTTCGTACACTTGCTTCGTCGCTCTGTGGTCTTCCATTCTATGAAGGTGTCGTAGCCGACCTAGCTGTGTCTCTTCTACTATTGTTGTTATTGGCTTTATATCTAGGTTTTTTATTATTGTTGTATTTCTCCTATCTTCCTTAAAAATCGCATTTCTGTAGCTGTGATTCTTTTTTTGTCTCTGTCGGTCAAAGTCCATGATTCGCTCCCGTATATTAGCGCCGGTCTTACTACCTTTTTGTACACCTCTGTGTATATATATATATATTTGCGAGATTCTACGGCGATCGCCGCTTTTCGCTTCTTAGACGCCACACTTTACGATCTGTCCAATCGTTATCTTGCAGATTTCTTGATCGCATGGCTTCCTGTACGCGTTGTTTCCATTTCGTGCGTGGTCTTCCTAGTTTTTGTCTTTCCCATGGAACCCAATTGTATAGCCTAATTGGCCATCTTGCATTTGGCATTCTGCGTAGGTGCCCATACCACAGCAACTGTTTCTTTTCAACTGTATCTACGATCGAATCTTCTAGTTCCATCCTTTCTAGTATTTCTTCATTTCTAATTCTATCCAATCGAGAAACTCGGCAACTTCTTTGGTAAAAATCCATTTCTAGAGCTCTCATTCTTCTTTCTAGTGTTTTGTTCATTATCCATACTTCTGATCCGTAGGTGCTTACACTTTCTGTAATGGTTTTAAATATGGTTTTTTTTGTTTCTTTTGTAATTTCGTTACTCCACAAGACCGGGTTTAGTAGCTGAATTGTTTTTCTTCCTTGTCCAATCTTATTTAATATGTCTTTGTCTCTAATCCCGTCTTTAGTGATCGTTATGCCTCTGTGTTATTTTTTTTTTATTTCTCGTTTTCCTAGAAAGGCGTTTCTTAATATGTTATAGATTTTCCCAGCTTTTCCTATTTTCTCATTTATTTCCATATTGATCCTTCCGTTTTCTTCTATGTATGTTCCCAAGTATTTATAGCTTTTAACTTGTTCTAGCAGTTTTCCGTCTATTTCTATCTTAGGCTTCTTTTCTTTTGTTGATATTATCATGGCTTTTGTTTTATCGATGTTTATTTCCATATTTATTTTTTCTAGTTCTTCTTTGTAGTTTGTTAGATTCCGTTGTAGCTTTTCTTCCGACTCTGCTATCAGTATCATATCGTCTGCGAACATAAGCTCTTGTAATACTACTTTTTCCATTTTTCGGTATCCTATTTCAATACTATTACTTCTTTTTTTACTTTTCTTAATGGCTTCGTCTATGATTACAGAAAATTGCTGTGGACTTAACACACATTCTTGTTTTAGTCCTATCTTTGTCTCGAATTCTGTAGATTGATTGTTGAGAGTTCTTACTTTATTTCTGTTGTCTTTGTATAGTATTTTTATAATATTTATCATGTCTCTTCCTATTCCTCTTCTTTCCAAACTTTCCCACACATTTTTCCTTTTCACTTTGTCGAAAGCCTTTCTCAGGTCGATATAACAGATATGTAGTTCCTTCTCTTTCATGAGTAGTTTTTCTGAGGTCCTGAATGCTTCTGTTTCTTCTAAATCCATGTTGTGATTCTTCTAATGTTGGTTCTAGATGTTCTCTCAGTCTTTTCTCTATTATTCATGTGAAGACTTTACCTGGTATACTTGTTAATGTTATGCCTCTGTAGTTTGAACATATTTTCATATCGCCTTTTTCATATACTAGCAGAATTAATCCTACTTTCCAGTCATTTGGTATTTCTTTTTTTGCTCATGATGTCATTGAGTAGGTCCTGTAATTTTTCTTTTCCGCCGTGTTCCATATATTTTATCATTTCTGCTGTGATGTCATCTTGTCCTGGGGCCTTTCCTAATTTCAACTTATTTATGGCTAGTGTAACTTCTTCCAGTGTTATTGGTTGTATATTTGTTTCTTCATTATGTTCTATTTGTTCTTCTTTGTTGTTTTCTTCTTCCGATTCTTCTTCTTCCTTTAACTCTGTTAGTTCTTCAAAATATTCTCTCCATCTTCTCATTATATCTTTCTCGTCTGTTAATACGTTTCCACTTTTGTCTTTTATATTCTTTTGTCTTGGTGTTTTTTTCTTCTTTAGTTGTTTTTTATGTGCTGTAGAATAACTTTTGGTTTTCTGCATAGTTTTCTTTCATCAATTTCTGTGGTATTATCGCTAATGTTTTCCTTGAATGCGCGCAGCCGATTTTCGCCTTAACCTATTTATTATTGCACTTACAGTTTTGTTTCTAGTCCGCTTAATTTCTTCTTTGCACCCACTACAACTATTTCATTTTGTTCTTCCGTCACGTCAGTATTATTTCACTATTCGTAACTTTTAAATCACTTTGAATTAGTACCGTGTCACGGAGCTGGCATGCCAGTATTCGCGTAGCACATAATACACCTTTACTTTTATTTAGTAGAATATATTATACTGTGAGTTGTATATTGTGTGTACTCAACATGTGTTGAAGCAGCATTCTTGAAGATGAACTTTGCTATGAATAAATTAAGATTTCGACTCACAGATATTAACCTTCCACGACCTAACGAAAATCAGTTGCACAAGGGTCACTCTAAATTTTAGTCAGCTAGTTTAATGTAAAACATTAAACATCATTTATCACATTGATCCGAAGCTGTCACTAATATAATTTTTTTAGAGCCGACGGTCACGGTGCCATTGGACACCACTGATGCAATCATACCACTGTTCCTGCCCGACCCACGAGATGGGTCACTTTACCTCCTTGGAAGCAGCAGTGAGCCGCTCAAGAAGCTGCCCTTCACCATTCCGCAGCTGGTGGCGTCGTCACCGTGTCGCAGCTCTGATGGGATTCTCTATACCGGTAGGACTTACTTACACTACTTTTAAAACTTAATTAAATTTGTTGCTTTAGGTAAAAAGAAAGACATTTGGTTCGCACTGGACCCGCGAACCGGCCACAAGCAGAAGGTTCTCGGGTGGGACACCTCGAACCCCACCTGCCCAGTGCACAGCGTGGAGGCAGTGTATGTGGGCCGAACACAGTATTCCATTATGATGGTCGATAGCCGAAACACCCAGCGCAAATGGAACGTAACTTTTTACGACTATTCGGCCGCATCACCCAGCAAGGAGATGCTGCAGAATTATGGTAAGTGTTCTATATTCACTGTATTCAGTTTGTTGTTTTTTGACGTATGTGGTTAATTAGGTTAAGATCTTATGGTAGCTGTTGTGATAGAAGAAATATACAGATTCTATTTGAAGTGTGAGTTTCAACATTTTTTTTTAAATAGGCTCCTATTTGTGACCTTGATTGCTAAAGTAGTAGTGTTATTGTTTATTCGTGTTCTTAAGTGGTGTTGAATTATAAGTTTTAAAGTGCATAAAAGTAAATAAGTGCAGTCTAAACAAAAGCAATGACTGTGTGGCGCAGTGGTAAGGGTGTCAGGCTTGCAGTAAACGAGTTCTCAGTTCGAATCCATGGGCAGGCGGAATTTTTCCGCAGTCCATTGGATCGGTATCGGGCTCGGTCACCATTCGTCATTGAGATAGAATTAATGGTGCTCTTCCCAGAAGACTGGTCTATAGGAAAGAGTCACCTGACCACACACAACTCATGCTACCTACAATATACACATGATATGATATATCATAGAGTTGGCGGCCGAACATCTTGCGTCACAGACCTGAGACTCTCAACCAAACAAACCATACGATAAATAAATTGTATAGCAGACATACAGAAGGAATGTTATATAAAATCATCACTAAAATATAATTTAACTGAAGAGAGTATTAATCCCAGAATCTATTGGTCATTGACTCGTAAAATATTTGGACGTAGTGAAACTTTCATTTTATGTATATGTCGTTCTCCTTCTGGATCTAACACAGAATCAACTTTTTGGAGGAGTTATGTAAAAATATAAATAGGGAGATACACGACACGTTCTGAGTTGTTGGTAATTTTAATTATAATTGGAACTCTAACCATTTTTATGCAGAAAAATTTTAAAAATTTGGCTGCATGCGATCTATTGAGTTTTATGTATTTTATTTTTTTACACAAAAACAAATTTTCCGTTAAAAAATTATAATAAAAACATTTATGGGGGTTACTAATGTAGCCCGTTCTGGCTATTTTAAATTTAATTAAAATATTTGATACGTTTGCTACAATTGCCGGAACGATACAGGCCCCGGCCAACTCAGAAAAGCCAAAGTACCAATTAATAATCTCAAGTTTGTTACCCAAGAAGGAACACAGACTTAGTTTTATAAGCGTATAATATGTTTAGCTAGATACATCAAATTAAATTGTATTTGATCAGACAAGATATAAAAATGTAACAATACTTCTAAAAATAACAGAATTCTTCTAACTCTCGCTCGCTGGAAATTGTGCCGTGTCAGTCTCTTTTAGACTAGCCTAAGTATTCAATAGGTCTAATGTCCTGTCGGCAGATTGTCGGGTCTGGATGCAAAAATTGACAGTCGTTAGCGGAATCTGCCTAATGGCGGCATGTAAACATCAAACTAGATTTTAAACTTTTGCCTGGACGAAGTTGCGGGCAATATCGTATTAAATTACATGCATACCTGGTACAACTAGTGGTTATCGCGGCCATCAGTTATACTGTGGCGAGGTTATGGTCGTTTGGCGAGCTTATCTGGTTTTACCTTTGTTAGAAACTTTGCACCTCTAAGTGAGTGAATTACGATTGAATATCAGCTGGCCTTTGCTGGCGATGATCCCCTTCAAGTTGCTCCCTATTCGAGTGCGCATAATTGTGGACGCCCGCCTCTGATGCTAGGTGCTGGACCTCCTAGTGTGCGTTTTCAGCTTCGATGGTGTTGAGCCGTTCTGGGCGCAATTAATGGGTTTAATTACGTCGGCTTACGGCTCACGGACGTGATCGTCGCCGGCGAGCTCGGTTTAATCTTCCTGGTAGCCAGGTACTGGGAATCGTCGTCTGCGAGCTCGTTTTAACTCTTCTATTAACTAAGTACTGGGAATCGTCGTAGGACCTAGGTGAGCCTTCTGGGTGACTACGTGCGGGGAAGTGTTAATGACGAGTCTGGAATGACCCTCCTAGTAACCAGGTGCTGGGACAGCTGGCAGGAGTCTCATCAAAGAGTCTAGAGACCCTCCTGAGTGAGATTACGCTAGGAGAAAGGTTTGGGAAAATTTTCGAAGAGCCCGGAGGCTCTCCTGAGCGGAATCCGGTCTGGAAGAGGTACGGGAAAAATTCTCTGGTACTGGCTTTGTTTTCCCCTTATATACCGTGGGCTGGTGAAATCAGCGGTTCACGTTGTCAGGTCATTTTGGCAGCTTACAGTAATATAATTAACCATTGAAGCCTTTAAAACAGCCGGTCTGTACTTTAAACCTGTCTTTGGCTATTTAACTTTTCATCGCAGATGTTAGTAATATTGAATTCGAACACCCTGTAGCGTAGCGTAGTTGCCCTGAGTTGGTAACATTTTGGGCCACCCTTTTGAACGCCGATCCTTGCACGTGGCTGTCTGGGTTTAGTTCTGCAACACTAGTTTCAGGCGAGCTAAAAATTCCGCCTGTGGGGGCAACTGCGAGGGCCTCTTCTCTATCGCTCCAACATTATTTTATTTTACCCGGCGAGCGTTCCGTTGCGATTGGCTACGGGGGTTGGCTTGATGACGCTTCTTTTTGGCGGGCGTTTTCCGGCAGTCAGTCTGTGACGAGAGGGTCGTTGTGACACAAGGAAGTTAAGTGGTGTCGTGGGTGCTTGCGTACATGGATGGCCGATAGTTTTGCTTCATTAACGTAGGGCCAAGGTTGGCCCATTCCTCCTGATAAAAAGAGGATCAAACTTGTAGGACTCCTAGATTCATAGGCCTCACTGTCGCTTTGTCCCGCAATGGGCCGTGATCCAGTTGTCGCTCTCCTGGGCGGATTTTTGCAAGCATCGCACTGCCTCCCACGCTTTCGTTCCGACGTCGAAACTGCAGGCATGCCGCCAGCAACCGTTTCATCCACGCTCGATGAACGTCCATATTAAGGTAGCATGTGTAACCATTTTTAACTAATTACTTGTCATTTATATGACCTAAATACGAGCGCCCTGACCGCTACTTTAAAGTGTTTTGGCTGTTATCATTGATAATTCATCACCCGTGATTTGTGTAGCACAAATTTGGACACTGGCCGCGAACTTAACGTATTTTGATCATTGTCATTCCCAATCAATCATCTGTTACTAGTATGGCCTAGTTTAAAGATTGTTTTTGGTTCACGAATGTGGCATATTCAACTAATGTTACGCATGTATTGTACTAGTGATAAATAGCGCCTCTCCAGTTGGGGCCCTATATTTAAGTGTAGTCTAATCTTGTAAATCACCCATTTATTAACGTCCAACCAATAGACGAATATTTGCACAACGGCCTTATCATTGCGGCGAATCTGTGCATGCTCTTTTCAGGATAAGTTTTCTGTGTAACGATTGATGTACGACGAAGCTTGAGCGTTGGAACGACACAGGTAGGTTTGGCGACGCAGTGACGATAAGGATTGTGAGGCCGAGATCTCGTTCTCTCGAAATAGTTATTCAAGTATTTTTCCCGAAGTAGCAATTTGAGTATTACAGTTACTAGCATCTTCCTGACATAGTACCCGGAGTACTTCCCGTTCCGTCTAACCGTCCAGGTCCGGTTGAACGTGTATACCCCGAGACAGACCTGGTGACGCCCTCTTATTTTGACACACCCTGTATATGTCACGCCACGCTTTCCCGGTGACGTACCGTTTGAACCACGCCCATCTCCCTGAGCGTACCAGCCGAGGCCTTTAGCCTGTTTTTGACGAGTCTCAGGGCGAGCGTGCCACTTTTTCCCGGACTTAACTAGTCTTTCGATACTTACACCACGTGGGTGTCGTTAAGTCATTTTGATACCGTAACAACGTCGGTTCGTTAGAGCGGGGGATCCTTCCTTTAGATGCGCAGCGGAATACCTGCGACTCTCCGCGATGACGTCCTTTATCTCCGCCCGCACGAACTAAAGATGCAGCACCCCGATACCTAACGTGAAATACGCCATGGGAGAACGCGCGAATTAATTTATATTTCCAAAATCGCGTTTACGCTGGGCGAAACGTTTAAACTAATTCAACTCCTTGAAACCGTAAGTAAAAAAATTTTTCTATTTGTAGAAATGATCAGCTGAGTTTCAGTAATAATGTATTAAGGGCGAATGATTTTGCTGGTAATATTATCACAAAAGTTGTTTTTTACTTCCTTTTACTATAAAGGAAGTATTGGATTCACCCCAAAAATTCGAAATTGAGTTTTCAACGGATCTTCACGTTTTAGAGTCCCCTGATCCCAAAAAACATATTTTTTTTCATTGGTCTGTCTGTCTGTCTGTCTGTGTGTCTGTGAACAGAATATCTCAAAAACGAAAAGAGGTATGGCATTAGTCCATTTTCTAAACGCTAAAAATTTGCCAAAGTTCTAACTTCGTTGACTTAAAACCGATTTTGAACTTTTTTTTTTTATTATTTCGGAAAAAGTTTATAGAAAAGTTCCCCATAGGTGAAAAAGTGTGCTTTTTATTTTTTCAATTGTTATTAACAAACAAGTGTTTTTTAATATACTCTTAATTAAAAAATGTATAACTATTTTATTTATTTAAACAATTGCCTGAAATTTGATAACATAAGGTTTTTGGGGTCGCAGATTACGAATATGGCCTCAAAATTGGTCTAAAAACAAAATGGCGTCGAAGGTCTAATTTTTTATTTATTTTTTTTTAATTTCTGTTAGGTGTCTGGGGGTTTTTAGGGTCGCGGATTACGAATTTGACATTAAAACTCAAGTAAAATAAAAAAAGGCGGACCAAAATGGCGGAAAGGGGTCAATTTTTTTTAAATTTCTGATGCCTATACCTAGGGGTTTTTTGGGTCGCTCATCCCAAATTTTAAGTAAAAATTTATCAAAAATAGAAAATGGTGTCTGAAAAATGGTGGAAACAAGTGATAGAAGAGTTAAATGAGTATTAAAGATACTATATTTTAATTGATTTATTAAAATTAACTCAAGATATATTTTTAAAAAAAGAAAAAAATTATTTAGCTTTAGTCTCTTTTTCCTCTGCTTCTTCCATTGACACTACCGGTCCTGAATTAAGGCACCTATTTCCGCCACATTTACCGCAAGCTGCCGAGCCTGAAAGCCACTTTTCCTACACCCACAAGCTGGCCCGCAACTAGTTTTGTAGTTGCAAAAAAAAAATTTTTTAAGATGTTTTGTGGAGCTGGTTCTTGTGTCATTAGGATTGGAAAACACTTTCCTGTATCATTTTCATCGTAGGGCATAATGATGCTAAATTAACGCTACTTTTTTTAGTTGACGCCTTAATAAAAGAACAAACCTAAAATTCAAAATGTTTTTATTTACAAAGTATATGTATTGTATTGTCTGTAACCTCATTTACCTTGCGGTATATGAATAATAAAAAACTTTCAATCAATTAAACATTCCTGTAAGAGTTTATGCAGTTACCTTTCTTCGCACCATACATTTTATACCAACATTTTTTAATATAAATTTTTGCAGTCTCTTGTAAATCTCTGCTATTTTCAAATATTTTGGCAAATTTATTCTTTCCTGAACATAGCCATTGCTTCATTTACTAGGACTTATCCACGTGGATCTTTAATAAGGTGCCGGTTCTATTCGTCTTTCTCATCCTTATATATCTTCAATATATTAAACTATATTCAAAAGCCATGATCTGCACCTTGACACCAAAACTAGAATGCTAAGATGCTACATTTTCCCCATCTTGCTCTATGGGGTCGAGTCCTGGACATTTAACGAAACAATCATAAAAAAATCGAAGCCTTTGAAATGTGGTTATACCGGAGAATATTGCGGATATTATGGAAAAATCGTGTAATAAATATTAAAGTTCTGGAGAGAATGAAAAAAAGTAAAGAGATCATGGACAACATCAAGATACGCAAACTCCAATACATCAGACATATAATGAGGAATGAGAATAAGTACACCCTACTACAATCTATTATACAAGGCAAGCTATATGGCAAACGTGGACCAGGACGCAGAAGAGTATTTTGGTTGCAAAACCTAAGGGAAATCATATAATGAGTTATCTAGAATTGCAACCAATAAAGTGAAGATAGCCGTGTTGATCGCAAACATACGAAATCGGATAAGCACCTGAACAAGAAGAAGATTTTTTCTTCTGTTAAAACATGCTGAAGTTGTGTTACATCCAGTTAAAGCATGTACAGAAAGAACATGCTCACTACAATTGGGATGCGCAAATTGCAGGCTTTTAGAAGATGTTTTTAATTTTCTTTATCTTTGGCAGGTTTAAAACAATATATATCTTTATCAGGAGAAAATAAAGCTGTAGTAAAGTAATAGGTCTATATTCTGTGATACTACGACTATGTTTTTATTTGATGCATTGAGAGCTGTTGTAACTATTAACCGATCAGCATCACTTTCAGCTTGAGAGCAGGGATATTATTTGCAGCTAAAGTTTTTTTAAAAAACCAATAAAACGACATGAAAGACATTTGCTAGATTTTTTTCGTGATCCAACTTTAAAAACCTGTCTCTTTCAAATCGAATATCTGGTGCAGTTTTCGTTTTTAGACGTCGGTCTCTTTCAGCAGATTTTATTCTTGTTTCTGATAATCGACAAAAACACTTGCTTTTTTCCATAATTACGTACAATAAAATTAATATATCTAAAATTACACCATCCTGTTGAACAAGTTGCTATTTGTTTTTATGTAATAACATTCCTCTGTCCTTCACAAACAGAAAAATCTATTAATTCAGTAATATCTTTTGGAAATTGTACAAAGAGGTTGTAGAAAACACATTGTTAGGCATTGGAATTTATACGTATGTATTCGTATGTTATTTTTAAATCTATTCAATCTATTTAAATTTGAGTTAATTTAACAATTTAGAATTTTATTTGTATAGAATGTTTATAAAAATAATAATAATCGTACAGAATAAAAATTAACCTTTTAATGCTATATTTATAATTACTGTATAATTCAGAAATGACGCTATTTTGCAGCTTTAAAGACGTTATTTTTCATTTTTCATAATTTTTAACATAAAATTTGAGATCAGCGACCCAAAAAACCCTATGCATATAGATAAGAAATAAAGTTTGAATAAAAAAATACTCTTTTTCGCCATCTTGGATCCGCCATTTTGTGTTTTAGTTGAGTTTTAATGTCAAATTCGTAATCAGCGACCCCAAAAACCCCTAGACATCTATTAAAATAAAAAAAAGAAAATAAAAAATTAGACCTTTGACGCCATTTTGTACACGCCATTTTTGTTTTTAGACCAATTTTGAGGCTAGATTCGTAATCTGTGAACCCAAAAACATTATGTTATCAAATGTCAGGCAATGGTTTAAATAAATAAAGAAGTTATACATTTTTTTAATTAAGAATGTATTAAAAAACACTTATTTGTTAATGACAATTGAAAAAATAAAAAGCACACCTTCTCACCTATGGGGAACTTTTCTATAAACTTTTTCCGAAATAATAAAAAAAAATGTTCAAAATCGGTTTTGAGTCAACGAAGTTTGAACTTTTTTCCTTTAGTAAATGGACTACATTGAAACTAGGGTTTCCAAGTCCCGGGATCAAAGGTGTTTTCGGGACTTACGAGTTAAATTTCAAGTCCCGGGACTAGTCCCGAAGATCCCGAAAGGGAAATAGTGTTTAGGTGAAATTTCCGAATGCAATTTCCAAAGAAAAACAAGTGTTTTAAGTTAAATAAAGTATTTCTGTGCTGATAATCTGCGTTGGGAGTCGTCTATAACTTCATTGTTTTCTCCTGGTACTATAGATGTCTGTCGCTCTACATCTTTTGCTTTTGTTTGAAATGCAAAGTGCTTGTGTAATCCTTTCGTCAAGCTGCCTCTGATTATGATAATTTTATAGGAACAAACTTTACATTTCGCCAATTGTTTATATCTTCAGTATATAAAATTCTTGCTATATTGACTTCAAATCGTTATTTTTTAATGTAGAATGAAGGTAGGTTGCAAATCGGAATTCACTCTAATTGTAACGCTTTAGCAGACAAATAACGAACACATTTAAAACCCAAACATATAAATTATTCAGCTTCTTTGCACATAATTTTGAAAGTCTACAAATGTAGTTACCTTACTGTTATTAAATAAGCACACAACTACGCGTAAAATATATCTAAATCCAACAAAAGAAACAGACAAATACTTAAATAGAAGAAGATGTGCAAATGTGCCTGAAACAACACACATTTAATTCTAACCTACCGAAAACAATACCTTTCCTGCCTTCGCAAAACGCAAATAATGCAGAATGTGCAAGAGGTATGAGTAATACGCCGGTGAATACCCGTCCTAATTCTCTGATATCGAGTATACGCACGCATGTTGACAATTGTTGACATGGTCCCGGGACTTCGCCTGGGCTGGCTGTGGTCCCGGGACTCGGTTTTTGTGGTAGAATCCCGGGACTGTCCCGGGACTAGATCCCGGGACTGGAAACCCTAATTGAAACTTCATATATAAGTTTTGTATACTATGTAGATGAGACAGCAAGCTTTTGAAGAAAATCGCATAACCGGAAGTAGATGTTTGCTCTTGTAATTTTTTTTTTGATTTTTCAAAAACGGCTATAACGATGTTTTTGAAATGTTACATTTTTATTACATTTTTAAAGTGTATTGATGTGATATAGGTGATTTTCCAGTTGAATACTTCTAAAGTGGGTTTCTTGTTTTTTTTTTCTATTTTTTTTTATTAACTCCTATTTTAAATAAAACACCCGGTATATTATTACATTTTCGAATTCACCTTAAAATTCTAGAGAAAATTTGTCTCTTCAACTAACGCTCTATTTTGTACCGTTTTTGTAGAATTTCTAATTTTTGAAAATGTTTGAAAAATTTTTAAAAAATAAAAATGAAATTTTGGACTAATTATAAGATCACTGTAAAAGGAAGTTGTGTGAGTGTATCACACCAGATTTTCTATAGTGTGTTCTTTATTTTTCTCTTTGTTGCCAATTTTAACATTAAAGTCGCTGCTGGTCTTTGTAATTATTGTGAACCTTACTGCGTTTTACAACTCTGAATTCTATAATGTATATTTTGATAGGTTGAAGATGTAACAGCCGTGGATTTTAATATTTTTAGAGTTGGTCCACTTTGCCTCCACATCCACGGGACGTATCATCACAATGGATCGCAGGCGTGGTGCTCTGTTGTGGGACACCAACCTCGGTAGCCCCGTTGTTGCCGTTTACATCCTTGATCCTGAGGGTTTGATAACTATGCCCTTTACGAGCATGGCCAATCATACCATCGGACATTTAGCGACGCAGCTTCTCACCCATCAGCAGCCATTCCCATATCAGCCAACTAATATGAAGTTTTAGTAAGTTTTTCTTATTTATAAATACAACACACAGATATAGTAAATAACACACAGCTTCTGAAGATGCTAACATCAAATATGTTGACTATGAGATATATAACAAGAGATCAATAAAAAAACCAATTAGGGTAGGCTGTGATATGTGTTATACGTTTGGCAGTACTGAAGTGCATTGTCAGTCTATGTCAAATTCGAGATTTGCAGGTTAAGTTTTACGTCAGTCTGTGTCAAACAACAAACAAAACCTAATCTACTAATATCGAATTTGACATAGACTGACAATACACTTCAGTACTGCCAAACGCATAACACATATCACAGCCTACCCTAATTGGTTTTTTTATTGATCTCTTTTTATTTAAATCTAGTTTATCTGTATATTAATTGCCTCATCATTTTAGTCCCACTCTTTACGTCGGGGAGCACGTGCACGGCTTGTATGCACTTGCATCGCTCGTTGACCAAAACATGGTGACGATCACTGCGTCTGAAGCTGGACCTTTGCTCTTGGAAGGCCCCGACGCACAATGTCCCCGACCCTACCCCATCTTTCCCGTTCCAGGACAGAACTATCACATACCTCAAGGTACGGCCTGAGCTGTAGCTCACATATGTAATTATTGCTTCGTTTCCAGGGACCTATAAAATAGATCCGCTAACCTTTCAAAGCATACCCAACAGCAACTACACCGTCATCTACATTGGCCACTACAACACGCCCAATTATAGCCCCAGCAAGCTGATGATTGCTGGACGAAATGCATTTCAAACAAAGCTTCTGACAGATGCCAGTGCAGCGACTGCAGATTTTAATACCGAAGAAAGGCAGAATATTAAAGAGCCGCAAGACGATGATGTCAACACTAGAATTCCATGGAATCCAGAAGCGTCTAAGGTAATAGTAAAATTAGTTACAAAGTGTGTGATTAAATTTCAATGGTCTGTGAGGTTGTCGAGTTTGTTTTTAATATACAAAAAAGAAATTACCAATAGATGACACTTGTGTTTATTATTTGGATGACCCACCAAAATGAGCAACTTAGGGCCGGTTGCAGAAAGCAATGTTAAGTCTGGTGTTAGTTAACGTCGCGTCAAAGTGAACAAAATCGCATCAAATTTTGTTTACTAATGTATTAGTTACCATAAGCATTTGAGATTTGTTCACTTTGACGTCGCGTTAGCTAACACCGGACTTAACATTGCTTTCTGCAACCGGCCCTTAGTCATATACAGGCTGTTTCCTAAAAAACGCCGCAACCCATAACTCCGTTGTTTTCAATTTTAGACCTAACAAACTATATATAATCTGAAATAGCAAGACAAGAGCTACCTTTTGACATCGCCCGTTTGTAAATATCTTTCAACTGTTTTGAGCAACGATGTTCAACTTTTTTATTTTAAATGGAACACCCTGTATATTTTTACATATTTGGATTCAGATGAAATTTTGCATGCAGTAGTATGCTTCATTTGTTTTTTGGACACTTAGAAACGTTTAAAATAATGTTTTAATATTGCATGTAGACAGTCGTACAGTACTATAAAATTTTCAAGTGTGCCGTGGAAAACAATCAGAATGTTGAAATATTTTATTGGAAACAAATTTAAACAAAACTACAAAACATATCTACAAGTATTGCTCAAACTGACCGCCACCTTGTTGAACACACAACTGACATCTTCTAGTTACTCCATTGGTCGCATTCAATATCAAATTGGGAGGTATTTCGCGACAAGCATTGATAATCCTCTGCCTCAGAATTTCTTCGTTTTCTGGACGTGTTAGATAAAATATTTCAATATTCTGATTGTTTTCCACAGCACACTTGAAAATTTTATGGTACTGTACGACTGTCTACATGCAATATTAAAACATTATTTTTAAACATTTCTAAGTGTCCAAAAAAACACATGAAGCACACTACTGCATGCAGAATTTCATCCTGAATCCAAATATGTAAAAATATACAGGGTGTTCCATTTAAATAAAAAAGTTGAACATTGTTGCTCAAAGCAGTTGAAAGATATTTACGAACGGGCAATGTCAAAAGGTAGCTCTTGTCTTGCTATTTCAGAATATATATAGTTTGTTGGGTCTAAAATTGAAACAACGGAGTTATGGGTTGCGGCGTTTTTTAGGAAACAGCCTGTATAAGGCTTTAGTGACTTTCCGTGACTCATTTTATTTTTGAAATAGTAGGTAACTGTACGACAGACGGAAGTTTGTAAATTATTTTTATGCTTCTGTGTAACACGTTTTATTTTATTAAAGCTGTCCCGTTGAATATGTAGACGTGAGACTTTATATCTGTCAAAAATGCATCATTTGTGGGGGAGTCCCAGTCGCGAGTCAGATAAATTTTCATCAAATTTCTTTGGAACAACTGCAATGAAAGCAGTATCAAATATAAAACGCCCTTTAGAATTTAGAAACGACCTCAAAAATTTGCAGAACGACCATGTCAATATCAGTACAATCTTAAAAGATTTAAGATCGACCTTGAGAATCTTAAAACAACCTTGGGAATTAATTGTGATAGAACAGACAATTTTAGCTACAGTCGAAATTTTAAATCAATCTGAAAACGACCTGGAGAATGCAATACGACCTTGAAAATGTCAGAGCTTCAGCCTGAATTACACAAAACACTCTGAGAATGACAAAACTTTTCATATGTACATAGGTCAGGATTGTGTTTTTTCTTGTTTTTCCTTGTAGTCTCACCTCTTTTTGTTTCTTTTCATGCATTTTTGTATTTTTTTATGTCTTTTCATTTATTTCATTACGTAAAACGTGTTTCTTCTTTGTTTTCATTTGTTTTTCCGTGTCTCTTCTTGTTTTCTATATGTCATTTTGTGTTTTCTTGTCGTTTGTTGCATTTTTTTGTTTTCTTTTAGAGTTTTTCTGCATCTTTTCGTGTTTAAAGGATTTTAAATAGGAAAAAACATAGTCGTCTGTTTTCATGAATGAAACCTCATTGAAGTCATCACGTTTTTTTAAGTTGAGTTTTCGTTTACTGTTAAAATAGTTTGATGTCTTAAGGTTGTGTTTTACCGTTGTTTCTTATTTTAACGAATCGAGAGTAGGAAAAAGTATAGCTAATTCATACTGTTGTAATGTTTAGTCGTAAATTATGTGGATTTTCCGGTTTTAGTTGAATTTAGTACCGATTTTCGATCATTGAAGTTATCAAACTCTGTTTTTTTAATTATTTGTTGGGATTTCGATTCCTTTGTCGTCGTTTTTGTTTAGCCTTCAGCTAATTTGAAATTTTATCGTGCCGTCCCGAACTTAAGTTGAAGTTAGTCGAGTTTATCGATGTTGACGTTTCCAGAGTACCGACTTTTTTTTGTTGTTTGATGTTGTGCCGCATTGATGTTTTGTGGACAAGTTGGAAACCATTTTTTCTTTCATTATCGTGTATTGGGTTGTTGTTAAGATGTGGTTTTGCATTGGTGCGTTTGTGAGATTGGCTTATGCGAATTTTTAAGGTTTCTCAAACCATCTTCTTAGTTGGCTTAGTGTAGTTTTTTTCGATTGACTTTTATTTCCGCTTTATTTTTATCGTCGCCCAACTTTGTTTGCTGATTTCATCGTGCGCATCAGCAGCTGTTGTAGTGTATGGTTATGTCATTAACGCATTTTCGTCCTGTAACACAACCTTGAGAACTCTAAAAAACAACCTTCAGAATGCAAAACGCGCTTGAGAATTGCCAAATGACCTTGATTATTGTACCTAATATGAATTTGGAAATTGCATGTCTTCAGTTAGTAGTGAATTCAGCGGACGCGACGGTCGTGTTATTGGTGTGCTAAACAATTGTGCTAAATAATTTGGCGAAAAAGGGACGAATAAAATCGAAACTGCGAGTTACGGTCAAGAATCATTTAATTAAAGTGAAAGTGGCAAAAACTAGACGAGGAAGTGCTTAGGTTACAGTTTTTACGTGTTAATAACAACCGAGCCGGTTGCATACGGCATTAAGTACGAAAATTGCGCGGTATATTAATAACGCTACGTCGTAGCAAGCAAACTTAGAGCAGTGATAATAAAGGTCGAGCGATAAATAAACACGTGTTTACATTCTTGCACATGTATCCTCATATTATAATAACAAAGAAAATTTAAAAATTTAATATTTAATAGCAGGTAATAAAAGAAACTAGTGATAATTCATATACGTAACGGCTCGGGGCGGCAAATAAATAAAGCGGGATAGAGCATTAAAAATCACCGATTAAAGATAAGACGCTGCAGAAAACCGATAAAGTCATAAACTTAATCATGGGAGAAAACGACGCCGACGTACAACTAGGGAAAATAGGGGAAATGTTAACAGCTATAAATAACAAACTACAAGGGATAGAAGACAAACTGGAAAGCTTCACAATAGAAATGAAGGTAATAAAAGGAGAAAACGAACAGCTGAAAAAACTGGTCTCAAAGCAAGATATAAAAATAGAGTTTTTGGAGAGAGAAACTAAGAGGAGAAACTTAGTAATAAAAGGAATAGCGGACGAGGAGGAAGAAAAAGAACAAGGCACTACTAACAAGCTAAGAAGCCTATTCCGCATGATGGAGGTCGAAATTGATATGGAAGCGGAAGTTGACGAAGTTCTAAGGCTGGGGAAGTTTGACCCTGCAAGAAAGAGACCAATACTGGTGAAACTAACGTCGGGAAAAAAGAAGATAAGTATCATGAGGCAATCCAAAATGCTAAAAGGCACTGATATATGGATTGATGAGGATTTCACAAAGAAAACACAAGATGAAAGAAAACTGTTAATACCCCATCTAAAGCAGGCGAGGCAGAAAGGCTTGAAAACCCAATTAAGATATAACAAACTAACCATCAATAATAAGTTGTACGGAATAGATGACCTGAAGGAGCTGGAGGAATTTACTAAAAATAACGAAGACAGGAAACGTACGGTAAGCGAGAGATCTCCCGAAGGAGATAGCTTTGCTGAACAGATGAGGAAGATAACACGTACAAGTCGACAAAAAAAGTAACAAGAACTGCCGGTAACTCCAGTAAAGATGACGAAAATGGCAATGAGAATGGTAATGATGCTGGAAAACAAAAAAAACAAAAAAGAAGAAAAGAAGAGATAGAATACTTGGCACATGGAATTTACGCAGCCTCGGAGTGCCCGGAAAATTACAGAACTTAGTAAAAGAGATAAAAAAATATAGAGTAGACATTCTCGCCATCCAAGAATTAGGGTGGAAAGATAGTGGCATAACAGATTTAAAGGACTATACAATATGTTATAGCGGAGGAAAAAAAGGCCAAATTGGTGTCGGCTTTATGATAAATAAAGAACTTAAAAGCACTATATCTGAATTTAAGCCAATAGATGAGAGACTAGCAATCTTAAAGCTCAAAGCAACATTTTGTAACATAGTCCTAGTCAACGTTCACGCACCAACTGAAGAAAGCGAGGATGAAGCTAAAGAAATGTTTTATGCAAAACTTGAAAATGCAATGAGTGATACAGGCAACTATGATGCCAAGGTAGTAATAGGGGATTGGAATGCTAAAGTGGGTAGAGAACAGGCGTATATACCAACTATAGGGAAACATAGCTTGCATCCCACTAGTAATGATAATGGAATGCGGCTGATAGATTTTGCCTGTGGAAAAAATATGGTGGTGGCAAGCACAATATTCCCTCATAAGGTGGCCATAAAGAAACATGGATATCACCGGATAAAAAAACCCGAAATCAAATAGACCATGTTGTAATAGATGCACGACACGCTAATAACATTATAGACGTTAGAAGCTACAGAGGGGCCGACTGTGATACAGATCATTTCTTGGTAAAAACCAGACTGCGGGAAAGAATAGCATGCGAAAAACAAGAGAGAGCAGTGTGTAATCAACATTATAGTTTAGATAAACTCAGAGACAGCAATGAAAATAGGAAAAAATACGCCAACAGTATACAACAGAAATTCGAAGAGCTGGAACGAACAAAAGAAAAAGAAAAAACGAAAAGAGAAGAAATAGAGAAAAATTGGGGGAATATAAAAAGGATAGTGACTGAGACAACGGAGGAGATAGTAGGAAAACGCAAATTGAGTAAAGGGAAAAAATGGTACGATGAGGAATGTGAGCGGGTAACTACTGAAAGAAATGAGGCAAGATTAGAAATGCTAAGGGATATGAAAGATGATAAAATAGAACATTTTAAAAATAAGAGAAAAGCTGTCAAACAAAAATGTAGAGAAAAAAAGAGAAAGTATGAACAACAGAGGATAGAGGAAATGGAAGGAGCAGGAAGGGGGCATAACACAAAGTGCTTTTACAAAGAGGTTAAAAGACAAAAAGGCGGGTTTCAGCCAAGAACAGTACTCTGCAAAAATGAAGAAGGAAAACTGTTAGGAAGCAAACAAGAAATAATGAGGAGATGGAAGAAGTACTTTGAGAAATTACTGAACCCGGTACAGAATAGGGAGAACCTGATAGATGAAAGATGGGATGACCAGGAGGAAAAGGACACAGTAAACCCACCAACGAAAGAAGAAGTAGAACACGTAATAAAAACATTAAAAAATTGCAAGGCCCCAGGCGAGGATGGCGTGTCGGCAGAAATGGTCAAATATGGAGGAACAGCGGTAAATGAGGCAATGTACTCCTTAATAGTAAATATTTGGAAATACGAAATTATCCCAGAGGAATGGATGACGGCAGTCATATGTCCCATATTTAAAAAGGGAGATAAGACAGTATGCGACAATTACAGAGGTGTAGCCCTACTTAATATAGGATACAAAGTGATAAGTAAGCTAATAGAAAGAAAACTAAGTACTTGGATGGAAACTATAGTGGGTGATTACCAATGCGGATTTAGAGCAGGCAGAGCAACCACGGATCAAATCTTTATAATTAGACAAATCCTTGAAAAATTTTGGGAATATAATATTGAAACACACCACCTATTCGTAGATTTTAGGCAGGCTTACGACACAATAATAAGATCGGAACTACTACAAGGATTGAACGAGTTTGGGATACCCAGAAAAATAATAAGATTAGTAAAAATGTGCCTATTGGACACAAAAGCAAAGGTAAGAATTCAAGGACAACTAACGGAGAGTTTTATGATAAGGAATGGACTGAGACAAGGAGATGCAATGTCAACGACGCTGTTTAATTTCGCTTTGGAAAGGGTAATAAGAAAGGTACCCATTAACCCTGGGGGCACAATTTATAACAGACAGTGTCAGCTACTGGCATATGCCGACGACATTGACATAGTAAGCAGAACAACAGAGGAGTTGAAGGAGGTAGTTAAATATTTGGAAGATGCAGCTGATACCCAGGGCTTAAAGATAAATGTATCTAAAACAAAATATATGATCACCTCAAAGGATGCAGATAGATACAAAAATGTCAAGGAAATCACCGTAAATAAAAAACGATATGAACGAGTTAGAAATTTTAAATACCTAGGCTCCATAATCAACGAAAGAAATGATATCGAGGAGGAACTGAAAGCGAGAATCTCGGCAGGGAATAGGTGCTATTTTGGGTTAAAAGACATAATTACCTCAAAAACGCTCTCAATAACGAATAAAATCAAAGTGTACAAGACAGTAATAAAACCGGTTGTGACTTACGGGGCAGAAACTTGCTGCTTCACACAGAATGGGCATAAACAACTGGACACATGGGAACGTAAAATACTTAGAAGGATATACAGGCCAGTGAATGAGAACGGGTTGTGGCGGGCCCTAACGAATAACGAAATTAAGGCACGGTATGGAGAAGCCAGTATATCCAACGAGATTAAAAGTATGCGGGTAAGGTGGTTGGGTCACGTAGAGCGAATGCAACAAACAAGAGGACCAAAGAGAATTCTGCAAAATAAACCGGAAGGAAGGAGAAGCAGGGGTAGACCGAGGTTAAGATGGAAGGATGAAGTCGACAAGGACCTAAGAACAGCCGGAGTCACCCAGTGGAAGCGGAAGGCAGCTAATAGAAAAGAATGGAGAAAAATCGTGTCCGAAGTTAAAAAAGGAGGAGAGTAGAACAATCCCTCCCTCTGGCATATATGCCAAAGGTTGAGGTGCGAGCGACGAACGCACCTTGTAAAACAACAGTCTAGGAACCCCGATGGGAGGCCATGGCCTCACGTGGACCGTAGCGCCATGGAGTAAGTAAGTATGTCTTCAGTTAAAACTTTATAATCACTCTTGAAAATTGCAATACGACTATAGAAATTGCGAGGCTGCAGTCGATATTTTATAATCGACTTTGAAAATTGCCAAGCAAAATTGATAATTGTAATACGATCTTGGAAATTGTGAAGCTAGTTTTATAACCGACCTTGAGAATTGCAAAAACCGACCTTGAGAATAATTGTACTATGACCTTGGAATCTGAAAGGCTACGGTAAAAAAATTCTGGGCAACCTTGAGAATAGGATCTTCAGAGAATTGCAATAAATGACCGTAACGATTGCCAAATCACCTTGAAAATTGTAATATAACCTTGGAAATTTGGAAAGCTACAGTCAAAATGTTATAAATCATCTTGAGAGTTATAATAAGACTTTGATGATTTCAAAGCTACAGTCAAAATTTCAATACAATCTTGAAAGTGGTGGAATTACTTTGAGAACTGTAATACGACCTTGACATTTTAGCTGCAGTTGGAATTTTATAGCTGCAGTAGGAATTTTAGAAACAATCTTGAGAAATGGAAAACGACCTTGATGATTTCAAAGCTACAGTCTGAACTGCAATACAATCTTGAAAGTGCTTAAGCCACTACCTTTTTACAAACGATATTGAGAATAGCAAAATGACGTTGAGAACTGTAATACGACCTCGAAAATGTCAAAGCTAAAGGCAGAATTTCATGATCATTTTAAAGCTACAGTCGGAATTTCAATACAATCTTCTTTCAATGCAATCCTGAAAGTGTTTAACAACTACGTATCTTACAGACAACCTTGAGATTTGCAAAACAATATTGAGAATTGCAATATGACCTTGAAATTGTCAAAGATACCATCAGAAGTTTAGAAAATACCTTGATGATTTTAGAACTGCAGTCTGAATTTCAATACACTCTTGAACGTGTTTAAATGACTTGGTATTTTAGGAACGACCTTGAGAATTACAAAACAAATTTGGAAAATTTTAAAGCTATAGTTGGAATTTCAATATAATCTTGATAGCGTTTAAACGACTAGTATTGTAGCAACAACCTTGAGAATTGCAAAAATGCCTCAAGGGTTTTAAAACGCCTTAAAAAAGTTAGAAAATGAGGAATTTAAAAATTTTAAAAACGAACAATTCTTTTAAGTACAAGCAGATCTCGCCGTTCACGAGGGTTACGTTCCTGAAGAATGCCGCTAAGCCCAAAACCACGGTGCGCAAGTAAACACATAAATGATAAAAACGGGGTTAGGTTCCATTAACTGGATTTATTTATACTATGCAACCTCAAAAAACCAAAACTTTTCTGCGTTTTTTTGTCTGGAAAATCTGAAGCAGAAACTTTACAGTTTGACGACATGGTTTTCCGTGTTTTAAAAATTAAACGCAATTGAATTTTCGGCAGAAATGCTCGAGAAGACAGTAAAACTTGAACTAAAATTCCATATGTAACATAAATCTGCCACTTGAATCTAGAGCTCGAATTTGGTAATAAGAGATTCAAAGGAATAGGCTCGATAAGTGTGTTTACAAGTTTGTGATAAATAATGTTATTTAGGTGTTCATGGCATAAACCGCATACGTCTGCTTTATTTACTTACGGCCGGTCTTATAAGGGTCACTAATCTGACGTTAACTTTAAATCGCTGTTAAAATAAACAAAAGCTCATCAAAACGTTAGCGCTTATGACATATTATTCATTAGTAAACAAATTTTTATGCGCTTTTGTTTATTTTAACAGCTCATTAAAGTTAACGTCAGATTAGTGGTCTTTAGAAGACCGGCCATTAGTGTGTGAAATTGAAACAGTTGGCAATTCCATCCGCGAACGGCAAAGCAAATATCCGCGAACGGCAAAGAAAAGGGAGCACAAAGGTGCCCCGCGTAAAATCAAATCAGCGAACCGCAAGGCCGTGAACGGCGGTGTCTGCCTGTATTTTGTATGTTTAGTAGTTATCAACTTTTTATGAGACAAGTTCGATTTGTCTTGCAACGAAAGCAACATGAAACAATTTTTGATAGTTTCTCTACATACTTATTATTTTCGTCAAAATCTACTTAATGAAAGATGCAGAAGAGAGATATTATAGGATTGACGTATTTTAATTTGTAAAATATTAATAAAAACAATTGAGAATATAATATTTTAGCTAGTTTGTTGCAACTAATTGTAATGTGCTGTGATCGCAATAACTTCAGATTCGATTTCATTAAACCGAGATTATAACCAAAACCATTGTTGAATTTTAGACATTTAATTACCTCCGTTGCACTTCCTGCGAGGTATGAATGGTCCTCGACACCGAAACGTAAAAGAGGCTATAGATTATGAATGAATGAATGAATATATAATATCGATGTTACATATTCGAAGTACAAACTTCATCTATCTCTAAATATCTAATGCATTCACACAGTTGACATACATTTCACAATTATTACCAGTCATCACATTCTGCGGAAACACAGCTCTTTCAAACAACTCATTACGCAACCTACTACTAAGCAATTATAATATTAATATCTTATATACAGTGTGATTAATAAATGTTTATGCTAGTCACACTACAGTAATAACGTGTTTAAACAACAAAAATATTTCGATTGAGTTCTGTAACTTGTCTTTTTCATGTTCACTTGAGCTTTGAAGAAATAAGTGATTACAATTCTTTCGAAGTTTAGATCCACTATTCTTTAACTTATGACTTCTAAATAGACTAACTTGTACATAATAATGTTTGTTTATTTGCTTACATAAGCATTACAGAGCATTTACAAAATAATAATATAAATATGTACATGAAAAATTTTAAAACTTTTAAATATCACAATAAACTATCACACTAAACTCCATATCACAACATTTGACTAGCAACTATTATTAAGATACAATTCTCTTATTTTACATTTAAATTTCTTTAATGGTAACTCTTTTATTTCGTTTTTTAAATTGTTGTATAGCAGAAGTGTTTTATAAAATAGTGAATTTTTAGTTTCGTTGATATTAACTTTATTAACCTTATAATTGCATCTATTTCTGGTTTTATAACCATGAGTATCCTCAAAAGTCTGTAATAAGCCCACAAAGTAGTTAGGAACTTCCCCCACTCTAATACTGTGAATAAAAATCAAAGAATTAATTTTACACAAGTCAGACACACCTACCCAACGAAGCCTAGAAAGCATTACATTAATACTAGTTCTCCGATCACATCTTAAGATTATCCTCATTGCTTTATTTTGCAACTTTTGTAATCTACTCATATCGTTCTTGCTTGCCAAATTCAATACCGTAGAAGCATAAGTGAAATGAGGCAGTACAATAGTATTATAAATCAGTTTTCTTGTATTAAGAGAAAGGTAAGTGCTACATCTACCTAAAATTCCTATTTTTTTACCTAACTTTTTCGATACATAATCAACATGTTTGTCGAATTTAAGCTGTTTATCTGCAATTATTCCCAGATATTTTATTTCCTCTACTATTTGAATTTGGTTTCCATCCACACATATTCTGATTTCATCTTCATTCCAGTCAGTCCTTCTCTTCCTTCTAACAAATATCATTGCCTTTGTTTTGCTGACATTGAGTTTCAGTTTATTTATGTTCAACCATGAAGACATTACTTGAAGTTCCTGGTTTAATATGTTTACTAATTCTTTTATATCATTTCCAGAAATGTAGATTACAGCATCATCCGCAAATAAATGTATTTTTGCCCGTTTGACCGATTCAATAATATCATTTATATAAATAATAAACAGTAGGGGCCCGAGTATACTACCTTGTGGCACCCCATAGGTAGTCTCAATTTCTTCAGACTCTATTCCATTACACTTTACCTTCTGCCTTCTCTCATTCAAGTAACTTTTAAGCCATTTTAGTACATTTCCCTCAATACCCATTTTTCCTAATTTATAGATTAGTCTGTGTCTGTCTACAGTTTCAAATGCCCTCTTTAAGTCAAGAAACACTGCAATTGTAATGTTATCTTTGTCCTTACTTTCTTTCCAGTCATTCAACACATACTGAAATACTTGTTCTGTATTGTGCTTATCTCTGAAACCTGATTGATAATCAGTTAAGTACCCAGTGATGTTAATAAATTGCCACAACTGTAAGTATACAATTTTTTCTAACACTTTTGCAATTGCAGGTAACATGTTAACCGGTCGAAATTCCTCAACTCTTATTGTATTGGGGATTTTTTCAATTGGTATAATTGTTGAGATTTTGAGTACCTTAGGAACAATTCCCGTCTCTAAAGAAATATTTATTAAATGGATGAGCTTGTCTGATACCTCATCAAATGCTGTCTTAAACAATTTTATTGATAGTTTGTCAGGACTACTCTTATCTGGCATACCTTTCAATAATTCCTGCAACTGATCCTTAGTAATTAACTGAAAATCATGAAAGCGTTGGTTTGATTTATTTACCATTTGGATATCACCAATTATGGGAATGCTTGAAACAATTTCTGCAATACTTTCAACGAAATATTTATTAAATTCATTGGGTATTTCATTCAGATTAAAAACTAATTTTCCATTTGTATTCAATACATTGCAACTCTGATTCTTACTTTTCCCTACCATTTCCTTTAATTGCCGCCACATATTTGCAGGATCTCCCTTATTCGCCATAATAGTTTGTTCATAATACTGTTTCTTCTGAAATTTAATAGCATTACTGACTTTGTTCCTTTCGATTTTATATCTATTCCAATCTTCCTCTTTTTTAGTTAGCTTAAATATTTGAAAACTCTGATTTCTAGTCTTTACTTTTTGTTTTAATTCTTCATTAAACCACGGTTTACTTTTATTGCTCACCCTTATCGTTTTCATGGGCATTAGTTCATCGACTATTAAAGTTAATTCATTTATAAACAAGCTATACCTTTCCTCTACTGTTATGTTATTATATCTAAAATAGATACCATTAATCCTATCTTTAAGCTCCTTATTGTCCTTTAGTTTTTTTCTAGTTATAATATAATTATCAAAGCTAGCATTGCCTACTTCAATTTTGACTAAAGAATGCCTATTAAATGAAACGTCTTGAACAACCTGACATTTTGTTGCCTGTTTATTACTAAATACCAAATCAATTTGAGATACAGATCCTGTATAAGAAATATGAGTAGCTTCCATTACATATTGTTTAAAACCGTTATCTTGAGTTAACCTTCTAAGCTTCTTAGAGTAAGTTTCATTTCTTAAGTAATCTATATTGAAATCTCCAATTAAAATTACGGTTCCTTTGTGGTTTACACAAACCTCCTCTAAATATTCTTCCATGAAATCTAAAAATTCACTATTAGACCCGCTAGGTGAGCGATATATACCTATCAGAATTACCCACTCTGAATCTATTTTAATTTTAATTACTATTACCCAATAATTCCCATCATTTACAATAGTATCCATCACATAGTACTTAATGTTTCTTTTTATGTACAATACTACCCCACCTGTTGCTCGACTAGTAGAATCTACCCTACATAAACTATAGTACTTCATGTTGATTTCCTTATCTTCTATGTCTCCTGTTAGATGAGTTTCAGTTAAACACAAAATTGATGGCTTGTACTCGATTATAAATTCCTGAAATTCATCTACATGAGCTAACAAACTTTGAGCATTTTGTAAATATATACAAAATTTATTATTACTTTTTTTATCCTGTAGTTGCTATTTATCATCATGATACATAATTCTTTCAATTTGCCTATCTAGTTTCTGTTTATATATCCTACAATTTTTATCAAAGGCTGAGTGATTTACATCAAAATTAAGTTTTAATAATTCATTAGCTTTAATGCAGTTTATACATTTGTGAACTTTTTCTTTACATTCCCTACTCTTGTGATTTTTTCCACATCTACCACATGCTTCTTCATTTGTACACACTTCCGCCTTGTGAAAATAACCACAACACTTGAAGCATCTAAAAACACTTACTTGTTCAAATACTCTACAAACTCTCCAACCAATCTTGATTCTTCCTTCCTTCATAATCTGCCTAAATGATAACGCATCAACCTCAACGATTGCACCAAAAGACTCATTCTTTCCATGATTACTCCTGTATACACGCTTGGGGTTAACGACCGCTTCTTGACCTGCTAGACCATTTTGATTTAATATACATGCTTTTAATTCTTCCACATCAATATTAGTATCGATTCCTACAATTTTTAATAGTGGATTTATCATTTTCGGTTCCCTTATATTAATTTTATCACCAAACTTGTTCTTAACCTCATTTGTTAAAATCTCCATTTCATTTCTATTATTGCACGTAACTACCATTCTTCCCTTGTTTATTTTTCTAATTTTTTCAATTCCTATTTTTAATTCTCTCGGATTAATGTTGCTTGTTACTTCAGTTACTATATTTTCGTTTCCTTCTTTTGATTCGAAAATAATTGTTTGTTTTGGTTTATGCGTAGTTTTTGCTGCCGCCGCTGCGTAATTTAATACCCCTGAAGTTGGCAATGCATTTAGCACGTTTCCATTACCAACTTCTAGTGATTCATTTTCTAACCTACTCACTTTTTCATCCAAAAATTTAATTTTTTCAGATAACAGCTTATTTTTATCTTCCATTTCCTTAACTAATCTTCTTAATAACTTATTTTCTTTAATCAAATCCTCTTCTTTCTTTTCTCCAACGCCAACCACTTTTTCTTTCACTTTAACGCAACATAACACTTTACCATCTGTTAGTCTTTTTAATTCTGCTACTCGACTTGCACAACTATCGTGATAGTATGCACCACACTCTATACATATTACAAAACGTAATCTCACGTTTTTATTGCACCCTTTACAAATTTTATCATTGATTAATTCACTACTTTCATCCTCCTCGTCCACCATCTTGCCACATTGTACATTGTAATGTCATAAATAGTATATTACAGGTTTCTAACAACTCTTTAATATTAACCATCATTTTAGGAGACAAAACAATCGATTGGTATACAAACTGAACTGCCGGACAATGTTGATATCCATTCAAGTTCTGAAGAATCTTACTACTCGTACAGAGTCATTGCACTTATGACACAACAAACTTTTAAGCACCTAAAACGGTGGATCAACCAGCAGGAGAACAAAGGCCTCAAACTTACACTCATCGTACTCATCGGCTGCATCATCGCAATGTTTTTCTACTTACAAATGCAGGTATGTGCACGTAATTATACTTGTAAGTATTTATCCAGTAGTTGTATACTGCCGGCAATTAGATTTTCACCCTTTTTGTGCAGGTGCGGGAATTTCAGCAGCTCTCTCAAAATGGGTCGAGATCAAATCAGAACAGCTCGTTTGGAAGGAATGGACCCATCACTGCAGTAGCGGAGGAATTAGCTGATGGCCTGGTTCGAGTTGGAAAAATCACTTTTCATCCTGAGCAGTTGCTTGGGAAAGGATGTGAAGGCACCTTTGTTTACAGGTACGATTTTGAGTTAAATACAAAGCTGTTGAATAACAGGTCATTCAGTTTAAGAGTAAGTCTAGCTTTATCTAAAACACAGTAAAATTGCTTCATAATCCTTTTGAGATGATATCATGGTAATTTTAACCGCTTTGTTTTGTTTTTGTCATGTTGCTGCACCCTTGTGAACTGTTACATCTTCCATGTCTCTTTATTGATTACTAATAATGTTACATATGATAGTGATTTTGCACAGTAGTTTTTATCTCGAGATTGTCAGAATATGATGTCAAGTGTTGAGTATGTGGAGAATTTCTACGCTGAAAATTCATTGATGAAAAAGGAACTAAAAGAAAAACACAGAAAAACTGCTAGAGTTAGAGAATTGGATTGTCCTGCAGAAACAGAAACACATATAGTGATGGTTTAATGCCCACAGCAATTCTAGTTGCCTAACTAACACGAAAATGAAAGAATTCAAAATGAGCACAGAATTAATATTTTGTTTATTACAAGATAGTCAGTATTTTACACTAATAAATGCACGTGATATGATTAGCAGTAACTATAATTGGATTGAGAAAGGTTAGCATTAGATAAGGCAGAATCAAAAGGGTTACGTTAAACGTTTTATTCATAATGGATGTTTGTAATAGCAAATGTGAATTTAAAATGATACAGAGATGGTTTGTGGAGTTACAAAAATTATATGAGCGTTATGAGTAAAAGTTTACGAAGCCAACAAACGATAAGACAGCTGACGGGTAAAGAAACGGTGCAAAGCAGTGCAAGGAAGCAAAAATTGCAAAGAGCAAGATAAGGCAACATATTATAGGACACAGACAATTGTGCAGTGCTAATTATAAACTTGTGAAACAGTGCATTTAAAAACTAATTGTGGAAAAGTAGAGATTTAAAGTTTAAAGTGCGACGATTGACAATTTCCAAGAAAAAGACAGTTTAGCTTCTAAGTAAAAATATATCAAAACTTATTTCATAAAACAATTATAAAACTGAGTTGCTAGGAAGCGGGATATTCAATTGCATTATTAACTACCCAAGCCTTGTAAAATGGTGCTGTGTGCAATAGGTGCTCACAGAAAGATGTACATTTTCAAATAAAAAAGTTTTCTGAGCCAAAAAGTGGTTTTTTAATATTCACCAGTCTGCAGAGTATCATTGTGTGTGTTTTTCGTCGTGGTAACAGATCCCAGTGAAGAGAGATAGCAGGCTGCAAGATTTGCCCAAGTGCGGTCAACATCGGGGTCACTTTTTGAATAGTTGGCAGCATCGGCCAGCAAGAATTGTGTGTACTTCGTGTTGGGGAACCCTTTATCGAGCCCTACATCCAGAGATTTGGAGCAGGAAGCCGTCAACAAGTTTATAATTACCGTGGTCTCGTTTAATTTTGTGATCCAGCCTACGAAGCTGCCGTTGCAAGGTAAATTTCACAGGGCAGCAATTTTAGAAGGCCCACTAGCTTTGAGTTTCATCAAGATTAGACTTTGTAATGTTGAAATGTGTCTAGAGTGTCTTAAGACAGTGACTCAGGGGGCTCTTGTCAACTTAACCACCAAATGGCAGAACAAGTAATGGAATACAATCCTTGTAGTAAGTCATTAACATCGTAAATTTTTGTTTTTGCCAATGATGGCAACGGCATCAATATATTCCGAAATTACGATTCCGTCTATATGGGTATTTCGAATTATTCGCTTAATGCACTTATTCTGTGTTACTGCTCTGTTTCGGACCTATTAGCACGCTAGAAAAGCCACACACGTGTTCTTATCGATCCGCTGCAGACATGAATTTGTTGTATAAGCACTTACATTTTGAGCCAGAATAAAGACAGTTGCCATGTGTTAGAGAAAGCGAGTATGAGATTTTGCCCTTGCTATTTTCGATTGCGAGCTGCTTAGCGCACTTTTTGCCGCTTGTCTGGCGTTCCGGGAGAGCAACAAGTGTTTTTGGAGTTGGTCTTCCCCCTGCGCGAGCCCTTTGACGTTCATTTCGGCGAGGCTTTGCGGCGGTTTAATGTGTGACAGCAGCGCACGTTGGACTTATGTAAGTGCGTGCCGCAGATATTGTCCCGATATTAGATATCGCGTTGTTTTAAGATCGAAAAGCTGTGTGTGACTTTTCTGCACGTGGTTGTTGGTGGCGATCGTACTTGGTGTTATTGTGTACTGATTTAAGCCTTTGAGTTTCGTTCATCGTGGGGTGGCGGCCCTTAACACGTCGTTAGAGGGATTCTCCATGAAAACTCATGTGTCACGAAGCTTCCCCTTATCGTTTCATGCTGTTTTGCCAATTTATCATATGGGCTTTGAATTCGTCCTCATTAGCAGATTATCCCAGGTTCTGTACCATGGACCAGCACCTTGTCGTTGATTTGGTGCAGCTCTGGAAAGCGACTGTTTACAGCAACGTAGGTCATCGATTGCAGCTAAGCCAAGCTTCTTAAAGTTATCGTTCTAATGTAATAGCTGAACAGAGTGTTTTTCCGAAGGCCCAGACAATTTGCGTAACATTTGGGTTAATGTAGCTTGCAATTTATGTATGTATTGCTCCAATGTAAAAGGAGTTTAGCAAGCTGCTCAAGTGAGTTCTTGAAAGGTAAGTCCGATGATGTTGCACGTAGCTCGCTGACCAGTACACTGCCGAGGATATAGTTGAAAAGTGAATCCATTATGCTTCCACTTTTCCTCGGTGGGTTCACCTGTGCATTTTTCCCTTGTTGGAATCGTGGTGGCGGCTTGGCGACTAAGATGTGCTTTTCGTTTAGTAGGCCGTTGACGTGTGTTTTCTCGTGTTGGACCCTCCCTCGCTCCACTGAAGTTAGTTGGCAACTCTTTTATAACGGGCTGGGGCAGCGGTCTTATGTAATACATTCCCGATTTTGAGTTAGCTTACGTGCTAGTCGTTTAGTATTGTTGGGCTTGTCGTAAATCCCGTTTCGTACCGTTACAAACTAGCACGTTGTCGTTACCGTTTCATATCGTTACAAACTGGCAGCCCCACACAATGCATGTTTGGTTGTCGTAATATTATTTATTACATAAATCAAAGCTTGAAACATCCATGCGGAAAATATTCTGCGTTCATTTATTCATTTATCAAATAGAAATAGAAAAGAATCGCTATAAATTACGATTCTGTATTAGATTTCACTCATTGTGAAACCTTCTCCCTGTGAATACAAGTGAACACGAGTTCGTAAGAGTCAATATATGATTAATAAAGAATAATCATAAAAAAAATTAGCTTAAAACGGAGCATTGTTGAACTTTTCAATAATCTGCTTCACTTTACAGTGCTGTGGCTCGGTATTTATTTCAATTACGAAAAGATGTTTCAAACAAAAGTTGTAGCAAATTATGCCTTCTGTAATATTCATAAAAGCTATTTTTATCCTAGAATGCCCTGGTAAGGAAAAATGTGGAAATCCGTTTTTGAACGCCATTTATTCAAGATTGGAAAACTTGGAATTTTTATTAGAACCCCGATCTCGTAAACATATCTAAAAATGGAAACTGCCCGACCTTTTGCAGGGTAAAACTACCCTGCCACTGGTCTATTACAGTCTGAAGACAAATTTTATTAATTCCTGCAATCGCCGCTACTGATTTCTTGACAGCTATAACATAACCAAACTTTATATATATGTCATTTATTTCACTTCATGTATTACCATATTAGTGGATTCAATTATTATGATCACAGCTTCGTCCATGGCCTACCTCGACCGCAAAGCTAGAATGGTTCTGCTGTACTAGCGGATATCAACAGTTAACATGCACCGGATGTGAGATTTTTAAATTTTGTTTAAACACTGTTTTAATAATTGTAATTTATAATAGATATAAATTTACATTAATATATTCTACAGAAAGATGTATTCATATATGTCTATGTATTGCAATGGTTTAATGCCCACAGCATGGTTGCATAACTAAGACAAAAATAAAACAAAAGTTTCAAATAGGCACAATTGATATTTTGTTTATTGCAACATTAAAGTAATTGTTATACACTAATAAATGCACAGGATATGATTAGCAATAGCTATAATTTAATTGACAGAGGTTAGCATTAGATTAAAGCAGTATGAAGAGGGTTACATTTAACTTAAAATTTCATTAAATGTTCGTAATGGCAAACACACCTTAATTTATGTGACTGACAGATTTGATTTTGGTAACGTCAATATAAGAGTGTGAATTTAATATAATACAGAGATGTTTAAGGCGTTACAAAAATTATATAAAGCGTTGGTGTTAAAAATTATAAGGCCAACAAGCGCTACCGCAGCTGAAAGGTGAAAAGTGATGTGAAGGAAGCATAGAATGCAAAGAGCATGATAAGGTTACCGAAATTAGAACAAAAACAATAGTGCAGTGCTAATCAAAATCGTGAAATCGGTGCAATTAAAACTAATGGTGAAAAAGCAGAGAATTGTGAGGTTAAAAGTGCTGCGAATTGACAATTATTGAAAAACAGTATAGTTCCTAAATGACATTGTATCAAAACTCACTTCCAAAACAATTGTAATTAGTTGCTAAGTTACCTGATGTGCATTTTTTGTTGTTGTGAACCCAAGCCATTAAAAGAATTGCTGTGTGCAAGTAGGGTTCCTGAAAAGTTATAAATTTTGTAATATAAAAGTACTTGTGTGAGTCGAAAAGGCTGTTTTTCTTAATCATCAGTCTGCAGAGTGCCTGTGGGAAAAGTTTCATTGTGTTCCTTGTATCCTGGTGAAGAGGGATTTGTAATGCAAAATTTTGTCCAAGTGCGTTCAACATCGGGGTCGTTTTCTATGATTTCTGGAGCAGAGGTCGGCTGAAATTTTTATCCAGCGTGTAGAGGAGACCGTCCCTTAAGGTAAATTCCAACAGGAAAGCAGATCCGGGGGCCCATTAGTTTTGGGCTGCAGCAAGAATAGACATTTTACAAGATCCAGAGAGAGTTTTCTGCCCCAGTTTCATTCCAGAGGTTTTTATCGTGATAGCGTCCCTTGATTGTGCAAGTGGCGACAGATTTTTACACCAGAACCGGAAATTGAAACAATTGTCAAGTTGGCGTCCTTTTGATGTCAGAAAAACAAAACAGATTAGCCGTATTACGTCAGAATTGCATTGCATATTTACCTGACGCGAAATATGTTGATTGTTGGTATTTTGAGTTCAAATTACGCTAATTTGTGTGCTCATTCATTTCTGTTTATACCGTCAAACTTATAGATTAACTGTCAGACCAGAATATTTGGGTATTTGCCATACTTGGATAAGATTTATACTCAACAGTAAATTCTATAGTGGGTGTTAAAACCTGACCCCTCGCAGATAAGAGTTTTTTCATGTAATAACAAAATGTTAAGATATGATTAAATGTTCAATTTTCAATTGTTATTAGATCTTGTTTTTTGCAGAGGAGAATTTGATAAACGCCAAGTAGCAGTGAAGAGGCTCTTACCGGAATGCTTTACATTTGCAGACCGTGAGGTGGCATTGTTGCGGGAGAGCGACGCTCATCCCAACGTCATTCGTTACTTTTGCACCGAACAAGATCGCATGTTTCGTTATATAGCACTAGAATTATGCCAAGCCACGCTACATGATTATGTGCAGGGCAAGTGCGACACTTCTGTTATTACGCCGTTGGATATTCTTAAGCAAGCTACTGCTGGGCTGGCCCACCTTCATTCGCTAGATATTGGTAAGTACGTTTATATATTTGTTTATAATTTTTGTAACTACTTGACACTGAGGAGAGCGCTGACACGACTATTCTTAGAAAATTGTACTAATGTGAATGCGGTTCGACTGAATATTGAAATCTTTGTTTTGCAGTGCACAGGGACATTAAACCACATAATGTGTTGCTGTCAATGGCTAATTCAAAAGGTGAAATTCGTGCAATGATTTCTGATTTTGGATTGTGCAAGAAACTGCAAGTGGGGCGAGTTTCATTTTCTCGTCGTTCGGGCATTACTGGCACTGATGGCTGGATTGCTCCGGAAATGCTGAATGGGAATGAGCGCACTGTAAGTAATTTGTGTAACTAATGTGCTTTGTTTAGCATTTTAATAGTTCCATCTTTATTTTTTATATGTAACATATAAATGACTGAAGTGCATTTAATAAAATATTCTTTATGATATTCACAAAGAGATATGATCACTTAAAATAGTATTATTGTACCTTGTCATTTTCATCTATTTTCAATTATAATTTCTCAACTTAGAACTATGAAACATTTTAATCTCGTTTGTCAAGTCATATTATTGCCCATTTCTATCAATGCAGATACAGATTATTCTCGTAGTAGTAGTACTAGTCATAGACACAAGTTACATCACACAATTCAAGTTGCTAGTCCCTATTGAGTTTTATTTCTTGTCAAATTTGCACTTGTTTTCATTTACTATGTGTAACAACTTTTTATAAATTTTCTGCATGCGTAGACCTTGTCCATAACAAATAATTCTTGTGGTATCACTACCGAGTAACTGCCATTTAAAGGGGATTCATTAATTTTAATGAGATTACAAGTCATTCTAACCAGATTCAAAATCATTTTAGGAAGATTACAAATCATTTTACCGAGATTAAATAACATTTTAATAAAACTTTAAGTCATTTTAATAGAGCAACAATCATTTTAACAACATTGCAAGACCTTTTAATGAGGTTAAAGTCATTATAAAAAGATTTCAAGTCATTGGAATGAAATTGCGAGTCATTGTAACAGGATTAGTTATTTTAAACAAGATTGAAAGTAATTTTAAGACATTTGTAAACATTTTTGTGAAAGTAAACACCATTTTAACGAAATTTTAAGTAATTTGAATGAGCTTAGCAGTAATTTTAACGAAATTGGACGTCCTATGAGATTATAACTAATTTCAACAGAATTTAGGCATTTTAAATAGATTACAAGTCATTTTAAGAGGTTATATTATTTTGATGAGATTCAGTCATTTGAATGAGATTACTAGTAATTTAACTCAGAGTCATTTTAGGACGTTTATAAACTTTTAGTGGAATTAAATATTATTTTAACGAGATTAAGACATTTTAAATAGTTTGCATGCCATTTTAAGGACATTATGCTGTTTGAATCTTGAATATAATTTTAAAGAAATTGAAACTAATTTTACAACGTTCATAAATCCTGCGAGATAATTAAACGTGATTTTAATGAGGTTAGGAGTAATTTTAACGAAATGGCAAGTCATTGTATCAGGATTAATTCCTGTTAAATAGATTTCAAGCAATTTTAAGGGGATCATGTCATTTTCATATTCGGTCAATTCAATGCGATTACAACGAGATTCAAAGTCATTTTCTGAAGTTTTTAAATCATTTTAGCAAGATTGAACGTTATTCTGCAAAATTTCAAGTTATTTTTGCGTCGTTTTAACAAGATATAAAAAGTTATTTCCATGAGATTAGTAAATCATTTTAATGAAATGGCAAGATATTGTAACTAGTGATGGGCATAACCGGACAATTTTTATAACCGAATTATTTGCATTCGAATCATATTAATAACCGATTGATTATTTGATTACTCATTCGAATCAATTTTGGCTCTTGATTCGTTTCGATTAAGTCAGCCGGTTTGCCGGTTGAAGGTTCACCGCCATCTGCATCGGCATCGTAACTTGCAGATAGCAGAGGAACTCAGTTAATCGTTAATTATAATAATTGTATAAATGATTTTTATTTGATTTCTAAGGAGTTTAAACCATTGAGAATAGCTATATCAATACTAATCATAAATAAATTATAAATATGCGAATACAAAGTATCTATTGAATCTATTTTTAGTTCCTAAAATTCTCTAGTAGTCAGCCTTCCGCGGTTCTAAGGAAGCACACTTAAAATTTTCAACATCGAAATCCACTTCTTGTCTCAACTGCTCCGTTATTAAAAATTAAATATAAATCTGTTACGATATTGGAAAATCTTATTTCGCTTTCTGTTTATCCCTATTAGGCATAATCAACCGCGTTTCGAAGTAAAAATTTAGGCCGTTATAAACACAGCTTCGGCAAATCTCTGACTCAGCAGAACTAGTGCTTACAATACCGGGCCAAACTCTTAATACCGGTATTCGGTATTCAACATTTTTAATACCGGGATACCGGTATTACTATTAGAAAATTTAGTTAGTAGTTATTATGACATATTTAAAAATAATATCAACAAAAACGAATAAAAATGTATTTTTAAAATTAACATTGACTACAAAATGAAGTCCATTACCTTAATGTTGTTTTCTTTATAAGTATATAAATAAATAAAGTAGATGAAAATATAACAAATAAGAAATTCTATCAATATAACGAAATTAGTTTTTTATGTGTAACTAATAACCCAACAAACCAATAAATTAAAATTGTTGACAAATATTAATTTCCTTTACTAAAATCTCAAAAACTTTGGAGTAGGAGTGTATTGTTTACTACATCGCGCGCGCCGTCGCACCACGCCGGGCTTGAGAACTGTAAACTGTCATGTATTCTGGGAGCTGTTGATGTTTCTATTGATATAGACTTGTCTTACACACATTATGTGTTATCTTGATGGTCCTCTTTTAGAACGTTTTTTATTTTTTATTTAGGTATTGGTCCCATAATGAGACATATTTCATCATTAACTGTAGTAAATATTTTTATAAAATGTAATTTTTATAAGAAAATGTTAATACCGAAATACCAGTATTTTCTACATCAATACCGGTTTTTAATACCGGACAAAATTCGTCCGGGATCCCGGTATTCGGGATCCCGGAATCCCGGTATTGTAAGCTCTAAGCAGAACGTTATCTTTAAGGGGATTGAACACGCTATTTAGTTTTTGTTTTGGCCCATTATACGTAGCACAACTTTATGTCCCATAAATTTAACTCGTCGACTAGGAGTATCAAATGTCTTAATAACATCAACAATCTGCGGCGAGCCTCACTTGGGTCAATCAAGTACATAGTAGAAAAGGTTATATGAGTTATGATTATTTACAGAATTTCGGGTCGCTGAGACGCGGCACGAAGTACGTATCAGGTTGAGGTTATTTTTGATTCGATTACTTGGAACAAAAACCGAGTTACACAGGTTATTTCAATAACCGGATAAAAGGTTATTTTTGATTCGAATAAGCCCATCACTAATTGTAACGTGATTAAGTTGTGTTAAATACGTTGTAAGCTATTTTAAGGGGATTGTTATTTTCATGAGATTCTATCATTTAAGTGAGATTACAAAGTCATTCTAACAGAATTCAAAGTCAATTTGGGAAGTTTATAAATGATTTTAGCGGGATTAAATGTCATTTTAACGAGATTTAGAAAAGTTTTTTTCATGAGGTTAGCAGTTATTTTAAAGAATTGGCGAGTTATTGTAACGAGATTAAGTAATGTTAAATAGATATCAAGCCATTTTAAGGGGATTAAGTAATTTTCATGAGATTCAACTATTTTAATGAGACTATAAAGTCGTTCTACCGAGATTCAAAACCATTGTATGAAGTTTGGAAATAATTTTAGCAAGATTGAACGTCATTGTAACGGGATTTCAAGTTTTTCAATAAAATTGCGTCATTTTAACGAGATTTAAAAAAGTAAATTTGAATGAGATTAGCAAGTCATTTTAATGAAGTGGCAAGATATTGTTACATGATTAAGTCATGTTAAATAGGTTGTGAGCTATTTTAAGGGGATTATGTCATATTCAAAGTCATTTTAAGAAGTTTAGAAATCACTTTAGTGGGATTAAACGTCATTTTAACGAGATTTCAAGTTATTTTAAGGAATTGCGTCGCTTTAAAGAGGTTTAAAAAACTTGTCTTCATGAGTTTAGCAGTCATTTTAATGAAATGGCGAGTTATTGTAACGAGATTAAGTTATGTTAAATAGTTTACAAACCATTTTAAGGGAATTTTGGTCATTTTATGAAGTTTGGAAATCATTTTAGCGAGATTGTGCGTTATTGTACCGGGATTTCAAGTTGTTTTAATAAAATTGCGTCATTTTAAGAAGATTTAAAAAAATCATTGGAATGAGATCAAGTCATTTTAATGAAATGGCACGATATTATAACATGATTAAGTCATGTTAAATAGGTTGTAAGGTTGTATTTTAAGTCGATTATGTCATATTCAAAGTTATTTTAGGAAGTTTAGCGGGATTAAACTCATTTTAACGAGATTTCAAGTTATTTTAATGTAATTGCGTCGCTTTAACAAGGATTTAAAAAATTGTCTTCGTGAGTTTAGCAGTCATTTTAATGAAATGACGAGTTAGTCTAACGAAATTAAGTCATGTTAAATAGTTTTCAAGCCATTTTAAGTGGATTTTGGCATTTCATTAGATTCAACTATTTTAATGAGATTACAAGTCATTGTAACAAAATTCAAAGTTATTTTACGATTTACAACTCATTTTAGTGAAACTAAACGTCATTTTTACGTGATATCAAGTTATTTTAATGAGGCCACAGTCATTTTAGCTGTAATTACAAGTCATTTTAGTGGGGTTGTGCCATTATAACGAGTTTTCAAGTAGTTTTAACGAAATGGTATTAAGTAATATTAAATAAATTTCAAGCCATTTTAAAGAGATCATGTAAAATTTATGTGATTCGATCATTTTAATGGATACAAAGTCATTCTAACGAGTTTCAAAGTCATTTTAGGAAGTTTGAAAATTGTTTTAGTGTGATTAAACGTCATTTTAAAGGGATTTCAAAGTATTTTAATGAGGCTACAGTAATTTTAACGTAATTTCCAGCCCTTTTAATAGAATTGAGTCATTATAACGAGATTTGAACTAATTTTAATGAAATTGCGAATAATTTTAATGAAATTCAGTCATTTTATTTAGGTTGCAATCAATTTAAGTAAATTATGTCATTTCTATGAGACTCACAGTCATTTGAATGAGGTTACAAATCATTTTGACGAATTTCAAAGCCATTTTAAGCTGTTTATTAAGTTTTTAGCAAGATTGAACGTCATTTTAACGAGATTACATTAATTTTAATATGATTTAAGTTATTTTAACGTAATGGAAAGCCTATTTAACTATTGTAAAACACATTTAAATGTAATTAATTATCTTATTAAACAGAATATGTCTATAGTCATTACGATTATGAATTATGAACTTCTAGTTCATAACGATTTAGTTGATGTGATTAAACTCACATGAAAGATGAGCAACTATAATTATTGAAAACAGAATTGTCTCATTAAATCTTATTGTTTATTGGTATAGGTATGGCTGCTTAAACATTTATTGCATAAAGATGCTGAGAAAGAAGTAATACTTTAAATTTTCTAAATCTAAACAATAAACAGTGCAGTGAAAATACTGTAAAAAAAAACTTGAACTGTTAAAGTTTCAGAAGGAGGAGTAATTTATTTCAAATAATTATCTTTAGTTCAGTCATTTGGTTCTAAAAAAGGAGGTTACCTGGAAAGTTTACCGGGAGTTTTAAAAATGGGTAATTTTATAGATTTCGATGTGCTCTTTCCGAATTTCAACTTTGCTACCTCGTATCTTTACCGCTCGCGCCGCCATATTGGAAAAATAGAGCCTAAAAGCAGTTTTTTGCCAATATCTCCTTTCCGACTCATTTCACGATAAAAACATTTATATACAAAATGAAACTAGAGAAAATTTCCTACAATTTATGTACTGACCTTTTTTTCGTAAAATCAACAGTTTTGGCGTACGAGCGCCGCAAACCATTATACATCTACGCCAACCCGTGACATTTAATTTTCACTGATTAAATTTGTGAATTATAAAATTAACTTAAATCTAAAAACTATACTAACAATAAATATTTTACTATACGTTGATTTGAAGGAAAGAATGACAGCTGAAGAATACGAACTTTTCACCACTAAAGGATACTTTACAATTAGACGTTCCGACAAATTTTGGTGTGGTACGTGGTCAGATATGACAATTGAGCAATCGTTGATGAGGACGATGAAATGTCTTGGCGGCCTTACTCATGGCCGAGGAGTCAGGAAAAGCGTGCTTTCCAAGTGGACTTTAGGAATGGTATTCCTGCACAATATTTGCGACGAAGTTGAAAAGTTTTTCAATGTAGCTTTTTCCAGTTCCGAGCAGCATGTCGAAATGAGAAGTTCGCGGGTTAATCGTGACAATGACGACGTAAAAAAACTGATGGATTGGTTGTGCAACCATCCACCTTCTCCAGAATTAAAGGAAATCATGTCAATAAGCACTGGAGTTATCGGAGGTGAAAAGATAAACTGTCACATGTCTCAAGAAATTGGTCTAAAATCATTGGCAGCGATTTCTATACCGCAAAATTCAAACGAAATGACCGAATAAAATTACTTGGTATTATGAATGCAGGCATCCGGATAGAAGACGACATTGTCCCGATTAATCCTTTATTAAGTTTCCAAAGAATGTGCATTGCAAAAGAATCTGAAAAGGAACTTGAAAATTTCCTTACGTACGAACTGGCTTCATTTCCATTATCCCTTTTCAATGACGAAGACATGTGCAAATGTATTAAATCTTCTGTGTATAAGGCATTTGAGCAACATTCTGGAGATATAAATTTTGAAAATACGATGTATATCATCGACGGAGGATACTTATTACACCGAGCCATTTGGCATCGCGGTGAATCGTTTTCATCCCTTTGCAATAAATACGTTACCTATGTTCGATCGAAATATACATCCAATGCCATTATCGTATTTGACGGATATCCGGAAGATGTAGCAAACCGTAGTATTAAATATGCGGAGCGATCCCGACGATCACGAAAAACTGCTTCAGTAGACATACTTTTTGACGAGACAATGATTCCAACTGTGTTTTCAAAATAAATTCCTGGGCAATGATGGAAACAAGAACCGCCTCATTGGAATGTTGAAGACAAAATTTAAAGCTGAGAACTTCGTGGTCAAACAAGCCACGGAAGATGCGGATACGCTAATAATCAATACCGCAATAAGCGTTTCATCGGCATATGATTTCGTAATAGTTGTCAGCGAAGATGTAGATCTTCTTATTCTTTTGACGGCTCTATCTACGCATTCAAACATATATACTCTCAAACCAGGAAAAGGAAAAATTTCGCAACAAATATGTTCAACAAAAAGTATCATAGATAAAACAGCCGCAGATCATATTTTATTCTTGCATGCCTTCAGTGGCTGTGATACAACATCAGCATTATTTAATCAAGGAAAAATGAAATTTATTAATTCACTCCGAAAAAATCCAGATTTAAACGAGGTTATCCAGGTATTCAAAAATCCAAATGCTGATCCAGAGATCATTGCTAAAGCTGGAGAACGCTTTCTTCTTGAATTATATAGTTACAGTAATGTGAAAAGTATGAAAACTATGTCTGTAAACAACTATAGATATGCATGCTTCACAACATCAGCATATAAAAGTAAATTTAATATTGCGTCGCTACCACCAACAGAAGCAGTAGCACATAACATTCGTTCCGAACCTATCACCAGGTTCAGCAGTGGTATGGGAATGAACAAAATGCAGAGCAATGGGGATGGAAAAGAAACAAAAACGGGCTAATTTCTGTCACCGCACTCGAGCCCCCAGCTCCGGAAAGCTTGTTAAAACTTATTTCTTGCCAATGCAAAAAGAGATGTCAGAAAGCTTGTGGATGTAGAAAGTCTGGGTTAAAGTGCTCTGTTATATGCACGAATTGTAGTGATACCTGTGATAACTCGCAAGTTCCATTACAAGATAGCGATGAAGAGGAAGAAACAGAGATTATTTTCGAACAGACGTATGATGAAATCGAGAACGAAGAGGATTGCGATGAAACTGATAATCCCATCGCGGATGATGTGGAAGAAATTTCGGTCTGTGACATTTCGATCAGTACTAGAGACAATGAACTCGCAACACCTGGTCCATCAAGAACAGCGAAGCGAAGGAGAATGCGCTAAATTTTGGAATAGTGAATTGCATATAATTAGGCCTACTGGGGATACCACGATAAAAAAACGCGCCGCTTACTCTACCTCAAGGTGGTGTGGAAATGAGTTTTTTGGCCAAAACGCGTGTTGAACTACACTTTGCGGCGCTGACACGCCAAAACTATTGATTTTACGAAGAAAAAGGTTATTACATAAATTGTAGGAAATTTTCTCTCGTTTCATTTTGTATATAAATGTTTTTATCGTGAAATGAGTCGAAAAGGAGATATTGTCAAAAAACTGCTTTTAGGCGCCATTTTTCCAATATGGCGGCACGAGCGGCAAAGATACGAGGTGGCAAAGTTAAAATTCGGAAAGAGCACATCGAAATCTATAAAATTACCCATTTTCAAAACTCCCGGAAAACTTTCCAGGTAAAACTACCAAATGACTGTACTACTTGGCATTTACATACAATAGCAAGCAATAAGCGGTGTACGTGGCTCAAAGGTGGACCCTCTGTATCCAGACCATAAAATTTGGGTTTGATTGCAAACGACTACAATGGTTGCAAAAGTCTAGTGCTGCCGCCGCTGCTATTCCCTAATTCAGGATTGGCAACTGCAGTGTCCTAATTCCAAAACCTCTAAAGAAACAAAGTTGCTGCCCCTGTTTTAAATCGCTTTTGTTGTTGTAGACTTGTGCGGTTGACATGTTTTCCTTGGGCTGCTTGTTCTATTACGTCCTATCTGAGGGAGCACATCCTTTTGGGGATACCTTGCGACGGCAGGCAAATATCCTTGGAGGCATCTCAAACTTAGAAGATTTCAAAGGGACACCATGGCAAATTGCGTTGCAGAAGCCTTTAATAGCTACATTAATCTCTGCACGGCCACAAGATCGTCCCCCTTGTACTGCTGTTTTATCTCATCCGATGTTTTGGAGCAGTGCTAAGATATTGGCCTTTTTCCAGGTCAGTCTCAAGCGTAAAATTGTCAATAAAGATACTGCGCTGCTTTATTTCTTTGATAGCTGTGCAAAAATATTGATTTAGTAAGAAAAGTGATTGGGAATTGTATTTCAGGATGTCAGTGATCGAATTGAAAAAGCAGAAATGGAAGACCCCATTTTAAAAACGCTCGAAAGAGGTGGTGAAGTTGTGGTGAGGCTTGATTGGCGTCAACACATTCACGAAGAAGTTGCTAAGGATTTGAGAAAATACCGGTCTTACAGAGGCGAATCTTTGCGGGATCTTCTGAGGGCACTTCGGAACAAGGTAATTAAATTTTTGCTAATGTTTCACCGCAATTAAATCTATAATTATTACAGTTTCTGATACTTTTTGTTTGTTCATTTAATAATCTTTTTTTTTGATAATCTTGGAAGAAAATTTGCTTTGTAGTAATTTTTGAAGTAGAGGAATTCTGTAGCTGTCCATGTGTAATCTAGCATCTTCGAAGTGATTGCTGTGGCTTTTTAAAAGCGACTGGATGGGCTGCCCACCAGTTGCCAGATGTGGGGATTGAACCTCGGTCCGTGGCACTGCAGCCTAAGCTCCTTAACCGCTTGGTCACGCTAGCTACCAAGAAGTTATAGTCACATTTAAAATTCTTTAAAAAATGGCTACGAATCTATTGAAGTTAAACTTGTAACTTGTAACATATTTCTATTGCTCAAAATGTAAATCAGAGTTGTAGAACTTGCTAAGTTTCTATGAGTGAAATATTTTATATGACTACTGAAGAAAATGTTTAAGAGGAACTAATAAAAATAAAACAGGACAATGAAGAAATCAAGGAGATTTAAAATATGAAGGAAGCTTGTAACAGTACTTGTGCCTAGCCCTATACTGTACTGTACTATTAATCTATACTACTCTGTGTTCGCTAGCTTAAACAGTCGTAGAGATATAAAACTCTATTAACATCGTCAGTGCGGCTAAGGCTAAACTAATACTATTCTGGATTTGCTCGTTGTCACCTGAAATGCTGAAGTTATGCATGCAAACACTGCCAGCAATAAAAACCCAACAGTTTACATAAAAAGATATATAATCTGTAAGAAAAACACAAATACAAGAGAATACATGTGCATAAAACAACAAGAATGAACGACGTCCAAACATACAGTGAATTACAATACTTTAATTATCTACTAGCAAAAGTTGTTTCTACTCGCGTTTTACATAAAAATACATGTAAAACACACACTAAAAAGGCTGTACGCTACATGCATGAAAGCACCTTAAATAGTGCACTAATGTTCAACTGTCGATGCAAAGTCAAACTCTGATAGCGCGGGATGTATTTAAATTCCACGTACAATTAAACTAGGCGAAGCTGTCTATTCTTGAAATGCGCATGTTGCTGGAAGCGCTGCCTGGGCACGTTCAATTCAAGAGGCCACGCTGCGTTAGCAAATGACGCAATAACTACGTACTGGTTGCGTGTAAATCCCTGTTATCAGAGGCACGAAAACAACTGTCCACGATGTTGCAATTGTTTCTCCGTAATATGATTTTAAATGGAAACTAACCTGGCTTTAATATTTCTGCCAGAGAGCCGGGGACAGAGCTATTCACTCATGCACTCGTGAGACACTTATAATGCGTAACCACTTAATACATACTGAGACATATAAAGAACACTGTTAAGCTCTATTGCTAGCAGGATATAATAAAAAGATATGAAATGTATATATACAGGTGGCACAAATTGGTCCGTTACAAGCTTGGAAAAGTTAGACAGAGAAAGGATTGAAAGTAATATAATGACAGGCTTGCAAATGGATACACATAATATACTATAACTGATCTGAAAAACGTCTTAGGGCCGGTTGCAGAAAGCAATGTTAAGTCTGGTGTTAGCTAACGCGACGTCAAAGTGAACAAAAACGAATCAAATCTCAAATGTTTATGGTAACTAATACATTAGTAAACAAAATTTAATGCGATTTTGTTCACTTTGACGCGACGTTAGCTAACACCAGACTTAACATTGCTTTCTGCAACCGGCCCTTAGAAAACTTTATCAAATAGGTTCAAAAATATACAAGATGGAAAATAAAAATTAACTCAAAAACTATACTGAGAAAGTGTATATAAACATAAAACTAACAAAAGTGAGCTAATAATACAGTAAAACATAAAAAACACGCCTGATCTGAAAAATATTGAAGAAATATGATACCAGAAACTGATAATAGATGATAAAGAGTAAAAATGGAACAGAGTGGAAGAAAGTTAAAGGTAAATAAGAAAAAATCAAAAGGAAATGAGCCGGTAGGAAAAACAACCAAGACAAATGCAAAGAAAATGGATACGATTAAATATATTAGCAATAAAGATAAGAAACTAAAGAAAATAAATTTAAAACAAATGGTTGAATACAAAGAGGAATATGGAAAATAAATGGGATAAAAGAAAAAGTGGAAGAGCTGAAACAAGAAATGAAGAAACTATTACAGAGATAAAACAGATGGCTTTGTGATGGCATGGTCAGAGGTGGAAAAAACGGTATGGGTACAGGCAAGGGTGGCAATAATAATTAATGAAGAAAGCTTTAAAAACAAAAATGTGAAATATGTAAATGGCTGGATTCCGACCACTGAGATAAAGATTAAGAAGGAAGAATATAGGATGATAGTGGTATATGCACCAAATGAGAACGCAAAAAAGGAAGAAAAGAACCAGTTCTATGTATACTCCAGAAAGAAATAGACAACATAGAACACAATAATATAATAATAATAAATATAAATGGCAGAGTAGGAAATGATAAATCAAGTTCCAGAAGATGGCTAGAAAATGAGGTAGAGATTACCAAAAAACAACAAATGGGGAAGAAAAATAGAAATAAGAAGAATATTCGCAAATACACTAGAGAAAAACACCACAGAGGTGAAATACCAATTTATTGACTACTGTGTAAAGGTCAAAAGAGGTATGGGAATAGGACGCAATTTCTATATGGTCAGAATGACAGTGTAGATGAACAAAGAAAAAGAAGAAAAGCGAAAAAGAAATATAAGATCATTTAAACTAAAGGATATTAAAGTTCGACAGAAATATCATGAAAAACTAGATAACAACTATACAAGATTCACAATGATACTAGCAGTAGATAAAACGTGGGAAGTGAATAATTTCCAAATGAGCACAGAATTAAATATTTTATTTATTGCAAGAAAGTCAGTAATTGTACACTAGTAAACACACTTGAGATGAGTAGCAGTAATTATAACTGGAGTGAGAAAGGTTAGCATTAGTTAGGGCAGGATTCAGAAGGGTTACGTTCAGCGTTTCAGTCAATGTTTGATGCTAGTTATGGCAAACGCAACTTGATTTATGTAGCTGACAGATTTGAGTTTGGTGAAATCAATACAATTATATAAATTTTAATATAATACAGAGATGGTTTGTGTAGTTACAAAAATTATTTGAGCGTTATGATTAAAGTTTGTATCACCAGCAAACAGCCAGACAACTGACGGGTAATGCAAAGCAGTATGAGGAAGTAAATAATTAGGCTACCAATCAAAGAAAACAGACATCGTGCAGTGCTAAATAAACTCATGTGAAACAGTGCATTTAAAAATGAAGTGATTCAAAAAAGCAGAGGTTTAAAGTGTAAAAATGACAATTTCCAAGAAAAGACAGTTTACTATTTAAGCAAAAACAGTATATCAAAACTTTAGTTCTAAGTAAAAACTTTATATTGAACCTTATTTGCATAAAAACAAATGTAAATCGTAGTGTAGCTACACGGGTTCTGCCTCAAAATGTGTCACTGCGCAGGTTTTAGCAGGAAATTCAAATTCTGCGCAGGTTTTTTTGCTCAAGTTTTTTTGCGCAGGTGGTGACGTCATTTCTCTGAATTTTTACTGGATGTGAATCTTTGTCTGAGAATGTAGTTGTCAGACTTGTTGAGACCTGTTCAGACTTGTTCAAACAGGAATTTGCACCGGATGTGAGCGTCTGGGAATTTGTGCTGAATGTGATTAATGAAGGGGGTGAATGACCTCCTTTACGTGAGCCGGATGTGGTTGTCTGGGAATTTGTGCTCAATGTGATTAATGAGGGGGTCAATGACCTGTATTATGTGAGGCGGATGTCATTGTCTGGGAATTTGGGCTGAATGTGGTTAATGAGGGGGGTCAATGACATCCATTATCATTGCCTGAGAATTTGCAACGGATTTGGGGTGAGTCATTTTCTCAGAATTTTGCACCGGATGTGGTGATCATTGTTTGGGAAATTGTGCTAGAAGCAAATCTTAGTCTATTAAAGGGACAGCGACAATTATTAAGAAATTTAAAAGCTAAATCAGTAAAGAAGGGGTTGGGTGTGGGGGGTGAACAGTAACAGCAAACGAACAAGCTGGTGTGGGAAGATGTGGAGTCATGTTTTAATAGTCAAATAAAGACAGGTATGATTGTAAATTTAGGTTACAAGGACCCGCAAGAATTCTTTTCAAAAGCATATTAAAGTTTTTCAATAAAAGTAAAAAGATTATAAAAAATAATTTAATGTTAAAGATAATGTAATATTTAGTGCATATTTTATAAAACCTAGTAGTGGAGAGATAGATTTAAAAACGTTTGCTACTAAAAACGAAAAAATTGGTTCTGGTACTAATGTAAAACAATGGTATGCGAATTATGTGAAAAATAAATAGTTGACAAAATTAGAAGATTTTCAAGAATGTGATTCAGGTTGGAGTTTACTCGAGATAATGCATTTAAAAGTAAATTTAAATAATTACACACCATTAACAGTAGGTAGTTATATCAAGTTACCTCAAGATATAGAAAAGCTGTAGTTAACGTAAAAAATAATAATGAATATTGTTTTTGTGGTCAGTAGTATCAGCATTACATCCTGTAAATAAGAGTTCTGATAGAATATTTTCCTATCCGCATTTCAGTAAAGTTTTAAATTACTCGGGACTAGAATTTCCAATAAAATTAAAAGATCAAAATTTGAAAGAATTAATGATTTGCGTATAAATGTTTATGCTTTAGAAAGAAAAAACAAATTTGTACCGGATGTAATTGTCTGGGAATTTGTGCTGAATGTATCTAATGGGGGCGGGGTCAATGACCTCTATTGCCAGTGTCTGGATCTGTTCTCATTGTCTACTAAAACAGCTGTAGATCTGTTGAAACCTGTTCTCACAGCGAGCCAGACTTTAAATATTATCCTGTAACGGTTTTATGAGCACAACGCTGTAATAAAGTATTTATTTGTCTAAAACGTACATGTATAAAATTATTACAAATACCGGGTGTCTTAAAATGAAATACATCTAGTATGCTTTGAATTTCCCATAATGCAATCTAAAATTTTACTTGAAATTGCCAAGACTGTAAGTATATGTCAAATTCGAGGCAAATATGTTAGGTTTTGCATTAGTCTGTGTCAAAACTGACCCAAAACCTAACCTACTAACCTCGAATTTGACATAGACTTACAGTCTTGCCAATTTCAGGTAAAATTTTAGATTGCATTATGGGAAATTCAAAGCATACTAGATGTAATTCATTTTAAGACACCCAGTATATTATGCACCAGTCAATTATTGTGCTAGAGGTGCAATAAAACGACAATTGTAAATATATCTAAAACATACATGTGACAAAAATTTTAATCAGCCTACACCAATTACGGGCCCGTTTGTGACAACATTATGGTAGTTAAAATATGTAAGCAAACAGACTGCGAAGAGTTTAGAGATGAAGCGTTCCATACTTCTAAAGGAGATGTGCGGTGCATATAACAACTATTTAAGTGGTAAATTCTCCAAGTTTGTTTCTGCTAGACATGACATCAAAGCAAAACTACTATTTTTCCTTAGTGAGAGTAACAGCGCAAGGATACAAAAAATTTCAGATCAAATTGGAAGGGAAGGAATGGAAAAAATCCCAAGAAAATATGAAAATCCAGTTGCTATCCCGTACAAAGTAGAGCTGGCGGATGTTAAAGTGGGAACTCTGTTGGATGCAGTACCTGGAATATTAAAACAGCTCCAAGTTGATGACTTCTACGTTATGGATTTGGATATAACACAAGACTTTGCTGGCATTTTTAACAAGATGGATATGCGCGATTACTTAATGACTAATCACAAGTTTTGCCTCCAAGGAGAGTACCAGGAGAATTGTAATGTGATAGACAGCGATAAACAGTTGGGATTGACTGTCTAACATGGATGAACTCGAATTGCAGAATTAAGATATATAACGAATGTATTTGCCAAATTACTCGTCCAGGAGTTGACAAGGAAATCGAAAATTTTATCAAATGTCCAAATGCACGATTAAAAGAAACATTTACGTCTTCTTTGGCTAGAGAGCACGGAATTACAAGATTGGAAGCAGCAATATACAAACAGGTCGACAGACAGGTAGACAGACAGGTAGGCAGACAGGTAGATAGACAGGTAAACAGACAGACAGGTAGACAGTCAGACAGCCAAGTAGACTGGCGCATAATATATTTGTAATAATTTTATGCATGTACGTTTTCGACAATTTACAATTGTTTTATTACACCGTTGTGGTCATAAAACCGTTACAGGATATTTAAAGTCTGGGTCGCTGTGAGAACTGACACTGATAATGAAGATCATTGACCCCCCCCCTCCCCCATTAGCTACATATATATATATATTTGGGATCAACTATATTGTATCTACATTGACATTTAGTTCAATATATAACAAACTAGTCAGACAGCTAGATGCTGCATTCCCATTCCCCTTCTCCATGCCTCTCGGTTATGTGCCATATCTTCGTTCATGTCCCGCTGTCTCATCGCCTGGCGTATCCCTTCGTTCCAGGACCTCCTTGGGCGACCTCTTTTATTTCTTCCAGGTGGTGTCCAGCTGAATATTCGTTTCGGCCATCTTGATTCATCCATGCGTAAAAGGTGCCCAAACCATTTCAAGCCTTTCTTTTCTATCCTTTGTATTACAGTTTCTCTTGCCGCCATCTCATTTCTTATTTGTTCGTTTCTTATCCTTTCTATTCTCGATCTTCTTGCACTTCTGCGTAAGTAGTCCATTTCTACTGCTGTTATCTTTCTCTTATCTTCTTCTTTTAATGTCCATACTTCGCATCCATAAGTTAGAACGGTTTCTACCATTGTTTGTCCTATCCGTTTTTTGTTTTGTCGGCTAATATTTTTGTCCCACCACACTGAATTAAGTGCTCCTACGACCTTCCTAGCATTTTGTAGTCGAGTTTGTATTTCTTGTTTTCCAATTCCATTTCTATCTACCATCGCTCCCAGATACTTAAACTTGTCCACTTGTTTTACAAGCGTATTGTCATTGATTAGGACCTCAAACCTGGTATCTGAATTCACTACTAAGTACTCTGTTTTGTCTAGGCTTATTTGCAACCCCCACTTTTCATATTCCGTGTAAAGCCTTTTTAACATAAACTCCATGTCAAATGAATCCTGCGCTATAATCGCTTGATCATCGGCGAAACTTAATGTAAATAGGAATGCACCACCAACTGGTATGCCCATTCCTACACAAGTCCGCTTCCAATGTCGCATTGCAATTTCAACATATATATTAAATAAAATGGGCGACAAGCTACAGCCCTGTCTAAGACCTTTAGTAGGCTGTATGGGTTCTGACAGTGATCGTCCCTGCTTAACATAAGCGATGTTATTAGAGTATAGTTCCTGAATGATCTCAGTAATGTAATTACTAGTACCAATTTCTTTGAGTGCCGACACTAATTTATTTCGTGGAACATTATCGTACGCTTTCTTTAAGTCGACAAAGGTTATGTGTAGTTCTTCGTCTTTCCTTTGCTTCTTTTCTATAAGTTGTTGTAATGTGAACAAATTATCTACACAGGAACGACCGGGCATAAAGCCACTTTGGTCTTCTCCGATTGCACCATGAATTTCCGTTCTTAATCTTTTCTGAATTATTTTCCCCCATAATCTACTCATCGTACTGGTTACGCTTATCCCTCTATAATTATTGGGGTCTTTTCGGTTGCCCTTTTTGAAGAGCGATGATATTAAACATACTTTCCATTCATTTGGTGTTTTTCTTTGTTTTAAGCACAAGTTCATTAAATGTTTCAATCGGTCTAGGCATATTGATCCGCCGCATTTAATCAGTTCCGCTGGGATGTCTCCTGGCCCTGGGGATCTTCCATTTTTCATTTCTGATATACTTGCGTTTAGTTCTGCTAACTCTATTAGATTACATTCATTGTCACTCTGTTCATTATTCTCTACCTCCACTTCACATTTCATCCACTCTTCTCTTTTCTCTATCAGCAGTGATTCATAGTATTCTTTCCACTTATTTAAATCGATCAATGTAAGTGATTTTTCTTTTCTTTTTGTTTTCATACTTCTTATTGTTTGCCATACTTCTGTCGATTGAGCACCTCCAATATAAGCGTTAATGTGACTACATTTTTTTTCCCAAAATGTGTTTTTTTCTTGTTTTATTTTGTTACGTAGTTCTCTATTCTTAATTTTATAGTTTTGTTTGTTGTTATCATTTTTGTTAGTTAGGTATTTTGTGTATAGTTCGTTTTTCTCTTTGATTAATTTCTTTATGTCATCTGATAACCAAAATGGTTGTTTGCTAGTAGTACTAGTTTGTTTATATTCACCTAATGTTTCGGTAGCTATCTGATGTATACAATTTTTAAGATTTTCATATTCTTCTTCAATTTCCTGTGACGGTTTAGAAGATTTCACTTTATTTTCAAGTCTTCTTTGATACAGGTCTCGTATACTTATTTGATGAAGTAAGTACAGTTTATACCGTTTGCTTGTAGTCTTATCGATGTTGGATTTGCTCTGCGTATCCGTTGTTTTTTGTTGTCGTCGTGAGAAAGGGTATACTAGTTTGGCTAACACTAGATGATGATCGGTGTCGCAATTTGCTCCTCTCTTGACTCTGGAGTCGTATACTTGGAAATTAGATGTTTGCTTTACTATAACGTAATCTATTATAGACTTCTGATTCATCGATTGCCTCTCCCAGGTATATCGATGTATATCTTTATGAGCATTAGCTACATTCAGCACAAATTCCCAGACGCTCACATCCGGTGCAAATTTCTGTTTGAACAAGTCTGAACAGGTCTCATCAAGTCTGACAACTACATTCCCAGACAGTGACTCACATCCGGTAAAAATTCCGAGAACTGACGTCACCACCTGCGCAGAATTTGAATTTACCGCCAAAATGATACGCACTCCTGCGCAAAAACCCCGCGCAGACACCTGCGCAGAATTTGAATTTCTCGCCAAAACCTGCGCAAAAAGCCTTGGCAGTGACACATTTTGAGGCAGAACCCGTGTAACTACACTACTAATCGTAATCGCTAGGTAACGAGACAATTGTTTAATATCGAAAACAACCTTGTAACTTTTGTGTTGGGTGCAAGAGGTGCTCCCAGTTTTGGTGTAAAATTGTTAATAAAAAAGTTATTTGCAGAGCCCAAAAAGTGTTGTTCATATTCACCAGTGTGCAGAGCATCTGTGAGAGTAATTTTCGTTGTGATGAAACATCCCAGTGAACAGGGATCAGCCCAGCAAGATATCACTAGGTGCGTCCTACAGCGAGGCCAAATTCAAACAAGAATTCGGGCTGGTCGAGATATCGGCCAGTCAGAATTTTTTTACTACCTGTGGAGGAGCTCTTTAGTGAGCCCTACAAGTAGGAAGGAGAACCCAGAGACCGTCACCAAGTCCGTAATTGCCGTGGCGTCCTTCGATTGTGTGAGCCAGCATCGGAGCACCGCTTCTGCCCGTAAAATTTGGGCTTCATCAAGATTAGACTGTCTACGAGGTGTAGCACAGTTCCCAGAAGCTTTCCAGAGATTTTTAATCGACGTGGCGTTCTTCCATTTTGCAATTTGGGCCAAAGATTTCGACTGTTTTTACCGGAAATAGAACAAATGCACATCGAGCGTCAGTTTATGTCACTGAAACAATACCAGGTTATCCGGAAATTACGTCACATAGTTTGCATAATATTTACCTGATGTGATTTTGCCATTGTGGTTTTTGAATTCAAATTACGCATAGTTAGATCATCTTTGTGTTTGCAGTCAATTTGAGGTTAAAGCTATCAAATCCGAATTCAAGCGTCTACCGTACTAGTGAATTTGTCATACACAAAAGTATTTGAGATACAAGTTGTTGAACCTATCCCTGTGATAGAGTTTTATTCATGCTAGACTGGAGCTTTAATTCAGTTAATGGCAAATAAATAAATTACATTAGAATTCTTGATTAAAACTATTTGATTTATAAATTGTGGTGATTTGCCTTATTTATTATGTATATTTTTACTAAAGCCTATTTTTATTAAGGGCATCATTACAGTTATTTGGCGCCCAACGTGGGGCTCGTTATTGTCTGTAGGTATATGACATACTGTTGTATACTTTGCTTTTCTTCTTAGTAATTTTTTCGTCCGCCGGTATGAATGCTAAAATTATATGTTTGTATTCATTATTTATAATGAACCCAGTTTCATTTTGTTCTTTTCTTTACTCAGCTGTAGGCTATAGTATAGTATTCTGGGTCTATAGTCCATTCCTCTGTCGTCTCATCTCCTATAATGCAGTAATGTAATTTCCTATTTTCATAACTACAACCACAATAGCAGATACTAATTATTTTTCTTTTTCAGAAACACCATTATCGGGAGCTGACTACGGAAGCTCAAGAAATGCTCGGCGACATTCCCAACAAGTTTACAAATTACTGGTTATCGCGTTTCCCAATGCTGTTGGTGCACACGTGGTTATCAATGCAAATCGTTGGTAACGAAACTGCGTTTATAAACTACTATCATTATTGCCATAGATATTCCCTTTTCAACTACAGAGATACAGAAGGAATATTATATTCCATTTATAGCGCCGACTTGCGCGAACTTAATAGCAGAGAGTCGGAGTTACTTTCATACCCAACGCAAAAGCTAGATGGAAGCCAAGCCAGTAATAGAAATCTCGAAAGTGAACAAGAATTTTTTGCTTACAACAGAAATCCTAGAAAAGTACAAAAGGTGGGATTCTTTGACCAGAACGCACGGAAGTTTAAGCAGAACACTAACAATTACATTAAAAGCGTCGTCGCGCCGTCCATTGTTGATACGTCGAGCGATGCAAATCATAATTATGAATACTCGCACCAACGGTTTGCGAATAATGTAGGTCTGGAAAGAAATGTAGGATTATATAGAAATAGTAACCCAAATATTCGAGGTGTGTCGCCTAAGAATAGGCGAGGAATTAATGCAGATATTTCGCGATCAAATATTCCCGAAGAGGAAAGTATTTCAGTTGAGGCTAGTGCTGATGCAGCAACTCGGAGTGTTAATTTTGGTGGCTCTCCTAGTTCCCCCGAAGCTTTTGTGAGACAAAGGCGGTACAATAAAACTAAGAAAATGCCTAAAAAACCAGATGAACCCCTGCACTGGTCGTTACCTTCTGATAGTAAGAACGTTCACTGATTATTGTATTTTTAAACTAAGTGAAAGGCACATATGCCTTCGCCAATCGATTTGTTTTTTAATTTTTTAATATTATTGGTTTTTAAATTGTCAATTTAGGGTTTCAAAAATGGGTAATATTTAAATTGACTACAGCCTGGGTTTTTTTTTTAAACTTATTTATAAGCACTACAGTTACATAGTATGTAATATGTAATAATTGTATAGAAAATAATGTAATTTTCCGGGTGTAAAAGCATGGTAGCTTTAGTAACATAACAATGTGATCAAATTTATTTCCCGGAAATAATTTTTATTGTTTTAATAGATTTTTACACAAATCAATGAACAAGTTTATAGCTATTATCTACTTAGTTATTAGTTCATTGTAAAACGTCAATTAAGTACTAAATAATTAAATATTTTTTAGGATGTTATAAGATGTATGCGTGTATGTCCTATCACTGTGATATTTTTACTGTAGCACGTTCGTACTTTTATATATTGTATTATGTATATATATATATTTAAGTGGACCAATGGAATGTACGAATGTTTGTAAAAAATTCATAACATGTGTTGAAGAAGCATTTGTTGCCTATCTATTGTTTTAAATAAAATTGGAGTTTCGAATTATAAAATTCCTATGTTTACTGGCACTTATGACAGTCGGTGACAGCACGCGCGGTACGGACTCAGAATATTTTAGTGGCGATAAACTGCTTGTTTTTACGGGTTTTAGCACAGAAAACTACATAAGAACTGGTGTCATAGTACTAAACGTACGACAAGTGCAGTGCAGTAGGACAATATTAAGACAAAGTTGTTAAACGCGAATAATACATAAAGTGTCGTCGAAGCGGAAAACAAACGACTGCGACATTGAACCGGGGCTGAATGCGCGATTGTGCCGCTGCGCGTGCCGATAAAGCGAGCTCCATCGTATTATTTGTAAACACCGAAATAAACACCAAGATAGATACGCGGCGTAAGTAAACAAAAGCGACCTCAACAAGGGGAAGGTCACATTCACAAACATGTCAAATTGAATATCCACAAAACTTACGGAATGTAATAACAAACGGAAAGAGGAAGGTGTCACCCAAGATAAAAACCAATTAAAATGACAGAAGAAAAAGAAGTAACGTTAATGGATATTATGCAGAAATTGATAAAAATAGATGAAATAATAGACGACACAAATAAAACCATTAAAAAACAAAGGAACAAAATAAGTGAAATGGAGGAAACTATAAGACAGCAGGAAACAAGAAACGCTGAGAAACTAACATCAGCAAGAAAAATCGAAGTGGAAATATTAGAAACAGAAATAGATTTCATCAACAGGTTAGGCAACAAGGAAAAAAAGGGGAATAGACCAGTCAAAATAGGAATGACAAGAATTGAAAAAATTGAAATTTTGAAAAATTAAAAAAAAACTATAAGGAACAGAAATTTGGATAAAAAAGGATATGAGTAAAAAAACGAGAGCTAAGTAAAGAGGTAATACTACATATGATAGAGGCCAGGAAAACAGGAGTAATAAGAGCAATTATAGTTAAAGACAAGTTAATAATAACGGAGAGGAATGGAAAATTAAAGATCTAGAGGAACAGGAAGAGATGGAAAAGGAGACGGAAACAGAAGTTAGGATGGTAAATGAAAAAGATAGGACAAAAAAAGAGATAGATCAATAGATGAGGAGAGTGAAAGCTATGGAAAAGAGAATATTATGAGATGGGCAATTTCAAAGAAGAACAAATATTGGACTCAAAGCCACCACATATAAAGGAAGGAGTTCAAAAGGAACCAAGCAACAAAGTGCAAACAACACAAATGAACCAGAAAGATACATTAAATAAGTCATTACAAAGTATCACAAATACAAAATTCCATGTATATAATTCAAAAAACTTTTAAAAGTAATAAACCGGACCGAACCACAAACGACAAAATGCAAAAAAGGAACAATGCCATTACAAGAAACAATCAAACAAAGAAAAAAATCAAATAATACAGGAATTTAAAACGAAATTACTACAATATAATTATAGTTTATGTACATGCGCCGACAAATGAGGAAGATGAAACACAAAAAGAATTCTACGACCAATTGCAAAAAACCTTTGATAATATAAACAAAAAACATAAAAGGGATATAAAGATGTTATTAGGAGATATGAATGCAAAGATCGGTAAGGAAAACAGAAGAAGAGAAGACACAATGGGGAAGGAAGGAGTGTGCATTATCAATGAGAATGGAGAGCTTTTTGTAGGATTTTGTGCTGGAAACAATCTTGTAATAGGAGGTAGCCTCTTTAAGTATAAAGTGATACACAAAACCAAATAGATCACATAACAATAGAATGAAAGTGGAAAAATATGTCAAGTGATGTAAGAGCAATGAGAAAGGCAAATGTAACTACAGACCATATGTTACTGCAAGCAAAGATAAAAATCACGGGCAAAAAGGGATAGGATAACAAAACAAGAGAAATATAACATTCAATGGCTAAAAGAAGAAGAAGTCAAAAACCAGTACAAAGAAAAGCTAAGAAGTGAATGGGAAAAAAGAAAAATAAAGGAAATAGAAATGTAGAAGAAGTATGGAATAAATGCAAGACTACCATAAAAGAAGCGGCAAAGAAAGTATTAGGATACAAGAAAACAACACAAAAGACTGGCTATCTAACCATACATGGGAAAAAATAGAGGAAAGAAGAAAGATCAGACAAAAAACATTGACAAGTAGGAATGAAAATGAAAGAGGAAGACAAAAAAAGTTATACAGAGAAAAGGACAAACAAGTGCGAGGAATGATAAAAGGAAATATATAGAAGAAACATTGAAGAGAGCAGAAGAGGCAGCAAGGAGAAGTGAGCCTTATTTAAGCATGTAACTTCATTTAATTTATTCTAATGGTCAAGATAGCACATATCAATATTAGATCGTTGTTACCTAAAATCATTGAACTAGAGACATTTATTAACCAGAATGAGATCAGCATATTAACTGTTTCGGAAACTTGGCTAAATGCTAACATTTCGGAAGAGGTTCAATTAGATAATTTTAAATTCGTAAGATGTGATCGCAGTGGTCGTGGCGGAGGGGTAGGGATATATGTTCGTGATACACTTCCATTCTCCTTACTCGATACAAATGACAATAATATTACGCAGATTTGGATTTCGATTCAAATATCTGGAAAACTTTGAAGACAAAGTAAAGATTATGAAAAATAAAATGAAACTTATGAATTTAAGAGAGGAAAGAATATATATAAACAACGACCTAACAAAAAAGGAAAGAGATATAGATAAACAAATTAGAAAGAGAGCAGCAGATGAAAAGAAACGAGGAAGATTAACTAAAGTGGGTTACAAGAAGATAATAATAGAGGGAATCGAATGGAAATGGAACGAAGAAAAGAACACTTTAGAAAATTCAAAAAACTGAATACTACATTGCCGGACGGACATGTGATGACGAAAATTGCAAAGAAAATGGAAAACAAAAGGACAGAAGGAAAAGTGGGGAAGCAGTTGCGAATAGGAACATGGAATATCAGAAGTCTAAATGGAAAAGAGCAAGAACTTGCTCAAGAATTTGAACACGCAGAACTAGATATTCTAGCTGTTACCGAAACTAAAAAGAAAGGACAGGGAACAGCTAATATGGAGGGGGGTCATTTATTATTGTACAGTGGAGTAAGTAAGGAAAAAAGAGCAGCGGAAGGAGTAGGATGTTTAATAAAAAAGAATTTAATAAAAGTATTAATAGATTGGGAATTCATATCATCAAGAATACTAAAAGTAGAATTGAAGCTAGATGAACAACACAATACAACATTATTAATTGTTTACGGGCCAGACGAAAATGAAAAAGCAAACAAAAAGGAAGATTTCTGGGAAGAAATGGCGGAAGTAATAGAAAACATAAAGCACAGATTAATAATATTAGGTGATTTTAACTGTCGTGTTGGAAAGAGAAATAATTGTAAAATAGATGCAATCGGACAGCAAGGGGAATCGCATAAAAATAACAACGGAGATAGTTTATTACATTTCTGCACGGTAAATAATTTAGTAATCATGAATACATTCTTTATGCATAAAGACATACACAAATACACAAGAGAGGCACCAGGCAGGGGCGAAAGATCAATAATAGATTATGTGGTAGTAAATAAGCAATTCAGAAAAGAAATAAAGGATGTAAAAGTGAGTAGAGGAGCGGAGATCTACAGCGACCACTTTTTGGTGATAGCGAAGGTACAACTGGAAGCAACAATACCAGAAAATAATAAAGGGACAGTATGCCCACAAAAGGAAGTGTTAAGGACATATAAACTACAAAATAAAGAAATAGCCACTAAATTTGAAAGACAAGTAGTGGAAAGACTTGAGGATAATTCACAGCAATGGGAAAAAATGGATTTGGAGGAGCTGTGGGAGTGCTTCAAGAGAACGGTTTTGGAAGTTGCAAAAGAAATATGTGGGATAAATGTAGTAAACAGAAAAAAGAAACAAACTAAATGGTGGAATGACAAGATAAAGGAACAAGTTAAAACTAAAAAAGCAAAATGGAATTATTATTTAGCACACAAAACAGATGCGAACTATGAAATCTATAAACAGCAGCGAATAAAAGTTAAAGAAATGGTGCTTCAGGCCAAACAACAAACATGGGAAGAGTTTGGGAATAAAATGGAAATAGATATCAAGGGAAATCAAAAGTTATTTTACAAAGTGTTAAAAAGCTTAAGAAAAAACAAACAACACAGCATTAGACAGGTGAAAACGAAAGACAACAAAATTTTAACAGAAGGAAAAGAAATTATGGAACGATGGAAGGAATATTTCCAGGAACTTTATAACGAACACGACACTCACCATCAGATACAGGTAGAACAAATCGAAGATAAACACGAAGAAAACACAACAAATATACAGACAGAAGAAGTGACAACAGCATTAAAAGAAATAAAGAGAGGAAAATCCGCAGGCCATGATAATATTACGGGAGAAATGCTAAAGAATATAGGAACAGAAGGGGTGAAATTACTGACAACATTATTCAACAAGGCATGGAACACAGGAAAAATACCAAACGACTGGAAGACAGGAATAACTATACCTCTGTTTAAAAAAGGAGATTCTAGAGATTGTTTCTGTCAAAACTGACGGAAAACCTAACCTGCTAACCTCGAATTTGACATAGACTTCCAGTGTCACCAACATATTTTTCATACAACAAATATACAATTAAAGTCCCTATAGTCTTGGGCCCTTTTTGTAGAACAGACTGTATACTTCTCGTTTTGGGACACCCTGTAGAGAGCTAGTTATAAAGTCATGCAGGTTTCAAGTTTCTCTTTATAGTCCATCTCATGTTCTTCTTTAAAGTAGGCTTATTGTACTTGAGTAGACCAAAATGTGAATTATAATAACTATTTCAATTAAAACTGTGTTCGGAAAGGTAGGTACCCCTGACAGTTCTGTTTCCTCGACATCGTTGGTTAAATACAGAGCGGGCCAAGCGAGCAGATCTGTCAGCGTTCGGTAAGTACCGATGCGAGCGTTTCGATGTACCTCGATTTGCTCGATGTATTTCAACCGAGTAAACAGAAGATCAGCCCATGACAAGTAACAAAAATCTGGTGTGATACACTCACACAACTTCCTTTTAGGTACAGTGATCTTATAATTAGTCAAAAATTTGATTTTTAATTTTTAAGCATTTGTCAAAAATATTCAAAAATTACAAATTCTACAAAAAACGGTACAAAATAGAGCGTTAGTTGAACAGACAAATTTTCTCTAAAATTTTAAGCTGAATTCAAAAATTTAATAATATACCGGGTGTTCTATTTAAAATAGGAGTTACTAAAAAAAATAGAAAAAAAACAAAAGAAACCCATTTTAGAAGTATTCAACTGGAAAATCACCTATTTCACATCAATACACATTAAAAATGTTAAAATATGTAAAGTTTGAAAAAAATTGTTAGAGCCCTTTTTGAAAAAATCAAAACAAAATTAAAAATCACAAGAGTAAACACCTATAAGCCGTTCACGATCTTTTTGGGTCAGGTGAGGCTATGACCATCTAGTAATTTTGTTGGCAGAACCTCTGTTGCAACTAAACTCCCTCATGGAAATTGACACTTTTTGTGTTAGGTTAGGTTGTTTTCAGTTTAAGGTTATATTTTCTGAATAGGTACATTGTTGCCGGATATTCTCTAGTCTCCACATCAACTCGCGTTCTTTTAAACGTGGTCTGTCCTTTTTAAATTGGAAGTAGCATCGTTTAATGGAAATTTTTTGTTGTAACAAAATTATTTTGGTCATTTTGACTTTTCCTTTGACGGAAATTAAAATTATTTTTACACATTTAATAAATCATTTATTTTCTTACGAATATTAAAATAATAAATCTGGCAATGTGGTGGCAAGAAAATGTCGAACCGACACTGACAGAAAAAAAAAGTTGCATCCGCTACATCATCGAATCAGTTAGTCCAACATGAAAAGAAAAAATCATAGCCAACTCTGTCCCAAAAAGGTCGTGAACGGCTTATACTTCCGGTTATGCGATTTTCTTGGAAAGCTTGCTGTCTCATCTACATAGTACACAAAACTTATATATGAAGTTTCAATGCCATACCTTTTTTCGTTTTTGAGATATTCTGTTCACAGACCAATGAACAAAAATATGTTTTTTGGGTTCAGGGGAATCTAAAACTAGTACATAAAACTGATACGAGCCCTAACAATTAATAGTTCGGACGATTACAATTTTTGCATAAAAGATAGCCTTGTTATTATTTAATCCTCTTATAGCTTTGTTTAATGTTTAATTATATCTTTATTTTTATGTTTAATAACTATATCATTCAGTATTCAAGCTTGACTTAAAGTCGAACTGTACAAAAAATATTATAATATACAAATAGTGTAAAATTCGTTGACTACTAATAGTTCGGACAGGTGCAAAGAATTGCTGTATAATGAGGACGCTTTGGAAACAAAAAATAAAATACACTTGTTTATGATTATTATTGTCAAATGTACGAGCAATACGTTTAGAAATGTCTCGCGGCAAAGCAACAAATGCACAAGTAAGAAATATAGTCGTACAACAATATCAAACAGGCAAATCGATGGGAAAAATAGCCAAAGAATTAAATATTGCTAAATCTACGATTGACGATATAATTAAACACTTTGGAGAAACCGTTATGATTAATGTTTCTGTTAAAAATTCTGGTAGGCATTGTCTAATGTCCGATCAAGACCAAATAAGGCTTCTTGTAAAAATTTAAAAAACGAGAGACAAAGTACATTAAGACAAATTCCTGCTTGATGGAATGCCGAATCAAGACATAATGTATCGAGGGAATGTTGTAGCAAATGGTTACATAAATCTGGATGAAAGTTTTACAAGGTAGGACTGCACATGTTAGTGTTTTAGTTAAGACAACTAAAACATTCCATTTGTATAGAATAAATTAGGCTAAAGAAAAACCACTATTGACCAAAAAACAAAAGAGAAATAGACTAATGTGGGCAAAAGGGAGACGTTCTTGGACCCATAAAGACTGGTCCAGAATAATATTTAGCGACGAATCAAAATTTGATGTCTGCATTGATGAATTATACGAAGTAAATCAGAAGCTTTTCATAAGGACTGCATTAAAAGGACCGTGAAGTTTCCAAAAAAAATGTGACGTTACGACTTATTAATTTATTAAATAACCAACTCCGTCTGAACCATTAGTTGTCAGCACATCTTGAACTTGAATTTGAATTTAGCGTTTTTGTAATTGTAATTTCTATAAAAATTTAATTTTAATAAATAAGTTGTTAAAGATATTGTTATATTTATCTACCTTAAGACTAAAGAATGCAACGATGGGTATAAATAATAGTAAGACTACTTTTTAAAAAAAAATTTGCCCGTCCGAACTATTAGTTGTTAGGACTCGTATATGAAGTTTCAACGCCATACCTCTTTTCGTTTTTGAGATATTCTGTTTACAGACACACACACACACAGACAGACAGACTAATGAACAAAAACATGTTTTTTGGGTTCAGGGGACTCTAAAACGTGAAGATCTGTTGAAAACTCAATTTAGAATTTTTGGGGTGAATCCAATACTTGCTTTATCGTAAAAGGAAGTAAAAATCTCATTGAAATCTTACTTAATATTGGAAAAATTGCAATTTTTGGATTTTGACGATTTTGTCACTTACTAACTAAGTAAAAATCACTCGGTAGATCTGATAGGGGCTAAATAGGTTTTCAGACAAGCACAAATTATTGCCGTGAAAATTTGATTTGAAGATTAAAAATCTGGTGTGATACACTCACACAACTTCCTTTTACAGTGATCTTATAATTAGTCAAAAATTTCATTTTTAATTTTTAAATATTTGTTAAAAATTTTCAAAAATTACAAATTCTACAAAAACGGTACAAAATCGAGTGTTAGTTGAAGAGACAAATTTTCTCTAGAATTTTAAGGTGAATTCAAAAATGTAATAATATACCGGGTGTTTTATTTAAAATAGGAGTTAATAAAAAAAATAGAAAAAAAACAAAAGAAACCCACTTTAGAAGTATCTCACATCAATACACATTAAAAATTTAAGAAAATTGTAAAATTTAAAAAAAATCGTTAGAGCCGTTTTTGAAAAAATCGAAAAAAACTGAAAAATCACAAGAGTAAACACCTACTTCCGGTTATGCGATTTTCTTCAAAAGCTTGCTGTCTCATCTACATAGTACACAAAACTTATATATGAAGTTTCAATGCCATACCTCTTTTCGTTTTTGAGATATTCTGTTCACAGACACACACACAGACAGACAGACCAATGAAAAAAAATATGTTTTTTGGGATCAGGGGACTCTAAAACGTGAAGATCTGTTGAAAACTCAATTTCGAATTTTTGGGGTGAATCCAATACTTCCTTTATAGTAGTAAAAGGAAGTAAAAAATGAAAAATTTTCCCATGTGATGCCGACTTTTTGGCGATCACTGTATACTATATTAAATACATATTAAGAATAATTTGAATAAAAGACCAAATTACAGGGCTTTCTTATTGTGGATTGGATTTTGGTTTTTACTTCATGGGAACTGCAAGTCGATAAACCAGCCTTGACTTGACGAATGTCACTAAAACAAGTGGTAACAAATGCCAGAAATGTGGCAATCTTGTTGAACCCTTGAACCGTGTACGAGTACTGTAAGTATATATCAGCGTTACCAGGTGTGGTGAAATTTTAGGCCAACTAAATCTATAGGGACAAGGGACTTTGTTCCTATAGATTTAGTTGGCCTTGTATAATTTATTGTGTTAAGGCCATCTAGTAGGCAGTAATTGTATCGTGTGTTCCAAAAAAAAACTCATTTAGGGTAGGCCTTGGAAAGAAAGATAGAAAATCTAGTCATGTCTTAACTTAAGTCTGTAGGTGAATGTCAGATTGCAATTTGTTTATGAACACATCTGTCATTGTGACAGGTAAAAGTTACACTGCACTAAGTTTAATTGTATCAAGCAAAAAGGAAAATAATATGGCATGTACACAACAGCAACGAGTGTAATAATCATAACGGTCAATAAAAATTGTTTTTGTTAAGTATTTTGTATATCTTTAGAAAAATAATTCAAGGTCAAGATGTAATTTAGTTCTCTCTGACTTGGTAGTACATTTGCATCAATGGGTACATCTCGAGCACGAAGACTGTACAGTCTTCTTGATCTCAAGTTACGACAAACTTTAGTTCAGTCATGGCATGCTGCAAATGAGTTTTTTTTTTTTGGAACACACACGATGGTTCTACCGAACTTTGATAAGTTTTACCCATTTACCCATTTATACAAAATGTCTACCGAAAAGTGGCTTTTCTTAAGTTTGAGCAAATAATTAAACGCCATTCAAATTTCCACCTGCCAGGTGGCACAGATAATGCAGCTAGCAAGTTTCATTATTTTTGTTACACATATCTAACATTTTTTAGTTACCCATTTGTTAAACTTTTTGCATTTTTCTTACGCTATTGTTTAGTTTTGAATTTTTTACTTTTGGAATCCATTATATTATTCCTTAATATCCTTTCATCGTATCAGAGAAACTCTTGAAAAAGTAAAACTGACGTGTGTCCCAAGGGACTTGTAATTAAAGTTGGCTATGAGATATGAAACATTGTTGAAAATGCTGACCGTTGTGATCAATAGGCCTACATAAATTACATGTCTTTTCATATTTTCAAACACGTTTTTAACTTATTTTGTGCGTAATTTATTTATTGAATTAGTTTTTCGTTTGTAATGGAGCGACATTTAAGTAGATTTGGCTTTTCACTGCAGTGTTACGAGCTCATGCACGACATAATTCGTGGCCAACCGTAATTACAAGCCGCTTGGGTCACACGATAGTTAATAGACATCAACAAAGTGAGGGAAAGATTTAAATTAAATAAAATCTGGTGAAAAGTTATGTAAATCTGGCAACTTTTCCCGCCCGATCTAGTGAATTTTTTTCACCTGGCACCACTGCATTCCACATTTAGCTTTTTATGTCGTTGGAAAACGCAGTTTTGGTAATTTTGAGTGGAATTGAGTTTGCGGTAGCGACTAGTTCGTTTTTTAATAATAAGTGGCTGCACGTGTATCTTTTAAACTGGATTTTGTGTAAGTGAGATCTTAGTTAGAATATTGTTAATACAGAGGTTTTCAAAAGAACATTTGAGGTTATGGCAGATACGCGTTTGTTTACATTGCAATCGTTCGGCTTTTTTTTAACAAACCTCTGATGTTGAATCCAGGGCTGACTTGGATAAAATTCATTGTTTGAATTACATCCTTGTGGCTGTTTTTACATCGAAAATCACAATACTTACAAAATTGTTTACAGGGTCTAGTTCCTTAACTACAGTTGTAGTTTGGCCTGTATCATTAAAACCTGCAAGGAGTTTCTCAGTTCAGATTCCAGGCAATATGCAGTGCGACTATAAAAATGTGCAGACTAGGTGGTTTTGAACTTCCAACTGCATGTTTATAAAAATCTGGTGTGATACACTCACACAACTTCCTTTTACAGTGATCTTATAATTAATCAAAAATTTCAGTTTTAATTTTTAACCATTTGTAAGAAATTTTCAAAAATTACAAATTCTACAAAAACGGTACAAAATAGAGCGTTAGTTGAACAGACAAATTTTCTCTAGAATTTTAAGGTGAATTCAAAAATGTAATAATATACCGGGTGTTTTATTTAAAATAGGAGTTAATAAAAAAAATTGAAAAAAAAAACAAAAGAAACCCACTTTAGAAGTATTCAACTGGAAAATCATTTATCTCACATCAATACACATTAAAAATGTAATGAAAATGTAAAGTTTAAAAAAAATCGTTAGAGCCGTTTTTGAAAAAATCGAAAAAAACTGAAAAATCACAAGAGTAAACACCTACTTCCGGTTATGCGATTTTCTTCAAAAGCTTGCTGTCTCATCTACATAGTACACAAAACTTATATATGAAGTTTCAACGCCATACCTCTTTTCGTTTTTGAGATATTCTGTTCACAGACAGACAGACACACACACAGACAGACAGACCAATGAAAAAAAATATGTTTTTTGGGTTCAGGGGACTCTAAAACGTGAAGATCTGTTGAAAACTCATTTTCGAATTTTTGGGGTAAATCCAATACTTCCTTTATTGTAAAAGGAACTAGTTAGTTAGTTAGTGTTATTTTTGGGGAGACTCTAGCGAGTCTAGCAAGTAGGCCTTTATAGGCCCTTTTTGCCAACCCCATGAACAAGGTCTAGGCATGCAGAGTACCAGGTACCTTTGTCCTACTTAGAATTTTGCCGAGACTAAGGAGTTCCAACCCTAGCAAGGGATCTTTTACATGCTACACATCGTAGTAACATGGGACCCACGGCTTTACATCACTTCCGAATGATGGCATTCTGTAGAGGTTTTCATCCGCATTTTTTATTTTTAAAAACCTCACCGGGATCGGGGATCGAACTCTCGACCCTTAGATCAGTAGCCAGAATGCATACCACTGAGCTATGGAGCCCGGCGTAAAAGGAACTAAAAAGTGATCGAAAATATGTTGCTTCAAGTGACCTATGATTTTTATAAAACAAAAAATGTCATGTCGCAGCTTCATTCAGAAAATAGTAAACGTCGAACAAACTTCAAAATGCCTTTAATACAAGCTTATGTCAAGAATGCAATTTGAGGTTATAATGGTAACAGTGAGGACACGTTCAAATTGTCAAATTTCAAGGCATACCTTCTTGAGTAACTTTTTCGATCAATATTTAGAAGAAATATTGAAATCGGGTGTTGCTATTTTGCCATAAAAACCAGAAATGCTGTCGAAACTCATTGACACAAATTATAATGCTATATTTTCATTCGCTGTTTGTTTTTAACCCATTTTGAAGATGCGATTTAAAAAATTGTATGTTCTTTCTGAGACATCGATTTTGCTTTCCGTAGCTACCCTAGTCCAGTAATTTTTATGATTGCACCGTAGAACATAAGAACGTTAAATCTTAGAAAAGATCAGTGCTACCATATTTTTGGATATCTACATATTACGTTGCTTAACGCATGATAGGTATATAATAAATATTCGAATTACAATTTGATTGTTAATTAAGTATACCATGATATAAAAACTCCGTGTAATTAATTTGAAACTTAATTGTTCCTCTAGAAACATCCTAAAGAATTAAAATCGTGTATTTATACGAGTGAGCGGTGAGATAACTGTTTATGACAGCTCCACCATCACAGCAAAGAAATTGTGATTTTAGAGACAAAATACGACAAAATTATTTTGTAAAAGTTAACAGTGATTAGTTAAAGGTGTACAGCAAAGGCGAGAGTGTTCTAGAAACCAGTAACAAACCGAAAGGCCCACATTTAAACAATTAACATACTACAAGGTTAGTGGTATTTAGCTAAGGTTACAAAAGGTCATCATAGTGTGGTAGATAATCGATTGTGCATAGAGCAGCCTTCAGAAAATCAATAGGATAGGCAACACATGCCACGCAATCTTGTATACAAGGCTGCAGACGAATTAAGCTGCAGGGGCGGTCATATATAAGAAAATACGGATATGGAAGGAAGCAAGGAACAGTTGGAATTAGAGCAGGAAGGGAAGACTGAAATAGAGAAATTGATAGAGTGTGTGGCAAACATGAATCAACATATGAAGGATTTAAAAACATTAAACGAGAATCTGAAACAAGAGCTGACACATACAAAAGAATTTGAGATAAACAAGCGGCTGGACGAAATTAAACTATTGCAAAAAGAGATGAACATGGCAGAAGAGAAGCGGGGAAAAGAAAGGGCAGCAGCCAAAAAACAAATCAAAGATCTAAAACAGAAGCTAGAGGCACAGTACAACTTGGCGAGACAAGAAGGTAGAAAAGGACAAACTAAAACAGATGATAAGAGCAAACACAAGTGGCAAATAGACAAAAAGGAGGATAAAGGTGGAAATACAAACATGAGGATGATTAAAATAGGTCAATGGAATGTGCGAACATTATACCAAACAGGTAGATTAGCCCAGTTGATGAGAGAAATGGAGCGATACAACATAGAAATCCTAGAAGTAAGTGAAACAAGATGGACTGGAAGTGGAGAAGTAATACAAGATAAATACAATATTTTGTATGTGGGTGGAAGTGAAGACGAAAATATTCACGAGTATGGAGTGGCAATTATTGTAAGCAAAAAGGTGCGCAGTGCACTTATAGAATGGAACCCTGTAAACGATAGAATTATTACAGCACGATTTGATCTGGGAAAATATAAGTTATCAATTATTCAATGTTATGCACCCACGGATGTGTCAGATTATGAAACTAAAGAAATTTTCTATAGTCAGCTACATTCAGTTATGAGAAGTATTAATAAAAACGATATTGTCATATTTATGGGAGATCTGAATGCAAAGGTAGGAGCGGAAAATCAAGGCTTGGAACAAGTTATCGGGAATAACGGACTAGGAGAAATAAGCGAAAATGGTGAACTTCTGCTAGAATTTTGTGGCACATACAAGTTAAAAGTTGGCGGAACAATGTTTGCACATAAAGACTGCCACAAGGTTACTTGGGTGTCCCCAAACAAAAAAGTAGAGAATCAAATTGATCATATCTGTATAAGCAAGGATTGGAGCGAAGCCCTTCTTGATGTTCGTAATAGAAGAGGGGCGGACATAGAATCTGATCACTATTTGATTATAGCTAAAATCAGGTTGACTGTAGAAAATAAGAATAGAAAATATAAAATAGTTAAGAGATACTTTTATAACTTTGAGCAGGGCGAGGATAGTGGAATTAAACAGCAATTCTCTAGTATGTTAATAAAAGAGGCAGAACAAATTTTTAATAGCACGAATATAGAAGATATGTGGCGGAAATGTAAAGATACCCTTATTAATACCAGTAAAAAGGTCTTAGGAGTTAGGAAAGATTCCAAAAGCCACTGGATGAGTGAAGACACATGGAGAACCATTGAAGAGCGAAGAAAACTGAAAGTAAGGGGGCTACATGAAAAAGTACAAGAAAAGAAATTAGATATAGCAAAGCAGTATAAAAGTATTAGTGTGAAAATTAAGAAGAAAGTCAAACGGGATAAACAACAGTACATAGAAGGCCTGGCTGAAAATGCACAAATTGCAGCAAATAAAGGTGATTCTAAAGAACTATTTGCAAATGTTAGGAAACTAAGCGGCAAAAGGAAAGTAAATGTAACCATAAAAGACAAACAAGGCAAGATTTTGAGTACGATCGATCAACAAATGCAACGTTGGATGGAATATTTTAAAGAGATAGTAAATATAGAAAGAGAAGGAGTTCATATTCCACCAAATAGAGAAGTACAGCAATTGCAGGTAGACTTAAATCCACCAACTAAAGAGGAATTAAAGAATGCTATACAACAACTTCAAAAAGGGAAAGCACCAGGAGTGGACCAACTTACAGCAGAGATGTTGATGATAGACACGGAAGTAGTGGTAGATCTCTTGCAACCACTAATGGCAAAAATCTGGGAAGAAGAGAGATTTCCGGAAGACTGGAAAGTTGGGTTGATAGTTAAAATACCAAAAAAGGGAGACCTGAAATGCTGTGACAACTGGCGAGGGATAACACTTCTTAGTATCGCAAACAAAATCTTCTACAAAATCATACTAAATAGAATAACAAGCTTAATTGATATGTCCCTACGACAGCAGCAGGCTGGTTTTAGAAAAGATAAGTCCTGTATAGACCAAATAAATACAGTTAGAATTATTATTGAGCAATCTATGGAATTTCATTCACCCTTGTATTTGTTGTTTGTGGATTACGAGAAGGCTTTTGACTCCCTTAATAGAGAATTTATATGGGCAGCACTTAAAAATAAAGGGCTACCAGACAAAATAATAAAGCTTATTAAAGAAGGATATAATGGGTATAGCTGTAGGGTAATTCATGAAGGTAAACTTACAACTGCATTTGAAAGCAAAACTGGAGTCCGACAAGGGTGTATAATGTCGCCACTTTTGTTCCTAGTAGCACTAGATGAAGTACTAAGAAATACAGTAACGGGCAGTGGAAGAGGAGTTGTTTGCAATATGGAGGAAATGTTAGAGGATGTGGATTATGCAGATGATATATGTCTCCTGTCGCAGAACAGTAAACACATGCAAGATAAAATTGAACAACTCAGAAAAGAGTCTGTCAAAGCAGGGTTAAAAATCAACAGGAAGAAAACCAAAGTAATGTGCTCCAGTTCAAGGCCTACAAAAATAAAATTGGAAGAAGAGGATATAGAGCAAGTACAGGAATTTACCTACCTTGGCAGTGTTGTTTCCATGGAAAGTGGTGCGCTGAAGGATGTCAAAGCAAGATTAAATAAAGCTCGAAGTGCCTTTGTTAGCTTAAATAATGTTTGGTGCGCGAATAATATCAATGTGTATACTAAGCTTAGAGTGTTTAATGCAATGGTAAAACCAGTATTGTTATACGGTTCGGAAACATGGCTGGTGACGAGCGAAATCAAACATAAATTGCAAACTTTTGTAAATCGATGTCTACGAGTTATTTTAAAGATATGGTGGCCTGAGGTTATTAGTAATGAAGAACTGTGGAGAAGAACAGGGCAAGATGATATAAATACTGAAATAAGAAGAAGAAAGTTGGGCTGGGTGGGTCATACACTACGAAAAGACAAGAAAGAGATCTGTAGAATGGCATTACAGTGGAACCCGCAAGGGGGAAGAAAACCAGGGCGCCCCAGGCAAACATGGAGGAGAACTGTAGAGAAGGAAACAGGAAAGACTATCGCTCAACTGGCTTCCTTAGCTAAACACAAAGATGAGTGGAGGAACTTGACAAACTCCCTATGTCCCCGTCGGGAATAATGGGAATTATTATTATTTATAACAAATCAATTATTCTCTTTTTTTATCAAGTTTCAAAACCACAATGACTAGCAATCAAATAATCCTAACGGTTTTTTGATTCTCAAAATATAAAGGTAGCAAAACAGGTAAATAAATTTGAAGTGGAATATTTTATGAGAAAATTAGTATTTTGTGCATTAGCAACGTTTAGACCGTGTTTATACTTTTAAAATTTGAAGACATGGAAGAAAGTAAAATTTTCACTTTAAAAATTAGGGAGTTGTCAGATGGGCGAAATTCTGAATGGGAATCAAGTTTGAAATGTGACAGATATCAATTCTTTTTATTATTTACTAATAGTAGTGAAAAATTCATCATAGTCTCTTTTCAATATTGTCGTTGAAGGTGGTTACTCTTCGTTCCTTAATTTTTTAACGCTAATATTTGTAGCCGTTTTTTGTTATTTTTTGATACTTCAATTTCTTTTAAAAATTCGCATGCATTGTGGTTGAGATAATCTGGTTTTATACACGTGAATATTAAACCTATTCATACTGTACTTTAAAGACCTCAAAGTTTGGTTGTTTTTACATACAACCAAAGCTAAAATATTGTGTGAAAATTGACAGATTTAGAGTGTTTTAACTGGCAATTAAAATAGTTCTAACACTCATGTGCATGGTGGAAATTACACTTTTTACATAAAATTAAATTATTGTAAAAATCCTAGCAAAAAAACACAAATATTGAGATTAACCGTAACTACTCACAAGTAGGGCTGGGTGATATATCGATATATGGAAATATCGAATATTGAAATCTCGAATATATCGACGTATCCAAATATGGAATATTGATATATCAAAGATGTGTCTATATTTTTAGAATACTTATCGATATACTGATAAATATCGGCTATCGATATATCGAATATCAATATTTATCGATTCGATATTCATTGATATCCATCGATATCTCGATATTTTTAGGATATTTATCGATATATTAACATATATATCGACATAATTATTAGTGATCGGCCGATACGGATTTTTTTTGCCGATACCGATAATCGGCCGATACCGATATTTTAGTTGCCGATACCGATATAATATCGGTATCGGCACTACATTTTTAAAAGGTCTGTAATTATTTAATATACGTTGATATAAGTAAAAATTGTCAACTCCGCATCGATGCGGACGTGACATGAACCAATTTCGGTAATTCCCCGACAGTGTCGTGGTGATTACCTACCAGTTTTACAGAAAGTGTATTGTTTCATTGTTTGCGCCAGTGCACAGTGCTGCTGCAGTTGCTGCTCAGATAACGATTGTGTCGTGCGGTATTATAATCTTTTGGGATTCAAATAAAAATACGATGGGAGAAAATAGCGAAAATAAGTTTTTACATACAAATAATTAATAAAATGGTTGATCTTAAATTTGCCGATATATATCGGCAACATTTCGCCGATACCGATTATCGGCAAAATTTGCCGATATTGCCGATACACCGATATTTATATCGGTATCGGCCGATCACTAATAATTATCGAAGATCAATATGTGAATTTTAATATCGCCCACCCCTACTCACAGGATTATCACCCAGGAGGACTTTACTGAAATATCTCTCACCACCTTCAAGGAAGAGTATCTCCCAAATGAAGCGTTTGCAGAACCAAGTTCATACAAACTCTTATTTTAGCAATTTTAATTTCTTAAGTGAATCTGCCCGAGTCTTTGAAATTAATTTAAGAAATTATCTAGAACAAGCATGTCACTGTAAGTTTTCTACATTTTAACACTACTCTTAAGAGGTTGATGCCATCCAGGTGAAGGTTTATGTACTTGTACTGTAAGTTATTGATAATGTAACAAATGTGATAACTGGGTAATCTACATTTTTTAAAAATTGTTCAGTTTGCATTTTGCATAAATTATTGTATGACAATAGTTGTAACATGCGAACCGAATTAGTTACTAAATATTATTTAATTGTTCTAGGTGGAGTCATTTGTAATTAATCAGGAATTTGAGGAAGATCCTCAAGTTGAAGCTGCCAAATTTCCCGTAAGTCCAGATGAAGATCGATCTGTAGATCCTGAAACGCAGCACGTCTTGAAGCTTTATTACAAGCAGCAGGTACATACGTAATTTAAAAGTCTGGTGTGATCCACGCACACAACTTCCTTTTACAGTGATCTTATAATTAGCCAAAAATTTGATTTTGAATTTTTAAGCATTTTTCAAAAATTACAAATTCTACAAAAACGGTACAAAATAGAACGTTAGTTGAAGAGACAAATTTTCTCTAAAATTTTAAGCTGAATTAAAAAATGTAATAATATACCGGGTGTTCTATTCAACATAGGAGTTAATAAAAAAAATTGAAAAAAAGACAAAAGAAATCTATTTTAGCAGTATTCAACTGGAAAATCACTTACCTCACATCAATACACATTAAAAATGTAAAGTTTGAAAAAAATCGTTTCAACGCCATACCTCTTTTTGTTTTTGAGATATTCTGTTCACAGACACACAGACAGACAGACCAATGAACAAAAACATGTTTTTTGGGTTCAGGGGACTCGAAAACGTGTAAATCTGTTGAAAACTCAACTTCCAATTTTTGGGGTGAGTCCAATACTTCCTTTATCGTAAAAGGAAGTAAAAATGCAACAACTAATAAACCTGATGTATACGCGTTTGTAGGCGTATTGTTAAAGCGTTCGAGTAACAATCGAATTCCCCAGGTTTGAATCCTGACGGAATTTTTTTTGTTGCGGATCAAAGTAATTCGCATTGTTAAGTGTTTCCTTCTGCTGTTTCAGCATTAGTAGCAGCATATTTTTATCTATTTCGTACATAATTTTGAACACTCGTCTGCAACTTTTTAATTTACAATTCAATTTTAAAAATGCAAAAACTATTTTAAGTAGGCCACCTATGTGGTGGGATCAAAATCTAGTTATGATATCAACCGCATGTAGGAAATTAACGTTGTTCAATTTTCATTGATTCAGAGATTTCAAAGACCTTTGCTATAATCACGGCCGTAAAAGTAAAGTTCAGGGCGCTTCATTCCACACTTAGGTGTAGCCAAAGACAAATATTAGCTGAAATTTTGTGTAATTATTTTACTTGCAATTAGTATACCGTGCTTACTTACTTATCCGCTTCTCTTGTACCTCACAGTTAGGGTTTCCAGTCCTGGGACCTTATCTTGTTGAAGTGATAATTGCATTTTAATACAGTTGTTGATATTAAGTATTTGTGAAAATTGACCCGTGATCTGTGTACCACTTACCAATTGTTAGTCAAATACAGTCTCTCATAACGGACACTCCCTTAAGCAGACCCCTCTATTAAGCAGACATTTTTCTTAGCACCGTTGAAAACCAATGTAGTTTAAATGCAAGGGCATCTCCATTAAGCGGACTCTCTGTTAACAGGACGCGGACAGGAAAATTCTGGAAATTTTTAAATATTTCCCTCTTTTAAGCGGACATGGTATAATTATTATGTGCGTAAATGTTAGGAAACTAGGGGAATTACCTCTTTTCATATACGCTCTATGTCTTCCAAACTTAATCCTCGGTTATGTATCTGAATTTCCGAAGTGAACGAAGTGTTCTGCGAAAATTATTTATTTATAGCAAAGTGCTCTTTGTTTATAGCTGCATTTGATTAAAAGCAGGTAGTTTAGTAGTTTCAGACCGTTCTTTCGGTATATCGGTAATATAACCTAAAATACGTAAAACCTCGTGGTACCATCGAGGTGTCTGGCATGGTATGTATGATATATATGGTCTGTCTGATGCCATACACAACATAGGGGAACACCAAGGGTTAATTCTACTAAAGTTTAGTGTCACCTTTACGTGGTCTGTGCTCTTCAACGATTCTGTGTCGGAGCCATCTCTTTGCACATATAATAGTATATTATGATACGAGTTTTATAAGAAGAATTTTGTAGCACGCACGGATTTAGGGTACGACGAGCGAAGCGAGGAGTGCCCTAAAGGAGTAAGTGCTACAAAATGCCTTATAAACGAGGTATCATACAGTATTTTATCTACTTTGCTACTTTTTAAGCAAAAAAATGAATTTTTTTTGTATTTTTATTATAGCATCGCTTTGTGTCTATTACGATACGCAAACGCGTATCGTAATAGCCTCAGTACGAACGCAAAGTAGATAAAGTGCATTTATTTATATCATTCTGCTCAATTTACTTATTGACGTAGATTCTTAAATTTTGACTATATTCTAATTCATGGTTTGTTTTCTTTTACACTTCCATTTAATTTTAACTTATAACAATACTAGGTTGAGCGGAGGAACAGGTGTTTACATTCCATCTGAATTCTGCCTTTGTCACAATTTTTTTTTTTACCATTTTGTGTCCTAATGTATCTATTCTACGTTGCTTGTGTGACAATAAAGTCCTTTATTAAAGATCATCCCTATGTTGCATATTCCGTCACACTGTATAATAGTATAACATTTATAAATTGATCAAAGTAGTAAGTAAATGACCGACAAGCATTCCTAACATGAATTTCCTCTTCTTTCAGAACTTGGCAAAACTTCAAGTGTAGCATCTCATCTATAATTAGATTTTTGTTGTAGTTACAATATTTAATTCTAAAAAAATGGTATTTATAAAACTACCCAAATAAAACATCATAAAAGAAGATCTCACAAAAAATAAGGTTAGATATTTTAAGTACTGTATGTGAGCGCTTGAGCTTAGAAAATGTTAGAACATACTAGTATGATGATATCATTGTAAACAAAAGTATCCAAGCAGATAAAAACCGCCAAAGAGAAAATCTCACAATTACAAGCTTAGATAAAATATAAACGACTAATTAATATAGTAGATTTTCAGAAATATGAGCAGTTATGGACAGAAATGAATGTTAATAAACCGTCTCTTTATTAAGTACTATCTATTTACCTCATTTTAGGAGGTATCATGCATTTATAAACAATTTTGAAGTAACATGCAGTAATTTAGATCCTTATAACAATAATATTATATGCATATGCGATTTTAATATACATCCACCAAACGCTACATCCACTTTGCTATATTACTGGATTATCTATTAATTACTAATAAAAGCTTATAGAGTTCGGGAGCAAAAAGCTTATATTTATTTCATTACAAATCTTGTGCATTGCAGTATATCTACAGGCTCAAATAAGATGCTACCAAACATTTACATCTGCAGACACTTCTTTAATTTTTATTTAAATAATATTCACTGCATGCAAGAAGGCATAACCTCAAGGGGCAATAAAATTAATTAAAGGTTAGCGATAAAAAAGGAAATGAGTGATATAGATAGAATTGAGAAAATGTTCCTCCAAATAGATGGGAACATGAAGCCAAATAGATGGGAACATGAAGCCAATTAATACAAAATAGATACATTAGTATTGGAAGTGAAACAAGTAAAAGATGAAAATGTAAAATTAAAAGCGCTGATATCAGCACAAGAAAGAAAGATAACTAATCTAGAAAGAGAGATAAGGAAAAGGAATGTAATAAAAGGAGTAACAGATGAAGAAAATGAAAATGAAAGCGTAATAAGTGAGAAACTATCGACAATAATACAAAAAATGCGAATGAACCTAGACATAAAAGCAGATATCGACCGTTAGAAGAATTGGAGGATATAGTAATGGCAGGAAAAGACCAATACTCGTTAAATTAATTAAAGATAGTACGAAACTAGCAACCCTTCAAAATTCGAAAAAACTTAAAAGGGTCAGATATATGGATTGATCAAGATTACACTAAGGAAGTACAAGAGGAAAGAAAGGCATTAATACCCCACCTGAAAGAAGCACGGAACAAAGGACTTAGGACACAGCTAAAATTCAATATGCTAATAGTGAACGATCGAATATACAGGGTAGACGATATATAAAAGGAAGAACAACGGTCAAAGGAGGATAGTATGGAAACAAATACCCAAAAAAGGACAGTAGCGGAAAGGTCTCTCCTGATGGTGACAGTCTGGAAGATCAATTGAGAAAAATAACCCGTACTACGAGAAAAAACTATTAGGTAAAGATACGCTTGGGGGTAATGATGACAAAAATGGCAATGAACAAGGAAATGCACAAACGGTAATACAACTAAAAAGTAAAGATATGAAAAGGGACAAAAAATACAACAAAAAGGAAGTGATGGAAAAGAAGCAAAAAAGGGACATTATAAAAATTGGCACATGGAGTGTGAAAAGTATCATAGGAAAAGAAGATGAAATAATCGATTAGATGAAAATGCAAAACATCGATTATTTAGGTATAACTGAAATCAAAAAGAAAGGGAAAGGAGAAATGGAATTGAATGAGATATATTAATGAATAGTATATTATAAGAGGTCTGGCTATTAAATAACGAGATTGCTTATGAAAAAAAAATTTATTTTAAAAATTATTCTATAATCGAATACCCCCCCTGTAATGTACTCCCCTCCCCTCGCCACTCACCGTTCCATTAGTTTTTTCGATTGGTCAAAGCAATGCTGGAAGTCTTCTTTTGTAAGCGCATTTAGGAGCTCCGCCGATTTTAGCTTCACCTCTTCTATCGACTCGAACCGGGTTCCTTTTAAGGCAGACTTGATCTTCGGAAACAGAAAAAAGTCACAGGGTGCTAAATCGGGCGAGTAATAGTAGCGTATGCGCCTAATGACAACGCGAGAAAGGAGGAGAAAGAGCAGTTCTACGAATTGCTGCAAATGGAAATTGATGAAGGAGAAAGAAATGTAATTGTTATAGGGGATATGAATGGCAGAGTAGGCAATATCAATGCAGGCATTGAAAGATATATGGGATCGCGTGGAGAAAAGAAAAGAAAAGAAAAGAAAAGTCAAAGAAAAGAAGGAAAAAATGGAAAAAGTTTATATTAACGGGAAATGAGGAAGACTATAACACATACAAGAAAGCAAGAACAGAAACAAAGAAGATTATAAAGGAAGCGAAAGAAAAATCATGGAAGAGTTTGGAAATAGGATGAAAGAAAACTATTTAGAAAATCAAAAACTATTCTACAATACCGTAAAGCAGTTAAACCAAAAGAAACCGCCCAAATTAAGAAATATAAAAGACAAGAATGGGAATGTGATATCCGAGGATAAGGTAATAATGCAAAGATGGAAGGAATATTTCGAAGAATTAACAGAAGCAGGTAGTGATGAAGAACAAGTGAGGGAAGAAACAAGGACAGTTCATGGGGAATCCGAAAATGTACATAAAACTTCAAGAGAGGAAATCACCGAAGCAATTAACAAACTTAAACTAGGAAAAGCACCAGGGGAAGATGAAATCACAGGAGAAATGTTAAGATACATGGGGAACAAAGCTACAGAGGAACTTCGCGATTTGTTAAATGAAATAATAACTCATAAAGTAATACCCACGAACTGGAATTTAAGAATAATACTACCACTTTATAAAAAAGGAGATCCAAAAAATTGCACAAACTTTAGAGGAATTACATTAATGAGCATACCGGGCAAAGTACTAACCAGAATAATAGAGAAGAGACTGAGAGAGAAAATTGAAACTTTGGTAGAAGAGTCGCAACATGGATTCCGTAGAGGCAGAAGTACACAGGATCTAATTTTCACAATTAGACAACTGGGAGAAAGAATGAAGAGAAAAAAGAAGGAAATACATATCTGCTTCATAGACCTTAAAAAGTACAGGGTAAGGAGGCGTTCTTAGTCCACTTCTATTTTCAGTACTTATGGATGATATTGTGAAAAAATGGAATGTAATAATATGGAAGTGGGAAAATGGAGACCGAATAGAATAATAATACAGGAATTACTATTCGCAGATGATATGGTGTTAGTAGCAGAATCAGCAGATAAACTTGATATGATTCAGGAGGCACGCAAGGGCCTCCATTATCAAAATTTAATTCGATTACGCCCTCGCCACGCAACAAGTATCAAAACGCGGCAGTCATTACCAGATCGCCAAAATTCAAAGACGCAGTTTAAACATCTGCATAGCGGCAGCCGTCCCAAAATTTACAAGGAGCTGCCGCATTACGGCCCAGAGCATAACCTTCATAAACCCATCAAAGCAAAGATGACAGCGCGACAAAGGGAGTGTTCCGGGCAGTAAACCGCTCAAAAACACAGGGAAGCTGGCGCATTAATTAAAAAGGGCCAACATTACGCGAATTGAGGTGTTGGTCTGTTTCTTTTCCTTTTTACTAATGTTATAAGGTCAGGGTGAACATAAACAATGCACGTATGAAATAATCCGCAGCCGCCCGCGGTAGAAAGCATTATTTTGTTTTCCAAGTAGGTAAAGGGACGAAATAACAGCACCATAAAACTATAAAGTTTGCGAAGATTGCAGCGACGAGAGGAACAGACAGTTTTAGGATTAAGCAGTTTAGAAAATAAAACTCAAAGAGCATCAATAAACACCGGCACCGGATAGTCTGGAATAAAATCCAGGCATTAAAAACTCGCGTTCAAATCGAGGAACAATGAAAACCCATGCCGCGAGGGCTGATTGAATTAAAGAAAACACCGACCACCGGAGCATGCGAAAAAAATCGCCTAAACAGTGGAAGCACGGGGCAGCAAGGCCGCGTACCAGGAAGTCCGCGAATCACAAACCGCGCAGCTTCTATTGTAAAAATAATTTAATTATTCCTAACTTTGTTAATATGCGGGCGAAACATGTCGAATAAGAACTCAAAATTCAAGTTTTAAGAAGACAGAAGCAATGCCCATGTCAGCGATAAGATAGCGCTTCGCGCCGAGGAGATCAAAGCCGCGAAACCAATTCCTATCACATTTGCAAACGTCCCCACTGCCGTTCAGCCAATCGGGAGCGAGGAATCGGCAAACAAAGCCGGCAAGACCTTTATAAACCCCGGGCTTCTTGAGAAGAGCACGGAGTTCCAGCCAGCAGTTCAGCCAGCATCCAGCAGCTACCGCCCTCGGTCCAGCCAGCCTGATTACTCCAGCTTCAACGACACTTAGTCTCCAGCGGTGCTCGCCGAGCTCCTGGGACTTAGAAAATTCCTTCAGCCGCACTTAGTCTCCAGCGGTGCTCGCCGAGCTCCTGGGACTTAGAAAAAGTCGCGGACTCGAATTTAGTCGCCAGTGGTGCTCGCCGAGCTCCTGGCACTTAGCCGAATTTGCCCGAGCGAAGCCGGATCCAGCCGCCCGACACGCCGGCCGCCCCCCCCCCAAACCACTGCCGTCATCGCCTGCAGAGTCACCGCCTCCATGGAGTAAGGACGTTCCTTCCTCCCCGTTCCACAGGACGCCGCCGCCAGCCGGCCTCTCCGAGGACGCCACCCCCCCCCCCCCCACGCACTAATCAGTCTCATATATTTTTACAGACTCCAGGAGACCTTCCAACGCCTGTTCGGCCCCTCACCTACCCCCAACCCCGAGTCGCCCTTGACCCTCAAGGCACGCCGTTGTCTACAGTTGCTGCCGCACTCAGGATCGCCCGCCGCCGCCGCCCACCGCGCGGACATCGCATCCCCGCAGTATTGCCCACGGACCCCGGAGCTCCGAAACACGCCCACGGGACAGGAAGCCCTGTACGACCAGACTCCGCCCGGACCGCGCCGCCCGCACCGCCGCCAGCGACAGGTCCTCCGCCGCCCCCGAAAGTTGGAAGTGGAGTTGGAGCTGCACCTAAGCGCCGAGGAGACACGGGAACTGCAGTCCTTGTGGGACGCATATTGCGCCCCCGCCGAGTCGAGTCGCCGCCCCCAGCTCCCCACAGTAGCCCTGCCGGCCCGAAGCAAGGTCCAGGGTACACCCCACTACCACAGGAGGGATCCGCGGCAGACCAAGGAGCTACGCGACCGCCCCCGGCCGCCCCTCCGCTCCTCTCCAGCGCGCATACCGTCCAGCCACCGCCGACACCGCCGCCGCCCGTCACCATCGCCCAGGCGCCCCAATCCGCAGCCATCCGGCCCGACGAGCCGGCGAGGCCGCACACCTAGCCCTCCGAGCCGCCTCCAGCGCCAGAACCTCCGCCGTCCCCGGCACGCACGCCCCTCCCCACGAGAGGAAGAGCCCCGGGACGAAACACGGCGACCCCACCCCACCAGAAGCTTCGAGGCGTCATCAAATACATAGCCTATTATTTTTCTCTTTTGTATATATGTTCAAACAATTAAAAACCTGTGTAAATATCTTTTTTTTCTCTCTCTCTCTTTCTCTCTCGCGCTTGCACTTAGGTCTGCTCCGCCTACCAGGGAGAACACCATTGGCCGACTGAGTTGCCAGGGCCAAATCAACAAGAGTCGCCATTAGTAGTAGTTAGCCCTCGCCCGCCCTCCAACGAGGCCGCGGGACCGAGTCGTGTTAATTGACGCCCGCCAACGTGGGGCCATTTTTTTTTGGTGGATACCGGAAGGAAAACACGCAAACAACAATGGTCAAGACCAAGGGCAAGAAAAACATGGGAGAGACCCCAGAGAGGAGCGCGGAGCAGGCACAAGCAGCACAGGCGAGTGGAAGCTTGCACAGCTCCGAGGTGATCGCCGCGTCTTTATTCCAATGTGGACAAAGAACGCCGCCCCAGAGCGAGAGCCCGGCACAACGCCCGGCCAGCATGGGACCACAACCCCCGGGAACGCACTATCATGCGGACTTGGGAACAACAGCGGCTCAGCCCGCCCAATTTCTGGGTATCGAGAATGCCCAGTGGCGCCCAACACACCCCCAGGAAACGCCAACCGGTTCAAGCATGGTGGCCTTTTCGGCTGAACAATTTCAAACTCTCCTGGCGACCATAGCAACACCCAAAAAGGTCGACCCAGTCCCCGTTTTCAAGGGAGAGGATTTGGACGATCCACAAGAGTTCTTGGACCATTGTGTCCGATACCAAGCGCAGGGAGGTTGCTCCAATGGAGAGCTACTCAAGGTAGCAACAAGCGCCCTACAGAGCAAGGCAAGTCGATGGTGGCGGCCCTATGCATCGTTACCATTAGCCTGGACGGAGTTCGAGGAACGATTTAGGAAGAAGTTCGACAGCCCGGAAATCCGCGCTGCTCTGACCACCCAACTGTACGGCCAGAAGCAAGGAGTTCGGGACAACGCCGAGATATTTCTCTTACGAAAAATTCAATTGGTACGACGCCTGGAAGTGCAGCAGCCAATGCAGTCCTTGGTAGCCATCTTGGTGGAACTGCTCAAGCCAGCCATACGGCCATACCTGAGACTCGCCCCGCCCACGAGCATGGATGAACTACTCGACAAAGGCGCCGCCATTGAAAAAGATCTGGAAGATCAAGCCCCACCACCAGCCCGGGAAATACGCCCCCGAGAAAACTCAAACCCTGCACTGCCCCGGTGTTATTACTGCCCGGGCTACCATTTCATTAGGGACTGCCCCCAGCGCCGTCAACCAGACCCAACGCGCCCTAATGTCCCCGCACGCACCGCCACCAACCCGCCGATCACCCGGACCGAACCGCCCCGCGACGAGACGTCGGGAAACGGAGGGAGGCCAGGGCGAGTCAACGCCGAGACCCAGCCCACGGCCCAGGCCAGTGCCACGCGCTAAGCGCCCCCCGTGGTCGGCCCCTGCCCCGTATTCTCGTACGATTCGAGCCAGGACAGCAGGAGATTCACGCCCTAGTGGACTCGGCCGCCACACATAATTTCATCAACGCCCGATGGGTCCACGACGACGACATCAGGCCATACCACCATTCGGAAGCTAAGACAGCCCAGGAGGATGCCACCATGAAGCTAAAAGGGGAAAGCAGGATTCAGTTCAATATAGAACTAGAGGCCTACACCACCCCATGCATCGTGGCGGAGGATCTACGGGAAGACCTCATCTTGGGACTGCCTTGGCTAACCGAGCAAGAAGCAACGTTTGATTTCGCTCGTCGATGCATTCACCACGGTACCACGCACCGACGCACCACCTACTGCCTAGGCCCCGAGCAGATGCCCGCTCTACAACAAGAGCCCCTACAGCTCACCAGCCTTGGATCACATATGCCTAGCCAGTGGAAGGAACAATTGGGTGCCGTGCTGAATGAATTTCCACACGTATGGAGGACCACTGCACCTCCCACACGTACTCTACAGCACGTCATCAGGACGACCAGCGACGCACCCATCAGGAGCCCACAGTATCGCTATTCAGAGGACAAGAAGCGAGTAATTACCGAACAGATCGAGGAAATGTTGGCCAAGGGGTTTATTGAGCCGAGCCACTCTCCGCACAACTCCCCCATAGTCGTGGTGACCAAGAAGGACTCCACGCCTAGGTTCTGCCTGGACTTTAGGCGCCTGAACGAAGCCACTTGGGATGAACCTGCGGTACTCCCTCTAATACACGAGACCCTGAAGGATCTTGGCCCCGCCAGCATTTTCACATCACTCGACCTGAAGTCTGGATATTGGCAGATTGCCCTCCACCCCGAGTCACGGGCGTACACCGCCTTCACCACTCCTGATGGAGCCGCGTATCAGTTTCGCGTCATGCCTTTCGGTCTAAAAACAGCACCCATGACCTTTCAGCGACTGATGGCCCGCGAAGTCCTGGTAGGGTACCTACATCGGTTTTGCTTAGTCTACCTGGATGACATAATCATCTACTCGACGACCTGGGCAGAGCACCTCACTCACTTAAGGAAGGTACTCGAGCGCCTCCAGGAACATGGGCTGATCTGCTCCATAAACAAGTGCCGATTTGGAGAGGATAGACTACGCTACCTCGGACACACGGTAGGCCCAGACGGAAACGAACCCCAACCAGAGCACATCGAGCAGGTAATCAGCACCACCGCCCCAACCAGTCGCAAGAAGCTCAGACAATTCCTTGGGCTATGCAACTGGCTCCGGGAATACGTCCCTAACTTCGCGGACTTAGCCGCCCCACTCACCGATCTACTAAGCCCCAAGAAAAAGTGGGCCTGGACCGAAGACACCCAACGCGCCCTGGAGGCCATTAAGGACGCCCTCTGCGCCCCCCTTCGCCTCGCCAGACCCGACGCCTCTAGATCCTTCGTACTACAGACGGACGCCAGCCAATTAGGGATAGCGGCGGTGCTTTTCCAGGAGCGCGCAAATGGCAGCCGAGATATCGTCTCATACGCAAGTGCGAGATTCTCCCCCGCAGAAACCCGCTACCACTCCAACGAGCAGGAGTGCCTAGCCGCAGTATGGGCAATAAAAAGGTATCGGCCCTACCTAGAGGGACGAAAGTTCACTCTCCGGACGGACAACAAGGCTCTCACCTGGCTCAACGCGCAAAAGGACCAGCGGGCCAAACTGACGCGATGGGCGCTATTCCTCCAGGATTTCACCTTCGACATCGAGCACTGCCCCGGGAAGGCCAATGAGCTTCCAGATGCACTATCAAGGCAGCCCGCAGAGGAGCACCCGGATACACTCTGGGACAACGCAGACCGCCTACTTCCTCCTCTGCAACCCCAAGCAGAAACCCGAGACGAAGAGCACCCGGTGGTTTTTGCTATCACCCACAGCCCCGGCAACGGGACAAACGCGGGCCCCCAGGAAAGCGCCGACCCTCCTAGAAGTAGGACCAGCGCCGATCAGACGGGCAGGTACCCTCAGCACCCACCGCCTTCCCACGCCATACCAGCCGTAGCCAAGACCGGTATCCTCGATTACTACCACTGGTACCGCGGACGTCACCGCACCGCCGCCGAGACCGTCCAACTCCTGTCGAAGTACCACAGCTGCCCCAACATAGCGCAGGAGGTAAGGGAATACTGCGAACAGTGCCCCGTCTGCATAGCCCAGCCCCGGGTCAACCTTTTGGTCGCCCAACTACCGGAGCTCACCGCCCGGATCCAGCAACATCAGCTCACCGATCCCGCCACGCAGACCCTGTTCAACCGGTGGCATGAGAGCTATGCCAGCCCCCATTCCACGCCAGCTCTGCGGGAAGTACAAGAGCAGTACGACGTCAGCGAAGGCTATCTCTATCGACAAACGCCCGCGGGACCGCTACTGGTAGTACCCCCCGAAGCCCGCGCCGAGGTGGTATACGAGTACCATGACCACGCCCTAGCAGGTCACCCCGGGATAGCCAAGACCACAAGAGCCATCACACAGCACTTCTTTTGGCCGGACATGCGCACCTACATCCGGGACTACGTCCGGCTCTGCGTCCTGTGCCTGAGATGTAAGAAGGGTCGCAACCAGGCCAAGGCGGCGCAACGACCCCACCAGCCCCGGCACGCCTGGGACACATTGGCCCTCGACCTCATGGGTCCCTACCCCCGCTCTACCCGAGGCAAGCGGTTCATTTTAGTGGTCACCGACCTGTTCACACGGTGGACCGAAGCATTCGCTCTCTCCCGCAGCACCGCCCCGGTCCTAATAAAAGCCCTCGAAGACGAAGTATTTTCCCGGTATGGATACCCACGCGCTCTGCTAACAGACAACGGCCGCCAGTTCATCAGCGCCCCCTGGCAGCAGGCCTGTCAACGGGGGGCGACACGGCAGTGGACCACGGCAGTCTATCACCCACAAGCCAACCCCACCGAGAGAAGAAATCAGGAAATCAAACGCGGACTCCGCTTGCACCTACAAGGGGAATCCCACCAAATGTGGGACAAGTATCTGCCCCCCATATTGTTCGCCCTACGCACCAGGAAAAATCAAGGGATGGGATGCACCCCGGCCGCATATACGTAATCTGCAGACGCATAAGGTATTATGACAACTATTCGGCTACAATCGGTAATTGATTAATATATTATGGAGCCAATGAAAGTTTAAGTAAAGTGCAGACGCAGAAGGATATTAGACGTCTGCAGTTTACTCAATGGTTTTGCTTTGACTTACTATATCTTATTTAAAGTGCCGTATAAAATTACTATAAATTGTTTAAATATGGAAAGTATGCTCCCAGAAGGCTGCGAGTACAAATTGTAAAAGACACAATTGTTTAATTATTATTCATAATCTATCAAATAAATTCATGTTCACAGTTCTATCATTTTTATTTAAATTGTGTTTAATATTAATACAATTGTTGCAAACATTTCATTTGTATCTCGTCTGTTTTAACGAAAAAACGTGAAGAAAGTATCACTTTTTTTTAACAAAAAATCGTAAAGAAAGTAACACTATTTTAACTATTTTATTAAAATTGTCAATTGTCCATTTGACAGTTGTAAATGTTGAAGTCCTCTTCGACCAAATTTCGAGTTACAAGAGTTCACTATGCAAAAAATAACGTGAACAACACATATGAAAGCAACTTTTTTTACTCATTTGAAAATTCGTGAAAACAGTATGACTTTCATAACTAGTTTTACAATATACTATTGCGTTGTACATACAAAGATAACTGTTCAATAAACCAGTGTCATGAGTGAATTATTTTTAACATCAGTGTTAACAGTTAGTCCAAGGTAGCGTGCATTAAAATCATAGATCGCTGGTTTACCGTAAATTTGTATGTCAACATAACTTACAATGTCTAATACATTGTGGCAGAAAAAGTTTTCCCAAACTACATTTTTATACTTCTGTTGTGTCGTAGAAAAAATATTGTATGTAACAAGTAAAAAAGTGTGGTTATGGCACTTATCATGTAGTCCAACTCGGCTTCGCCTCGTTAAATCGCCTGCTATAAGCATAAGCTTTTTATTTGTTTTTATTGTTCTCAAACTAGACAAAATTGTCATTTGTAAGTATTGACAGCTTAGGCTTGTTTGAAAACAAAGTGATTTCAATAGGAACTAGATGTAGCTGTTTTTGAATGACTACATGTTATGTATTCACATACATTTTTCAATGGTCATCCCACACGTGTGTTACATACTATTTATTCTGCGACGTGGTCAGTTTTAGCCAATCGTAGTATGATTCTTGCATGAGAGTGCAGAAAGTGAGTGCTTTCTGCACTGTCGTAGAAATAGCATATTATTATACTAGTTTAATAAGAGTGGCTATTGAAGTACGAGTGGATTTGAGGCACGACGCCGACGTGGGCAGCGAGGGCTGTTCCAATAGAACGGGAGCTGCAATGGATTTTATTAAACGAGGATAATACACTAATTTTATTTACTTTCCACAAAAATAATCAAAAACTTTAAATTTTAACATTACATAAATATGACAATCTGTCAGTTATCTTAAACAAGGTAGGCCATTTCAATGTTTTTCATATGAAAATAACAATACAAAGACAGTGCTTTGATAGACTCCATTATAGCACTGTTTTCGGTGTTATAATAATCATATTATGACATTAATACACGTAAATATTATATTTTTTGTCAAAAGATAAAAGTTTTTTTTCGGGGGATGAAGATTTGTCCACGAACAGCTTCATGGTAATTTTACGAACGAAAAATGTTATCGCAAGAAGTAATAGCTATTTGTGCAACAAGTGCTAAAAGTGGATGCTTCTGCACGAGTTTGTACACGATATTTTTTCTACTGCCTTAATTTTACTGTTATTAATCCATAAATGTCAATTTAATAAAGGTTTGCATTTATGACAGTTATAATTTATGTCCTTTTACTTAATTCATTGCATAATGCTTTAATGATTTAAAAACACTTTACCTCGAATGAGAGAAGTAACTAGAATAACTTTATAACTTCACTTCCAGTTAAAAATTCTAAATTCTACACCAGCTGTTTACTTTTAGCCCATGTGCTAAAAGTAAACAGCTGATTTCACTTTTAATACGCTGATTTATAAAACATCACTTTTAGTGAAAAAAGTTAGTGCTAAAAGACCTACTTTTAGTAGTGGCCGTAGAAAATAATTATTTATTCAACAAGTGCTAAAAATTTACTTTTATGTACGAGACATGAAAATTATGAAACGAAGCCGAAGGCTGAGTTTCATAACATGTCTCGTGCATAAACGACTTTTAGCACGCGTTGCATACAATATTTTATCTATGACCTTAATTTTACTGTTATTAATCCATAAATATCGATTTAACAAAGGTTTGCGTCTACGACACTTATAATTTATGTCATAATAAACAGTAGGCCTTAGCGCGCGGGCGAATGTTTGCGCAGCCAGTACTGTCAAGGTCAGTTACGAAAGGTAATTATTAATACTACAGATCTGACTGTATTCATTACATGACGCTTTAATTATTTCAAAAACACTTTACCTGTAACGCAAGAAGTAACTAGAATAACTTTACAAGTTCACTTCCAGTTCAAAATTGTAGTTTTATAACTTCACTTCACTTTATACCACACATGTGCTTAAAGTAAACAGCTGATTTCTTTAACCACGCTAAACTATAAAACGTCACTTTTAGTGAAACAAGCTAGCGCTAAAAGGCCTACTTTTAGTAGTGGTCGTAGATAAATGTTAATTTGTCTACGAATATAAAAAATTTACATTATATATTGCAAAAACTACAAATGAATTTAGAATCGGACCGATTTTGGCTTACTTAATGTTGCTTTAGAGTGAAATAAAGAGCTACTTTAAAAACGCTAAAATATCTAATAAAGCACTATTTTATAGGGCAGTTTAACACAAAGTAATTTTTACCCTGGTAAAACTATCACTCTGGCAAAAAAATCATTTTCTGTACAACTGTCATTAAAAATGACATTTTTATTCCAGGTAACTACACTTATATATGTCAAAATTAAATATTATGTGAGAGCACCTTTAAAGTAAACATTTTTAACACGTGTTAACAGTACTTAGTGAACCAATATTGTCAGATAACTAAGGAAAATCAATAATTTTCAGTTGTTCGACAGCTTGCTATTTTGAAAAAATTCTAGTAAGGCTTTCTGTATTCTAATCAAATATCAAAACTAACATGATTCTTTTGAAAAATGTGTACCACGGCTTTCTATATACAGATTAAGTTGCCTGCCGCAAAAGCAATGGGACTTTACATGTGGCCGTAATTCTATTTAAAAAAATAAAAAATCGAATATATACCTTGTATTTGTAATGATCCCGACGACCTACCGCTATCGTACATTGATTGTTCGTTTGTTAAACACCACGACGGCCGCATGCCTATTCTCCTTGCTTTTGCAATGGTCCTAGTTGCCTGCCGCAATCTGTATAATCAAATTAATAAAAGTCCATTTAGTCCGTAAAAATGATTTTGCTGATTTTTAATGACAGTTGTACAATAGTATACAGTAGTACTATACTGGACAACTAATTATGAAAGTCATATTTTTTGACGAATTTGCAGTTTTTTAACGAGGGCAAAGCCCGAGTTTATCAAGCAAATAAGTAAAAAAAGTTGTTTTCATACGTGTTGTACACATTATTTTTTTGCATAGTGATCGCTGGTAAGTGGAAATTTGGCCGGAAAGCAGTCATAACACAAACGTGCAGTAACGTGAGAAAATTCTTATATCAAAATTAAATAATAGAATTTAATTAGATCTGACCAAAATCTCGTTTAATTGAAATAAACCGAACATTTCAAGAAAAAACACAATACTAATAATAATAGTCTGTATTTATCAACTCAAGTTACAATAAATAAGAAATAATAGTGGTCACGGTGCTTGCGTAAAGTGCAGACGCATTATAATTCAACACGTCTGCAGTTTACTTCCGTTTTGATTGGCCGTATGACTTCGGAAAAACGATGTGATGTGTTATACCTTATGCGTCTGCAGATTACGTATATGCACCCCGGCCCACGCCATGTTTGGGAAAGAAATTCTACGACCCGGAGAATGGCAACTACAGATTCCGGAGGGAGGAAGCCACGACCCCGCACTACCGCAAGCTCACCAACGAGCACCCCGAGACGAAGCCATACGAGCCCACGCAGCTCCTAGGCCCCCAGCAGAGCCTGCGCCCGAGCAACCCACCTTCCACCCCCGACAACAAGTCCTCACGAAGGAATACCCCTTGTCCAACGCCGCCGAAAACCGCCACGCCGGGTTCCAACCCAAATGGGGCGGACCATACCACGTAACCAGGCAGCTTGGACCCAACACATATTTAATACAAAAAGACCAAGGCCCCATTAAACTACACGCCGATCAACTCCGCCCCTTTCCCGGCCGCGCCATTGATCCTGTGCGGGTCGAGGACGCCGAAAGGGGGGGGGGGAATTGATATGATTCAGGAGGCACGCAAGGGCCTCCATTATCAAAATTTAATTCGATTACGCCCTCGCCACGCAACAAGTATCAAAACGCGGCAGTCATTACCAGATCGCCAAAATTCAAAGACGCAGTTTAAACATCTGCATAGCGGCAGCCGTCCCAAAATTTACAAGGAGCTGCCGCATTACGGCCCAGAGCATAACCTTCATAAACCCATCAAAGCAAAGATGACAGCGCGACAAAGGGAGTGTTCCGGGCAGTAAACCGCTCAAAAACACAGGGAAGCTGGCGCATTAATTAAAAAGGGCCAACATTACGCGAATTGAGGTGTTGGTCTGTTTCTTTTCCTTTTTACTAATGTTATAAGGTCAGGGTGAACATAAACAATGCACGTATGAAATAATCCGCAGCCGCCCGCGGTAGAAAGCATTATTTTGTTTTCCAAGTAGGCAAAGGGACGAAATAACAGCACCATAAAACTATAAAGTTTGCGAAGATTGCACAGCGACGAGAGGAACAGACAGTTTTAGGATTAAGCAGTTTAGAAAATAAAACTCAAAGAGCATCAATAAACACCGGCACCGAATAGTCTGGAATAAAATCCAGGCATTAAAACCTCGCGTTCAAATCGAGGAACAATGAAAACCCACGCCGCGAGGGCTGATTGAATTAAAGAAAACACCGACCACCGGAGCATGCGAAAAAAAATCGCCTAAACAGTGGAAGCACGGGGCAGCAAGGCCGCGTACCAGGAAGTCCGCGAATCACAAACCGCGCAGCTTCTATTGTAAAAATAATTTAATTATTCCTAACTTTGTTAATATGCGGGCGAAACATGTCGAATAAGAACTCAAAATTCAAGTTTTAAGAAGACAGAAGCAATGCCCATGTCAGCGATAAGATAGCGCTTCGCGCCGAGGAGATCAAAGCCGCGAATCCAATTCCTATCAAATTTGCAAACGTCCCCACTGCCGTTCAGCCAATCGGGAGCGAGGAATCGGCAAACAAAGCCGGCAAGACCTTTATAAACCCCGGGCTTCTTGAGAAGAGCACGGAGTTCCAGCCAGCAGTTCAGCCAGCATCCAGCAGCTACCGCCCTCGGTCCAGCCAGCCTGATTACTCCAGCTTCAACGACACTTAGTCTCCAGCGGTGCTCGCCGAGCTCCTGGGACTTAGAAAATTCCTTCAGCCGCACTTAGTCTCCAGCGGTGCTCGCCGAGCTCCTGGGACTTAGAAAAAGTCGCGGACTCGAATTTAGTCGCCAGTGGTGCTCGCCGAGCTCCTGGCACTTAGCCGAATTTGCCCGAGCGAAGCCGGATCCAGCCGCCCGACACGCCGGCCGCCCCCCCCAAACCACTGCCGTCATCGCCTGCAGAGTCACCGCCTCCATGGAGTAAGGACGTTCCTTCCTCCCCGTTCCACAGGACGCCGCCGCCAGCCGGCCTCTCCGAGGACGCCACCCCCCCCCCCACGCACTAATCAGTCTCATATATTTTTACAGACTCCAGGAGACCTTCCAACGCCTGTTCGGCCCCTCACCTACCCCCAACCCCGAGTCGCCCTTGACCCTCAAGGCACGCCGTTGTCTACAGTTGCTGCCGCACTCAGGATCGCCCGCCTTCGCATCCCTGCAGTATTGCCCACGGACCCCGGAGCTCCGAAACACGCCCACGGGACAGGAAGCCCTGTACGACCAGACTCCGCCCGGACCGCGCCGCCCGCACCGCCGCCAGCGACAGGTCCTCCGCCGCCCCCGAAAGTTGGAAGTGGAGTTGGAGCTGCACCTAAGCGCCGAGGAGACACGGGAACTGCAGTCCTTGTGGGACGCATATTGCGCCCCCGCCGAGTCGAGTCGCCGCCCCCAGCTCCCCACAGTAGCCCTGCCGGCCCGAAGCAAGGTCCAGGGTACACCCCACTACCACAGGAGGGATCCGCGGCAGACCAAGGAGCTACGCGACCGCCCCCGGCCGCCCCTCCGCTCCTCTCCAGCGCGCATACCGTCCAGCCACCGCCGACACCGCCGCCGCCCGTCACCATCGCCCAGGCGCCCCAATCCGCAGCCATCCGGCCCGACGAGCCGGCGAGGCCGCACACCTAGCCCTCCGAGCCGCCTCCAGCGCCAGAACCTCCGCCGTCCCCGGCACGCACGCCCCTCCCCACGAGAGGAAGAGCCCCGGGACGAAACACGGCGACCCCACCCCACCAGAAGCTTCGAGGCGTCATCAAATACATAGCCTATTATTTTTCTCTTTTGTATATATGTTCAAACAATTAAAAACCTGTGTAAATATCTTTTTTTTTCTCTCTCTTTCTCTCTCGCGCTTGCACTTAGGTCTGCTCCGCCTACCAGGGAGAACACCATTGGCCGACTGAGTTGCCAGGGCCAAATCAACAAGAGTCGCCATTAGTAGTAGTTAGCCCTCGCCCGCCCTCCAACGAGGCCGCGGGACCGAGTCGTGTTAAACTACAAAAAAATGTTAAGGTTTACCATCGCGAACTCAGAAAAATAAATATGGAAATAAACAGAAAAAATAAAAACTATGGTTATTGCATGGAAGGACTCACACCACAATATCAATATAGAAGGGCAAGTACTAGAACAGGTAACAAGTTGCAAATATTTGGGTACAACAATAGAAAACAAGGGGGAAATAGACAGTGAAATAATGGAAAGAATAGGAAAGGCGGGAAAAATATATAATACACTAAAAAACACGTTCCTCGGGAAAGTGTATAAAAAAGTGGTAAGACCTTCTTTAATCTATGGCAGCGAATCTTGGACAATCAACAGAAGAAATGAGAGTAAAATCACGGCAATGGAGATGAGATATCTAAGAAAAATTAAGGGAATCACAAGATTGGATAGAGTGAGAAATGAAACTATAATGCAACCACGGCCTCCTGGATTAGTGCGAGACTGACGTCTCTACGCGGCCCGCCACATTTGCATAATTTTTGTGATTCTGAGGCCAACGTACTTTGGCGCTATCTGTTGGGTTTTTGATAAATTATCTGTAACGTTGGCGCGACTTCCTAGATTAATATTAATCCAGGAGGCCGTGGGCGTATGCAACCAAAGGCACAAGCGCAACGTACTGTAGCGCCTCTACAAACTATAAAAAACGCCTTGAACTAAAAATGCGGCGGGCCGCGTAGAGACGTTAGTCACGTACTAATCCAGGAGGCCGTGAATGCAACAATTGAAAGTGAAACCCATAAAGAAACTGATAGAAGAGAGGCAACTGGGATGGATGGGGCACCTTGTCCGAATGGATGACAATAGGATAGCGAAAAGAGTATATGAAGCAAGAACAAAGGGAAAGAACAAAATAGGTAGACCAAGAAGGAAATGGGAGGAACAGGTACAGAAGGCAGCAGAAATCAGGGACATACAGTGGAGAGAATTAAGGAACCTGACAAGAGATAATCTATTATATTGTAGTATGGTAATTTGGTTATAATCCGACACCTAACGGTAAAAAGATTTCAGTTTAAATAAATAATATTCACGATTGCATTTATTCAATTGATAGGAATGCTAAACTCAGATTCGATCTTATTCTGCCGGTACGAAGTCCACAGTCTGGTAAAAACATCCTACCATTGAGAGAAACTTTTGCTGACGTGGTATTAATGTTTATGCAGGTATTTTCAGCGGAGGGATTATTGGGTCTTTTTTTATCGAGGAAAGCATTACCGGTAATGTTTATTTAACGCTAATACAAAAACAAATTTTGCCTGCAATTCGGGAACGCTGCCCTGTGGATGTGATTTTCCAACAGGACGGCGCCCCCCACTGTGCAGTATATGTGCGTGTGTTTTTAAACGAGCAGTTTCCTCTTGCTTGGATTGGACGAAGAAGACCACTAAAATGGCCTCCAGGTAGTTGTGCTTTAACAACATCAGATTTTGCGGTATGGGGGCGCATTTGTGACTTGGTATATTATGGAACGATGCATCCAGACATTCCAACATTAATGGAATTTATACGGCAGGCGTTTGAAACGTTCACACCAGAAATGTGTACAAACATTTTCAGAAGCGTAGAAGATCGTGTTGGACTTTGCATTGAACAACAAAACCATCAATTCAAAAACCTACTGTAATTCCTGCATTGATTTGTTAGTTTATTAGTTCTTTCAAATTTATTAATTTGATTTAAAAATCAAATTCCTATTTGGCGCTTGTCTTCCATGTATAGTCAGACCTCGTCGTTCGCGGGGTTTACGTTCCAGAAGAATGCTGCGAAGCGCAAAACCGCAATGCGCAAGTAAACACATGAATGATAAAAACGGGGTTAGGTTCCATATACTAGATTAATTTATACTATGCAACTTAAAAAAATTCAAAAATACATAAACGTGCATATACAAACTAAAATTCCATACGTAACATAAGTCTGCCACTTGAATCTAGAGCTCGAATGTCCATTTGTTTAATCAAGTTATAATTTTACAATTTATTTCAGGTCCAATTTGGTAATAAGAGATTCAAAGAAATAGGCTCGATAAGTGTGTTTACAAGTTCGTGATAAATAATGTTATTTAGGTGTTCATGACATAAACCGCATACGTCTGCTTTATTTACTTACGGCCGGTCTTATGAAAGTCACTAACCTGACGTTAACTTTAAATCGCTGTTAAAATAAACAAAAGCTCATCAAGACGTTAGCGCTTATGGCATATTATTCATTAGTAAACAAATTTTTATGCGCTTTTGTTTACCTTAACAGCGAATTAAAATTAACATCAGATTAGTGGCCTTCATAAGACCGGCCGTTAGTGTGTGAAAATTGAAACAGTTAACGTTGGCAATTCCATCCGCGCACGACAAAACAAATATCCGCGAACGGCAAAGAAAAGGGAGCATCAAATCAGCGAACCGCAAAGCCGCGCACGGCGAGGTCTGACTGTACTTGTATGCACCACTATTGTATAAGTATTGTAGCGATACTGTCTGTTTGGTTAATTTTGTATTTCAATCAAATTTAACTCCTAAAATTTGACGTTAATAATTCGTTATAACCTATAAATATGCTATGACAAATCTCATGACTTACTTAACCCCGGTTGTTGAATTGTTACGTGATAACAACTCATTTTAAAAATTATAAGTGTTGGTGTCGCTATGTTGCCATATTTCGTAAATTAATTTTACTTTAGATAAAGCGACAACTGTTGAGACAATTTGGAAAAGTTACCACTCTTTTTGGGGCACCTTGTATTGTTTTAAATAACTGTTTAATTATGCACATGGACAGAGTATATTATTATGAGTTGCCAGTTTATTCAGATTTCAGAAAAAATATTTCCAAAACAGAAAATAGGTATGTGCTGTATCAAATCAATAAGGCATCAAATTCAGCAATGTTTACCAAGAGTGGAAAACGTAGATTAATTAGCTATGTATTAACCAGTTATTTTAAGAATTACAATTAACCAATTTATAAGCAACATTAGAAAAGATACTATTAACGTAAAGGTTACTGCACATTTTTGATATGCAGTGTATTTTAATGCATTGTTTAGGAATCAAAACATAATTTTAACTTTTAAAATTAAAAATGCATACATTTCGTAAGTTGGCTGTTACATGCGGAAATGTGCAATAAAACTGTCAGCAGTTCTTGTCAGCATTGGTCGAATGACCCGGTGAACAAACTGCAATTATGCAAACTTGCTATCTGTTATGAAATTAAAAACGCAAGTGCATATGCGAGCTGAACTGGGGCAAATAATCTGAACCTTGTAATTTACGTCATAGTATTATGTATATAAATAGGAACTTTTCTAGTCAATAAACAATACAGTTTTAACATCTGTCTGTATTCACCGAACCTCTGCAACAACGGAACTAAGTCTATTATTACATCATCTCGTGTGAGACTGCACGAGACCGTTGGTTTGCAACCCTTTATAATTCCTGCACCTCTAAGACGTATCCTGCAATTGTCCAAATTAAAATCATACAGTCCACTATAACCTCCACCCTGAACAGCATAATGTCGTTTCCATGGGGATTTGATTGTTACCTACTAGTTTCCAAGGACACACCAAACACTGTGTAAATGTTTTTTTGAAATCGGCAGTGAAGTACCTCGAAATTGTCATTAAAATATGAGAAATCGGCAGTGAAGTAATCCATTGTTTTATGACTTTTTTGTAGGCGGCGAGGCAACAGATAAACGTCAAACAACATTAACATAACCTAGAAAAGTTGGTTAAAATGTTGTAATTTCACGATTTCTGGATTTAAAAAAAAACATAATGTAATCCTTGGCGCTGAAGTTCCTTTTTATACCTCATGTGGTTTATTTGCCTTGCCCCTGTGGGCCTCGGCAACTAAATCTATATTCGTGATAAAAAGCTAAACTTCAGTGCCTTGGTATACAAACTACTATTATTTTAAAATGCAATATAGAAACATCACTAAATAGTTAAAAAAATAATGTACTCTAGGGAGGAAAGAATTCTGTTGACCAAATTGTACAGACTTCAGTTTACAGCAAGTATGCGAGCTATTTCATGTTGCATCAGTTATTTGTTTTAAATGTGTAACGTGTAAACAAAATAACATGGCAGATATGCTAAATTAGGGAGTAATAATTCTTTAGTACTTCCTGTATTCACGTACAATTGAGATCGAAACCTCTAGCATAAAACGGAATAAGGAATACTCGAAGAGCAGTGGTCGTGTTAACAAAAAAGAAGAATTTTGTAAAGCAGGTTGATTACACGTAAACATATTTTTCTATACCTATATTTACTTATAAACGTTTACAAGTTTCATCCCTACTGTTGTTATTTTGCGATGCTTATTCTTCAATAAAATTACTTTTCATATATTGATTTAAAAAAAAGTATTTACACATTGTGTGATCCGTACAGTGAAATCTCTCATAAGCGGACACCGTGGTGCCACAATTTTTGCCCGCTTAATGGAGGTGTCCTCTTAATAGAAGTGCTTTAATTTTCAATTTTTTTTGTTTAATCTTTATTTGAATATAGAATGACAAAGACTACATACATTTTTAAATACATACAGTTCTACGTTTGCTTTTCAGTATGACACTACTGTGAAAAAGTAGCTTAAGTATACATATACATATCAACTGCAGCCTGTAATGAGGAAAACCCACCTGTTTTTAATCAAATGCAGCTATAAACAAAGAGCATTTTGCTATAAATAAATAAAATCGTTTTCGCAGAACACTTCATTCGCTTCCGAAATTCAGGTACATAACTGAGGTTTAAGGTTGGAAAACATAGGGCGCATATGAAAAGAGGTAATTCCCCTAGTTTCCTAGCTAGCATCTGAACACGCAATTTATAACGCATCCCATACTACACATATGAAAACATGTAATTCCCCTAATTCCCTAGCATTTAAGCACATAATAATTTAGTAACATGTCCGCTTAAAAGAGAGAAATATTTAAAAATTTCCATAATTTTTCTGTCCGCGTCCTGTTAACAGAAAGTCCGCTTAACGGAGATGCCCTTGCATTTAAACTACATTGGTTCCCGACGGTGCCAAAAAAAATTTCCGCTCAATAGAGGGGTTCCCTTAATGGAGTGTCCGTTATGAGAGATTTCACTGTATGTATATCAATATTATTTCAAAATTTTAAAGATTCTTGATTGAAAAACATCTGTCTTAAATACTAAGGTGATTCCCTGCAGTAGAAAACTGAGCCATCTTGTTTTTGCCAGAAGTGATTTGTTTCCGAGTTATTACACCTAAAAGTTTCCACATGTGATTTAAATTTCTAGATGTTGTAACAAAAGCAGGCCATGATTTATTTACAGGATGTAAACAGTTGACATTTAATATTAATTAACAGTTAAAAACATTCAAAATAATCCGAACTTTTTACAAGCATATAATTCATTCATTTTTCGCTCCCAACCGTGTGTCCCGGTCAAGGTCATTTTTTGAGAATTGGTTGTAAATTATTTAATTTTTGTCCTGTAGTTTTTGTTAATAGAATATGCGGAAATAGTAAATAATTTTAAAATTCTGCACATGGTATTTTTTAACTGAGTTTTTTGTCATGTTTCTAATAGTCTGGTGCTGAAACGGAAACTTTGTGATCAAACAACAAGGAAACAAAATTATTTCACATTTTTCAGCAATAATATGACCCTCATTCAATTTTCGCCTCACCTGCTGTATGATGGAACCGAGAAAAATTTTGCCTTCTTCAAAGATGAACTTTTTATTTTGAAATGTTTTATACAATTTTAACCTTTTCTACATAGTCTCCTTGCCAATCCACACATTTCTGCCACCGATGATTCAACTTTTAAATCTTGTCTGTATAGAAGTCTGCATTTTGCTCCTGCAGCCACTGGGTAACTGCACTTTTAACACTTTCATCATCTGTAAAATGCGTTCCACGTAAATGACTCTTTAAGTTCCTAAATAAATGGTAATCAGAGAATGCCAAATCAGGTGAATATTGTGGATGTGGCAATATTTGAAAACCTAATTCGGCTGCTAACGTTTGTACTTACTAACTCAACCACCATAATTCTTCTGTCCTTCATAACTAATTTTTGCACTTTTGCCACCGTTTCTTCATTTTGAGCAGTTGCAGGGCGCTCACTTCTTTTATCCATGTTTCAATTCTATTGACCAATATCTAACTGTAGATTCTGAATTGCAGACTCCCAGTCTACATTTTTTAAACGTTCCGAATGGTATGTTAAGTGAATTCCCTCCTTTGCGAGAAATTTGATTGCAGTGTAGTACTGGATTTTTTTCATTTTTGATTCCCTGTTATATTAGTTTCATCAATCAGTAGTTAATAAATGAAACTTTATGAAACTTACAGGCACAACTACCAAAACTGACAATTATAACAATCAAGAACTTTTTTTCAATGACCTAATGAGATCGGCAGAATTTTTCTCGGGTTCCTCGTCATAGCATATATCAGAAAGTGAAAGTTACCTTTGAGACCTTCACCTATGTTACAACAATTTAGTTTTTCTTCAGATGTGGCGCTTTAAACACACGAATGATTCCCCTACAAGTAGCAATTTTTGATATCAAAACTGCTGGATATTTCTCAATGTGGAAATGTGTAACATACCCTCGACAGCCATATAGCAGTAACATTGTTATTTAAAGAAATTAGTTCCAACAATGCATTGGCTCTGACGAGCATTGACTAATTCACCATCAAACTACATACAATCATTTGGGCTAGTACTAATTTTGATTTGTTTGTGTCCTGTGAAGTCTATCTGTAACCAAAATTTTGTTTTGCAGCATGGAATAAAATTTAATGTTTTGAGTCACCATGGTTAATAACTTCGAAGAAACACATCGACTTTGTCGAACTTGTTTCAAAGAGATTACAAGTAAATCCTTACATTATGGTTTGGATGAATTGGAACCGAACACTGACCCTTCACTTCGACAAAAACTTGAAAGCTGCGTTCCAGAACTTGTGAGTATCCCATTAACTTACTTCAAAGGAAGCTAATAATTTCCTGTTAATGTTTTGTTTTCAGAATTTAACCGTTACACCAGATGCAATAGTCTGCAGCTCTTGCTTTCGTGCTATTAATTCATCATACGAATTTAAAATGTTGTGCCATCAGTCTGAACTACAAATCCAGAAATATTTACAGCAAGTACACTTTAGTGTAGCTACAATAGATCTTGTACAGGAATTCCCTAATGAGCGCAGAACAGAGCAACATACAGAAAGTACAACGGAAGACGATTCGGTTGAACAGAATATAAATAAGCAATCTATGTCTAAAACATATTTACCAAGTACTACAGGTAAAACTCAGTTACACCTCAATAAATCAAGTAAAAAAGAAGCAGCTTTGAAACAATTTAACGTCAAACGCAGTGCCTTTAAAATTAACATTATTTACAAATGCCGTATGTGCACCTTTAAGACTAAATATAAACTGCACTTTGGTAAACATGTAAGGAATCATTGCACAAAAAATGATTATCGTCACATTTATACTGGTCATAAAAGTGGCTCTTCGCAGATTCATAAAAAATATGGAAAGGGAAATAAAGCGCGTAGGACTACTAACAACACAATAGCAACTTCTAATAATGAGAATTCAGCGCGAAAAGACTGCATGACAAATGGTGCTTTCAGACCAGCTCTTGCTTATTTAAATACAACTGGAATACAATCTAGATATTACGCCAAAGCCCCCTCTAATAAATTTGAAAACACAAATATCTCACAGGGAAACAGTGAAATTGCCTTAAAAAAAAAGTCAAGTATTTCTTGTGACGGCAGAAACAATAAGAGTCATTTAAAACGTTATATGAAAATTCACACGGGTGAGAAGCCCCCAAAACATAAAAGAAGCCTACAAACAGGAGAAAAGCCATACAGTTGTTCTATCTGTGAATACAAAACATCACGGAAAATTAATTTAGTTACACATCTGAACAATCATACAGGAGCTAAGCTAAATGGTTGTTCTATCTGTGACTACAGAACAGCACGGAAAAGTCAATTAGTTACACATATGAAGACCCATACAGGAGATAAGCCATACGGTTGTTCTACCTGTGACTACAGAGCAGCACGGAAAAGTCAATTAGTTACACATATGAAGACCCATACAGGAGATAAGCCATATGGTTGTTCTATCTGTGACTACAGAACAGCACAGAAAAGTCATTTAGTTAGACATCTGAAGAATCATACAGAAGATAAGCCATACGGTTGTTCTATCTGTGACTACAGAACAGCAGATAAAAGTAATTTAGTTAAACATCTGAAGACTCATACAGGAGATAAGCCATACGGTTGTTCTACCTGTGACTTCAGAGCAGCACAGAAAAGTCATTTAGTTACACATCTGAAGACTCATACAGGAGATAAGCCATACGGTTGTTCTACCTGTGACTACAGAGCAGCACGGAAAAGTCAATTAGTTACACATATGAAGACCCATACAGGAGATAAGCCATATGGTTGTTCTATCTGTGACTACATAACAGCACGGAAAAGTCATTTAGTTACACATATAAAGACCCATACAGGAGATAAACCATACGGTTGTTCTATCTGTGACTACAGAACAGCACAGAAAAGTCATTTAGTTAGACATCTGAAGAATCATACAGAAGATAAGCCATATGGTTGTTCTATCTGTAACTACTGAACGGCACAAAAAAGTAATTTAGTTAGACATCTGAAAAATCATACAGGAGATAAGCCATACGGTTGTTCTATCTGTGTCTACAGAACAGCACAGAAAAGCCATTTAGTTACACATCTGAAGACCCATATAGGAGATTAGCCATTTGGTTGTTCTATCTAAATATATAGGTCGAGGTGATCGGACGTGTTTGCGAAGCTCGTAGTATAAACATTAATTTAAGTGGTATATAGTGGAAATACGATCCAAAAAGTTATAGTGTTGAATGGAATAAAGTGCTAGCTAACCTGTAGAAGCAAGTTCATTAGAGAGTAGGCGGTGGTTTTTGGAAAAAAGCCTAATCAGCTATTTTACGAAGATAAATTGTCCATCTACGTATCCCTTCTCCCCACATCGTATACCTGTGACAATGGCCCCCACCATCCATTCTGTGCGCGAATATCTGCGTCCGCTGTAAACAAATTATCGACTCCGAATTTGCAAAATGCGGCGAGTGCGATAGCCACTATCATTTTGAGTGTTCCATTGCAGAAATGAATTATAATAAACAGATAAAGGCTAAGAAGATCTGGAAATGCTACCAATGCACTGGTACAGGTGCTGTAACTAGACAACACATAAATTCAGCTGCTAGCTCGAATCTAAACGCGCACGCGGGTCTTAATTCGCCCGTAAGTCAAGATAAACGTAAAGAACCTACCTTACAAGAAATCGTAAACATGCTTACAACGATCAACGATAAAATTGAAACAGTCAATAACGAGGTAAAAGATGTTAAAGAGTCTGTTATCTTTGTATCTGCGAAATACGATGAAGTTATTAAGCTGCTTACAACTACTACAGACGAAATAAAAAATATGCGAAACGAAATTCAGCTACTCAAAAACGCAAATAAATCGAAAGAAGATCAGATAATAAACCTTCAAACTCGCCTTACTAATCTTGAGCAATACACTAGAAATAAAAACATCGAAATCGCTGGAGTTCAAGAAACTACCGGAGAAAATTGCAAAGCAATAGTTGCAAAAATTGCTAAGGAGTTACAACTTCAAATATCTGAAGAAGATGTCGACGTCGCCCATCGTTTACCCATAAACAGGAATGGAGGTTCAAGCATAGTGGCCCAATTCGTTCACGTACAAAACGTGATTTACTTGTTGATAAACGGTATCTGGTAATCACAAATAATAATATTCCAGGAATGACAATTGGCCAAAAAATCTACTTAAATGAACATTTGACTCCGGAAAACAAGCAACTGATGTGGAAGACCAGAATGCGAGCTCGCGATGTCGGTTTCAGATTTGTTTGGTTTAGGAATGGTAAACTTTTTGTGAGGCAGAGCAGTGAAACTCCTAGTGTGAGGATTCATGGGGAGGACGACTTGGACAGGAAGATGCCGGTTAATCAGTAGAAAAACATTGGTTTTTGGGTATGTTTCTTATCTTTGAACAATAAATTCATATTATTTTGTCTTGTTTAGTAATGGAACCCAAGAACGAGGATATTTTTTTCAATTATGTTAATGTCGAAGATATTGCTACAAATACTGCAATTGATTTAAAAGATTTTAGCACACAAGTCAACAACTTTACGGAAAATAAACAGTCGCTCAATTTATTCCATTCAAGTATACGAAGCATATCAAAAAATTTCGATGAGTTACAAGTTTTATTAAGTGAATGTAAATTCCAATTTGATATTATAGTCTTAAGTGAAACTTGGAATGTTGAAAATATAAATTGCTTTAATTTGGAAGGATATTTCACTTATTACAATAACAGTTCATATGTTCAAAATGATGGTGTAGTAGTTTTTGTTAAAAGTTCTTTGCCCACCACAATCCAATTAATTGATTTAAATGTTAACGGTAATTATAAGTTACTAAGAATTGAGTTTGTTCTTAATAATTTACGATACGGAATTACATCAGTTTATAGACCCCCGTCTTATTCAGCTATAAATTTTATATTTGAACTTAATGAGTATATAACACGATCTTGTAAATTTGCAAATGAAATTATAACTGGTGATATAAATTTTGATCTATTAGATGCTCAGGATAGAAATGTACAAGACTACCTTGATACACTTAGTCGACATGGGTTTCAATCGTGTATAAATTTGCCGACACGAGAAAAAGCTTGCTTAGACCATATTTTTGTAAAAACTAACATTCACAGCAACTATATATTCCCGTTAGTTCTAAAATCAAAAATTACCGATCACGATCCCATCTCTTTGCATTTAAAATTTCAAAATGCACACACTGATTTGAAAAAAGAGCCAAGTAGTTCTGTGAGGACATTAAAAATTATTAATTATAAAAAATTAACGCAAAATCTCCAAACGCTAGACTGGGATTTTGTTATTAATGGAGATATCGACAAGTGTATGGATAACTTGGTGCAGTTATTGCAAAAACAAATATATAAATGTACTTATAATAAAGTATTTAACAATAAAAATTCTAAGAGAAAACCATGGATCACTAATGGTATAGTTAGATCAATAAGTATTAGAGATGATCTATACAAACAGTATCGTTTAAATCCTGAAAATCAAGCCATCAGAATAACTTACTTACGATATAAACGAACTATTAATTCACTCATTCACCAAACAAAGAACACATATTATAAAAATCAACTTCATACTTGTCAAAATAATCCGCGAAAAATTTGGAATTTAGCTAAAGAGTGTTTAAATGTTAGTAGTCAAAAGGAAAGTGTCACTTCTCTAAAAGTCGATGGAAAAACATTTAATTCTAAAAATGATACTGCCTCTCAATTTAATAACCATTTTGTAAATGTTAGTAAAAATTTATCAGATAAAATTATAAATAATCAATCCGACACGAACTCTATGATTAATGAAATTCCACTGAGCGGAAGGAGCTTTTTTTTAAACCCAACTACCCCAAATGAAATTGCTAACATCATACACAATTTAAAAAACAACAAGTCTCCTGGAATCGATAACATAACTTCTGAAACATTAAAATGTATTGCTCCCGTAATTAGCATACCGTTATCTACTATCTTTAATAATTGCTTCTCACAGGGATATTTCCCAAAATCTTTAAAAACGGCTGCTGTGATTCCAGTTTACAAGGGAGGTGATAAAAACGATGTTAACAATTATCGTCCTATATCACTTTTATCTGCTATTTCTAAAGTATTAGAAAAATTAATCAAAGTAAGACTACTGCATTTTTTAGACAATATTAATGTCCTATCAACACGTCAATTTGGTTTTTTTAAAAACAAATCTACAGATGATGCCATTTCATCCCTGTGCTCTGAGATTTACAATGCTCTTGATAATTCGAGGCCGTGCATTGCTGTATTCCTTGACCTTGCCAAAGCTTTTGATACTGTAAACCACAGTATTCTGCTATTAAAATTGGAGAAATACGGTATTAGAGGCATACCTTTAAACTTATTCAAAAGCTATTTATCAGAACGGAAACAATTGGTTAAATTACAAGAGTGTCGAAGTTCAACTGTAACTGTAACTTGTGGTGTACCACAGGGAACAGTTCTCGGACCATTGTTGTTTGTGATCTACATAAACGATCTGTTAAAATATTCAAAAATAAGAGGTAAAATAATTGCCTATGCTGATGACACCGCTTTGGTAGTGGAGGGTGAATCTTGGGGCGAGGTTAGGGAGGCGGCAATGCATGATCTTGATACTATTAAAAAATGGCTGGATTTAAATATTTTAACTCTAAATTATAATAAAAGTAATTTCTTAACTTTTACATTGCAAGAAGTTAAGCAACCAATTTTTACTCAAATCTCTGTGTCTTGTAGTAACTGTGATCCTGGTAATTGTCTATGTAATATTAAGATTAAAAAAGCAACATCTGTAAAATATTTGGGCATTACTGTTGATCAGCATATGAGATGGGATTCACATATTTATAATGTATGCTGCAAACTTAGAAAATTAATATATATGTTTAAAAGATTACGAGATATACTATCATTGAAACAATTATACAGCTTCTACTATGCATTAGTTCAGTCAGTCATTTCATACGGAATTATTGGCTGGGGTGGTGCAACAGGTCAACGTATTGGAAGAGTTAGTGTATTACAAAAATATATATTAAAAATAATGTTGCGCAAACCATTGCTATACCCGACTCGGCAATTGTTTCAGGATAGTCAAGTTTTAACAGTAAATAAATTATTTTATAATGCGATTCTAAAACACGTAGGAAAAAATCCTACAATTGTTAACAAACATAATCATACCTATAATACAAGAAATAAAACTGATGCTATTCCAATAAAAACAAATAAAAGTGTGGGGCAGAGTAGCTTCCATTACTACTTACCAAAAATTTTTAATCAGTTTAAAAAATATATTTCGGACAATAATATTCAACTGAACAATAGAAATTATAATAAATTGTGTAAATTATTTCTGAAAACGTTGATAATGTTTTCATTAACTAAGTACTTGACAAAAGTAAATATGTATTAGAATAATTAAAATTTGTGAAGGTCACCTCGGGGCACCTTATATACCTACTTCTGCGGGTCCCTCGTCGTAGTAGTTCGTCCTGTGTGCGTTTTAATGTCGTTGTTTGGGGTTTTTGCATTAGAGCCTCAGCATTGGAGCGTGGATGGGGCGGACTGCTGCGGCGAGGGCTCGTAATGTACAGTACTCGCCACGCACCTGCATATGCAGTTAGTGGTGTTTAAAATTATATGAAATACTCATAGTTTTTTTTTGTATGCCGTGAAATGGCCCTCTCTTTTTTTTAGGCGTCTAATTTATATGTACATATTAAATACGTGCTAAATAAAGAGATTATTATTATTATCTGTGACTACAGAACGGCACAGAAAAGTCATTTTGCTACACATATGAAGACCCATACAGGAGATAAGCCATACGGTTGTTCTATCTGTGACTACAGAACAGCAGATAAAAGTAATTTAGTTAAACATGTGAAGACTCATACAGGAGATAAGCCATACGGTTGTTCTACCTGTGACTTCAGAGCAGCACAGAAAAGTCATTTAGTTAGACATCTGAAGACTCATACAGGAGATAAGCCATACGGTTGTTCTACCTGTGACTACAGAGCAGCACGGAAAAGTCATTTAGTTAGACATCTGAAGAATCATACAGAAGAGAAGCCATATGGTTGTTCTATCTGTGACTACAGAACAGCACAGAAAAGTCATTTAGTTACACATATGAAGACCCATACAGGAGATAAGCCATAAGGTTGTTCTATCTGTGACTACAGAACAGCACAAAAAAGTAATTTAGATAGACATATGAAGAATCATACAGGAGATAAGCCATACGGTTGTTCTATCTGTGACTACAGAACAGCACAGAAAAGTCATTTTGCTACACATATGAAGACCCATACAGGAGATAAGCCATACGGTTGTTCTATCTGTAATTACAGAACAGCAGATAAAAGTAATTTAGTTAAACATGTGAAGACTCATACATGAGGTAAGCTATACGGTTGTTCTACCTGTGACTACAGAGCAGCACGGAAAAGTCATTTAGTTCGATATCTGAAGAATCAGCAGTTTACAGCATGCATTTTTTTTACAAAGCTCATTATATAAAGTTTTAACTTACGTCTATTTAAAATATGTTCATAAATAGTTGTATATTACTACATATGTATTTCTTTCCTTCGACCATAAATTGTTTTAGTTGTTGATTTTGTTTGATTGTGTTTGCTATTATATTGTAACATTTACAGCCAGTCTTATAAAGGCCACTAATCTGACATTAACTTTAATTCGATGTTAAAATAAACAAAAGTGCATCAAAATTTGTTTACTGATGAATAAAATGCCATAAGCACTAATGTTTTGATGCGCTTTTGTTTATTTTAACAGCGAATTAAAGTTAACGTCAGATTAGTGGTTTTTTTAAGACCGAAGGTTAGGTTCTAAATCCATGAAGGTATTCTGATTTGATGTGTTGTTACGTTAGGTGTTACTACATTTTTTTTAATTTTGCTTCTTTCATATCCATGACTTGCATAAATGTGCATGTTTTTGCTGTGATAGTAGGAACAGATTTCAAGTATGTATATAGCGTACGAATATTTTCTTTTTTTCAGAATAAAGTAATGCTGTAGAGTGTCTGATGTTTTTATTTAGTATAACTTCTACTACAGAGCTTTGTAGCTCTTTTAATGGTTTTAAATGTATATTCTGTGCTTTGCTGTATGTAATAATCCTATAGCGAAGAATTGTTTCAATTAATTAAGTAAATCTTTATTTAAAATTAAGAAATTGTGCATTTGGGATCGTACCTTTTTTGTTAAATATAAGGGGACATTTAAGGTGCTGATCTATGTATATACCAAGATACTCTATATTTGAAACTTCCTTAATGCTTTCTCTTGAATTATCCATTCGAATGTGATTAAATAGAGAAAGATTTGCCATTGTTAACAAAAATGCTATATTTTATTTTTTTTTTAATTTAATGAAAGTTTAAAAGAATAGCCAATTTTTTACTCTGTTAATTCCAACCAATGCCCTTTATTTTTTTCCAGGATTTACCGTAAAATATAAGAACTGTATCGACTGCATATGATATCATATTAGCATTGATATTACTTTTTGTCAGTGAATTTATGTACCTGATCAATATGGGCCCTAGGATAGTGCCTTGTGGAATTCCTAGTTTTATTTCTTTAGTTTCACTTGGGTTATTATTTACAAACTACATCCTTCTTGGTAATTAGCACTCGAAAATTTTCAATAATACACCAATGATGCCATTACAATTGAAGACGTTCATAAGTTTATCATAATAATAATAATAAATTCTCTTTATTTTCAAGTTGGCGAAGTTCAGCTAGAGCTGTTCTTACACTTAACCAACTACAATAGAAATAAATACAATTAACAATTTTTACGTGTTTCAAATTTTAACTGACGTTTACTTAAAAATAAGCACATAACAAAAAAAGTAGATTGGTAAGACGAATAGGTTTTTGATCATCTATTGAACAAGTAATCCCGTAAATGAGTTTTGAATTTTGTCATTGGATATTGTTTTATATCGTGCGGAATAGCATTATAAACAGTAGCAGCATTGAAAATAAAAGATCGTCGATAAAATGAGCTTGAATATTGTGGAATGTCTAAACCCGAACACCTCAAGTTTAAGCCATGCTTATTTTGTCTTAATGTCAATTTTTCGAACAGATAACTAGGACACTGTTTTAAAAGCACAGAATGTGTTAGACAAGCCAGATGATACAGACGTCGTTGTTCCATTTTTAACCAATTGATCTGCTTATAGAAAGGTGTAATATGTTGACGTTTGTTTATCTTAAGAGCAAACCGAACACAACAATTTTGTAATATCTGTATTCGATTTCTTGTTACGGCATCGATACATGGGCCATATAAGTACTACATCAGCATAATCAAACAAAGATAATATTAGTACTTCACATAACATTAAAATTAAGTCTTTACTAAGAAAGGTTTTATTGACGTATAACATTTTTAATTTACTATAAGCTCGTTGTAATAATTTATTCACGTGTTTTAAATCTAAAATCTGAGTCGATTATCAAACCCAGGTTCTTGCATTCAGTTACAACTGGTAATTGCACTCTGTCCATGGTTATCTGAAAATAATTTTCACGCCCCTTTCCGAAAAATATAACAAATGACTTATTGATATTAATTTTTAAATGCAACTTTGAGGAAAATTTGTAAAGCGAATTGAAATCAGCGTTTAAGTTTTTTATTTTGATTTCTTGAGTAGGCGGAAAGCAATATAAAAGTTGCGTATCATCAGCATAACAATGTATATTTGTAAATTTAATATTTTCAGGAAGATCAGCTATATATATGCAAAAAAGCAACGGCCCAAGTACACTCCCCTGAGGAACACCTTTTACTACAGACAAGGGCATAGATACATTTTTGCCTAACTTCACGCTCTGCATTCTATTACTTAAATAATTCTTTACAAAATTTAAACTATTATTATCAAAATTATAATACGCCAATTTAGCAATTAACACATCATAGTTGATCGTATCAAATGCCTTGCTATAGTCTAGTAACACCAGTGCCGCAGTCTTCCCTTTATCACAAGCAGTAATAATTTCATTTGTGACATGTAATAGTGCAGTGGTTGTACTATGATGACGTCTAAATCCTGACTGAATATTAGGTAATATTTTACATTTATCTAAGTGTGTACGAATCTGAATATCGACTAATTTTTCTAAAATTTTTGACATTGTTGGTAAAATGCTTATAGGCCTGAGATCTTTAAAGTCAGTTGGATTCTGGATTTTACATAACGGAGTAACCAAGGCTTCCTTCCAAACATCTGGAACAACTGCATTAGTAAGGCAAAAGTTAATTATATGCGCTAAATGATCTGTTATATGCGGAACACACAGTTTTAATATTTTTGCATCTATTCCATCTACACCAACTGCATTTGATTTAAGCTGGAAAATTACTTTCTCAATCTCATCGTTTGACACTACTTTAAGAGAAAAAGTGGTTTTATTATACTTGGGTTTAGTTTTATAATTTTGAATAATATCGTTATTATCAGGTAGGTCAAATTTAGTACAATTAATAAAATAATTGTTCAAAGCATTTACATCAGATAGCGTATCAGGAACAGATATTTCCGATTTTCTATTTACATTAAACATATTAAGAGTTTTCCATAATTGTTTAGATTCTTTTTGTTTCTAAACATACGCTAGATAAGCTTTCTTTTCCCTTCGTATAGCAGCAGTAGTATAGTTTCTTAATTGCACATAATATTCCCAATGAGAAGGAAGCCTGGATTTTTTGGCCTTACTACGTGCCCGATCACGAAGTTTAATCGTATCTGTTAGACATGGCGCTGGTGGCTTCTTTACCTGTACCTTCCTCAGAGGAGCATGCTTGTCCACAACTTTTAGTATTTGTTCATTTAAAAATTTTAGCTTAGCATTAATATCCTGAAAATGATATATCATAAACCACGGACTAGAGATCAAATCAGATTTGAAATTTTCATAATTGAAATATTTGTAATCGCAAAATGTTATAATTTTTTGTTGCAATTTGACGGACGGAAAATTTAGTTCACAGTAACTCAACCTATGATCTGTAATACCTGTCATATCCAACACTTCACTGCCGGTATAATTTTCTACATCTGATAAAAGAATAAAATCAATTAGATTGTTATGTCTTGTCGGTTTAGTTATAACCTGTTCGAAACCATAAGCATTAGTTAATAATTTCATTTTATTAGTGACACTGTTATCATTAGCTAACCAATTTATATTAAAGTCTCCCAAACACATAATTTTATCAAATTCAATGATTATATTTGACAATGTATTTTCAAGTTCATCAAAAAATTCTAAATTACTGCATCGCCTTAACTTATAAATTACACCTACCGCAATTTTTGTAATACCTACCTACTTTAAAATAGAACCATAGTTGCTCCATAGATTTGGTAAAAAATACTTCATAATCTATAAGTGAGTATCTTAAATTTTCCTTGATGTAAAATGCTACTCCGCCTCCTCTGCCTTCCGCACGATCATTTCGTATTAAATTGTACCCCGGTACTTTATAAATTTCAGATCGACGTTAGGTTCCAGCCAAGTTTCAGTTTTCCTAAAATATCATAGTCATTAGTCAATAGATGATCTGAAAATTCAGGAAAATGTGTACCAAACGATTGTACATTTACATGTCCTATTTTCATTTTAAATGAGCAGTTTGATATTTAGAAACATAATAGCTTAATATAACAATATAAAATCAAAATTCAAATATGTTTAATAAGTTTTATATACAGTGTGGTCCATTAAGTGTGCAACAAATGGGAAATTTTTTTATTAGTTGTACAATCGAAATTTAAATACAGCCAAAAGTTAGTGCATGTTGGATAACCATATCAGATGCCCTTAGAATGGCTTCAAGTCAAACAATATACAGGGCAGGACAAAAAATATGAAATTCGTTTAAGAATAAAGTTACCTTATTTCAAAAAATATAGCAAAATTTTATTGAGAAAAGTTGTTTAGAATCAAAAGTTATGCTCAAATACAAAGTCACGGCCTCCTATTCGAATTTTGATTCTTTTTTGGAAAATTTTGTATTACCCCCGTACAGGGCCGTTCCTAGCTTCTTGGCCGCCTGCGTGAGAAATAAAATAGCCCCCCCCCCCTCCAAGCAATTAAAAAATATATTTACGTTAAAAAAAATTATTAATAACAATTTTATAAAATAAAATAAAAAGAAATACTCCTATAAAATAAAATTGTACAAATACAAAAAAAAAACAAAACAAATACAAAGTTTAATATCTTAGAATTTAGCTTTTCTAGCTTTGACAGACGCAAAAGTGGTCACAAGGTTCTTGACATCAATTGCTTCTGCCAAGTCTCTCTCTATAGATATAATAGAAAGATCTGACAATCTTTCTTGCTTCATGGCCGAGCGTAAAAAGTTTTTTATTATTTTTAATTTTGAAAAAGACCTTTCTGCTGACGCAACTGAGACAGGTAAAGTCAGTAGAAGTCTTAAGGCAATTGCTGTATTTGGGAAAGTCGCAAGTAAATTATTTGTAACAATGTAGTTGAGAATTTTAGATGGTGTTTCAACAGATTGGAAATGTAATTTTAAGTTTTTTAATTCATCACTTAATTCTACGGCGTTTACATCAGCCTCTTTTCTGACAGTGTCTTCTAATTTTAAGGATAAATCTGTACAGTGTTTTTTCACTGAATTATCGTCCATAATAGGAAATTCATAAATCACTTTGAAATTGTCACTGTAACGTTGTAATTGTTCAAAACGTTCCTGTATAGACACTTTGGCGGTATCCAAAATAGTAAAATAAAAATTAATCTTACAATTCAACTTTGGGTCAAGTATAGGCTCATCAGGGGTTCATAATCAAAATGTCTTTTTTTTCGACGTGGACGAATTATATTAGTTGGGGGAAATTCCGTTGCTATATCAAGTTCTTCTGTAGCAAGTATTTTCGCCTCTTCTATAAACGCTTCAAAACTGTGGTCATTTCTTTTCTGTTCCAAATAATCTACTAAATTTTTTAACGCATTTGAACAATCTTTTAGATTTGTATTCACACCTTGAAGCATCTTACTGACGGAATTAATTTAGACAGAACATCATGCCAAATAATTACAGAACAAACGAATTTAAAACTATTAATTTTTAAGGCCAATGCTTGGGCTTGTTGTTTGGTGTTAATGTCGCGTCATTTGTCATTTACAAGTTCTTCTAGACTATCATAAATTTTCCCTAATTGATATCGCAGAGGTGTAATAGCTTTAATTCTACTTTCCACCTAGTTGAGTAACAGCTTTTAATGTGAAATTTGGTACATTAGGTTTAAGTACATTCCATCTATAAGGCGAAGAAGAAAAATATGTATATAATTCTTGTATAAGATTAAAGAACTCCGATGTTTGCAAGGTAACATTGGCAGAATCATTAACCACTAGATTTAGGGTATGAGCAGCACAAGGTACAAACATTGGCTCGAGGATTGATATTTAAAATTCTGCGTTGCAATCCTACATGTTTTCCGCGCATATTTGCACCATTATCATAACCCTGTCCACGCATATTGTAGATATTCATATTAAAATCTTTCAAAAGTTTTATTACAAAATCGTATAAACCCTCACCAGTCACATCAATAATAGGAAAAAATCCGAGAAAATATTCACAAAATTTTAATTTGTTTATTATCATCTATTATAACAAATCGAACAACGAATGAAATTTGTTCGGTATGACTTGAGTCTGGGGTTGAATCTAGAATAATTGAGTAATATTTTGCTTTTGACAATAACTCCCTAATTTGTTCTCTGATTTTATTGCTGTAAGTGAGATCAATTCATTTTGTAATCTATTTCCTAAATAATGAGGCATACGTTTATGTGAAATTTTACTGATTTGAATATTTTTTAGATGTTCCGAAAGAACTGCATCAAATTTTGCAAATGTTTCAACCGTCTTCAAAAAGTTTCATTGTTTGATTCGAATAATTTATTGGATGACCCACGAAATGCTAAACACTGTCCTGCCAATAATAATATAATTGCAACAAATACGTTCTAAAACATTACACCAATATTGTTGTTTCAAATTAAAAATACGTTGTTCTTGGTGATCGATTGTTGTGTAAGTACTCAATCTTTTTTCTAATTCAGTCCATAATTTATAATTTTGAATATGATCAGTTGATCGTTCGTGTCTGGATAAATTATTAGAAAGATGTTTCCAATCTGAAAAACCAGCATCTGTTAACTGAATATTTGTGGTCCCAAAAATTTTGCAACAAAAGCAAAAAACGCAATTTAACTTAATGGAATAAATTAGCCACATACGAGGTATTTTTTTACCATTTGCTAATGTTCGTGTATAATAATGAACCCGAAAAGCGCCCTTGTTCTGTTAAAGGAAATGAAAAATTGTTTACTTGTGTAGGTCCCATTTTTACTAATACTTCAATTGTTGAATTATCAAGTGATTTAGGCCATGAAGCTGGATCTTCTAAACTCCCACTTTCAATGTCCTCTGGTTCTTCTGGAGTACAAGACTCTGCCGAAGTCGATGGAATCTGTGGCTCTATGGGGACGACTTGCTGACTGTCGGGCGTTGAAACAAAAGGATCTCCAGCCGTGCTTCCACTTTCTTCTTCTGCTCCAGGAGTTTTCAAAAATTGTTCTATAGAGCCCGGCAACTTCTCTTTTTCAGTTTCTTTAGACAGTGTCTTTTTCTGTAAGCGGCTCCAGAGAGTCTTTTAGTTCGTCGTCGTTCCGAGCTTGACATCTGAATAAATTTAAAAAAGTTTAGTTTTAATTTACTTCTAGATTACAGTCTTAATAGACTATCAAAGCAGCTATTACGTGAACATCATATAAATTAAAAAAACGTATATCAATAGCTTACCTTTATAACCAGACTCTACAACACACGTTTTATTATGATGAAGCATGATAGAAGTAACTGAGTAATATAGATCTTTAATCAGTACCACAATATTTTATTTCCATATAAGGGCACAAAAATAACAATGGGTCTCAGTATTTTACACCTACATGTTGCTTCCACCATTCACAAATGAACGCATCTTTTCGTCGGGTGATATTTATACCCTCGGTAAAATACGTAACCCGGGGATTTACTTGAATTAGTACGAACCAATTCGGGACTTCACAAGAAAGATTTGATATGATTTTACAGATTCCTATCTTAGTTTTTTGTCGTATTTTGGACATTGGTTGATAGAGGGTGCTAATTATTTGAAAGGGAAAAATGAAAACACAAATTATTGGTAATAGTTTCAAATTTATTATTGATTTTGTGTTAAAATATCTGTAATAAACGCAAAAAAAACAAAAATTGGGATTTCGACTAACAATAAAGTGGTGTTTGTTTTTTGTTCGTGGTTTGCATTTTTCAGAGATGTTTTATTCTCGAATTACTTATTTTTTTTATTTAAATTTGTATAAAATCGGTTTCGAGCGGCCGCGCCCTTGCAATCGGCCGCCTGCGTGATGGACACGCAACACCCCACCGGTAGGAACGGCCCTGGCCCCGTATGATACATATTTTTATTATTCTGATTTTATATGTATTTAAAGTAGCCACAACCACATCACTTTTAAATAACTTTTAGGAACTTGAAGCGTATTTGAAAAATTTACTTGGATTTATATTTTTTTAGGTAAGCGTCCACTTCATGTTTGTTGCAACGATATTTAACAGAACTTTAGAATTTCGTAAATATTCTTTTTAACAAGGCAAATGCTTTACTAATAATAATTTACATATGAAAAAACTCTCAATAAAATCAGAATAATAAAAATTAGTACCTATCATACGGGGATAATACAAAATTTTACAAAAAAGAATCAAAATTCGAATAGGAGGCCGTGACTTTGTATTTGAGCATAACTTTTGATTCTAAACAACTTTTCTCAATAAAATTTTGCAATATTTTTTGAAGTAAGGTAACTTTATTCTTGAACGAATTTCATATTTTTGTCCTGCCCTGTATATTGTTTGACTTGAAGTTATTCTAAGGGCATCTGATATGGTTATCGAACATGCACTAACTTGTGGCCGTATTTAAATTTCGATTGTACAACTAATAAAAAAATGTCCCATTTGTTGCACACTTAATGGACCACACTGTATATTAGCTCTGCAGGCCTAGTAGGCCCATGGCTTCTTTAGTTAATTTTGCCCATTCTTTCCTATTTTTCGCCTTGTCTTCCCATCTCGCAATGTTCAGGTAGCGCAGGTCGTCCTGTAGTTCGTTTCTCCACTGGCTCCTGGGTCTTCCCCTTCGCCTCCTCCCGCCTATTTCTGCATTATATAATTTGCTTGCTGTTCTTCGGTTATCCATTCTTATTAGGTGTCCTAACCATCTCATTCTCTGAGCTTTCACTACCTCGATAATGTTCTCATCGCCGTATAAGTCGTATAATTCTTGGTTTGTTCGTCTTTCCCATTGACCTTCCACGCACTTACCACCAAAAATTTTTCTTAGCATTTTTCGTTCCCACACTTTCAGCATCTGTTGGTCGTACTTTCTTAATGACCACACTTCACACGCGTATGTAACTGTTGGTCTGACCATTGTTTTATACACCCTGATTTTCATGTTTCGGGAAAACATGTTACCTACTTGAAAAGATGTTTTTTATCGCGGCTGCACTTTTAGTACCTGCTGTAATTCGCGCATTGATTTCCGCACTGTTATCTGGTTTCTTTGTAATCACTGTGCCTAGATACGTAAACACTTCCACTTCTTCAAATTTATACTGCTTAGTTTCATCCAGCTTGATCATTAAAAACATGTTCTGCTGCAGCGGTTGGTTGTTCCATGTCATATATTTTGTTTTGGTTTCATTGATCTCCAGTCCCATATCCTGTGCGCTTAACAGTAGTTTCTTTGTAACATTTTGGATTTCTTTTCTTGTTCTTGTAAGAATTGTCAAATCATCGGCAAACGCTAAGCACTGGTGAAATCTTTGGTAAATTGTTCCCTCTCTGTTTATATTTGCTTTACGTATTGTATGTTCTAACAGTGGCGTAACTTCAAATTATGGGCCCGGGGGCCGTGATCTTCACCGGGCCCCTTAATTGCCAAGTCCTATTCTTACCAAAGCATTTTTGGTTATCATTTTTCAATTATTTTTTTAATTCATAAACAGAAACATCAAAGCAAAATCAACAATAGCAAGTGTTTTTCTCAAACTCATTGAAACTTTATACGGGACCGAGTTTGGACCTGCCGGGCTTTAAACTTCAGGAGGCCCGTTGGGGCCCCTGAAGTTCAGGGCCCGGGGGCCGCTGCCCCCTTTGCCCCCTCGGTAGTTACGCCACTGTGTTCTAATGCCAAATTGAATAATATAGCCGATAACGGATCGCCTTGCCTCAACCCACTTTTGACTTTGAAAGCTCGTGTCAGTGTTCCGTTGACTCTTACTTTATTTTCTGTATTCTCTAGTGTCATTGTTATGAGTTTGATTAGTTTACTGGGAATGCCAAATTGACGTAATGCTGAGTATAGTTTGTCCCTTCGAATACTGTCGTAAGCCTGTTTAAAGTCTAGAAATATCAGGTGAGTGTCCAGTTTAAATTCATAACCAGTGGCTTGTAGTTCTAGCAAGGTAAATATTTGATCAACTACTGATCTGCCTTTTCTAAATCCGCATTGGTATTCTCCTATAATCCTCTCGGCATATTTTTCTAATCTATTTTTAACATGTGTCGCCAGTATCTTGTACATGACATTTAGCAGCGCTATTCCACGATAATTTTCGCATGTTTCTTTATTGCCTTTTTTATGTACTGGACATATGAAAGCCAGATTCCATGATTTGGGCATCTCCTCTTTGTGCCATATTTCGAGTATCAGTTCCATATGTAATTTTTCTCCTCCATATTTGATTGCTTCTACTTGTATTCCGTCAGGGCCTGCACTTCTGTTATTTTTTAGATTTTTTATTATATTTACTATTTCTTCGTATTCTGGGGCGTTTTCACTGCCGTCGTCTAGGTCTTGTCTTGTCTGTTCCGAGTCTTCTAGGTTATCATTGTCTTGTTGTTTGTTCAGCAAATCTTCAAAATACTCCGCCCATCGTTCCTTTACATCTTCCTGTGCGCCTAGTAGATTTCCATCCCTATCTTTGCAGAATACTGTTCTTGTTTGGTATCCTTGTTTTACTTTTTTCATTCCCTGATAAAAATTGCTTATTTCTCTGTTGTTATAGTTTTCCTCATTTTTTTATAGAATTTAGATTTTGTCTTCTTTTTTTTCTCTACATAATCTTTTGCACCTCTTCCTTTGTTCCTCATATTCTCTTTTGCTGGATTCCGTTCCTTGCAGTAACATATAAGCCGTTCACGACCTTTTTGGGACAGAGTTGGCTATGATTTTTTCTTTTCATGTTGCACAAACTGATTCGATGATGTAGCGGATGCAACTTTTTTTTTCTGTCAGTGTCTGTTCGACATTTTCTTGCCACCACATTGCCAGATTTATTATTTTAATATTCGTAAGAAAATAAATTATTTATCAAATGTGAAAAAATAATTTTAATTTCCGTCAAAGGAAAAGCCAAAATGCCCAAAATAATTTTGTTACAACAAAAAATTTCCATTAAACGATGCTACTTCGAATTTAAAAAGAACAGACCAAATTTGAAAGAACGCGAGTGGATGTGGAGACTAGAGAATATCCGGCAACAATGTACCTATTCAGAAAATATAACCTTAAACTGAAAACAACCTAACCTAACACAAAAAGTGTCAATTTCCAAGAGGGAGTTTAGTTGCCACAGAGGTACTGCCAACAAAATTACTAGATGGTCATAGCCTCACCTGACCCAAAAAGATCGTGAACGGATTATATTTGTTCTTGATTTTTCTCTCTCTTTGACGGCCCGTTCGCACTCTGAGTCAAACCATTGATGGCTTGTAGTGCGCTTCGTATGGGATTGCTCATTTACCACTTTCATTATACTCTCTTCAATCATTGTAATATGCTGTACGTTTCCTTGGACTTTTGATGATTCGATTACCTCACTTATCCTTTTTTCATATTTTTCTCGATCGGCTTTGTCCTGGAGTTGTAACTTTTTGTACATGTTTTCTTGTTTGTCTTTCTGCTGTTTATTACTACTTGGTATTGATTGACGCATCCTTATTCCTACCATGAAGTGATCAGAATCGGCATCGGCCCCTCGATAAGTTCTTCCGTCTGTAATACTTCTCTCGTTCCTAATTTCTATTAACACATGGTCAATTTGATTGATAGTATTTCCATCGGGGCTCCGCCAAGTCCCTTTGTGGATATTTTTATGTTGGTAATCAGTACTTTTTATTTTCATTTTTTTTGTCCGTTGCAAGATCAATTAATAGTCTGCCATTTTCATTTGTTTCCCTATGCAGACTATACTTTCCTATTGTTGGGTAATAGCTCGACTCTCGTCCTATTTTAGCATTACAGTCTCAAACTATCATTTTCAGATCATACTTTGGGATTCTTTCATATTCTGTATCTAAAGTATTGTAGAATTGCTCCTTGACTTCCAGTTCTTTTTCCTCCGTTGGCATATGCACATTTATGAGACTTATTTTCTGGTATGTACCTACCCCTTAATCTCAGCAAACACATTCTCTCCGATATAGGAGTAAAACCCAATACTGCTGCTCTCAAACTTTCGCTGATTATAATCCCGTTCCTAGTCTTCTGTTTCGTCCACTGCTTTTGAAAAATGTGTACCCTTCCAAATACACTGTTCATTACCTTTTTGTTTAGTTTCTTGAACTGCTAATATGTCAATTTTATACTTCTTTAGGACCCTAATAAGATGTTTTATTGCTCCCCCTTCATATGTGCCTCTCACATTCCAAGTTGCTATAAATATTTTCGTTGTTTTATTTTCTTTTATTCTACTTTTGCTAATTCTAGTTCTATTTTTGTTATCGTCATTTATGTTTTTCTCCTTATTCATGCCCATTGCCACTGTCGTCTTCATTTGTTCGTCCGTCCAGCGTATTTTTTAGTAGTTTTTTGTTACATGCCTCTTTTCTTCTTGCATAATTTTCTCCATCTTTCTGTCCCATTTATACAGCTTTCATTAACCCACAGCTTTTGGTAACCCACCTTTACTTTTTTTCCCTGCTTTTCTTCTTCCTTTGCCTTATCTCTTATTTGTTTCTGAATCTTTCTTTCCATTAGTGTCATATCTCTGTCTATGTATATATTTTAATTTTTTAGTTTAAAACAATTTTTAAAGATGTTTTGTTTTTGTTCCCAATTCTTCACAGTTACTACACATTTTTCCTTATTAATTATATAGGCATCTACTAATTCCGTCTTCACGTTTAAGGTTTCTTGTATGAAAGTTGCAGCTTCCTCTTTGATTACTGCTTTATCGGTGGTATCAACTTTTATTCCTGTTATGACTAGATTGTTCTTCCTCTTTTCTCTATCTTGCAGTTCCAATTTATATTCTAACTCCTCTATTTTTCCTTCCAATTTGCATTTCTCATTATTCCATGTTTCTTGCATATGGGCTAGTCTTGTTTTAATTTTCTTATTTCTGCGCTGCTCTTCTCAAATTCCACTGTTAGCTTATTTTGTATTTCTTCATTTCCTATTTTTATCTCTTCCTTGATTTTCCCCATCCATTTTTCCATCATCTTTTCCATAGCTACCTCTATATCGGCGTCTTTAGGTAAAGATTCCGCTCCTACTGTCTTCTGTTTCTTAACTTCTGGGGATTTTTGTATTATTGCAAATATCTCCTTTTCTTTCTCTGTATTGTCTTCTTTATTACTCCTTCCTCCCTGTTGGTTGCTTTCTTTTTGTTTATTTTTCTGCGTTGGTTTTTCTGGGCCTCTATTTGTTTTTGTTCCCAGTTGTCAAACTCTACTGGGTCTTCTGTGCTTCTTTTTCGTTTTATAAACTCCTTTATATTTGCAGTACTGTGTGCTCTTTGTCATCCTTCTTTGCTCTCTTTCTTGTTCATGGGTTCTTTTATACGTTTCCGCCTTCTTATTTGTTTCGAACGTACGTTCGTGGGCTGCCTTAGCTTATTTACGCGCTCTAAAAATGCGCCAATCACGCATCCGATGACCGCGTGACGTATTCCGCGTTGTGTCCACTCGCGTGTGCTGTTACCGTGCTATCAGAGCCGGATGACCGCGCGTATCAGTTCGGGTCGACCCCTCGCAAATTGCGGCGCGATACGCCTTAGCCTCGAGTGTTCTGTTTATTCCCGCTTTTCGTTTATGCACTTTTATTTTAATTAAATTACACTCTTCTCACAGTTTACTGCACTTAATTTTTCTTGGAACACTTACTTAACAGACTTAGGAACCTACTTTCCACTTTAGCACCTTTTATTTGCCGCTTTTCACCGTTTAATTTACTAAACTTTGCAGAGTGACAGAGCCGATGTATCGGTACGCGTGCCGCCTCACTCAACTCTTAATAAGTTTTACGCATAATATTAAATAAATGTAACCATTACCTAGTTAATTAGTTGGTTAAATATAATGATAGACAATTACAATAAATTCAAAACCTAATTATGTAATACTTCTTCTTCTTCTTCTCTAATTCTTAATGCCCCCTCGGGCGTCGGATGATGGTCTCTAGTCCTGTATCCAGCTTTTCCATCTTTTTCTGTCCCTCGCTATTATTTTCATTTCATCCACTGTCACTCCCTTTTCTAGTCCTATTTCTTTGATTTGTTCCATCCATTTTCTTCTGGGTCTGCCTCTCTTATTTAATACAAAAAACAGAAATGAAATGAGAATGAACAATAAAGAGGAAAATGAAAAGTATCTACTAAATAACTAAATAATTATAAGTAAATTATTCGAAAAAATATGAAGTAAGTAAACGTAGGTATATATCCTTAAATGTTTAAAATTTTAAAAATAAAATTGGCCTCCTTCACTGGTAAAGGTGATAAGTAATATCGAAAGTAACAAATTTGCTGTGACACACAGTGCATGATGATTATGGATATTTCTTATTTGGAACCTGCACATGATTACTCCGAACTGAGTTTTTCCAAATCGCTAGAACGTTTTACACGCCACTGACGATTATCCTTTTTGACGATAATGGTTCCATCACGGGTCCAGACATTTCTTTTACCAAATTGTTTTTGAGCTTCCTTATATAATGCTAATCGCATAGGGTGAGTTGGGGTAAGTGCGTTTTTGGGGTAAATGCGTTTATGCGTGGCCATTCCTTTAAAACTAATCTTCATCACATTCTGGCAACGTAGCATTGTTTTCTGTACTTGGTTTTACGCGAGCTGCGCAGCGGAGACCGATCCAAGGTCGTACATGGATTTTAGACAACCATTACTAATTTGCTTTCCGTCGCGGCATGTATTGTAATTTGCACGAACGGACTGAATCGCTGAATAAAGTATGTTCTTGTAACTTGTGAATAGTTCTGGATTTATCTAAGGTAAGCATTGATACCGATGCAATATTTTACCAGTTATTTTATATGTTATTTTGTTTTTTCCCTAAAATATTCATAGGAGCGCATTTACCCCGTGATAATTTGCCGTTCGGGGTAAATGCGCCCCTGCCGTGTGGGGTAGATGCATCCACAGGGACGCATTTACCCCATACTACATTTTTATTGCTTTCTTTTCAGAAAATGCCCAGGAAGTACGTTAGAAAGACTAATCGGAAGAATTATACCCCAGAGATGCTTCAAGAAGCGCTAGATAGGATTAAAAGGGGAAATATGAACCTAAAAGCATGTAGTCAATTATATAATCCTAAATTTAAGTTAAAACTTGTTTTTGCAGATAAATAATATGTTTTGTTCTATTTTTGTATAATTTTCCTAAATAAAGGCTTATCAGCATATTGAATTGATTTGTTTTAACAATTCGTTTGGTTTTTCTATGAATCCAAACAGACGAACATTGTTTCGCCTCGAATACTGTTCGAGTTCATCTAGTTTATCTTTCAAAACACGGTTTTCTTCCTTAACAGCGATTAAGGCGGATTCATGCTGTACTTTTAGGTTTTCTGCTAGTTTATCACTAACACGTTCAACAATTTTATCAACTAATTCTTCTTTTTCCAAAGCACTTGCAATAGTGGCGATAACAATATTATTAATTTCCGCGATCTGATCCCTTGTTAGAGGCATTGTTGATGATTTTTAACGATACTTGTCACAAGCACCAAAACGTTCACGTTTTCACCAACCAGGAAGTACGGCAAATAGGTTTACTCGCGTCCACGCATCGAATTCGAATGAAGGCACAGTATTATTTAATTTTTCCTATTTTGACATTTACTTACATTTGTTGCCTCCAATATATTTTGGTATACTTTAAGTTATTTTGACTTTGTAGTAATTATTTTTGGTGTTTACTGTAAGTTCAAGTTATTCCTATTATAATTTTGAAATTAATTGTTTATCCTGTGTAAAATTGTGCAGTTATACTATTTGTAATCCTCGGTTTAAATTTTTTTCTACCCTCTACCGTTACTTTTCAGGTTTCAATATAATTTTGGACCTCGGTTATACCATATGTATACGCTGACTGCGCAACATAGGAAATCACATATAAAATTTTCAATACTAAAATATTGGGTCCCCTATTAATCCTAGAGGAAGTGTAAATATAAACGTCCAATTCAATTATAATCTTACTTTGAAAATGTTCTAATATAGCGGATTATTCTTTTCGTAGCGATCGCAACCACTCAGAAGGCTGGATTTAGATAAGTTATCTTGTATAATTTCGATTATACAAAATCGATTATACTAGAGTAACTTCACTAGGCGACAAAATACATAACTTTTGTCAACTTGATGTTGTTTTCATGAAGATGACCTTCAGTTAGGTTAATACAAACAAATCGAGCTGCCAATAAAATATTTTTTTCTATAGCACATGTTAAAGTGTGCTTTTATCAACTCAAAACAAAAGGTCAAGTTTTACTTTAACAGCAAGGGTAGATAAAGTAGCACTTTAACATCAAGGATAGATAAAGTAGTTTAATTTTCTAACTTTTGTTTAAATTAAATATGACAGCTTCGTATTATCGTAGCAACCCAATCTAGTTACTGACATTTTGAAATGTGATTAACTGTCCCGCTTTTCTTTCGAAATTGTTAAAGTTCTTGCTATAGAAAAAAATATGGTATTATACACGACGATAAAGTTATTTCTATCCACTCTTGAATCATTAACGTCTCGACTTCGTCTCGACGTTAAACGATTCACTCATGGATAAAATTTAACTTTATCGTCTTGTATAATAAATTACTATATTTGTTCGTAATATTGAAATGGAGAGAGATATGGAAAAAACACTAACAATCAACACCCAGCCTTACACTCGAAAGCGTAGAAAGGCTTAAGGATTAAGTAAGTAAGTAATATTGAAATTTACTCAAAAATTAATCAAATCAAATACAATGCGTACTTAGAACAGGTTATACGTCTCAAACTTCCTGCACAATAACAAATCGTGTTAGTTTGACAGAATAATCCTCCCGCTCTGCGCTTCGATTTAAACTGTCAAACTGACACTCTTTTATTATTGTGCAACAAGTTATCGACATACAACAATTATTGTTTCCTAGAAAAATTTTAATATTAAGTGATGTTTGTCGGCTAAAACAACACACTGGGCGACTCAATTTCCATGGCCACTCTTGTTTTTATTAAGTTTTGATTACTTATTTTCAACTTTTCTGCTATGTACGAAAACTTTTAAAGCAAGATAATAATTGAATTGGACAGATTAAAACTGCCCCTAAAACTTTTGTGTTTACACTTTGGCTCTAGGATTAAGAAAGAAGCCAATATTTTAGCATTAACAATTTAACATGTGATTTCCTATGATGCGCAACCTGCATATACACATGGTATAATTAGTTATGATTATTTCTGAATCTAATGCATCTGTTTGCATCCTTCCTTCGAAAGAAAGGAAATGAAAATATGAAAGTGCTACGAAGAAAATTGACAAACAACATAAAACAAATAAATACTCTAAAAGATGACAGTGAAGTAACCACTGCCAACCAAAATAAATTAGCAGAAAAAACTGAATCGTTTTATAAAGAACTATATACTGCTTAAATAAAAACGTGACTATGGAACCAAAGAAAAATTAAAAAACCTCGGCTCGGAGGAAATACCCGAAATAGATAAGGAGGAAATAAAACACGCAATCCGAAGTATAAAAAAATGGAAAAGCTATGGGCGAAGATGATATTATCCCCGAACTGATTAAACTAGAGGGCGATAAATTTATTTTAAAAAAAGGAAGGATACTGCTAAATAAATGTATTTACGAGAGAATTCCAAAAGGCTCGAGCAACGCGATTATGGTCTTACTATGTAAGAAAGGTGATGCGACAAAGCTAAAAAACTACGTCAGTTTATTGTCACAACTGTATAAACTGCTATCACGAATAATAAAAGACTGCATAATTAACAAACTCGATCCATACAAACCACCTGAATAGGCCGGATTTTGCAGACAACACAGCTCTATATGCGGATGGTGCCATAATTATATAGCGGGTGATTATAAATGCTTTTTCATCAAGTTCCCTTTGAAATATTTGTTGTATGAATGAATAATATGTTGGTGGCACTGTAAGTCTGTTTTAAATTCGAGGTTAGCAGGTTAGGTTTTGCGTCAGTATGTGTCAAGACCTAACCTGCTAACCTCAAATTTGACATAGACTTACAGTGCCACCAACATATTATTCATACAACAAATATTTCAAAGGGAACTTGATGGAAAAGAATTTATAATCACTCTGTATATAATTTTAGCCCCATCGATATATACAGGGTGTCCCAGAACTGCCTCCCCATAGATTCCTTATACCTATATCTGAAAACTATTTAGCTATAACTTTGTGACATTACATTTTAAGTTATTATCCGTCATTGACCTCATTAATTAATGTATCATTGTTGTTTACTAGATCACAATCATTACCCAGTGTTTTTGTGATCATGGCTACTTGATAATTACACGTCTTAACGACAACCAAAAACCTTTGATGGGCATTTTAAGGTAAACGGTTGCTTTCCCGTTTATGAACTAAGAGTACTTTATTTCTACGCTTTTTAATTATCTTTTGGATAATAACCTAAAATTTACATAAATGTTATATTAAGTAACAAAGTTATAGCTAAAAAGAGTTTTCAGATATAGGTAAAGTGCCTCTTAAAGTGATTTTTTACTAGTGCAGTACATAGTAGTGTGCATGTATACCAAAATTCAAATCGGTATCTTTACATGTGTAGAAATTAACATAAAAAGAAAAAACTGAACTTCAAGGGACATTGTACTCATGTATATTAGATTTAATCGATTCATTATAACCTAAGGAATCTATGACTAATCGGTGGGGAGGCAGTTCTGGGGCACCCTATATAGTACTATGTATTATTTTGTTGATTTGGTTATTCTAAATGAAATAAATGAGTCGGGTGATAAATATTTTAAATTTTAGCGTTTCGCGGGTGAGTGCTATGGAAGTGCGCCGCTAGGGGACGCGAGTTTACGAGTGAATGTGCGGGAAAAAACGCGGGAGTCTATCGCCGGACGTGAACAAAACAAGGAGGTTTTGAGCGGGTGGAGACCGTTGTGGTGTTTATTTAGTGGTTACAAATAAGGACACAGGACAAATTAAGAATTTAGCTATCTAATTTCGATGTGTTAGATGTGCCCCCTTATTTTTGTATTTTTTCGAAATAAAGAATATTGTCTTAAAGTGGTGAGAAAATATATCTTTAACATGATTTTTGAGGCTTTCACGGCCATTGTCATTAAGTAACAAACGACTTCCGGGATTGGACCGTGTCATGATTGAGATCGAAGAACTCAACGTTTCGCCCACTTTCGTAAGGGGCTTCATCAGGAGGAAAAAAGCAAAAGAGCACGGTAACTCAACGTGTTAACCACGCCAGAGGCGAAACTCTTTGCAAAAGGAAGGGACAGAAGAGCACGGTAACTCAACGTGTTAACCACGTCAGAGGCGAAACTCGACTGACTATCGGAAGAAGAAAAGCGAGAATTTATAGGCAAGCGCCGTAGCGATTCAGCAAATTCCGTCGCTGTTCAGTGACGGAGGGCGGGGCTTAGGAATTAGCACTTTCCACATAGAAGGAAGGGGAAAGCCTTCGTCCCGATTGAAATTATTAGGGTGTTTGCAAATCTCAATGGCTTCGCGAATCTTTCTGCTAAAGAACAATGGGGATTTGCAGATGATGGAAGTTTCATCAAAAAGGATCTTATGACCAGTATCGCGTTGGTGTTCGGCGATGGCCGATGATGAAACGAGACCTGACTTGAGACAGCGCTGGTGCTCAGAGATGCGAGTTTTCACCGAACGACCTGTTTCACCAATGTATACAGCATTACAAGAGCAAGGGACTCTATAAACACCATTAGATGACATAGTGTTTAATTTATCCTTAGATGAAGGAAGAACCTGTGAGATTTTGCTCGGGGGTTTGAATACTGTTTTAACGTTTTGTTTTCGAAGAAACTTTCCTATGCGGTCCGTGACTTGGTGGATATAGGGAAGAAAGACTATTGCTGCAGGAGGATCGGGTTTTGGAGGTTTGGGTGGCCGTGGGTGAAGATGGCGATTGATGGCAGACTGTATATCCCTAGCACGGTAACCGTTATTCCTAAGAGCTTTCCGAATGTGATTTAATTCATCGTGGATATTATCGGGTTGGGATATGGAAACAGCCCGGTGTACAAGTGAATTGATAACGGAAAGTTTTTGTGTAAGATGATGGTGGGAATCGGCATGTAGATAGCGATCAGTGTGAGTAGGTTTGCGATATACAGAATGACCAAGTTTGCCACTGGGTTGGCGAGAGACCTGTACATCTAAGAAAGGAAGGGAACCGTTACTTTCTATCTCCATGGTAAAGTTAATGTCTGGATGTTGACTATTGAGATGATTTAAGAAGACGGGTAACGTGTCTTTACCATGTGGCCAAATAATAAAGGTGTCACCAACGTATCGGAACCAAACCTTGGGTTTTAATTCTGAAGATTCCAGAGCTACGGTTTCAAAAGCTTCCATGAAGATATTGGCAACGACAGGTGAAAGAGGAGAACCCATGGCCGCACCAGAGATTTGTTTAAAGAACTGACCTTGAAATAGGAAATAAGTGGAAGAGAGGCATTTTTCTATCAGGGCAGGTAGACTTGAAGACGTCTCCCCATGCTCTGATAACAACTGTTGGATTATGACTATGGAATCGGGAATAGGAACTTTGGTAAAAAGGGAAGTGACATCGAAACTCACAAGTAAATCCTCAGGTTCAACGCTTATATTGGATATAAGTTCAACGAAATGGGCTGAATTGCGAACATACGAGGGAGACTTACCAGTGAACTTTTTGAGGATAGTGGTTAGGTATTTAGCTAATGAGTAAGTAGGGGAATCTATGGTACTGACAATGGGCCTGAGGGGAATGTCTTGTTTATGGATTTTGGGAAGACCATAGAGCCGAGGAGGCTTTGAAGCTCGAGGAATCAACCTCCGTTGAATATCAGTGGACAGATCTGAAGATTTTATGAGAGAAGTGACTTCCCGTTCGATTTTGGAAGTTGGGTCGCGAGAAAGAAGGGCATAAGAAGAATCTTGGAGTAAAGACTTAACCTTAGTGATGTACTCTGTTCGATCCATAACTACCGTAGCATTACCTTTATCAGCGGACAAAATTGAGATGTCGGAATTGGAACGTAAGGTTTTGAGAGCATTCCTTTCGTCTTTTGTAATGTTACTTTTGGGTGGTTTAGATGAACGTAAACACCTGGCAGTTTCGAAGCGGATAAGATCGGCAACGTCTTTAGGAAGCGTTCTCACAGAAGATTCTATCAAACTAATAATCTCTTCCGTAGGAATGCTTTTGGGGGCTAGTGAAAAATTCAAACCTTTGGAAAGTATAGAATTTTCGCTAGGAGAGAGGGCATAAGAAGAAAGATTTATGACCGTCTTAGAACCACTTTGATCTGTAGAGACCTTAACCGATGACATCAAGGAATGAAACTTACGAAGATGAGTCGCAGTTGTCATTTCTAATGTTTTTTGGGCCTGTGTGTAGGTGATTGAATCGAAGAGAGACCAGTCAAGAAAGCTAAGAGTATTGGATAATTCTAAATGAAGATCTAACAATTGTCTTGAAATGGTTTTGAGATCGTACCTCGTTTGATGAATGCGTTCACGAAGTAAAGCAAAGCTAGTGCGACGAAGATTTTTTGAGAAGAGTGGGTTGAAATGTGATGTTTGATTTTAAGAAAAGAAGGTATGACTTTGTTGTCACGACAACGAGAAAGAAACGCTAAGGTGCAAAGGAGTTTAGATGACTTATGTCGAAGTTTGGAAAAGGTAGAGGCTTTGAAAGAAATATCCTCCCCGTAGAGGTTATTTAGATGATTTTTGAGGCTTTCACGGCCATTGTCATTAAGTAACAAACGACTTCCGGGATTGGACCGTGTCATGATTGAGATCGAAGAACTCAACGTTTCGCCCACTTTCGTAAGGGGCTTCATCAGGAGGAAAAAAGCAAAAGAGCACGGTAACTCAACGTGTTAACCACGCCAGAGGCGAAACTCTTTGCAAAGGGAAGGGACAGAAGAGCACGGTAACTCAACGTGTTAACCACGTCAGAGGCGAAACTCGACTGACTATCGGAAGAAGAAAAGCGAGAATTTATAGGCAAGCGCCGTAGCGATTCAGCAAATTCCGTCGCTGTTCAGTGCGGAGGGCGGGGCTTAGGAATTAGCACTTTCCACATAGAAGGAAGGGGAAAGCCTTCGTCCCGATTGAAATTATTAGGGTGTTTGCAAATCTCAATGGCTTCGCGAATCTTTCTGCTAAAGAAGAATGGGGATTTGCAGATGATGGAAGTTTCATCAAAAAGGATCTTATGACCAGTATCGCGTTGGTGTTCGGCGATGGCCGATGATGAAACGAGACCTGACTTGAGACAGCGCTGGTGCTCAGAGATGCGAGTTTTCACCGAACGACCTGTTTCACCAATGTATACAGCATTACAAGAGCAAGGGACTCTATAAACACCATTAGATGACATAGTGTTTAATTTATCCTTAGATGAAGGAAGAACCTGTGAGATTTTGCTCGGGGGTTTGAATACTGTTTTAACGTTTTGTTTTCGAAGAAACTTTCCTATGCGGTCCGTGACTTGGTGGATATAGGGAAGAAAGACTATTGCTGCAGGAGGATCGGGTTTTGGAGGTTTGGGTGGCCGTGGGTGAAGATGGCGATTGATGGCAGACTGTATATCCCTAGCACGGTAACCGTTATTCCTAAGAGCTTTCCGAATGTGATTTAATTCATCGTGGATATTATCGGGTTGGGATATGGAAACAGCCCGGTGTACAAGTGAATTGATAACGGAAAGTTTTTGTGTAAGATGATGGTGGGAATCGGCATGTAGATAGCGATCAGTGTGAGTAGGTTTGCGATATACAGAATGACCAAGTTTGCCACTGGGTTGGCGAGAGACCTGTACATCTAAGAAAGGAAGGGAACCGTTACTTTCTATCTCCATGGTAAAGTTAATGTCTGGATGTTGACTATTGAGATGATTTAAGAAGACGGGTAACGTGTCTTTACCATGTGGCCAAATAATAAAGGTGTCACCAACGTATCGGAACCAAACCTTGGGTTTTAATTCTGAAGATTCCAGAGCTACGGTTTCAAAAGCTTCCATGAAGATATTGGCAACGACAGGTGAAAGAGGAGAACCCATGGCCGCACCAGAGATTTGTTTAAAGAACTGACCTTGAAATAGGAAATAAGTGGAAGAGAGGCATTTTTCTATCAGGGCAGGTAGACTTGAAGACGTCTCCCCATGCTCTGATAACAACTGTTGGATTATGACTATGGAATCGGGAATAGGAACTTTGGTAAAAAGGGAAGTGACATCGAAACTCACAAGTAAATCCTCAGGTTCAACGCTTATATTGGATATAAGTTCAACGAAATGGGCTGAATTGCGAACATACGAGGGAGACTTACCAGTGAACTTTTTGAGGATAGTGGTTAGGTATTTAGCTAATGAGTAAGTAGGGGAATCTATGGTACTGACAATGGGCCTGAGGGGAATGTCTTGTTTATGGATTTTGGGAAGACCATAGAGCCGAGGAGGCTTTGAAGCTCGAGGAATCAACCTCCGTTGAATATCAGTGGACAGATCTGAAGATTTTATGAGAGAAGTGACTTCCCGTTCGATTTTGGAAGTTGGGTCGCGAGAAAGAAGGGCATAAGAAGAATCTTGGAGTAAAGACTTAACCTTAGTGATGTACTCTGTTCGATCCATAACTACCGTAGCATTACCTTTATCAGCGGACAAAATTGAGATGTCGGAATTGGAACGTAAGGTTTTGAGAGCATTCCTTTCGTCTTTTGTAATGTTACTTTTGGGTGGTTTAGATGAACGTAAACACCTGACAGTTTCGAAGCGGATAAGATCGGCAACGTCTTTAGGAAGCGTTCTCACAGAAGATTCTATCGAACTAATAATCTCTTCCGTAGGAATGCTTTTGGGGGCTAGTGAAAAATTCAAACCTTTGGAAAGTATAGAATTTTCGCTAGGAGAGAGGGCATAAGAAGAAAGATTTATGACCGTCTTAGAACCACTTTGATCTGTATCTTTAACATACTTCAGAAGTGGGATGCTTCCGTGTCTGCGTGATTTCCGGGGGAAATAGAGCAGAGGGACGTGTCCACAAGTGCCCAAGGCGAGCGAAAAAGCAAGAAAAACGGAATATTCAAGTGCTGTGGTAACGTGTCAACATGGCCGATTACGGATGGAGCGCCAGCCTGTAATTTGACCGTTAGGGGCGTGAACATCTTGTGCATCGAGAAAGGAAGTGACGTAGCGACACGTCGACGAGAAGGGGAAAAGCGAACGTGATTGGAACATTTTAGGAAAGCGAACGAAGATTCTCGAGAGGATGACCGACGAGTTCGAGAAGTTCCAGGCGCTTTTGCAACTGCTCTGTGAACGCGAGGGACAAAGTGGGAGAGTGAGAGGTAGTGACAGCGAGAGCGACGACCTCATCATGTTGGATGAACAGGCGGGAAATTTAGATCGGGCGGCAAGTTCAAGCTTTAACACGCCGGAGGTGAACGCGAACGCGGACAATAATCGAGTGAATACTGACAGTGATGTAATCAGAATGGTGCAGATTATGACAGCAGAGAACAGACGAAGAGACGCTTTGTTTGAAAGACTTATCACACAAGTGACAGCCGGGCAAACGAGTAGTGCCGGGAGTACGGTTACGGGAAATCAAATGGCATATCACATAATGCCTGATTTAACGAGGACAATCAGTACATTTAATGGAGAAAGTAAAAGTGAAGCAAAAAGGTGGATAGCTAACATAAGAAGTATGCAGCTATTGCACCGGTGGCCGGATGCTTTCACTTTGGAAACAGCTCGTACACATTTGGTTGGAGGTGCAAAACATTGGCATGAAAGTAACTGGGAGAAGTTAAAAACATTCGACGAATTCGCGGAGAAATTTGAAGAAATGTTCAGTGGAGAGTTGTCGCAAACGGAGAAGTGGAAGCGAATGACAACGAGAGTGCAGGGCCGGAGTGAAAGCATAAATTCCTACTTTCACGAAAAAGTCAAATTGTGTAAGGACGTTAAGCTGAGTTTTAAAGAAACCAAAGCGCAAATCTTAGTAGGATTGTGGAACAAGGATTTGTGTAATGTGGCAATGGGAAAAAACTCAAGGTAACGAAGTGGAGTTGTTACAGGACTTGCAAGAATGCGAAGAAATCGGTGATGCGAGGAGTGGACGTTTCCGGGCAGAAAAAAGTGAAAATCCACACAAACCCCAAAACAATAGCAGCAGCTTCGCCAGGGTGAAAAGTGAACCTCAGGAAGCAACGAAACCAGCCATACCGGGTGCACAAAAGCATCCTGAAGTGAAGAAGGAGAAGTGGAAGTGTTTCAACTGCGGGGAACCATCGCATTTAGCCAGAGAATGCACTAAACCGAGAAATGTGGTATGTTTTAATTGTAAAAAACCTGACCACATCAGCAGAGAATGTCCAGAACGTGTGACGCAGAGAAGTGAATCTGTGAATCAAGTGTGGAGAATAGGGACTGAACCGAAAAATTTAGTAGAAAGTGCGACAACGAAGTTCATACGGAATGTTAAAATAAACGAGCAAGAAGCGATCAAGTGCTTCATTGACATTGGTGCTACGGTGAGCACAGTGAGGAAGCCGCGCGAGATTTAAAATTAAAAGTTGAAAAAACGGAAAACAGACTGACAGGATTCGGAAGCAGTGCGGTAATCAGCAAAAGTTTTGCGAAAGCTAGAGGGAATCTAGATGGAATTAACGTAGAAGATGTGAATTTTTACGTGGTTCCGTGTGGGGTACAGAATCTACATGTATTACTGGGGCAGAACTTTACCGAACACCCTGAGTTAGCGTATGTGCGGGTAGACGATACACTGCATTTTGGTTTGCGTAGTGAGGAACCGTTTGCGCAAATTAATTTGCCAGTTGCCACGCAATCAGTAGATATAACTGCTGCGGAAGATCAAAGTTTGGAACCCAGGAGCATAAACTTCGTGAGTGTGGACATAAATGGAGGCAAATTCACGGTGCTAGTAGCCAACGAAAGTGACGATGCAAACTTCGTAGTGAAAGGCGAAAAGGTTGACAAAATTCGGGAATTCGGTGTGAACATTGATTCGAAGAATATTTGTGGGCAAGAAATGAGCGTGATGGAAATTGAATTATGCAGAGAAGCGATTACAAGTGAACAATTAAACGTGAGTGAAGAAATATCGGAGCGAGATTTGCGGAACCTAACAAGCTTGGTGAACGAATTTCGGGGGTGTTTCGCGCAAAACTTAAGCGAACTAGGTTGTACTCAGTTAATGTAAATGAACATAATTGACAATAATGTGCCGGTGCGTACGAGAGCTTATCGGGTGACTGCACACGAGCGAGAAACCATTGCAAAAATCGTGCGCGAGTGGAAGGCAAATGGTATTGCGACAGATACAACTTCGCCATACACGTCGCCGGTGTTATTAGTAGCCAAAAGTTCACACGAGCCAAGACTAGTGGTAGATTTTCGAAAGTTGAACCAACAGACAGTGAAAGAACATTATCCATTGCCGAACATGGATGATCAATTTGAACACTTAGCAGGGTGTACAATGTTCACTACCTTGGATTTAGCACACGCGTTTTTTCAGTTACCGTTAGCGGCAGGGTCTAGGTGTAAAACAGCTTTTGTTACGCCAGATGAAACGGGGGAATTCAAGCGAATGTGTTTCGGATTGTGCAATAGTCCATCGAACTTTGCTAGGCTCATGACGCGAGTACTAGGGCCTTTAAGGAACAAGGTCGCGATGGCGTTTTTAGATGACTTGCTGATACCAGCAAAAAACTGGGACGATATGCTGGAGCGGTTACGACAAGTGTTCGAGGCCTTCCGTGCCGCGAATCTCACGATGAAGCTACGCAAATGTCATTTTGGTGCTTCAAGCGTGGACTTTTTAGGATTCAAATTATCTGCGGAGGGAATTTCCCCAGGTGCAGCGAAAGTGAAGGTCATAGAGAATTTTCCGCGACCGGGAAATGTGCTTGAAGTGAAACGATGGCTGGGATTAACAGGTTTTTTTAGACGCTTCGTGAAAGGATATGCGGTGAAAGTGAGACCGATAAGCGATTTAACGCGGAAAGACAATGTGTTTATGTGGACAGACAAACAGCAGGTGGCGTTTGACGAGTTGAAGGACGCTTTGACGTCAGCGCCGGTCTTGCAGCTGTATAATCCGAGTTAGTATACAGAACTGCATACGGACGCGAGTGCAGTTGGTTTAGCGGGAATGATGTTACAGCGAGGTGCAGACGGGAAAATGCATTTGGTATACGCGGTGTCAAAAAAAAAACGACAGATGCAGAGTCGAGATACCACAGTAGCAGGCTCGAACTGATGGCGGTCGTTTGGTGTATGGATAGATTGCGGCCATTATTGCTGCATATGCATTTCACGGTGGTAACCGATTGTCAGGCGTTGGTGTACTTAAATATGCAAAAAAACTACAAACGCACAAATTGCTAGGTGGAGCCATTTACTTCAGGAATTTGACTTTGAGATTAAATTTAGGAAACGCGAGAAGATGCAGCACGTGGATGCATTGAGTAGATCTCCAGTGGAAGCAGCCACGGACACGATGGAAGAAATCTACGACCAACGTCTGGAGGTTTACAATATAATTCCGGAAGAGGAGTGGGTTTTGTTAATCCAGAGCAGCGATCATAAGTTACAAGAAATAATAAGAGTGCTCAAGTTACCGAATAGTGAGCGTGACAAAGACGAAAAACAGGTGGTTCAAAGGTACAAGTTACGTAACGGACGATTAGTGCGCGAAGTTACTGTAAACGGGAAAATCCGAGAACTTTTTGTAATCCCGACTAGCATGCGGAAAAGTACGGTAATTAAATTCCATGATATGGCGGGTCATTTTAGTGTAGAACGAACAGTGGATTTAATATTAAGAAATTATTGGTTCGCTGGACTGAGGCATTACGTCAGACAGCACATACGTTCGTGCGTAGAATGCTTGTTGGTAAAAATACCTGGAGGTAAGCAAGCGGGAGAGTTGCACCCGATACCTTCTCCGAAGAGGCCGATGGGAAGAGTCCATTTGGACCATCTAGGACCCTTTTTGAAAAGTGCGCGAGGGAACGCCCACGTTTTGGTGGTAATTGATGCTCTCACACGTTTTATTAGACTTTATGCGGTGCCGAGCACAAAAACGAGCAGTACATTGAAGTGTTTGCGCGATTTTGTGAACGATTTTGGTCTACCAGCGATGATTGTGACGGATCGCGGAACGAGCTTCACAGCTGACGGGTTCGAACAGTATTGCGCGAGTAATGGGATACGTCACGTGCTAAATAGCACAAGACATCCTCGAGCGAACGGAGTCTGCGAGCGGGTGAATAGGACCATTACGCCGGCGATTTTAACGAAAATGAAAACGGAGCGAATGTGGGACAGTTGCTTAAAAGAAGTACAACGGGACGCGAATAGTGTGGTAAATAAAATTACAGGGAAAACGCCATTCGAAGCATTGTATGGGTTTCGAGCTAACTTTCACGATGGTGCTTTACGGGAATTCGCGGGAAACGAGCAGATAAAATATAAGGAGCGGTTTGACCGTAAACGGTATAAACACGAAGGATTTAACGTCGGGGACATTGTTTACGTGCGTTCGCCGCCAGTTTCCACGGGGGAACCTGTAAAAACACAAAGAAAATATAAGGGCCCATACACAGTGACCGGAGAATTAGGGAATGACACGTATAAGATTAATACAGTGGCTGATGGTGCAAACAGGAACTTCACGACCCAAGTGCACGTGTCAAGGTTGAAAGTGTACAAAAATCCAGTGGATAATGAAAGCGGAGAGGAGGAATCTACGAGCGAACTAGAGGAACATATCCGGATTAGTGGAGGCAAGAAACGTGACAACGTCGCATGCGGGGAGGACGAGAGCGAGGTCAAGGTCGCCGCTTCAAGGCGAGCAACCAGAGATTCCGAAGTGGGTCAAACAACATCCGGTGCTGAAACGATGGCAGCGGGACCGGTTAACCTTCGAACGAAGCGAGAGGTGGGGAGGCCATTGCGGTTCAAGGATTACGTGTTGGAGGGAGGCGGAGAGCAACGAGGGCATCCGAGCGTTTCCCAAGCAACGAACCAGGAGGTCGTAAAATCAGGAATGGCCGAATGATAAATATTTTAAATTTTAGCGTTTCGCGGGTGAGTGCTATGGAAGTGCGCCGCTAGGGGACGCGAGTTTACGAGTGAATGTGCGGGAAAAAACGCGGGAGTCTATCGCCGGACGTGAACAAAACAAGGAGGTTTTGAGCGGGTGGAGACCGTTGTGGTGTTTATTTAGTGGTTACAAATAAGGACACAGGACAAATTAAGAATTTAGCTATCTAATATCGATGTGTTAGATGTGCCCCCTTATTTTTGTATTTTTTCGAAATAAAGAATATTGTCTTAAAGTGGTGAGAAAATATATCTTTAACACGGGTCTCTACATCCAGACAAATAGTAATGAATTACAAGAAATACATTTGCCATCAAATCAATTATCGTGGTATTATTTTTAATAATTTAAAAGTAAATACTTTGTGTAATGGTGATTTAACTAACGGGAGAGCAAGATATTATTTAACTAAAGGGAACATAAATTTAAATATGGTGTTCCAACCTTACAAATTGCAAAAGCAAGTCCGCTACTAAACGACAATTGTCTGTGATTATGTAATGAAAGCGTTGCCTAGGTGATAACAATAAGGTCACTACATTAATAGGTATCGCCATTCCTTTCCTCGTGTGAGAATATGAGAAAATTGTGAGATAAAGATAGCAAATACAAATTCCCCAAATGCAATATGGAAGACACTAGTTTTTTGGGGATTTTTCTTTGGTGTACTGGCACTGCTGTAAAGTCAGGAATGTGTAGTTGGAAAGAAATTTGCTAAATTCGATCTTTTAGGGTGAAGTTTTCTGACCTTTTTGTTGCCTTTGGAATGGAATTAGGGCTCAACTCAAGCTCCTAGCGAGTCCCACGATGCTTGGCCTCTTCTTTGTCCATTGGCCAGCCTCTGAACGCCGCCGCAGAATGATTTTTGTAGCTGTGACACCAAAAACTGCTTCCAGCTGTCCTCGTTACTAACAATTAGGGCCGCACTGTTCGCCACGAAGGTGAATGCACTCCACTACAGCACAACCATGGTACATTCAATTAATTTTTAAACTCACTTAATTGGGAAAATGGTATTTATTCACAATTTTACAACTATTTATTGAGGAAGCTAAAATAGCAACACCTTTCAGCTTGGCTTCCTCCCCCAATTGTTTGTCTTCGGTACTGAATTGTTTTACATTGTTTCCGCTGATTACATTTTGTTTAAATGAAGGCTAACACAGTTTTTAATACAGTTTTACAATTATGAAAACCAATGCTATTTTATACTATTTACAAAAATTAAACTAGCACATTTCTGGAATATTTTATAAAATATTATTTGATATGAATGAAATATTATTAATTGCTATAATAATCATAGAGGTTTAAAATGTGTTCATAGCAATATCAGCTCTCCAGGCCTAGTTGACCCATGGCTTCTAAACAAATCCTTCTCCATCTATCTCTATTTCCAGCTATCTGTCTCCAATTTCTTATTCCTAATTCTATCAAATTCCATTCTGCCGCTTCTATCCATTTGGTCCTGGGTCTTTCCCTTCTTCGCGTTCCCTCTAAGCCACCTGTCGGTACTTGTCTAGCCGCCTCTTTCTGCTGAAAATCTATACACATGACCAATCCATCTTATCCTTTGTGACTGAACAAAACTCGAATCAAGCAAGTAGTCAGTCTACTAACAGGCACTGGAGCATTCAGAGAATTTATGCACAGGATCAATATCTATAGAGATGAACCTGTTTGCAGACTATGCCAAGAGGATGATGAAACAGCCTATCATATCCTCTTTGAATGCCCAGCATTAGAGCGTAAAAGACACCAACTCGATTGGAGCCTCAACTCTATTGACAACCGCAAGCTAGTAGGGGACATTGCAAGTCTAGTAAAAGATACGGATGTCAGCCTGCTAACTTGAAAACTCCCGACAGTACAAAAAGCCCAAAGGGCTGACGTGCGCATGCCAGCAAAAGGCAGTCGTGATATCTAATCTAACCTATCCTTTGTGCACTCATTACGTTTGTTATTTTTGGCTGCTTATACATCTCCATCAGTTCTTGATTGGTTCTTCTTCTCCAAAAGTCCCCCACTTTTTGTCCTCCGTATATCTTCCTTAATACTTTCCTCTCCCGTATTTCCAAAGTTTCTTTTTCTTTTTGATTCAACCTTGGAGCCGGGCCGTTGCAGACAAATGAGTCAGCGTCCGGATAATTCGAGAACGACCTAAGGCGGGGGCAGTGTAACGACCTTGAGCCGGTTCACGTGCGGACGGATGAGTCACAGCCTTCCAGACTTAGAGAAACGACCTTGGTGGCTCATGCGCACGAACACGTCAGCGTTGCTGGAATGATCGAGCGAGGCCGCGAAGTTTCCAGAATGACTCATTCGCTGAGACATAAATACGCGCAAGCGGAAATAACAAGACTGTCGAAGTCCGAGTCCCGACTCCAGCTTAGAGTGCGCAAGCTGCCAGATAAATAACGCGTGTATAACAAATAAATCTAGCCATATAAATCATTCATGTTGAAGTCGCGGGTAAATAAATAAAGTGTATTTGTTGTTAGAAATAGTTCCTGTTAGTTTATAAATAATTTGTGTTGCGCCTTAATAGTTCTTGTGTTTTGTAAATAGTTAAGATAAATTGCTGTAAATAAATGCTTAACGCAAGAAGCGGCGTATAATTTTTAATAGCCCAAAACTTAAATCGTAACAATATATTACTGTTGATTGTATAATAGTTCTGTATATCCTTACTTTCGCATTCCGAGAAACGTTCATCCATTCTCATACCTGTCTTAATATTCCTACACATCTTGCTTCTTTAGCTATTCTTTCTTGAATCTCAATTTTGTCCTCAGCGTTGCTATTAATGGTCACTCCTAGGTAGTTAAAGTTCTCTACTGTTTCGAACTTGTATTCAGTTCCATCCTTAGATTTAAATCGCAATTCGTTACTCGTTATTTTGTCTTGCCTTCGTTAATCCTCGGTCCCTGATCTTTAGCTGCATGCTCTAGCTCGGACAGTGCATCTTTTAAGTTTTCTTTTGTTCTTGTCATCAGGCACTGGTCCTTATGATTATATAACGTTTCCTTCCTTCTCAACTCACTCTCTATCATTACCTTCTCAAGTTCTACGTATATTAAATAAAGTGCTAGACAGCGGGTCGCCTTGCCTTAATCTTCTATTTATATTGAAACTTTCGGAAATGTAACCGTCTGCTGTTATTTTACCATCTGTTTCTGTTAATATCATTTTTATTAACCTTTCCAGTTTTGTCGATATCCTCAATTCTTTCAGTGCCCTGTACAGTTTATATCGTTTCACAGAATCATAGGTTTGCTTAAAGTCTATAAATATTACTTTAAGCGGTAAGTTGTGTTCATAACTGTTATCTTGAGTCTGCTTTATTGTGAAAATTTGTTCTATAGTTCATCTATTGCTCCGGAATTCGCAGCGGTAATCGCCTATGTTTTTTTCTGATACATTTTCTGATCTGGATTTTATTAATATTGCCAGTACCTTATATGTTATGTTTAGTAGTGCAATACCTCTATAATTATTGCAGATTGCTCTATTTTCTCCTTCATGGGGGGGGGGGGGGGGTCAATAGTGCCTGCTTCCATTTCTTGTATATTCTTTCTTCCTTCCCTATCTATATTATTAGCTCGTACACTTGTGTTAATATTATTTCACCTCCTTTTAACATGTTCGCTGTGGTTCCATTTTCTCTTGGTGCTCTATTGCTCTTCAGATTTTTTATAACTTCTTTGACTTCATCTAGACTAGGTAATTGTTGTGCTTCCTCTTGTGCTCTCTCTATTATTAACCCTTCCCCTCATTCATATCTATTTAGGACTACTCGCCGAAAATATCAAATGCACTAGATTATTAGAATCCACCAATGATATTGATCAAGCAATCACAGATAACATCAAACAAGGCATTGATAAGTCAACTATTAGTGAATATAGAAGTCATCCTACAAGTACGTCGATGTTGCCGTCATATACCTATATTTGACATAATAAAAGAGAAGCATAAAGCTCGTAGGCAATGGCAAAGAAATCGTACCCCACAATTGAAATCACTTCTTAATCAATTAACTAGACGTGTCAAATTAGAATTGGATATATTGAGGATTAATTCGTATAATGCTTACATAAAACAATTGCAACCTGGTGACGCTACAATGTGGAGAGAAACGAAATCTATCCTCAAACAACCTTCCGTCATATCATCTTTACATGCTAACAATTCAACTTACAACACTGACGAAGAGAAATGTGTAGCCTTCTCGAACCATCTGGAAGAAGTGTTCACAACTATTCCAAACTTAACCGATCAAGACTTTTACAACGAAGTTCAGGAATACGTCTCAACGCGGCAATCAACACATATAGATGTTATTAAACCAACATCGCCCAAAGAACTTCAAGAATTAATTAAAAAATTACCAAATAAAAAATCCCCCGGCCATGACCTGATTCCAAACGAAGTCTTGAAGAATCTACCACTCAAAGTAATAACATACCTAACCACTGTTTTTAATAGTTGCTTAAAAATAGGATATTTCCCGGATAAGTGGAAATTAGCTCACATTATTTTATTTCACAAACCCGGCAAAAGCAAGCATGATCCGGCAAGTTATTGCCCTATCTCGTTGCTACCTGCGTTCTCTAAGTTATTCGAGAAAGTCATATATTCTCGCTTAAAGGAATATTTAGACAGCAAAGAATTAATTCCCAAATTTCAATTTGGTTTTCAACCAGGGTTTTCTACAAACCATCAGCTCTTAAGAATAACCCAAATGATAGAACAAGGTTACGAGGATAGAAAATACACCAGTTATAGCATTTATTGATATTGCCCAAGCATTCGATAAAGTTTGGATAAGTGGACTCATACACAAGCTTGATCAATTAAAGTTGCCGGATTTTATTGTAAACGTAATAGCATCTTTCTTACAAAACAGATGTTTCCAAGTTAAAATCAACTGCAAGCTTTCTCCTATTAAACAAATAACAGCTGGTGTTCCACAGGGGTCGATACTTGGTCCAGTATTATTTAATATATTTATGAATGATATACCCGAACCTCGAAATACTTCAATTGGAATGCTGCCTCGAAAGTCCACATCAAAAAACTGCAAGTTCTACAAAATAAGATATTGAGGATCGTTATAAATGCACCTTGGTTCTTGCGAAATCAGCAAATTCACAATGAACTTTGAATACCAACTATCGAAGAACACATGTGTAAAGTGATCAAAAAGTTTTATGAAAATGTGAAAAAGTGAGCGAGTGCAGAACATTATTCCCTGGGAGCAAAGCGGATTCATGTAACACTAAAACAACAACTACCGCAGGATGTTTATAAATCTGAAGAAGAAAGTGACAATAATTAACAGTATTAAGTTAAATATTAATGTGACCGAGGGGTTCCAATGAACCGTCCTTAATTCTAACTAATATGTAGCTGATAATGATTTTTAATTGTATCAACAATACTGTGTATGACAAATAATGTCGATTCAGTTATAAACGTAAATAAAAAAAAACATAAATAAATAAAAAATATCTATTTAGTACCTTCCTGAAATAATTCTTCCAGCTCTCTAGTTTTTCCCTTGTTCCTCCAATCCAATCTCCTTCCCCATCTCTAACAAATATTGTTTTCTTTTCATATTTCTGCTTCTGACTTCTGATATCCTGGTAAAATTCTCTTGCTTGTTTTTTTTGTATACTTCGTCTCGATGTTTGTTATTGGATTTTTTAAATTCCCTATTTTTTTGTCTGCAGACTTTCTTTGCTTCTTTCTTAGCTTCTTTGATCATTCTTTTGTTTTTCGTTGAATTCCGCTTTAGCCATTTCATTCTAGTAAGTCTTCCTTTTTTTATTTGCTTCTCACATTTTTCGTCAAACTATACTTCCCCTTTTGTTAACTCTTTGACATCCAAAACCTGTGCTTAGGGAAGCCTAAGTATCTCTTCCACACTCGCGAATGAACCACCGTCGTGAATAGTTGTAAAGCACTGTGGGGTACGTCAATTTATTCTTTATTACTTCCTTTTACAATATAAAGGAAGTATTGGATTCACCCCAAAAATTCGAAATTGAGTTTTCACCAGATCTTCACGTTTTACAGTCCCCTGAACCCAAAAAACATATTTTTTTTCATTGGTCTGCATGTGTGTCTGTGTGTGTGTCTGTCTGTCTGTGAACAGAATATCTCAAAAACTAAAAAAGGTATGGCTTTGAAACTTCATATATAAGTTTTGTGTAGTATGTAGATGAGACAGCAAGCTTTTGAAGAAAATCGCATAACCGGAAGTAGGTGTTTACTCTTGTAATTTTTCAGTTTTTTTCGATTTTTTCAAAAACGGCTTTAACGATTTTTTTTTTAATTTTACAGTTTTACTACATTTTTAATGTGTATTGATGTGAAATAGGTGGTTTTCCAGTTGAATACTTCTAAAGTGGGTTTATTTTGTTTTTTTTTCTATTTTTTTATTAACTCCTATTTTAAATAAAACACCCGGTATATTATTACATTTTTGAATTCACCTTAAAATTCTAGAGAAAATTTGTCTCTTCAACTAACGCTCTATTTTGTACCCTTTTTGTAGAATTTGTAATTTTTGAAAATGTTTGACAAATGGTTAAAAATTAAAAATGAATTTTTTGACTAATTATAAGAACACTGTAAAAGGAAGTTGTGTGAGTGTATCACACCAGATTTTTTTTATTTTAAGTGTATTAGTAGTGTTAAAAAAATGGGTGGTGGTGATCGAGCATTAAGGTCAAATAAAGGAAATCTGGATGAGGATCAGTTAATCCATAAGGTCGTGGAGAAAGTGCTTCAATCCGATAAACTACTGGAGGTCATTGGAGAAAAAATCACCAGTAACGTAAATGCTAATCTATAGCTCGTTTCACTCTGACTATGCAGTACAGAGAACATACGACAATGTTATTTAAAGGCAAACTTCGCCTGCTGCGTTGCCGCTTGTAGGCCGCACTCAGGTATACTCATTTGCATTATATGCTGCTCTTTTCAAATTGACGCAGAAGCGACAAAAAGGGTTTACTTCAACAAGGTATTAACAAATAAGCCGATTGCAATACAAAAGGCGGATTTATTATGATTGACGTCTTCGTGTTCAGTTTTAAGCGACTTGCTAAGGAAATATGGCAATACTGTAGCCCTATCCCTGTACACTGCATAGTCAGAGTGAAACGAGCTATAGAAGCCATTATTAAATCCCAAACTGAAAAAATCAACGAACTAGAAATTAAATTAGAAAACGCAAACATGAAAATTGAAGCATTGGAACAGTATTCTAGGCGAAATAGTATCAGAATTTTTGGTACAGAAGAAGATAAAGAAGAAGATATGGACAAAGTCATAATAGATTTATGTTAGAAAAAATTGGGACTTAATATCACAGCACAGGACATAGATATCAGTCACCGTATATCGAGATCTATCAACGGAAAAAACCGTCCGATAATTGTCAAGTTTCTAAATCGAAATCTTCTAAATTAAATCTTTCGTAGAAAAACAAAGCTCAAGGGAACAAAAACGGTAAGTAGAGAAGATTTGTCGCATACAAGAGCCAATATCCTTACATTGTCGTTAGACAGATTCGGAACCAAAAGCGTCTGGACAAACAATGGAACAATATTTATTAAGACAGGCAACACTGTTCATAGAGTGATTAATTCGGCAAATTTGTGCAAGGTTAAATAGAGTGAATTATTTTTATTTAGTTATCGAAGTGCCCAGGTGCTCATTTTTCGTTATTCTCTTAGCTCTTTAAGTTTTTTGCGAAACCTTATATAGGACACATAATTATTAACCATTAAGAATTTTTATATTTTTGTTTTATTTATAGGTATTCATTCTAAATATTTTTGATAAAGATGCAGGAAGATGTCTTAGAGAGTGATAACAATATAGAAACTATAATCTTCAATGACACGGAGCAGTCAATAGTTTTTCACAATTTCAAGGAACCTAGCTCAAATAAAGGTTTGCCACATTAATATTCGTAGCATAAATAAAAATTTTGATCAATTTATTTTATTCCTTGAGCATGTAAATACAGACTTTGACATTCTTGTTTTAAGCGAGACTTGGAGGGTTCTTGAGTAAATGATTACAATTTGCCTTATACGCTGTGTTACAACGAAGCAAATTTCAATTAAAATGATGGAACAATTATATAGTGTGTCCCAGATTGAGTGGGATTGCATGGGTAACTTTCTTATCATCGAAGATGGAGATTTGGTTAAATGGACAATGTTTTGCAATTTCATATGCTGATTTAAAATATGTTTGAAAAAGTTCAAAATGTCCAACCAGTCACAAGTTATTAAAAAAAAACTAGAAACTGTCATTTTCTTGTATGTCTAATATCTTCGTAACTATAAGCGATACGAAAAAAAGTTTCATATAAAAGTTACTGTTTTTGATGAGGCCAATTTAAAATTAGTGTCGAATAAAAATTCAAGATGGTTGCCTTTGAGGTACTCTTATCAATTTCTTTATGTTAAATGGGAGCCATATTGGATTTTTAGGTTGGCGAATAGAATTTTTTAATCCCTTTTCAACGATGTAAGATAACGTATGATTGAATAAAACATACCAGTAAAATTAATTGTTTTTACAATTTAATTAAGTAGGCTTATATGGATTAAAACAAAAACAAACAAAATTTATTTAAAAATCAAAACGTAATCCTGATAATCACATGAGATGATCAAAATGCTGGCCATTGTTAGCTAAACATAGTTGACAACATTTTACGACACGACGGATTACTTTACGCTAGAGTATCTGTATATATAATCCGTTCACGATCTTTTTGGGTCAGGTGAGGCTATGACCATCTAGTAATTTTGTTGGCAGTACCTCTGTGGCAACTAAACTCCCTCTTGGAAATTGACACTTTTTGTGTTAGGTTAGGTTGTTTTCAGTTTAAGGTTATATTTTCTGAATAGGTACATTGTTGCCGGATATTCTCTAGTCTCCACATCCACTCGCGTTCTTTCAAATTTGGTCTGTTCTTTTTAAATTCGAAGTAGCATCGTTTACCTAATGGAAATTTTTTGTTGTAACAAAATTATTTTGGGCATTTTGGCTTTTCCTTTGACGGAAATTAAAATTATTTTTTCACATTTGATAAATAATTTATTTTCTTACGAATATTAAAATAATAAATCTGGCAATGTGGTGGCAAGAAAATGTCGAACAGACACTGACAGAAAAAAAAGTTGCATCCGCTACATCATCGAATCAGTTTGTGCAACATGAAAAGAAAAAATCATAGCCAACTCTGTCCCAAAAAGGTCGTGAACGGCTTATAGTAAGAGTAGGGCAAACGATGACATTTACGCCCGTATGCATAGTCGTTCGCCAGCGGATCGCCGGCGACTCGCCAGAGTTTCGTTATGAATAGTATGTTGGCGGCACTGTACGTCTATGTTAAATTCGAGGTTAGCAGGTTAGATTTTGTGTCAGTTTCTGTCAAAACTGACTGAAAACCTAACCTGATCACCTCGAATTTGACATAGACGTACAGTGCCGCCAACATACTATTCATAACGAAACTCCGGTGAGTCGCCGGCGATTCGCTGGCGAACGACTATGAATACGGGTGTTAGGGATCTATGAAGCGAAGTTAGTCACAATTTCACAGTCGACTACATTAATATAATGAAGGGATTCATCCTGTGAAGTTAGTTACAACTGTCATAGGTTATAGTTGACTATAAATTATTTAGTCTTTAGTCGTGGTATGAAGTTGAAACTAAATGTGCTATATGCCATGTAATACACTTTTATTTATTAACTGGTAAATACAGTGGTCTTAAGCCAACTTTATATTCATTTGCTGTTCACATCTACACATAAGGAACATAGATCGAGTAATATTTAAATGTAAGACTCCAAATAGTGCTTCAATCTTAACATTTTATACCGGCTTGCTTCTATCTACTTGTAATACCTCCTAAAAGTAAGAATTAATGAGATAAAAAGAAAATTAAGATCACACTAGTTTTCCTACCTAACATGAAAACTAAAGCTTTGGAAGCTAAAGCGTTTTCAGTCCTCTTTAACTTTTTACAGCCATTTACTCCAAATTCCCTCTGATTTTTTCCAAAATGATTTTTACATACTCTTGGTTGTTTGGCATTATAATTTTCTCTGTCGATGCTGTTTAACAGTTTAACCAAATTTGTTTTGTTTCTGGATCTTTGGGTATGCTTACAAGATGCATACCATTTTTCTGAACGGTTATTACACCCAGGCAAGCAACAACCGGTCATGATAATGAAATATGTACTTACTTCAAAGGTGCAATAAATCTGACAATTTCAAAGTCACTAATTTAAAAAATCAAAAGCACACGGGCCAACTAAATTTTTAAATTTTTATGGGATCCAAAGGGATCCAACCAATGAAATGCTGTTGCAGCGTTTGCTCTACTCTTACTTACAGTGACTATTGTATCGAGAGATCCAAAAAAAACTGTTCCTCAGCGGGCTGTGGAAATTCAACGTATGAATAATATGTTGGTGACACTGTACGTCAATGTCAAATTCGAGGTTATCAGGTTAGGATTTGCGTCATTTTGTGTTATAACTGATGGAAAACCTAACCTGATAACCTCGAATTTGACATTGACGTACAGTGTCACCAACATATTATTCATACGTTGAATTTCCACAGCCCGCTGAGGAACAGTTTTTTTTTGGATCTCTCGATATATAGCCACTGTACTCTTACTATAATTAGAGTCCCTGTATATAGGTTACTAAGAGTTGGGCAAACAAGGGGATACATTTTGATTGGTTTGGATCACTTTTTGCAAGGCATGTTTGATAAAAGTGTCTTTTTTACATATTTTGTAACATGTTACGACCGATAGATTCACACATGCAAATGTAAATCTTAACTAAATTGGCCGTATATTCCTAATAGTCGGTTCTAGAGATCCCAAGAATGATCAATACTCTGAAAATTATCCCATCAAAGGCAAGTTAGCAAGGTTGGTTCCCATAACCTCTTTGTTCGACATATGTCAAATATCTAATTTGGATCAAAACTGTATGTCAAATCAGGCTGTTTGCCCAACTCTTAGGGCCGGTTGCAGAAAGCAATGTTAAGTCTGGTGTTAGCTAACGCGACTTCAAAGTGAACAAAAACGAATCAAATCTCAAATGCTTATGGTAACTAATACATTAGTAAACAAAATTTGATGCGATTTTGTTCACTTTGACGCGATGTTAGCTAACACTAGACTTAACATTGCTTTCTGCAACCGGCCCTTAGTAAACTATATACAGGATCTCTAACTATAACTACAGTCCCTTGTATATACAGCGACTGTAACTATAACTACAGTGACTATATACAAGACAGTGTGGCCATACGATTGTTGGCGGCCATTTTCAGGCAAATTTGAGCGTAGAGATATACAGTGCCTTTAGAAATAATCGAACGTTTTTGAGTGGTCATTATTTTGGCGCTAGTTATTTTAACTAGTTGATGTTTGCTGCACGTGCAGTGTTATGTTTGAACGTTTGACATTTTTCATTGGCGTTCGTTCGTGGTGCTTTAAGGTGTTGCATGAAGTTTACAACCGGTTTCAGTTATGGTAGTTTACAATACAGCTAAATGCCGTCTTCCTGTTCCTTGTCTCCAAACCTGCCTGTCCTGTGCTTGGTCTTCTTCCAGGTTCCTCTCCTCCATGGCTCTCCGAATACCCTCATTCCACGGTTTGTGTGGTCTACCTCTTTTTTTCTTACCCGGCGGCGACCATTTAAAGAAATTCATAGGCCACGTCGTCTCCTCCATTCTCATCAGATGACCAAACTAGTTTAACGCATTCCGTTCAGTTCTGTCCACAACTCATTCTGGTGCCTCCATTCTGCGTATTATTTCCTCGTTCGTCACTCTATCTCGTCTCGATACCTTTCCGCTTTTTCGTCCATTTGAACTGTGTCTAGTCTTCGTTTCATTTCCGCTGTTACAGTCCATACCTCACTGCCATAACATAGCATCGACTCTACCATAACTTTACCTATTCTTTTTTTGTTTTTATTAGAGATAGTATTGTACCATCAAATTGATTTCAATCATCCCATTATCTTATTACTTTGTACTATTCGAGTTTTGATCTCTTCTGTTCCCAAACCTTTTTCGTCGATTGTATTGTAGCACCGAGGTATTTAAACCTTTCTACTTGTCTTACTGCGACATCTTCATTTATTAAGACTTCATATTGTGCTTCCGAGTTGATTACTAAATAGATACTCCGTTTTCTCTAAACTTATGCTAAAGCCCCATTCATCGTAGCACCGATGTAATCTCTTTATCATATATTCCAAGTCGAACGCATCTTGTGCTATTAGGTACAATAGCACAATTCTAAATTGTCACATTTAAATAATGTGCAGAATATTAGTTTTTCAGGGCAATAGATGATAAAATTTCACCCGCTTGCGACGCTAATGAATTATTTGACACTGACAATTTACAATTGTCAGATTTGATGAATGGAAGGCTTCAGCAACATAGATATTTTCGATAGAACAAGATACAGAATTAGCAGCAACTGGGAAGTCAACAGATAATGCAAGAATAATATTATTTCTCAGAATTGTCATTAAAAACATAAACAAACAGATAATACGTTCATCCTTACTTTTTCCAGGTACTTCTTTGACATCTCATAAGAAAAAGAAACTGAAGGGAGACTCTCACAAAAATAGTTCTCGATTATCTTGAGCTGGGAGTTTTGTTGAGAGCGGTTCACGAAATGTACACTTTGGAAAATGTGTAGAAGACAGAGTTTGATCATGGTTTAAATATTGAAGAAGAAATGTGTAGAAAATATGGCGTAATGGACGAAATAAATTATGAAAATTTAATTTTCACTGTCAATACAGGAACGTTAAATGAAGATACCTATTTCTTTGAGTTCCAGTGTTGCTTTTCTTTGCTCTGGTGACCACAATCTCTTTTTCCTTTGTTAAAAAATGTCGTAGTATTTCGCATTAACGTTTATGATAATTGATAATTAGGCAATAGGTAAAATATTTATTGCATTATCGGTTGCTTCATTTACTATTACTTTCGTAAGAATGGATTTATTTCATAAGTGGTGGTTTAGTAATTTAAACACTGTTATATGTAAAAATATCGATGATTTTTAAAATAAAAGTTTAAATTTCCCGCGTTTACGGATGTTTATAATTTTTCTACGGTGTATACTTGCGAAGCAGAGCTAGTGCCAACCTCTCCTACTCGGAGTTTTTGTGTGCTTGGTGGCACTGTACAGGTACTCTACTTTACGCAAACTTTGTTATTGTTTTTCATTATAGCTACTTACTTGATTATATATTTAAAAAGTAATGTCACGATGTTTTTTGTGGTTCAAGTACGTAGTACTGAATTAAAATGTTACTAACTATTATAGGAATTACATACAAAGGTTTTCTACAATAAATTTCACCTAATTTTGTTTGGATCCATGTAAGCCTACTTGATTAAATGTAAAAACAATTAATTTTACTGGTAATTTTTATTCAGTCATACGTTATGTTACATCGTTGAAAGGAGAATAAAAAATTCTATTCAGTAACCTAAAAATCCAATATGGCTCCCATTTAACTTAAGGAAGTTGATACGAGTACACACACGATCATTGAAAATGAACAGCGTTGTGCAACACATGTTACAGATTTGAAACAATGTTTTTAGAAGACTACTATAATTTTCAAAAATTTTATAGAATTGTCGATGTAAATAATATTTCTAATCACGTATAGACCATTTAGAAAACGTGAATCAACTACGGTAATGTTGGCTGCATAGCCCTGTTCATTTTCAATGATTCTTGGTGTAGTACCTCAAAAGCAGCCATCTTGAATTTTTATTCGACACCAATTTTAAATTTGTCCCATCGAAAACAGTGACTTTTATATGAAACTTTTTTTCGTATCTCTTATACTTACGAAGATATTTGACATACAAGAAAATGACAGTTTTTAGTTTTTTTTTTAATAACCTGTGACTGGTTGCACATTTTGAACTTTTTCAAACAGATTTTAAATCAGCATATGAAACTGCAAAACATTGCTCATTTAACCGAATCTCCATACCCATGCAATCCCACTCGATCTGGGACACACTGTATATATCAAATCCGACATATATCAAAATCCAAATCGCCCAAAAATGAATGTGGTAAATTTCTTACATGTCACATGCAAAATTAATAATATACAAATGGGGGTTATTGCAGCATACAGACCACCATCAACCAGTATTAAAATATTTATTGATGTTCTTAAACAAACAAAATATGTTAAGTTACCATTGGAAATGTTTATCGGTGATATAAATATAGATATCACTAATGAGCTAGATAACAATACACATGGTTATTTAAATGTATTACAGGAGCTTGGTTTTGCAACTTATTTAAGCGCACCTACTCGCGTAACAGAAACATGTACATGCATAGATTATATTTTCATAAAATCCTCGAACGTAAAAGTCTCCAAGATACAACCAACAGTTTTGAACAACGCTTTTACAGATCATTACTCCGTTCTACTGCAGGTTCTCATTAACACCCCACCACTTATTTATAAAACAGATTGCGAACAAAAACCTGCTAAACCATAATAAATGAGTTGATAACATTAAAAATGGGATAGTGTATTAAACACGCATGATGCAAACTTAGCTACATCTATATTTATGAAATCTCTTTCGGATTACATTTCTAAAGCTACCAGAACTATACAGTCTACATCTCGAAAAGCTAAACTTAAACCCTGGATAACTTCTGGTCTAGTAAATAGTATAAGGTACAGAGATAAGCTTAGTAGGTTAACAAGAGATAAGCTTAGTAGGTTAACATTACGAAATACACAAAATGCTCAACTAAAAATTGAATTCAGAAATTACGTAAATTTATTAAATAAACTTATTCGCATGGCAAAAAGTAATTATTATTTAAATAAAGTTAAATTTGCAAAAAATAACAGTAGAAAAGTTTGAGAAACAGTATTAGAATCCATAAATTCCAGAAGAAATGTGTCGCATATTGGTAGTATAAAAATAGAAAATGATGTAGAAACTGACGATAATAATAAGAAAAGTAACATTTTAATCAGTACTTCATAAATGTTGGTAAAACCCTAGCAATGCAATTTAAACAAAACCCGTCAACATCTGAAAACCTAAATTCCGAAAATTTTACACAAAATTCTGTTTCTTGGACCGGTAACGGATTCGAAAATACTTAAACATATTAACTGCTTAAAACCATACTCAGCCCCCGGGCCAGGTGGAATAAAAAACAAAACAATTAAAAGCATAGGTAACTATATCTTAACACCTCTGAAACACATTTTTAATTTAGCTTTTGCAAGCGGAACATTTCCAAATGAGTTTAAACAGTCACTAACCAAACCACTTCTGAAGATAAAACCAAAGGTTAATAATTATCGTCCAATTACTTTAATAAATAATATAGCGAAGATATTAGAAAAATGTTTAAAAGAAAGGCTGATGTTCTTCTTAAATAAATGTAATTTATTATCAAATGCACAATATGGATTTCGTGAGAATAGGAGTACAGAAGATGCAATATTTGAAGTCACAAAAATTTTATACAACAATTTAGATAAAAACCTGAAAACCATTGTTGTCGTTATGGATCTTGCCAAAGCCCTTGACACGGTATGTCACAATATACTTGCTTATAAGCTTGAAAGATATGGAATACGCGAAATAGCACATAAATTATTCAAAGACTATCTTACCAATAGAACACAAAAAGTACTAATTAACGAAGCTGTCAGTGATGAACTTGTGGTAGAATATGGGGTACCACAAGGTACGGTACCTACTCGGGCCAATTCTCTTCTTGCTATACATAAACGATCTTCTCAATATAAAAACGGGTGGTACAATGATTTCGTATGTCGATGACACAACATTAATTATCTCCGCCGACACCTGGACAAATGCCACTGAGAAAGTGGAATACGCTATGTCACCTGTAAAACAACAACTTGAAACAGACTTACTTACAATAAACTACACCAAAACTAATTTCATATGTTTCAGTATTCAAAAAAGTGAACATCCTGATATTGCAAATATTCAAATACACTCAAATTCTTGCTTAAAAGAACACAAACTGAACTGTTCGTGCGACGTATCAATACAATCCACAAAGCATATTAATTAACCTCGGAATCTATATTGACTGTAATTTAAAATGGGACAAACACATAAACAACCTGTGTAACAAAATCAGAAAAACAACTACACAAATTTAAAACACTAAGCTCCATATTTCCACTGCAAATTAGCAAAATGTGCTATAGCGCCTTAGTAGAATCACAATTACAGTATTGCATAACTAGTTGGGGTGGTGTGTATGACATAACTCTGAAACCGTTAGAAGTTTTGCATAACTATGTCTTGAAAATTATTTACAAAAAAGATTATTTATATTTCACAGTTTTGCTATACAACATTAGTAACTCCTTAAATGTACGTCAACTGTATACTTTAAGAACAGCTGTTTATTTGTATAAAAATCCAAGTGAACTATCTATCAATGAACATAATTATTCAATTAGAAGCACTGTAACAAGAAGTAATGCCTTCATTCTGTGTTAAAAAAATTAGGCATTGCCACATTACATGTACAGGGGTAATAATTTTTAATTAAATGCCTTCTACATTAAAATCCATCAATAGCTTGTACTTATTTACCAAAAAAAAAAAACGAATAAATGGATACGTGAGGCAAAACCTATCCTTTTAACCTGTTTGAATAAAAATCGTCTCTCTACCACAATCACACTGTTCTTTTTCTTAATTTTACATTATTATCCTTTATTATTGTTATTGCATTATTTGTTTACTAATGAATAATATGCCGTAAGCGCCAACGTTTTGATGAGCTTTTGCTTATTTTAACAGCGATTTAAAGTTAATGTCAGATTAGTGACCTTTATAAGACCGGCCGTAAGTAAATAAAGCAGACGTATGCGGTTTATATCATGAACAAATAAATAACATTTATCAGGAACTTGTAAACACACTTATTGAGCCTAGTCCTTTGAATCTCTTATTACCAAATTGGACCTGAAATAAATTGTAAAGTTATATCTTGAATAAACAAATGGACATTCGAGCTCTAGATTCAAGTGGTCGACTTATGTTACGTATGGAATTTTAGTTTAAGCTTTACTGTCTTCTCGGGCGTTTCTGCCGAAAATTCAATTGAGTTTCATTTTTAAAACACGGAAAACCATGTCGTCAAAGCGTAAAGTTTCTGCTTCAGATTTGCCAGACAAAAAACGCAGAAAAGTTTTGGTTTTTTGGGGTTGCATAGTATAAATAAATCTAGTTAATGGAACCTAACCCCGTTTTTATCATTTAAGTGTTTACTTGCGCATCGCGGTTTTTCGCTTCGCGGCATTCTTCTGGAACGTAACTCCCGCGAATGGCGAGGTCTGCCTGTACTTTAATTTTATCTCCTCTTGCTGTAGTCTTTCAGTTTTAAATTTACTTCTTGGTTTATTGTTTCTTCTTTCTTTTGGTGGCTGTCTGCTTTTCATTTTGGCTCTAACTAATATATGGTCGCTATTTGCGTCGGCTCCCCTATGGCTTCCAGCGTCTATTATATTTCTCGTGTTTATTTTCAATGAGTATTATATGATCAGTGGCGTATTAACCCAGCTCCGGGCCTGTGTTCCAAAATCTCCGCGGGCCCCCCCTTTTCTTTCTTTTGTATATTAGGGGAAAATAATTTATAAAAATAAAAACTACGAAATTTTAAATTTACGTCATAATATTGCACATATATAAAAAATATAATAACAAATTAACAAGAAATAAAACATTAAAAATTAAATAAAGTTCAATCATAATATAGAGTAAAGTGACCAAATATGGAATACCGTTTAGTTATTCACTTCCAAATTTTTCCTTGTGGTAAAATGGTTTGTTATAGTGTTAAAATCTTTTACTAAGGATTACCTCAAAGGCGTTTTTGAAGTTGTAAGGGACTATATTTCGCAAAACAGAAATTACGAGCAAATAAATAAAAAATGTGCGTATTTATAATTGTCATATATTAAGCCTAATATGGAATACCTTATTAAATAGACAAAATTTATGAAATAAACTCTTATTATGTTAAATATAGCAACTGGAAAACGACTTTCTAGCAAACAAAAAAAGACATTAATTTTGCAAGGCACACCAAAAAGTTATTTGCAAAAATCACAAAAATCTTTTCGTCCTTCCACATTTTTCTTCGTTTATTAGAATTATGCGACATTTTCTTCCTACAAAAAAATATTTTTTATTTTGAGTGGTCCTATATACATAACTATCACGAAATACAACTGTACAATACAGTATTTGGAAGTAGTCCTAACACGGAATACATTCCATATTTGGAACGTTGACGTATTCCATATTAAGCACTAACCTCACATTAAATTGAATGTTGTTTTTTTTTGCTAAAAACCAAAAATTAACGACAAACAGTGGCATCAGTAATAAGCAATGACATTAGAAGATCAGCATGCTTTCAAAGAAATTCAATAAAACTGAAACGTTTTGCTAAAAACCAAAAAAATACTTGCCAGTAAATAGACTTTCAATATCAACATAGCACGTTCACCGGCGGTATGATCCATAGTCCATACTAATACAATAATGGCTACCAAAATTTCGCGGCAATGCAAAAATGCACGCGAGATGGTGTGTCAGCCTTCGGTTAGTTAGAGTTCCTATACGGTTAGTCAGAGCCAGTAGATATAGAGAGTACCGCCATTCTTTGATCCGTGAAAATGCCGCTATCGCCGCCATTTTTGTTCCCACCAGCAATGACTGATTGAGGTATATCTAAAATTTTACTTGAAATTGGCAAGACTGTAAGTCTATGTCAAATTCGAGGTTAGCAGGTTATGTTTTGCGCTAGTTTGTGTCAAAACTGACGCAAAAACTAACCTGCTAACCTCGAATTTGAAATAGACTTACAGTCTTGCCAATTTTAAGTAAAGTTTTGGATTACCAACAAACGTCACGTTGACGGAATTGTGTTACAAACCTCAAAGTGACGCATGTCAGAGGAATAAAC
>OW679200.1:117618780-117755061 GCA_940337035.1 Agriotes lineatus | reverse complement strand
TATGCACGAAATCTCGACGGCGCATGTATATGCAACTTAACGTTCGCCTACTAAAAACAGTTACGTTGGTGCATTTTTATTAAATAAACATAAATAGCAAATACGGTGGTTTTGCAATTGTTTGTTTTATAAATGCGTGTAGCTATTTAGCGTAAATGATTTGTTTGTATCCGCAGCTAATGTGTTTAGAAATGGCTATTCATTCTAGGTTTTAATCCTAATTTGCTTTATGATTTTATATGTTTTTTTAAAGGGTCAATACAGCTTTGTTTATCTGTGTTATGAAATTGGATTGTCTTGTGCACGTTGTTTGAAATTGTTTTCAGCACCAAGTTGCAGGCCAGTTTCCTGTTTTGGCCGACCTTTCCTATCCACAAGTTAAGACAATGTAAGAGTTTCATGTGTAATAAATTAACTAGATTAACAACAAGGCAATTAATCCATAAAGACAGGAAAACGTACGAAATGTATCATTTGAATTTAACGTTCCGGCGGAGGGGCTACCAAGCGACTTGTTTCAGATTATATAACCTCAGAATGTGAAGTTTTAAAAGCTGGGAAACGGAAAAATTCTATAAAAAGACAAAAATAGGATTCAGCAGAATCTTCTATACTTAAACTTAAAATAGTTTGGATTGAGATAGTACTACCAACTTACCATGTCAACTATATGCAACATAGATGTATCCCTCTCAAACCAGTGCCCATGGTCAAGCCACTGTCGCAATAGTTCGACAGGAGGTTGGGCACCCCATTGCTCTTTCTGAGGCATGCCAACATCGTCCACAAATAAAACACATTTTTTGCCCATGGCAGGTCCAAATACACCCCTACGTCTCTTATCGAGTTTAGACATTATGATATCTTGTGTCTAAAACGGACATATTTTATAATTTTCTGTAACTATATGGTATCTGCTGTACCATCATGGATGTAGTCCTCGCACTAAAATTAAGAACATTGGGCAGAAACTTATCTTTGGGCAACGCTATCAAATGATCTAAAACAATTGCCGATTTTCCCGTTCCTGTTGGTCCAACAAATAGAATTGGAAGGTTGTTAGCTAAACACAGCTTTAAGAAAAATCTCTGGCATAATGATTCGTTCGTTTGAATTATAAGTTCCGAAACCTAAAATACTTTTTGAAAAAAATCACTATTGAAATAATACAATTCTCACCTTAGCTGTAGGAGGAATTTGTTGAGTTTTATCAACTAGATCTGCCCAAGCAATCCATTGACCATTATTTTTCTTGTCATACACCCATTCGAAAATATTTTGTCTTTCGGGAAAAAGCTGGCTTTTTTGCAATTTGAACAACTTGGGTTTGGGGTTGTGCTTATCATCACCGTTAAGAATCTTGCGATAGAAAACATCGAAAAACGTCCGTCCTTCTGAAGTCATAGTGGATCCCACACCCCAAGCAAAGCAGAACAGAAATATGCATTGCAACCATATGGTACTTACTTGCTGTTCTTCAACAAGCATGCAGGTAAGTAGTCGGGTGAAGGACTGTAAATTAGTTGTAAACCAGAATTTAAAAAACTGAAGAAGCGCATGAAACTTACGTGGAACATGTGAATGTCTGATATTTCAACAAACAACTTGCAGTTGTGATGAATGTAATCAAAACTGGGAGTTACGAGCCACTCGACCATTTCTACAATCAATTCCATTTGCTCGGCAAGAAGTATTTTCTCCAGTTTCGCGAAATATGAATCTCTAAATGCAACCCACCCCAAAAGTTTGGGTTCCATGTAAATCATTCCACAGCGAGAGACAGTTGCAGGAGACGCCTGCTCTAAATCAGCTGGCTCAAATATTAGATTCATTTTATTCGACATCTAGGTGAAAATGTTTCAGTTACTCTTTCTTAATTTACCATAATATAAAGTGGAAAATATAATAATAACCTGTATAATTTCACCCGACATCAAGCACAACTTCTTGTTATCATCAAGCACAGTGTTCATATTTTCTATCCACACAGCGTCAACAGGCCCATCGAACAAAATCCACTTTCGTTCGGAGCTAAATGCAGTGGCATATTCTCTAAAAGTTGTAGCTAAAACGCCATCAGACCATTCGTGAGATGCTGGGTCAAACTGGCCGTAAAGCTGGCCCATGGTAATAGCCTTGGGGTTGATTATGCGAAATGAAACCTTAAATTCCTTTAATTTTGCTCCTTTGATGGCTGCCAACATCCCCAAAGCCTCCGCGAGAGACTAACAATCCAAATTTAATTTCCAGGACAAAAACTAGAGCAAAATGTTACCTGGTAAGCGCAAGTCTTGCCTCCCAGTGGCTCACCGACAACCATAAGGCCATGCCTCACTAGAATCATTTCGTAGATTTGAATGCATTTCTCTACAAACCAAGGCGTAGCCTGCAAGTTTCTTCTCTGCAACTCTTTTAGGAGGCACTCGATTAACTCGCCTCTTTCAAAGTTGGGTACTTCCACACCAGGGAATAGATCGGAATATATTCCTCCAAAAAGAGGAACATCCTAAAAATCCATTTGATAATAATTAATGTCTTTGGCTTCACATAATTAAGATTTAAACAGGTCCAAGAATTCACATTTTTCAAGTCTTTACGAACTGAAAAATTGCACAATTTTTAAAGATTATATAATTGCGTAATTCACCTGAGCTAGAAACTTTGGTAAATTAACATCAATGATAGCTCGCAAAACCAACTGAGGTTCTTGAAAAGCCGGATAATTTTTCTTCAAAGCACCAGCCGCCAGCAGCACTGATTTAACGGCTCTCATCCCGTAGTCGTAATGGTTCTGAGATGATAACTGCTCTGAACATAATTTGTAGGTATGTACAATCTTCTGGGCCAAGCTAAAAAATTACAGAACTAATGTAATACAAATTGGCATATTGCTTAAAACAATTGCAGTAGGTGAAAGAAGCTGTTGTTAGTCACTAAGTGACGAAAATATTTTACGCTATACCGCTATACCTAAGTTCAGCTGCATTAATCAATACTCTTACAATACACAGCCAATTTGTACTTTAATGTATCTTGTAATATTAAGATATAAGTCTATCGGTTTAGTTTATTTAAATTCAAATAAGTTAACTTAGGCGCTAAGTCGTACGTCTCCGGTAGAATACGCGGAGGGGTGTGTTTTACCGCTAAAAAACGGGCTTTGCTAAGCGCGGGAAGCGGAGACGAATAATTAGCCGTGCAGACGTTGAGGGGAACGGATTGTTCCTTCTCAGCTGCAAACTCCGCACAAAAGTGATATTCAGTGCTGACTTCTGCAGGGAAGCTGCGACACCAAAAACTTGGGGCTTCCAAAAGGCTTTGCCGTAATCAGCGAGTCTTAAAAATAGCAAGTTAAAGCACAAGCTGCAAGCAGCCACGATCGGCAACGCCGTCCATTTCCTCATACGACTTTCAGTAAGGGTCAACTTATTCAATCTAATTGTGGAGGTGCAGTGCGTACTTGCACGCAATTAGTAAAGGTTGGTGGTATCCCCATTTCAAATCGGTGCAATTAATGAAACCGCATTAAGTTGCGTCATCGTGTTCCAACGCGGTTGCGTATTTAGGTGCGGCCCAATACGATCTTGGCTACGTGTGACGTGACGTTTTTGTGTGATTTCAAGTTTGCGTATAAGACAATTCGTCGAGTTGCTTTTTAATATTGTTGTATGTATGTCAGACATGTGTGGCGATGTGATAACCGTGTACAGCGGCTCAATCCCACGGTGTTAAATATTAGCGATTTTGAGCGAACGAGAGTGAATTAATATCCAGAAAACGTAGGAGACAGAAAGTGAAGTGGTAATAAACAACTAGTGACTGATTTGTGTAAGAAGGATTCAGTTTTGTGATAGGAAAATCGTAAGAATTAAACAACAGCAGCCAACAGCTGACAGGCGCATCCAAGGCCAGGTCAGCGCGCATTTAAACCGGGAGAGCCGGAAATGCGACGAAACTAAACACGAAGCGCGGTGAAATAAAACTACGTAATATAAGTCAGTAAGAACAAGTTTTATTAAGTGACTTTAAATACAATAAGTGATTTTTAATGAATCGTGTGCGGCGGTAAACGTATCGGGACGCGAAACAGTGCGGTTGACCGGCGGGTGGGCGGCGGATAAGCAGTATCGAAACGAAAGTCTTTACCACGTAAAAAGCCGGGTACTAGCAGAGAAAATAGTATTCAGTAAAAGAAACGCCTGTTAAGTGCGGAGCATTAAAGCAAAACAGCAACGCCGGCGAGAGAAAAAACCCGACTGAAAATACCCACGTAAGTGTCTAAAATGGCGATCTAAAATTGTAAATAGCTGGGTTTGAAGCGTATATGTGGTAAACTATCGCAAGTCCTGCTAAAACGAATTGCTACACTACCGAGTTTCTCTTAGAAAAAAGGAAAAGTAAGAGCAAGTTTCCGAACGGTCGAAGTGGACGAGCTCTTGACGCTATATAGACAGATAGCGACGAAAACTGGTCAGGAGACCGCAAAAGAAAAGAGAGGGAATCACGTTCTCCATGCAAGAACAGTAAAAAAACTAATACCAGGAAGAGGAAGATGTCAAAACCCTACTAAAAGCAGTCATTAAAGAGCTACGTGAAATTAAAGTAGGAAACGAAGTAACAAATAAGGAATTGCAAAGAATGAGCGTGGAAAATGCCCAACTAAGAAAGGAATTAGGGGATACCTACCAAATTGAGTATAACTAATATGGAAATAAGGCTAGAAAGATACGAGAAAGAAAATTTAAAAAAACAACATAGTAATAACTGGACTAAAAGCGATTACCGAGGATGAAAACTTAGAAAAAATAGAAAGAGAAGTACAGAAACAGATCAGAGAAAAAACAAAGCAATGGATACAAGAAGGGAAAACAACAAAAATGGGTTATAACAAGGTGACGGTAGATGGTATAGTGTGGAAATGGGACCGAACTGCCGAAACCTTAGTGGAACAAAAGAACCAGGGAAACTGAGTTTGTATAGTAAGGAAGGAGCAAATGGAAATCGACCGAGGAAAATAGTAACGACTAGGAATCTACATATAGAAAAAAACGAAAAAGAAAAAAGAAAGAAAGAAAGCAATAAAATATTAAAAAATTTAATTAAAATAGGAACATGGAACGTAAGGACACTACATCAAGCAGGAAATTTGGCACAACTAATAGGAGAAGTGGAAAGATATAACATAGAGATTTTAGGAATAAGCGAAGTAAGGGGGATTGGCCAAGGGGGGTAAAAATGGGAAAATATAAAATTCTATATTCAGGAACCGATGAAGATATAGGTGAACACAGGTGCGGGGTAGGCTTTGTATTAAACCAACGAGCAAATCAGTCTCTTATTGAATGGGAGCCAATAGATGAAAGACTAATTAGAATAAGGTTAAAAACAAAAAGCAGGAAAATGACAGTTATTCAATGTTATGTACCCACTGAAGTATCGGAATATGCAGACAAGGAAGCGTTCTATAGTAAACTGTACAGGATAATGAGAAATATCCCTAAAAAAGATATAAGAATTTTGATGGGAGATCTCAATGCCCGAGTAGGAGTAGAAAACGATGAGTATGAAAATGAAATGGGAAGAGAAGGGATTGACAAACGCAATGAGAATGGTAAACTGCTGTTAGAGTTATACGGAATGTACAACCTAAAAATAGGAAGTACAATGTTTACACACAAAACCTGCCATAAGGTCACATGGGTATCTCCAGATGGTAACACCGAAAGTCAGATTGACCACATATGCATTGGACAAAAAGACATTGTGGGATACTCGCAACCAGAGAGGAGCAGACATAAGATCGGACCACCATCTACTTATAGCCAAGTTAAATCTCAACATGGAAAAAATACAGGCAAAATATCAAACATTCAAGCAACGGAGTTATGATACCAGGAAAGCTAATAATGAACAAATTAGACAAAAATATACGCAAACATTAAGAGAGTGCCTAACCATAGATTATAGCAAACCCATAGAGAAGATATGGAAGAGATGCAAAAATGCACTCTTAGAAACCGGTAAGAAAGTATTGGGCTTGAAAACCCATAACAGAAAAGCATGGATGAATGATCAGACATGGAGTATGTTTAAAAAGAAGAAGAGTAACGTTGCGAAAGTTAGAAGAACGCAATGAAGATAGAAGAAAAGAAATCCAAAAGGAATACAACAAATCGCGCTAGAAATAAAGAAAAACATCAGAAGAGATAAAAGACAATGTATAGAAAAAGCAGTGGAAGAAGCGCAGAAAACAGCTTCAATGGATGATACAAGAACAGTCTACAAGAAAATAAGAGAAATTGGAGGTAGAAGACGGCAGAACAACATTGTTAAAGATAAAGATGGACAAATCATAACCGCACAAGATAAGCAAATTCAAAGATGGGTTGAACACTTCAAAGAAATATTAAACATTGAGAGGGAATAGTTAAAGTTCACGAAGAGGAACAAATACCGGAATTAGACATTAAAACAAAACCGCCATAAACGAACTCAAGAAAGAAAAAGTGCCAGGGATAAACGAGATCACGGGAGATTTGCTGAAGATAGATGTACCAAACACGGCGGAATTACTCTACCCACTATTTGTAAAAATATGGCAAGAAGAAAGATTCCCTGTAGATTGGAAGAGAGGCATAATAATCAAGATACCAAAAAAAAGGAAACCTGAAACATGCAGTAATTGGAGGGGAATTACCCTACTCAGCGTTGTAAATAAAATATTTTGTCGAATATTAGTAAACAAAATGAAAGACGAGTTATATAAAGGACTAAAGAAAGAACAACATGGTTTTAGGGACGGAAAATCTTGTATTGATTTAATAAACACATTAAGGATAACAACAGAACACTCAGCAGAAAATCAATCATCCCTATACCTCGCATTCATAGATTTCGAAAAAGCCTTCGACTCTATAAACAGAGAAAACATATGGATAATACTCAAAAATAGAGGAGTACCACAGAAATTAATTAACTTAATCAAAGAAGGTTACAACCAAGACACAAGTGTTGTCAAAGATGAAGAGAGACTATCTCAAGAATTCGAAACAGAAGTGGGTTTGAAACAGGGGTGTGTACTTTCGCCAATATTATTCATAGTAGTTTTAGATGAAGTCATGAGATCGGTAGTAGACAACAAAAAGAGAGGTATAACTTGGAAACTGATGGAAAAACTAGAAGATTTAAACTTTGCAGACGACATTTGTTTATTATCCAACAACATCCAACATCTACAAGAAAATTTGAATAGCTTAATTAGAGAAGGCAAAAAAGTGGGACTGAAAATAAACACATTGACCAAAAAAATAGGACAAAAACTGCAAGTCTTTATAAATCGATGCTTAAGCAGCATATTACAAGTCTGGTGGCCCAATAAGATAAACAATGAACCTCTGTGGCAAAGCATGGGAGAGGAGCAAATAGGCACGCAGATAAAGAGAAGAAAGTTTAAATGGCTGGGACACACACTGAGGAAGGAGAGACACGAAATCTCTAGGAAAGTACTACAATGGTACCCAAAAAAGACCAGGACGTCCTAAAGAAACGTGGTCCAAGAAGACGCAGCAGGAGGCCAATATGTCATTCGCAGAAATGGGCTGGCTGGCAAGGGATAGAAACAAATTGAAACAATTCACTACCACCCTATGTCCCAAGCGGGAATAATGGGCTTACTACTACTACTATGTCAGACATAATTACAGTAGTTGATTGACTGGTAAAGGCGCGTACAACCAAGCTATATCACCACCCGTTTTAATGTTGTTCATTAACACCATTTGGGTCGTCATTGACCCTTTATTTTATAAGTAATCCTATGTATTTTCTTGTTTTATTTCAATGTATTTTAAAATTATATATCTTTGTTGTTACACTGATTGTGAGTACATTGGTTTTGTTTTAGTAGAAGCTTGAAGCATATAATTTAAGGTTTTGAGCCATAGTAGGTGAACTTTCGGAGCTTTGTTGTATTGAGTATTCTTAACCTGGAGTGGAGAAAGGATAATAGTTGTTGTAAACTAGGCTAGCTGGCAACAAACAGGCAAATGATTATACCAGGATATAATGTTTGAGGCTTTTGCGGTTACTCGAATTGTCAATATTAGCACCAAATTTCGGCTTAGATCGCGTCGTTTTTGTAGATAAACACCCAGAATTTGTTGGCTTAATGTGCCTAACACCTTGTGAACTCAAGCAAGGATTTGTGTAACGGTTATGTTTTTTGGTGGCTCATGATCTCTTACAAGCCACCCATTATTTGGTCAGTTTTATTAGAGTGCCTTGTGAACAAGGATACTTAGGCATATTTGACCTTTTTACTGTTTGTGCACCCATATAGACTAACGTATCGCAAGACATTGCAGCTTGCATCATCAGAGTCAAAGTTGCTCTAAGAGCTGGAGGTCGGCATAGATGTATTTACAGTCCTCTGTGCCAGCCGTGCAGAATGGCGTAACGTTGATTGGTCGTTCAAGTCCAAGCGGTCGAATTTATTTGCAGCCCTTTTCGTTCATTTTTCTTTTCTTCAAATAACTCTAAACTGTGGTGGGGCGACTCTCAAAGAAATTTATTCCGAGTATTGAGGTCTATAAAAAGTTTACGGAGCGGCTGGACAGACACGCAGTCTAGCTGGTCGCTGGTCATAGAGGTTTCCGCTCCAACTGGATCTGCAAGTCCGATAACGACGCCTCCGACTGCGGTTGGGCTCAGACACGGCAAACACGTCTTGTTTGAATGTCCGCTGGACGCGCAACAAAGAAGTCTAGCTGAGATGCGGCGGGGCTGGGGTGGCTGCGGATCTCTATGAAGTCACCTCTCTTTTGTCAGAGGCGGCCGGCGTGCTGGAGCGCATTTGGCAAGTTCGCGGAGAAGGTGGCGTGATTGGGAATCGATCAAGAGCAGTGGCTGTAGATGCCAGTGTGGTGCAGTGATAAGTGGCGCTTGTGTAGGTATGTTAAGAAAAGGTGCAAGGGCTTAGATAGAGACGCGATAAGATAAGATAGGTAAGAATAAAACAGAAGTGTAATCAAAATTACGAGTTTATTTTATTTTTCAAATAGATTCTTTAACATAGTTCCATTCTGAAAGACTGCTATTTCTACTGTCTTTCGACATAAACGGTCGACAATTGAATTTTTATCGTCTACTGTTTACGAGACACCTACGCTGAAAGTGCTGTTTTAAATAAATTTTAAAATAACCGAGAATTAAATTGGTAAGTGTTGTACTAACAGATCATAGGTTGAAATCAACACCACGAAAAATGAGTAAGTAACATCAATGATTTTTTGCCATTTTATTATGAATGGTTTCTCAACATTTGATACAAGCCGAAATTGGAGCATTGGATGCACTTGACGATCGTTACGAGACTTTACCTAGTAGCACAAGCTGTCTTTTTTGTCACCGACTGGCAAAATAGCCTAGGATTCCTCAATTAGTGTCTTCTTGTAGTACACTAGCCTTAAGAAGACTTCTATGACTTAATATAACTTCGGATACGCGTGATTTTGAGATAAAATTTTGTAATTTTTATTTTCCCTGCCTCTCTATAGTTATGGATGATTTTGACATGAATCTATCGACATTTTGTCGCCTTCTCTCCCCACTGTCGGGACTGATTTTATAGCGACTTTTTATGTTCTACAAATTTCAAAATCGCCTGTTCAACTTCTAACTTCCCTCCAAGTGATACCCAATGACGGCCTAGCCATTGTCACCCTTTTGCTTAATTCTCTACAGAAACTGCAAGAAAATACCTTGAAGCCATGACAAAACCATAGGAATACAGCGAAATCTCTCCAATCATGGCATAGTCAGGAACCATCATAGCAACTGTACGAAACAGGACCTTCAGGTTGTCTGGTAGTTCTTGTCGACCAGCATAACTGCAAGTTCAGACTTTAGCAAAAGCACAAGTTTGATAATTACTGCATTACCCTGGATTCATTGTAATAAAAACAGTGCAAGTGGGATCCAGGGAAAGCTCGGTTCCTTCAAACACAAATTTCTCTACTTTCGACGCGATAGCCATTTGAATGCTCTGAATCTGCTGAGCCACCACCGAGAGAACTTCCAGCTCAATGCGGTTGAACTCATCGAAACAAGCCCAGGAGCCGGACTGAGCCAAACCCTGCGGTTTTGATGATGTTAGTGATTAGTTTAGCTCAAATGTCAGACTCACCTTGAAGAACTTTCCTAGAGCTTTGTAATCTAATCCATCGGAGCAGTTGAACACAACACATTTCTTAGCCATGACTTTGGCCAAGTCTTTGCAAGTTTCTGTCTTTCCAGTACCAGCTGGACCTTCAGGAGCTCCACCCAAGTTAAGTTTAAAGGCCCCCATAAGTGTCCTAAATTAAAATAATTAACGTGATAATGAGTTTTCTCATGGTACAAACCTAAAGCAACGATCTGTTAAGGGAGTGACGACTAGTCGACCCTGGTTTCCCAGGTATTCAAACCCGTAAGCAACATCAGTAGTGATCATTGAAACTGTAACGTAACTGTCTTTCCAATAGAAGCGTAACTGGGAAATCCAGTTAAAGTCAGCAGTCGAAGCAACTTTCCAATCTCTCAATAATGCTACTATATCTCGTCCTGATAAAAATTGAAACAGCTAGAAAATTATTAATAAATGTAGAAACACGTCATACCGTGTACATCAATAACGATAAGAGCTTCTACAGTAATCTGTTTACCAGGATCCAGTTTGCCTTGTACTAATTTAACACACAGTTCTATAATATCTGTACATTTATCTACTTGTTGAGACAAAGTTCCTTCCGTGATTGCTTCTATTACTGCAGTCGTCCATGTGATGCAATTGACGCATTGGATGACCTAAATGTTATATGCAGATTATAATGCCCCAAGGAATAGTTCTGGTGTTTCTACTTTTCTCTAACAGATACAAGTACATATACCTACAAAGATTTAAATGATTACCTGCCCCGGCCAATTCATTATCCATTCGACTCTGTCAGTATTTTGATATGCATTTAAGGATGCTGTTGTGACATCCATCATGGATTGAATCATTAGATGCTGTACTTGAAGCAACCACTTTTCAACCATACCCTACCAAAAGACCAAAACATCAATCAATAAGCAACAATAAGGCCCTTCTTTACCCACCTTGGCTTCAGCAGGTACTATTTTTCCACTCAAGGCAACAACTTCGCCTTCAGCACTAATCATTCCAGTAATTTCATCATCTTCAGTAAACTCCAAGGTATTGACTCCTTCGAAGCACTTTTTCAGATGAGGCTGTACCCGCATGGGATCCTTCGTCTCAGACAAAATCTCCAACAGTTCGTCGTTAGACAGAAAGAAGAATCTCGGAAAGTAGAGTCGCTTCTTCTCCAGATAATCGTTCAGACCTTTCTGGATTTCGTCAAGCAACCGGTTGCATTCTCGAAGCAGCTTCAGCATGTTTTTGTAGTCGGTAGCAACCAAGACGTGCGTGTCCAAAACAGTGTTGCTTTGGATTGCCCTCCAAGTGCGATCCACCTGCTTGAAATTTCTAGCTTCTGTCGGCATTTGGCGCATTATGTCTTCAGAGCTGAATATTGGTTCCAGGTACATCCACGTGGCCTGACACTAAAATGAGATTAAATTAAACTTCAAGCTGTCACATCGTGCAATCTACATACAACAAGCCAGGCGTCCAAAATATCTTGCATCATTATGAGTTTATCTTCCCACTTTTGCATTTGATCTTCGAAAGCTTTTACATATGGTGAGCCGCGCATGGTTTGAGCTTTCAGGATGTGATCGTCCAACATTACCTGAATATCGTCAACAGCTGACAAAATAGTGACTCCAGTTTCTCTAAAAAATAAAATATCGATGAAGCTATATTAAAAATCAGTAATAAGTTCATATACTTTATTTAAATAGGGTTAAGCAGTTAATTCTATATTTTATAAATGATGATAAAATTAGTAGAGCAAACCCTATAAGCAAAAAAAGAAGCAAACAGATTTGAATCGGATAGTTAAAAAAAATAATAGAACCATGTGAGTGACAGATCATATATATCACATGACTTTAAACTGAATTACATGAACTCGGAAAAAGAAAAAATGCAGTTAATAGAATTCGAACCTGCACTCCTAGAGGGAATCTGACTTCTAATCAGATGCTGTATTATGAAGGGCACGGTGACTATGTCAGCCCAATTGGAAAAAATAAAATCGTACACAGTCAGGCAGGCAGGCAGGCACTCAAACACAGCACACGTTTATATACAAGAAGATATTTTCCTTTCGTCGAAAAATTTTATTATAAAAAAACGTCGAAGTCCAAGTGGTCCCCGTATTAATAATTGTCGTAATATTATGGAAGGAATAGGGGCTAAAGCCTATTAAACAAAAACAAAGAGGAAGCTGAGACTACTGATTCTAAATGTTTCTTGACTACGCCGACGTATCCTTTATTTGACGCTTTAGAACCCCCGATTTTGTTTGATAAATCTGTTGTGATTTGTATATTTTCTGTTCGTCTTTGCTATGATATTACAAATTTGTAAAACTATTGCTGTAAACTCTTCTTTTACGACTGCTTGTAGTGGAGTTTAATTATGTCCGCTATGTCTCGCTTAAGTGAAGATTATGCGTTTGAGAAGCAAAGACCCCTCGAGTCTGAAGCCAGAAGGTCATGCGTTGAACGGCGAAATGTGACGCCTGGGAGTCGTAACCTGGGAGAGCCGTAGTTGTCATTTAAGGGTGATATCCCATTATGGTTGGCGCCGGATAAGAATTTTCACTTCTTTCGTATGTTTGAAGCGACGGGGTGTGGTGGATTTGTTGCCGAAGTGTGTTTTTCGTCAATCCCTGTACCACTGTGGACTTCCCTCGAATTTCAGTATCTTTCTTTGGTTTGTACACCGAATTCAATATGGACACTCTCTCTCAAGTTTACCATCTTCCTTCAAGTGCTAACAGAATTATACAACAGTCAGAAATAACCATTGCACTTCGATGCCCTGCGAGATGCTGTCAGGTAGACTTATTTTGTATATGTATGTAACAACAATTCGTTAGAAATGCGGTACAGTAAAGATATTTGTGCATTACGGAAGATATGAATATATTTTGTCCCTGAATTTGACATGGATAACCGAAGGTAAAAAACATGAATATCTATAGCGGTGCGTAGAATATTTTATTTACCTACTACCATATTAGTAATAATTTCCTAAGTATATTTGAAATAAGAATATGCAAGTAACATCAAGGATTGCCTGAATGTATGGTTGCTAAGACGTTGTTTGTATGCATGGTTACCACGTGATTGAGGAAAAATAATTTGAAAAATTTCTAGCGAGTTAGGAGTAGCTTTTCATATTTTGTATCTATGACAAAAATGAACAACATCATGTTGCTAGTAAATAAAATCTATTTATGGAAGTTGCGCCTATACGCGGCTACACAAAAACTGTAAAGTTAAAAGCGTTAAAAACCCATTAAGTTTTGCGGGCTACCGAGTCAGTTTAACCAAATTATGACATCTCTTCAGAGCCTTTGTTTGTTGAATAAAGTTTAAGCCGATACAGGTTAATGAAAACATTCATTTTTCAAGTTAAACCGTACATATAGTGACGTCACGTAGAGAATTGCTAATTTAAATTATGGCTGTAAATGTGGAATAAATTGCTGGTTTTATTAAGAGTCGGCATAAGTGACTTGTTTATATCATTCCATGTGTGTTTTATCGCGTACTTCCTTTTTTTACAGTAAGGCAATTCGCAGAATGAGTTATAAAAATTTGTGTGTTTTAATTTACCGTTTTGCAATAATTCCAGCAAACTCTTTGTCTTAATTTCGTAAACATATTTCTTAAAAATGAAATCTTCTGTAAGGTGAACTTGTCCCTCAACAATATGTTTGGGGGCGTAGCAACAATAGACGACCCGTGCAACTGCTGCAGAAGAAAATGAAATAAAGACGTTAAACAATTTATATATCTAGGTATCGCCATAGATAATAAAGGAAGATGTCAACAGAATAGTGAAGAACAAATAGGCAGAGCGTAATGTGAGTTTTATAAACTAAGGGAGATGTAGCCATAAAAGAAAATAGCAAGAACAAAAACTCGCATATTAAAAAAACAAGGAGAGTTGTTCTGTATATCAGTAAATCATGAGCCCTAAGTTGAAGCAGGTACAAAATGTCACAAGTAATTAGGGACATTATCAAGAATCCATTGGCCAAATAAAATATCACGTGTTGAATAATGGAATGCAAGAGAACAGAAACCGGTTGTTACTACAATAACACAAATAAGAAGGCATTGAATAAGTAGAACACATTGCCAGCGTACATATATCAAACAAGTAGAGACACTCACTGTCGGTTCCTTTGATGTAAAAATACCGATTTTGATGACCTTGAACGGCTCCTGGAGGGTACTTTCCGATAGTACTAACAGATGGCGCCACTACTTTGGTAGCAGTATCTATGGGTAGCAGAGCCAGTAACTGGCTCTGATTGGTAGAACTTTGTGCTGCCATCTGATAGTCAAGTTTAGAAATACCCCCCGAGTTACTGTCCCAGGCACTCTAGACAAGATTCAACATTTGGCATGAGTGTCTCTACTTGTTTGATATATGTACGCTGACATTGCTATATTCGTTTCCTCCCGCGTACAGTCTCAAACGAGTACCGCTACTCCTAGGCCGTTGGGAGGGATGGTTTTGCGCAGAACGCAAAGTAGACGACTGGCATCTGCAGCTCTTTACTGTTCAGTCCTGTACCATAACTATAGCTAGAACTTTCAAAAGTAATTTTACGGTCGTAAAGATTCTTCGGATACCCGAGAACACTTCGCACGTCTCCTTTTGAGTTGGGAGCGTCGCAAACGTTTTCAGACTAGAGTAAACAACTCAGTGGCGCCTAATAAATAATAATAATAATCATTTTTCTACGTCTCTGCCGGACTTACTTTCATAGTAAATGTTTGCCTATATCTCACTGAAGCTAGTTGTGTGCACTTTTCAGACTTGTTATATATAGCAAACGGCTTTTCGCCTATAACAACATCATAAGAAGATCAGCAACATTGTAATAACAGACATTCAAGAAACTCAGTGGTAAGAAAATGGAATAAGAGATATTAAAATACACAACATCCTATGTAATGGTAAAACTGCCAAAATTGGAAAAAAGCGTAATATCGCAGAACCATTAGACGACACAGCATACATGAGGTGTCAAATAAAAGTGGGGATAAACTATATAATAGATTTAATCATCCCCAAAAATATGATCGTTAGCTCAACATGCGTGGGAATCACGATATCCAAAGGTACATGCGTCTCTTACCTCACCTGATGGAATAACAGTCAATCAAACCGATCATCGGCCAGTATTTTGGACGTGAGTACCAGAAGGAGCACATCCTACGGGTCAGATCACCGAATATTATAAGTGAAATTTCGGTGCAAACTAAATAACCACAAGCAGAAGAACTAACATGTGCAAGAAAAACTCGATCTAAATAAACTCAAGAAGCCAGAAACAAAAAGAAGAATCAAGAAGACCTGGAAGAACGGCTACGAGAGAAAAGACTAAGTGAAAAAAACAGTCTGCCAACAATAGAGGAGCAATTGCTCAGATTAAAGACGACATCCATGAAAAATAAAACTAGTACAGCACACAGGTAGCTTAAACAACGGAAGGAATGTTTTAAGGCCAGAAGTCTGTGCGGAGACCCAACGGGTCGGACTAGAAGTAACAAAGAGCGTAAAAAATACCTGGAAATCTAGTTCTCGCAGCTACTTGGAACAGAAGAATACGGAGCGCCACGAAATGTAGAAAAACAAGAGCAAACAACAATATGAGGGTAAAAGTGGCAATAGAAACCCAAAAAAATAATAAATCTTCAAGAATGCAAGCTGTCAGAATGTAAAAAATATAAGAAAATGAGGTGGCAGAAGTGCATAAAATATCTAGAATATCCGAAGGCGAAAAGCAAGCATTAAATAGAAGAAGTTGGATAAAGGAGATGGAGAAAGCCAGGATGTGTAATAAAAAATTATAGTGCATTAAATTTATAACGGAAAAAATTGAAAAATATTAAACAATATAAAGGTAAATATGACGTGCTAAAACAAAAAAATAAAATGCTAAATAGTGTATGGGTAGCAAACAACTAGAACGATAGGTACGAAAACGCTGCTGAGACATATATACTCTACAGGAAGTGTATAGGAGCAGAAAGACTACATCCAACAAGAATAGATTGATTAACAATATATTTTTGAATGTGGTGGCGTTCAACAAATTTCAAGCTAGATCTACCCCAAATTGAAATTAAGCCTATTGCCATTATCTAGGCCAATCATTTTAAAGAAAATCTTTCCTGATTGTTATGTCATTTTTAATTTGTACCGCTTTTGTAGTAAACGCTTTTGTTCTCGAGCATTTTAAGCGAGTCCGCCCCTGTTCATTCCTTTAGAAGTAACTTTGAGCGTGATTCAGCTCGCGGCTGAATGATATCTGACAGACCGTTGATTAAGCAAAGGGGCTTCACGCCGAAAGAATGTTTGCTATTTCGCTGATAGTGCATCGGGGATTTTCTTCGCGTTTACACCCGCACGAGAGGAACTGTTGAGGCTGTGAATTGCAAATTTCGCTTTTTGATCGGCATTCGAGTTTGAGCCTCCAAGCCTGGCGTGTCAGGGCAGCGAGCCCGACGGGACCTCCATTTTCGACTCAAAAATTGAGCCTGAGACATCAGCGTGAGCGAGTATGCCACAAATGACGTTTAGCCTTGTAATAGGTTGTGTTGTTACATTAAAATGAATAAGTAGTGGCAGCAATTTACGCTAGCCTGTTACAACTTTTAATGCTACATAATATCTATCTTACCGGTATGGCACGCATTCAAATTTAACGTCAGCCCACTCATCGATCATCTTAAGCAAATTCTTCTCAAGAGCGTACTCCTTGGTAGCAGCCCCGCTGATTTCTTCTAACTGCGTTGCATATTTCGTCAGCCCAGCTTCAATCATCTCATTTAAGTTTGATTCTGCAGTGGGCACAATTTCAGCTCCGACTATTTCGCTAATCTACAAACATTGATTAGTTCTCGCAAATATTACATAATGATATTTAAGTGTTACCATTCCCCAGTGCCTTGCCTGCAACCCCTTGTTGCACACGGTTTGTAGCACCGGCAAGAACTGCCTGAACTTTTCTACCTTAGCGCGAACCATCTCCGCGATTCTCTTGGCACCTGGATTGTCATGCAAGGTTTTTGCAAGTTTATATAGCGTACGCCACATGAGATCCACTTCTTCTACAATCTCATCTGCTTCTAAATTAGCAAATGGACCATAATACCTAAACCAAAGGCATCAAGCTAAAATTGTTATACTGTCGAAACTTACCATTTATCATATTCATCGTGAAATTTAAAAACGGTATGCCACAGTTTGTCGTAAGGGTCAATGGTAGCAAGCATATCATACAAACTCATAAATGGAGATGTCTCCATGTCTAGCAACTGCTCTTCTGCATTAATTTGCTCTGCTTCCTGCTTGTCTTCCTGTGGATGGGTATAAAGGCATTAGATTGTTTCAACAAGTTTCAAAACAATTCCAACCTTTAGTCTGTCGACTATTGCTTCTACAGTTTCCACACATTCCTCCATTTCCTCCATAGTCAGAATTGGAGGGTCTTTTTTCTTGAATGCAATGAGCTGCTTCTTATGCTTTATGAGTTTGATATCGAACTGAACGATTTTATTTCTCAGTATCGTTTCAGCTTGCTCTCGTTTTAGGGCAAGTCTCTGCGACGCCAACTCTATGACGACTTCCATATCTTTTGGCCATAAGAAAACTCGCCCGTTCAATTGAATATCTTCCACTAAAGCAAATTACTTTAATGACGATATTTTTAACATGTAAAGTACTTACGGGTTAAATGAGCGTGATCCATAAGAAACATAACATACTCAGCAGTCTGTCTAATATTCTCCTTGAGAGCATACATGGTTACGTCACGACATTCGACTACAAAATTTTGTAGTTCAACCAACTCCGCAACTGTCTCCGGAGATTCGCTTACTCGCTGAGACATTTGATCAAATGTATCGCAAATGCTACAAAATATTGCATAATAAGGAGAAAACTAATCTACGCTGTAATATTACTTCCGATTATGGTCGTGGTTTAGTTTAATAAAGTAGTTTACGATGAAACTTCTTAAATTATCAATAATTCCATACAAAACATCGTTCAATGCCTCACATTCGAGACTTAGAAAGTTCAAGGGAATCGAGCGCCGTAGCATGGTGATTTCATCCCTCACTTTCTCATATCCCTCAATCCTCTTAGAGTAGTCTTTTAGCATGGGTGGGGGATCTTGGGCCATAAACTCCTTCAACGATTTTTCAGCTTCACCGTTCAAGATGTAGAAGTACTCTTCGTATATTTTCAGAAACATTTCTGGCCCGGGGGTGTTGGTTTCAAAGCATGCCATTCCTGCTTCGATAATTGCTTGAACTGGTTGTTCCAGTTCAGAAACGAAAGACAAGTACGTGTTGTTTTGTCTGAACTCAGGAAACATAATGGTTTCTATTCGCGGCACATCGACGTTGACTTCTAGAATTTTCATGAAGCTTTTAAAAATTAGCTGTCTAATCTCGTCGACTGATGGAACCAGCTGAATATCAGTTGTGCCAATGATGGGTTTCGCATGGATTTTTATTGGAGGAATATTGATCAACACTAAGTCGTAATATTCCTCACCATAATCATTGCCGTCCTGTTAAAAATAAAATAGTTACCGCAACTTTGATGAAGGAAGGGTTGTACCTTGAACTCGGTCATAAATTCTAAGAAGTGACTTAAGCTGTGCATTACAAGCCTGCGCAACTGCATGGACATCAGTGCGTTAACGCAGTCGAAATAGCTTTCAATTGTTATAAGGGAATCTCCCTGTCTTTTGGGAATAAATTCCTGCCATTTAGTCTTCAATTCCAGGAAGATGTCGGCGCATTTTGGCAGCCATTCTTTTAGGAGTGTCCGTCGGGAATCCGCACATATGCTCTCCACTCTGCTTTCGAATTCTGAAGGCTCCAAGGGAAAGCTGCCTGCTTCTTGCAGCCGATTCGCAGGTAAAATAAACATTTTTGAATAGCTGCAAAAAGAACGTATAGATGTAAGTTATGGAATACACATTTTTTAATGAAATTCATTTTTCGGTCTGATATTAAAGAGGTTTGCAAGACCAAGACCACAATGATTCTTGATATTGCTTTGGAATAATTTCTAGATGTTGGTCTTGATGTCGCGACTGTCAGTATTCAAACTAGAGTAGTAAACTTTTCAGAGACTTTGCATGGGTGGAAAAATGGACTTTCCGACGAAACGAAATTATACTGACATTTTCAGAAAACCATGCGTTTGTATTCTACAGAGTGGGTGTTGTTTCTCATTGCGTGTACATGATATATATATATATATAAGAGCACTAAAGGCCTAGAAGGCCCATGGCTTGTTGTGATAGTTTTGCCCATTCCTTTCTATTATTTGCCTTGTTCTCCCATTCCACTATGTTCAAGAAGCGTATGTCCTCGTTTAATTCTGTTCTCCATTGATTTCTAGGCCTTCCCCTTCTTCTTCTGCCACCCAGTTGCGCCCTGTATATTTTCTTTGGTGTTCGCTGGTTGTCCATTCGTATCAGGTGCCCTAGCCATCTCATTCTCTGCGCCTTTACCACCCCAACTATGTTCGCTTCACTGTAAAGATTGTATAACTCTTGGTTTGTCCGTTGTTCCCACTGACCGTTCACACATTTCCCTCCATAAATTTTCCGCAATATTTTGCGCTCCCACACTTTCAAGCTAAGCTGGTCGTTTTTTTTCAGTGTCCACACTTCACTCGCGTATGTTACTGTTGGTCGCACTATTGTTTTATACACCCTTAGTTTTAGAGATCTTGAAAACAGTTTACTCACGAAAATGCTTTTTAATGTTGCTGCACTTTTGGTGCCTGCTGCAATTCGCCGTTTGATTTCCGTGCTAGTTTCTGGCTTTCTAGTGAATACCGTGCCTAAATATGTGAACGTTGTTACTTCCTCAAATTTGTATTCTTGTGTGTGTTCTATTTTTATAATTAATGGCTTGTTCTGTTGGCAGGGCCGATCATTCCATGTCATGTATTTTGTTTTGTTTTCGTTGATCTTTAGTCCCATTTCCTGTGCACTTAATGGTAACCTCTTTGTAACCTCTTGCAGCTCCTTTTGCGTTCTTGTGATAATGGTTAGGTCGTCTGCGAATGCCAAACACTGGTGCCGTCGTTGATAAATCGTTCCATCTCTATTTATTTTTGCTTTTCGCATTATATATTCTAAGGTTAGGTTAAATAGAATAGCTGACAATGGGTCACCCTGTCTTAATCCACTTTTTACGATGAATGATCTTGTTAATGTCCCATTCACTTTGACTTGGTTTTCAGTTCTGTGTAGTGTCATCTTTATGAGTCTTACTAATTTTGTTGGAATTCCCAGATGATATAGGGCTGTGTATAATTGGGATCTTCTTATGCTATCGTACGCTTGCTTAAAATCGAGAAATAGCAAATGTGCGTCTAATTGATATTCATGTCCAGAGGCCTGTATTTCACGCAACGTGAATATTTGATCCGCTACTGATCTCCCTTTGCGAAATCCACACTGATATTCTCCTAATAAGTTTTCCGTGTACCCTTCCAGTCTATTCTTAATACATGTCGCTAGTATTTTATACATGACGCTCAGTAGTGCTATTCCTCGGTAGTTTTCGCAAGTTTCTTTATTACCTTTCTTGTGAATGGGACATATGTGTGCTAGGTTCCATGTTTCAGGCATCACTTCTTTATTCCATATTTCGCAGAGCATACTATATATTTCGCGATGCAGTTTCTCTCCTCCATATTTAATTGCTTCAGCTTGTATTTCGTCTGGACCCGGACTTCTATTGTTCTTCAAATTCTTTATTATTTTTGCTATTTCCTCAAACTCTGGCATCTCCTCTCTGATATTATCTGTCCCTTGACTTGGTTCCTCTACATTTCCAGTACTTGCGTTTTCTTGTTTGTTAAGTAGCGTTTCAAAGTGTTCTGCCCATCTTTCGTTAATCTTTACCTGGTCCCCTACTAGTTCTCCGTCCTTATTTTTGCAGAACACTGTACTTCTCTGGTATCCTACTTTGGTTCTTTTAATGCCTTGGTAAAAGTTTCTGATTTCTCTGTTATTATACTTCTCTTCTATTTCTTTGAGTAACTGAACTTTGAGCATTCGTTTCTTTTGTCTACATATTTTCTTGCAGTTTTTCCTCTTCTCCTCATAGTCTTTTTTATTTTCGTCTGTATGTAACATTAGCAGGTTTGTTCTAGCTTTTTCCCTCTCTTTGACTGCCTTTTCACACTCTGTGTCAAACCACTCTTTCCTTTTAGTATTCTTCTTTACTACTTGCTCGTTGACAGCCTTTTTAATGCATTTTTCTATCCTTGTGTACTGTTCATCAACCTTTTGTTTTGCCGTTGTTTTTAATAGCATATCGTTTATCCTTCTAACAAAATTGTCTTGATTATCTTGTACCTGTAGTGTTTTGTATGTACGTTTTTGTCCTTCTACCGTATATTTATTAATTGGTAATATTAATTGCATGTTTATCCCTACCATAAAATGGTCAGAGTCACTGTCCGCACCTCTGTAAGACCTTATATTTGTAATGCATTTTTCGTTCCTAGTTTCTAATAAGACATGGTCTATTTGATTTATGCTTTTTCCATCAGGACTTCTCCAAGTGCCCTTGTATATATTTTTATGTTGGTAAAATGTACTCATTATTTTCATATTTTTCTCTTGAGCGAAATCAATTAGTAGTCTGCCATTCTCATTTGATTCTTCGTGCAAACTATGCTTTCCAATTGTTGGGTAGTAGATATATTCCTGTCCTACTTTAGAGTTACAGTCCCCTAATATCATTTTTAAATCATATTTAGGGATTTTTTCATATTCTCTGTCCAGACTATTGTAAAATTCTTCTTTATGTGTAATTTCTTTTTCCTCTGTTGGCATGTGAACGTTTAAAAGACTTATTTTTTGGTGTTTACCCCTTAGCCTTAACCAGCACATCCTGTCCGATATAGGTGTGAAGCTTATTACTGCTGGTTTCAGTCGTTCTTTAATTAGAAATCCTGTGCCCAATCTTCTATTATCTCCACTACTTTTAAAATAAATATAGCCTTCTATATCAATGGTTTCATTATTTTTTTGTTTGGTTTCTTGTACCGCGAGTATGTCCACCTTGTAATTTTTTAATACTCTGATTAGCTGCTTGAGTGCCCCCTCTTCGTATGTGCCTCGTACGTTCCAAGTTGCTATAAAGAATTTTCTGTTTATTTTATCGTTATCCTTGATACATGATATAGGAAGAGTTATAATATATACTGGAATGACGCCCTACCTATTAAAAGGCACTAGTATATAAAAATAATAATTAATTAGGGCAAATCACCACAATTTATAAATTAAATGGTTTTAATAATTGAAATATATGTCAAACTCAGTGCTAATGAAAAATATGTAATAATTATTAGTTCAATAAATGGTTTATTGCTCTCTGTATTTTGTCTATTTGCAATAATTAATGGCAAAGCTCCGGTAAAGCATGAAATAAAAAACTGTCGTCTCAGGGGAGTAGGTTCATTAACTTTGTATTACAAATGTCTTTGCTGTATGATAAATTAACCAGTATGGCAGATGCGTGACTTCGTATTTGACAGGTCTATAACCTCAAAATTTACTGTACACAAAATGATTTGCACGTCCACGAAATTTAGCATAAATTGAATTAAAAACACCGAAAAAGACAAGACCACATCAAGTAAATACTGCGAATTATGTGGCGTACTTTCCGGCTAACCTGTTTTGTTTCAGATGACGAAAACCGACGCGCGATCTGCTTTTGTCCTATTTCCCGAAATAACTTGCAAAATCAGCTTCAAACCACAAATTTTAGAAACGCTTCTTCGATTATTCAAATCTGGACGGCTCTACGCAGCTGGAATCACGTTCAAGACCTCGGGCAATGTGTGATCTGGACGATACCCCATTCTACGTGTTTGCTTCAACTGCTTACTGTGAAATTTACCTTAGGAAGTGGTGCTCTGATGCTGGCTCGCACAATAAAGAGACTCCACGGCAATTACAAACTTGGTGACAGCTTCCTCCTCCTAATTTCTCCACCCAGGCACTCCTAAAGGTCAACTCCAAATGTAGCACCCACGACTTTCGCTAGCCGATGTCTCCAATCAGTCAAAAAAGGTTCCGAAGTTGATCGCACTTGGACGATTCTTGCAGCTGGTTGTTCCTCTTTACTGGGCACTGACATCACTTTGAAAATTGCGACAATGATAAACACGTTGTAGGCTCGACAAATATATTTTATTATTAATTTTACAAATAACTGGGAGCTCAACTGGCACACATTCTAAATGTTACAAGCTTCTATTTGATGTTAGACAATCGACAGTCTCGTATCCTAGCCATAACGATTTACATTTTTTTATAAGAAATAAGGTTTGATTTACATTTTTACTTAGGGACTATAGGTTTGATATAATGTTCTTGCTTAAATATTAAAATGTCTTTTTATTTGAAATTATCCACGTAGCACTTTACTCTGCTTATTTTTATTTGAGTTTTAATTGCGCTGATTCACAATAGTTTATTTAGCACTGTATCAATTGTCTGCGTCTTTCGATAGGTTGCCTTATATCTCTTTGCAATCTTTACTTTCTCGTATGCTTCACCTATCCATTAACTTGCCATTTGTTGCTTATAAACCTTTAATACTCATAACGCTCATACAATTTCTGTACTTCACAAACCATTTTTGTATTATTTTAAAATGTATATTATTGTATGACATTACTAAACTCAAATCTGTCAGCTACATAATTCAAGCTGCATTTGCCATTCCGAACATCTATTATGACTGAAACTCTGAACGTAACCCTTTCGAATTCGATCTTATCTCATGTCAACCTTTCTTACTAAAATTAGAATTGCTGCTGCTCATATCAAGTGCATTTATTAGTGTAAAATTACTGACTTTCTTACAATAAATAAAATATTTAATTCTGTGTGAAATTATTCATTTTCGTGTTAATTGGACAATTAGAATTGCTGTAAACCATTACCATATTTAGCAAACGAAAATGCGTTTTTAAGCTCGACCTACCAGTGTTTTTTTTCGTAAAACGTTCACTGCCTATTATATTATTCTGTATGACCAAATATATTCACTTTTTTCAATTTCGTTATTATTAAAACAATAATTTGCTTTATAAAAACATGTATCTCAGTGTCAATCGCTTTTTTAAAGATTATAAATCGCTTCACCGCCAGATGCTAGTGTGCAAAGCACCTGTCTCTACACCGGTAGGTAAAAGGGGTTACAGATAACACATACATACGTACATACATACATCATACAAATCGAAAAAACCCTCTGACTCGATTAATGGTGTAATGTCAATTTTGGTTTTTGTTCAAAATTGTCAACATATCACAGTCTTTGAAACTCTCACCACCACCAAGTCCCTTGATTCCTAAGTGTTGGCATGGCATTGTCTCGATCTTGTAATTAGTACCTTGGTTTGGTCTTGATCTCGGAAGTTCAGCCTTGTCCTTTGTCCACCCTTCTTGGCCCCGTTAAATTTTAATAATACGTCTCGTACGCCTTAATATTTAAATGATTATTTGTTCTTTTGTCTCGTTAGCTAGCTCAGTGTATACATGAAACCCTCTTATTACCCCAGTCGTGATTGCAAAGTGTCAATATTTGCCAAAAAGCAAACCGCTGCCCTCCCCTGCAGGGTTCTGAAGCTGAAATTAATTTCAAACAATGCACAAGAAAATTCAACTTGTTTACACAAATATATCGACATCAAAACACATATAAAACAGAAAAAATCAAAGAAAAATAAAATTAACTACTAGAAAAACCGGCAAGATAGCAGGGGCTATTCGCATGTACGTATATATACACCGTACATGAAACATGCATAAACATGTATTAATATAACGTTGAAACAATTGTCTTTAATGTCAAAAATGTCTTGAAGCCAGACCTGATGGCGGTTGCATTCCTGAAAACCGAGCGTGATCCCCATGAGCCAACACCTTCTTTCGCATTCGCAAAAGCTTGTTACAACTAAACGCAACGCTTATCGCGTTGAACTGCAAACATTTTACCTGAAAGTGGGTTCACACACTTGCTAGGTGCTCTTAAATCAAGCACGCTTTAGATTGTGCCATCCAAGCCCTAGATTACATAATCTAAACTTGATTTGGATGAGGCATAGAATTTAACTACGCTGAAATTCTGCGGGGAAGTCCCTGGCTCTCTTATCGCTGTCTTTGTCGCCTCAACGACGACTGGCTGACGTCAGGACTTCGTAACATCCTTTGGATGTTGCACAATTTGTATTATCACCCCGTGCACGGTGAAGGTGCGTTCACTTAATTTGTACATGCTTGTTCGATATATTTTAAAACTGTGGCAGTAATTTAAATACTGGCAGGCCCGTTTAGGCCACTTCACTCATTTTTTTGTGTTCAAACGAGTTTCTTTTGCTGATTAGCGATTGTGACTTCGCTTACTCTATGTAATTGAGTTATTTCGCGCTGCACAAATCTTTGAATTCAACGTAACATTACCAATTGTAATAAGAATAGCGGATGGGCCCGACTTCATAGCATTTGTTTGCCTTAATTAATCGCCGATTATAGCAAGGGTTAACGTTTGAATTTAACTGATAAGATAATTAATTCTTAGGTAAAGTAATCGTGCTCGCCGAGACTTTATCGATAGCAAATTCATTCGCATCTTTGTTAGAAGTTGTCTAGTGGCAGTGGAACAGTGAAGATGTGTTGTGCAGAGCTCTGACCTCGTAAATTACAGTTTACGCAGTTTATGCCGCGTGTGCGGCTCGATGGAGGTCAGTGGACGAAACGCAATCTCTTGAAAATGAGATAAAATACCAACAAAGGTTGGTCTGGACAGCAAAAATGTATCAACAGCCGTCGAATCCATCGACACCTGGAGAAGCGCTATTAGCGCAACAAAACCAGGTCCTGACTCAGGAGAATCAAGCTAGAGCATCTGAAGAAGCAAATTCTTACACTGCATGGGAAACCGAAAAGCAGCTAGAGAAAGGTTAGAATTAAAATTAACTGAATTAGTACTACAGGTGACTGAGCTGAAAAGGCAAACACCTGTGATAACACCTAATACACAGGCGCTAGAAAATTGAATCATCTCCAATCTGCAGCTACAATTACAGCAGGCTTTGGAGGAAATCAAACAGCTTAAAGGGCAAGTATTAACTTTACGGGAACAAAACAATAAGTTATTACAACAACAAGAGGAAAAGAGAAAAACCCTACAGCCCAGCAAATTCAGATGAAGAGGGGGAACTTGTCGCCAGAGAAACCGATTGGATTTTGCCCAAATCTAGAAACGAGAAAAAGCGCAAGGCTAACGAATCGCCTGAAAAAGCAGTAGAAATCCCTAAAAAACAAACAGATAAAACCTCAAAAACCATCAAGCCGCCACCTGTCATCTTGAGTAACGTAGATGACTACGGCGTAATCAAGGAAAAATTAAATACAGGCCAGTTCGAATATATAACTTGCATGATGAGTAACAACCAAATTAAAGTCAATGTCAGCCCTTCTGAAGAGTACAGAAACTTGACAACCTTAATAAGCGGCACTAACATCGAACGGCACTCATATGAAAATAAAGCCACGAGACCTATTAAAGTAATGGTTAAGAACTTACATCCCACAACTAAAGCAGAAGAAATTGCCGAAGAAATTTCCGAAGAACTAAAGAAAAAGAAATTTTAAGATTATAGAAGTAACACAAAAAACTCAAGAGAACTACCTCTAATAATGAGGTGAAACATATTCGCTTGCCATTGTATATGTTAGTCTTCGAGAGATCTGAAGACATCAATAACATCTACGAAATCCAATACATCAATACCATGAAAGTCAGAATAGAGGCATTAAGGAATAGCAAGCTTACTCCACCATGTAAAAGATATCAAAGATATGGACATACAAAGAAATTCTGTAAAAGAACTTCAAATTGCGTTAAATGAGCAGGAGAACACTTACCTAACTACAACATGCTAAAATCTAAAGACACACATGCCAAGTGTGTTAACTGCTCTGAAGCACACCCAGCTAGTGATGGGCATAATCGGATGATTTCAATAATCGGAATGTTCCATTTCAAAATGTTTATAAAATCGGAATATCATCCGATTATTTTACATTCCGTAAATGCGAGCAAGGGAAAACGAGCGAAACAACAACAAGCGGAAGAAAGATGAAGTGCGTCCAAATTTGCGATGCGTGCACTCGCCGTTGCGCCGTAAGCCCTTATCTGCGTTGGCATCTATTGTTTGGGTTTATAAGGACGGCCAGTAAAACAATTTATGAGTTTGAGTCGCACAGTGGGATGTGAGGAAATAAAATCTTTTTTCAAATTATTACAGTAGTTACCTTAATAGACTTTCGGAAAATGGTAGTGATATTTTAAAGTTTAATGGCACATAAAGTACATAATAGATAGTATAAAACAATACATGGAGTTGAAGTCTGTAAGGTGTACTATCTAATAATTAATCTACGAAATACCACTGCCATTAGTGCCAGCATATAGCAGTCAAGTGAGTCAACACAACATTCCGTATTCCGTTCAGTTCAAATTGGCATTTCGTTTTCTCATTTTGTATACCGAATAGTAAAATAATCGAATTCCGAAAAGTTCCGAAACGTTCCGAAATAATCGGAACCTTCCGATTTTTTGAACAATCGGAAACTTTCCGATTATTCATTCCGGATAGGCCCGTCACTACACCCAGCCAGCTACAGAGGCTGCACAATTGCAAAGAAGCTGCAGAAAAGAAGAAATGGTATTGGTTAATGCCAAAAAAAAAAACACTCCTCAACAAAAACCAGCGCTATCTAATACGGTTAGAACCGGAATATGTTACGCCAAAGCTACCCAACAAACATCAACTGAATTGACATCCCCAGCATCATCAGAACCATCCATGATGCAGCTCATGCAAGATATGATGAAAACACTGGATCAAGTCAACGAAAGACTTAACAAGCTAGAAGCCAGAAGTACTGAAACCATACCCAAGGTTAAAGTAAGATAATGGACCGACAAGACTTACGCATCGCCACATGGAATGGCAACGGCATTCTAAACAAAAAACCCAATCTTGAAGTCTTCCTGAACACTCAACACATAGATGTCTGCCTCATTTCTGAGACTGGACGCACCCTGGTATGTTCGCAACTCTGACATACATAGAGATCTTCAGATTCCAACTGTAAAGGAAGAGATTAAAAGGTTTTCCGACAAGCATGAAGCCAGGTTACACCTCCACGTAAGTGCAGAAGCTCTTCCACTGCTGGACAATCAACACCAGGTCCGAAGACTGAAGAGAACCAAACCATCTGATCTTGTGTAGTGTGTTGTGTGTAAAAGCACAACATAGTGGGTGAGTGAAGTGTAAATAGTTATGGTTATGACAGAAAACTAAAGGACATCGGTGGATTGAATTTAGGTGATAAGTGTTTAGTCTTAAGATGTATTAGACAAAAATTAATGGTTAGTCTTTAAGACTACTTTTAATTGCAAGCACAATCTACACCCTACCTCATACAGTTCATAATAATAGTCTACCTCTACGATACAGTAGCGTATTCACCAGCCTTACCACCAGAAACCCCTTAAAAAAATCCCCCAAATTTTACTTATTATTCGAAAAATCTAGAAATTATTGGCTTTGATTATTTTAGGTTGCTATTTTAAGTAGATACATGCCTGGCAATTAATATTTTAGGAGAAATATAAAACCTATTTTTTCAATAATTCCATTTTGGCGCCTTCTGAAATTTTGTACCAGCCCGAGCTTCTCAGGCTTCTGCCATAATACGCCACTGCTACAACATCCACTATCTTACCTGTAGACAATCATGTAATTTACATCATGTAGACTATGTGCTCGTCACTGCTTCTTGTGATATTGTAGAAAGCTGCCTGCATATCTAGAAATGCCAGATACACAATTTACACGATTTTTGTCTATGGCTTTCCCGATCATGTTCCTTACAATGCATACATTATCGTATGTTTGTTTACTTTTGCTCTCTGTACTTCTTCTAGTTTCCTTCTATCTTTTCTCGCAGTCTGTTTTCTAATGTTCCTGTGTATATTTTAAATGCAGTACTACTTAGTCCAGTGGTTCTCAACGGGAACCATATGGCCCCTCAGAGGGCCGCGAAAAATTTGTGGTGGGCCATAGGGAAAACTTTTAAAACAGAGGGGAGCACGGTACGTTTCAAAATGATACTGCTGGATAATGAAAAAGACTTTGAGAGGGGCTATACTGACTCTTTGAGAGGGGGAGGGGGTACAAGAGGGAAACTAGAGAATCACTGTTGTATACTATCGTCTATACTCTACAGCATATCAATGCTTACAGCAGCTGTTTTTGTATTTCCCCTTTTACAATTACCATCTGAACATTTACTTTTGAGAGCATAATTTTCTAAATACAAATAGATCAATTCAATTTTTAACATTAACATAGAGGTAATACGTAAACATCGATATTTTCTTTTGAATTTAAAATGTATTTTTTATATAAATTGATTAGTTTCATTATTTTATGTGTATGTTATATAAGCGTTTGTTTTACGAGCACCAATTTTGAGTTTCTTCCCATCAGAGAGAGTAGTAAATATTGTCAATATATAGCTTGGATTGTAACCAGCTTAATAGGTTTTATAAATCACAGTTTGTAACCGTGATATCACCGTTACAGTAATTTTCTCAGATGAGAATAAATTGAAAAGTGGTCAGCTCCAGCTGCCGCCAAATATTTTTCTGTACAACTGCATGACAGGTGATTTTATGAGCAAATGAAACGTTAATAGCTGGAGGCAAGATAAGTATGCAGCTACACCAATTTCAACGACTTCCCTATGTCAAGGCCGTTCCGTCCTGGCTTAGGAAACGCCAATCATTTTTTCGACGACTGACATCGAAAGTAGGTTTTTCTCACTGTCATTTCACAACAGAAAGTTGACATTTGCCGCTGAGCGTACGTTTTCATCACTTTGCCGCTCGCCGAGCGTTTTGGGTTTCCGCGTGAACAAAATACATAGGTAGCCACGTCCGAATGTTTCCTTGAGAATGCCCGTCATTTGTCGAAATAATCGCGTCCCATGTCTAATATACTGCGCGAGTAATGTTAACTTGATTATCAATTAATATTTGCAATAAAATGAAATTTGATATTTTCCATTAATAATATGCTCAGTCGTCGAAAAAATGTATATCTCGAGCTAAAAGTGCGCTTGCCGCTTTTGCATGATTGCTAGTTTTGGCTTTGCCTCAACCAACAATATTCATGCGCAAGCGGAAAGAATGCACTTTCAGCTCTTAACATACAATATACTATTCTGGGCAAGCAATAATAATTGATTAGCGCCCAGAAAATTGTTGTTACCTACCTACTTCCTATGTCCCTCTCAATATAAGTTAAACAGAAACACCTACATTTCTAGAATAGACCCACGTTTGTGTCCCACTGTAGCTAGCTGTGTGCACTTTTGGCTTGGTTATTTGTTGTAAATTCATTTTTGAGTGCCACAAAATGTATTGTAAATGTTATAAATTAATCATTAAAATATGAATTATATGGATATAAGTTTTATAAAGAAAGAAGCACTTCCACTGTTGACATGATTAGGGGAAGGTCGCCCTTGATGGCGTACTTCCCATGATGGCATACCACAGGTATTTTCGGAATAAATCGGTTATCGCCCCAATCCGCGGAGTTACGCAAGCGCACGATATCGACCGACAGTTGTGGGTTGAATTTCAGCAGTGACGGATGTTTTTATGTGAAGTTATTTAACAAGACAGAATTGGCTAAGTGCCGAAGTAATATTATTCAACTTTTAAATCAAAAATTTATTATGTTAGGTTCATTAAATTAGAATGCAAGATTTTTTTCTGATAACTATGGGATATAGACGTTATTTTGTTGTGATTATTTTGAATCTAAGTTGTGGCTTTAATTTTTTATAATTTATTTACCAGAAGTGTGACATTTTCCTATGATGGCATACCTTGTGGTTTTCTATGATGGCATACCTATAAATGGATATGCCATCATAGGAGTCATATTCATAACGGCACAATATCTACTTTTCTTTATGATTTTTTTAGATATGTCTCAAAATAAAGAAGGAATTCCTTCGAAAAGAGTTTAGCAAGTTTAACCTTCTTGATAATGTTTTTATTAACTTTTTTTAAAAAAGTTAAAAACATATTCCTTAGAATATAAGGTATTATTGATTTTTTTTAAACAGTTTTATATGCTTTTATTTTTTAATAATAAAAATGTGCAAAGTGTAATAATAATTTTCCTTTTACGTGCGTGCGTCCTTCAGATTTTTGCATTTTACTGGAGTGTGCCATCATAGGCAACTCAGTTGCCTATGATGGCATACTTGGTGATTTTTTCTTTCCTATTTTTTATCAAGAAAATAATTTTTATATATTTCTTTAAGTTTTATAATTAATATTTAAGCAGTAACGAATAATTTGACATGATTGAATGGGTTAAAACCTTTGAATCAAAAAAGATATTAGGTGTTGAAAAAAAAGGTGCCATCATAGGCGACCTTCCCCTATAGTGGAGTACTGGAAAAAAGGCCCACGATTCCGTCCATGATTTTTTTTAATTTTTTTTTATATATACTTCGGATCTGTATTTATGTCTGGAGGTGAATGTGACCGCACTATTCAATGGAGGAGGGGATAAATTGGCCCGAAAAATGTGCAAAAATGGGTTTTTCACGGATGCCTTCGACAATTCAATTCGAAATAAAAAAACGTTCGAAGAAAAAATGGAGCTATTCTGAATACAAACAATTTGAGCTAGGATTTACGAAAATCGGTTAACCGGTGCGAAAGTTACAGCCCTTTAACCGACCTCGCCCGTTGGAATTGTTTCTCAGGGATTTCCTACTCAGGGCGGTCGGTCGGATCCTGTTTTTGGGGGGATGACATGCAATTAGAGCGTCCGTTTTTTTTTATTTATAGATTCACGGGCATACGAGAAGATGTGCCACGGGTAAGGTGCTTGGACTAAAGGGGGCAGAGGGGGAGGGGGGGCCGCAAAAACCCATTCAAACCCGCCTAATTGCCTCTGTAATTGGCCTATTTCAAAAATCTTAACGCCAAAAAATCCCGCGCTGTGCCTCCTTTAACCAACACAAAGGATTTTAGAAACGCGCGGTAAATAAAAAAAGTATAGCAAAAAAAGCCTTTTTTATAATTTTTTTTTAATTAAAATTGATTTTTTGGGGGTAAGAAAAAGCGAAGGGTATAAAAAAACTACATGATGGGACGCAGTTTTTTCCCCCACAATCTGGACTCGGGCACATTTTTGTCCGGTGGTTAGGAGGGGAGGGGCGGGGGGTCAAAGTTCCCGGCCACTAGCAGGGAGACGGAAAGGGTTACAGTGTTTACACTTGGTTCATAATGAAGATCTATCGTTCCTCTTCATAATATATTTGTCTCAATTTCCTACGTTAATTAGGGCCTGCAGGAGCCCGAGATACAAATTAGAATCTGCAATGCATTTTATGCCGAGTAGCAGCGGGATGCCGGGGGCGTGGCTTACGCTCATTGTTCTACTGTCGTATTGGTTACACGTGGTTCCTGCGACATTTTATTCTGTGTACAGTAAGAATAAATATTGTTGAAGTTTTGTTGATTCGGAGATTCATTACGCTACAAGAAGCGGTAAGTGTATCTACAATTTTCCACGGGATGCTTCTAAATGTTCTCGATACGCGAGACTATTATACTATACTATATGCTTCATACATATAATATTTTGTAGCGTTGATTTGATAGGTAATCGACAGACACATTTGCTTCAAGATTGACCCTGGCATTAGAAAACCCAGTACTTGTCAGTGCACGTCTATCACAGACTGTCACATGAGATTAAATGCGGCTGCCTCTTGATTTCTGGATTTCGGACATCTCACTCAGATAAATCAGCAAACCTGACATCAGTATGGCTGAATTAAAGGTCTGTACAATTTGTAATCTGGACATCCTAGATGATCAACCCGTGCGGGTTGTTAAAAGCAGGGGCTTGAAAACGATGCGAAGTGCAAATAAGGATGACTATAAGTATAATAATGTTCGCATATCGTCTAGTGCTACTGAACAAACTTTTCACCTCAATTGTTACATAGCGTTCACAAAGTAAAAGACCTACGACTGCTGAAGCGAAAACTGATAGAAGTCATTGTACACGTAGAACCACATTGGCCTTCGACTTCAATATCAATTGAATATTCTGTGCAGAACTTTGGGCTAATCCATCATCAAATATGTGTCATGAGAGGAATGTAAGAAAACGCATTAGCATGAAAAATCCAGAGCGTAAGCCACGCCCCCGGCATCCCGCTGCTACTTGGCATAAAATGCATTGCAGATTCTAATTTGTATCTCGGGCTCCTGCAGGCCCTAATTAACGTAGGAAATTGAGACAAATATATTATGAAGAGGAACGATAGATCTTCATTATGAACCAAGTGTAAACACTGTAACCCTTTCCGTCTCCCTGCTAGGGGCCGGGAACTTTGACCCCCCGCCCCTGCCCTCCTAACCACCGGACAAAAATGTGCCCGAGTCCAGATTGTGGGAAAAAAACTGCGTCCCATCATGTAGTTTTTTTACACCCTTCGCTTTTTCTTACCCCCAAAAAATTAATTTTAATTAAAAAAAAATAATAAAAAAGGCTTTTTTTGCTATACTTTTTTTATTTACCGCGCGTTTCTAAAATCCTTTGTGTTGGTTAAAGGAGGCACAGCGCGGGATTTTTTGGCGTTAAGATTTTTGAAATAGGCCAATTACAGAGGCAATTAGGCGGGTTTGAATGGGTTTTCGCGCCCCCCACCCTCCCCCTCTGCCCCCTTAAGACCAAGCACCTTACCCGTGGCACATCTTTTCGTATGCCCGTGAATCTATAAATAAAAAAAAACGGACGCTCTAATTGCATGTCATCCCCCCAAAAACAGGATCCGACCGACCGCCCTGAGTAGGAAATCCCTGAGAAACAATTCCAACGGGCGAGGTCGGTCAAAGGGCTGTAACTTTCGCACCGGTTAACCGATTTTCGTAAATCCAAGGTCAAATTGTTTGTATTCAGAATAGCTCCATTTTTTCTTCGAACGTTTTTTTATTTCGAATTGAATTGTCGAAGGCATCCGTGAAAAACCCATTTTTGCACATTTTTCGGGCCAATTTATCCCCACCTCCATTGAATAGTGCGGTCACATTCACCTCCAGACATAAATACAGGCCCGAAGTATATACAAAAAAATTTAAAAAAAAAAAAAATGCCCGGAATCGTTACCAAGCCATTCTCAGGTTTCAAGTACTCCACTACTAGTAGATTAGACTATTACATATATAATACTTTCATAGAAATTAGAACATTAAATACATGCACAATAAATGACGAAAAACTGCATATTATGTACTTTTCTGAAGATAGAATTACGAGCTTCGAATTATCATTTTTACCACACTAGTATAAGCGATAGCTGTGGTAATATAAATTTAAAATCAGTTACAAAACAATCCTGTAATCTTAATCATATTAGAACATTCAGGCATTTCAAATTAAAATCAATTTAAAACTTACTTATGTTCCCATAAATCCCGGATCTTCAGAGGCACAGCATTTGCTATATACAAATGCCGAGACAAATAATGTTTGCCAAGGTTATACTGAGTATGCCAAGGCACTGGGGCTCTAACCAGCATAATAGGATACTCAGCAGGAAAGGTCTGGATGTTAAGTCGCTTCCATTCGCAAGGGTCCTTCAGCACATACTTGAAGAGGTTCCATCGCATGCTTTTGTTATATTCCCGTATGATATCAGGCTCGAACGTATCTGCTATCCTGCGAAATTCTCTTAAGAGTCTGTACTTCTGAGGAATTTTTCTTCTTGCAATGCTAATGTACTTCTTTAAGAAGGGCGTGATCATGCTGTCTTCAATGCCCTGAAAGGGAACTAAAGTGGAAGAAATACTCAACTGCAGCCTTGCATAGTTACCTTTGTGGTATAATAGAGAATGCGCTCAATATCTTCAGGTCGCACGTGCGCATACATTTCCTTTTCTGCTTGTCTAACCATAATCAGCTTCTGCTGATCAGGGTGGATCGGTAGTACTGCTTCCAACTTTTTCAAGGCCCTATTGAAATGTAAATAAGGGGAAATATTACAAAAGACATGAAACGAAAAATGTTATCAAGGAATTTCTTCGCAAAAATCAAAAAGAAATTTAAATGAAGGGATTAATACTATCAAAAAATAATGGACGAGGAAAACAATACGATACAAAAGTAAGGCATGCTGGAAAAGATCTACACATTCGTATCTTAGTTTTTGACTATAAACAATGAGAAAATCAGAAATAAATCAGTGTTAGAAGCGTTGAAAAAACTACGACTTTCATGTTTTCATCTACTTATATTTTTTCCTATTTAAAAGCTACGTACTCAGCTTCAGCTATTACTGGATTAACAGCAGCCACAGCCAGCTGCCTCCTACGCTTTTCTCTTCTTCGCTCAGCCCTCAGTATTGCTTGCTCTTTTTTCTCCCAGTATTCTCCAGTAAGCAATTCTTTTAAAGGAACAATTCCAGGTATTTTGGCATTCTTTTTACGCTCTATAGCTGCACGTCGTTCTTCCTCAGCCTCTTCTTCCTGCCGTGTTCTCTTGGGCGGGTAACACAGCTTACCTTTTAACAAATAGCTTTCATAACAATACTTTGATTTTATAAAAATCCAATACCTTCAGGCCCCAGAGGATTTGGTGCGGGCTTCTTTCGTCGTGGGGGCAGATCTTGTATTTTCAACACCTGAGCTGATGGAGTGTATGCAGCTCCTTAAAATACCACAGTTAAAACTAGTTTTAATACAGGAACAAAGGCTGTACCTATCGTTTCACTGGGTTTATAATATTCGTAAGTGTCCTTATACAGAACCGATTTCGTCCAGGACTTCTTTGCAATAAGTGGAGGATATTCCATGCTGTCATACGCCCTTTGGACAAAAACCGAGGGCTGGGGCTCGCTGTCGCGGCCCGCTGCTGGCAGCCATGGCAGCTCTGGTATAATCTTTCGGCCATACTTATCGTACCTGGGCAGTTTACTACCCATTTTTGGCTAAAACTATGTTAAAATTCACTTATAGATTAAATATTTAAAATTCATTTTAAAATCGTATAAAAGGGAAATATATTGATTAAATAACCCCCAATGGTTTGACAGATTAGCACTGAGGGTTTATTTTGATTTCCATGACTACCACCTGTTGAAGTTGTTTATGAGTCGGACGAGCACATGCCAATTTGTGGAAAGAAATGGAAAATGAACTATCTCTAGATAACAATTTTTTTTCATATGTTTATTGCTCTGGATATTTACAATCTGTTAATCAGATTAACATTCAGTAAATTAAGCTATTTGTATTTTTACATAACATGAAGAAGTAATACCCTTGAGCATTACTTCTTTATCTTATAATAAATTATGTTTGCATTAGCTTGAAATTAACTTAAACCAAAGAGTCTTTGCTTAAACTTAAAAATCTATTAACGAGGTCTAGCGGGTCAAATCTGTGGAGTCGTTTGTCAAATTGTCTTTCTACAAGAGTAGCAGCTAAGTTTTGCTTGGTAGAATTTCTTCCTTAACTGAAGGAACAGGTAGATCTTGTTGTAGTAGCCAATTAGGGACGTACCTAGGAGCATTGGCTATTAACCGTATTACTTTATTTTGGAATCTCTGCAGAATTTCCAGGTTGTAGTTGCTGGCAGACCCCCATAACTCGATTCCTTAAGTTCATATTGGTTTCAAAATTGATTTATAGAGTAATATTTTGTTTTGAAGTGATAACTGAGAGTTTATTCGTATCATCCAGTACATGTTAAGGAGTTTTAGCCCAAGTTGTAATCTTTTCTTTATTATCTGAGTGTTCCAGGTCAAGCGTCGGTCTAAATGAATCCCTAGATACTTTACACTGTCTTGTTGTGGTCTGAGAGTGTTATTCAATGTTATTGGTGGACAAGTTTCTTTCCGTAGAGCAAAGGTTACTTGAACTGACTTTAATTCATTCACACGTATTTGCCATAGTTTGAGCCATTATTCTGTTTTTCTGAGATTTTGTTGAAGTATCTGCGATGCTATTATGTGATAAGACAGGACCCAGAGTGCTGCCCTGAGGAACACCTGCTTGAATTGGCCGTATGGATGATTGTTGAATTTGACATAAAAACTTCTTTCCGACAGGTATGTTTTCTCGGAAGCCGATTTGGTGCTTTGCATTGATAATTCCCAACTGATAACACAAAACAGACACTACTTACCGGTTAATGCTCTGAACCGAATTGACACAACCACAACTAGACCACAATTAAACACTGAAGCAACACAAGTAACCAAAAAACCCAAAATACCGCCAATCTTCCTACACGAAGCGAATAACTACCAAAAAGTGGTAGACGATATAAAAACCATAGTAACTGAAGAATTTATCACCACCTGCAAAGGTACATTTCTAAGAATTAATCTAAGCCAAATAGACGATTATCGAAAATTAACAAAATTCTATGATAGTAATAAAGTCAAATACCATACCTTTAGAAACCCACAATCTCAGCAGATATCAGCCATAATGAAAGATATACCCACCGCAATCCCTGAAGTCAAAATCCTAACCGAACTGAACAACCTAAAATATCCCGTAACTAAAATGACAAGACTCTACAACAAGCAGAGACTTCCAATACCCATTTGCGCTCTGGAAATAACAAAAACGGAAAACAAGAACAATATTTACAACCTTAACAAAATATTCCAATGTATTGTAACAGTGGAGCCACGACGAAAATCACCTGACATCCCTCAATGCAAAAGGTGTCAGCGTTACGGCCACACTAGAAATTATTGCCAACTAGAACCCAGATGCATAAAATGTACCAGATCTCATTTGTACACACAATGCCCAAAGACATTAAATGAAAAACTACAGTGTGTTAACTGCGGACTGGAGCACCCCGCAAATTATAGGGGCTGCTCATACTACCCTAAAGTGCAAACTAAGCTTACTACAAGCAACCTAAATAATGTAAGCACAAACAAACCAGGCCCAACCATCAATGAAAGAAACTTCCCTCCGTTACCCAATCGTCGTCAACCCTTCTCTGCAGAAACGAATACATACTCAGCAGTAACAGAAAATTCAACCTCAACTTCAGATAACATGTCAGGAATTATAACAATAATAGTAAAATCAATAATAGATATTCTCAAACCACATCTGGCATCAATTATCCCAATAATTATGCGTCAATTTTCTGAAGAATTTAATGGATATAAATAGCAACCTCATTAATGGTATAACAACACCCAGCAATGGCATAAACAAAAACTCAAATAAGTTATTAAACAGCGAACCAGTGCGGCCAATCATAAACAAATTAGAAATACTCAACTGGAACGCAGATGGGATAAAACGACAAAGATCCGCATTTATAGCCTTTTTAGCGCAACATAACGTAGACATAGCCTGTATAAGCAAAACCCACCTTTCAGTCAACGAAAACCTCCAAATACCTGGATATAATATATTCAAGAATGACCGTATTGCAGAAAAAGCATCCGGTGGAGTGGCTATAGCAGCAAAGAAACAGTTATTAGTTACTCCTCTTCCCAATGTTCAATTGCTCAACCTAGAAGCTATCACTATTAATCTAGCCTTGAATGACGACAGCTCATTAAACATTACATGTGTTTATAAGCAACCCAACAAACGTTTGGAAGAAGCAGATGTTCGAAACCTCCTGGATGGTAACGAACCTACAATGATAATTGGAGATTTTAATAGTAAAAACAAAATTTGGGGCTGCAGGACAGATAACCCATCTGGCACAAAACTAAACACCTTTGCTTCAAATAACGCGACAATAATTGCAGCACCAGATGAATTCACATATTACCCTTATAGGAAAGATCATTTGCCAGACATTCTTGATATAGCGGTATTAAAGAACTTCAATCGTCCTATCTATCAAACGGTACATATAGATTTAGATTCGGATCACGTACCGGTAACGACAACATTCTTTTCTGAACCTCGTATAGTTCGAAATCAACCCCGTCTTATTAATGGAAAGGTCAACTGGGAACAGTTCCACGATGAAATAAATCAACGGATAACAAACCCCAGTCGAATCACAACTGCCGAAGATATAAACAAGGCGATTAGTAACATTACGGAAGCGATCAAAACATCTATAAGTCATTCAACGACAGTAAAAGATGCAAGAAGACAAGGCAATTTTAATGCGCCTCCACTGGAAATTCTGAATGTAATTAATGAGAGGAATAAGTTAAGAAGACTTTGGCAGAAAACCCGCGATCATCATCTAAGACCATTGATTAATCGATTAACACGCCGCATCAAATGGGAATTAGATGCATTAAGAATCAACACCTACAGAAAATACATAGAAGAACTGACACCCAAAGACCAAACTCTTTGGCAAGCCACAAAAAAGATATTACGGAAACCAGAAGTTATGCCAGTAATCATTCACAATAACAGAAATGTTACCTCTGCCCACGACAAATGCAAAGTTTTCGCCAAGCACCTCGAAACAGTTTTTACAAGTAGCAACAACAATGATGAAATCAATGAAGTCACAAAAGAACCAGCAAGTACATTGTCTCCCTTAGCAGATTTCAAAACAACGTCACCTAGTGAAATCGAGGAAATTATTTCCAAGCTAAAAATAAAGAATGATCTAATACCGAACATAGTTCTGAAGCAATTAACTAAAAAGGCGCTTGCATACCTAGCAACCACATTTAACGCATGCTTACGGTTAGGGCATTTCCCTTCGAATTGGAAGCATGCTCATATTTTACTCTTACATAAACCCGGCAAAAACAAACATGATGTAAATAGCTATAGGCCAATTAGTTTATTGCCAAGCTTATCAAAGGTCTTCGAAAAAATCATTCCCGGATTTCAGACGAACTTCAAACTAAGGGAATTTTACCGACCTTCCAATTTGGGTTTCGGCCAAAACATTCTACCATCCACCAGCTAACTAGAATTACCCAGATAATTGAAGAAGGATTCGAGAGTAAGAAACACACCGTAGCAGCATTTATCGACATTAGACAGGCGTTCGATAGGGTCTGGACTGATGGGCTTATCTATAAACTCATAAATATACAAATAGACTCATACCTGGTAAAAATAATAGCATCCTATCTTACAGATAGAACCTTTTCTGTTTGTATTAACTCAAGTGTCTCTACTGTCACTAATCTCAGAGGGGGTGTGCCGCAGGGATCTGTTTTAGGACCAATTTTGTTCAATATCTACATGTTTGATATCCCCCAACCTCCGAGTACTACGATAGCTATGTTTGCTGACGATACAGCGCTAATAGTTCAACACGAAGATATAGCTACTGCCTCGCAACAGCTACAGAACTCAGTCAACGTTCTTATGGGTTGGTTTAAAACGTGGAAATTGGAAGTCAACAAAAACAAGTGCGAAACCAAAATATTTACCTTAAGGCGACCTCAAGAACCAGCTAACATAATAATTAATAACAAATCAATCGAATGGAATCCTCCCGACAGTGCTATAAAATACCTAGGTATTTATATGGATCGGCGATTAACGTGGGGATACCACATTAATCGCAAATTGAATCAGTGCTACAACAGATTGGGACAGTTAGAGTCCTCTCAACGTAAGATAGGGACAGGCACGTCACAGTTCGGCTGCGCGGATTTTTGTTACGTCACGCGCCTCAAGAATTAGCAGTGGCGTACACGGATACAAGTGAACTCATCGCGTATCCTATCAACTACTAAACCCCCTGGTAACAGGACACCTATTTAAAAACGTGCCGTAACCATTGCCCATCGGGATAATCGCCAAACCACTGCGCACCCTGGCAATGATGACGTGCCTGTCCCTATCTTATGTTGGGCGGACTCTATATCATTTAATTAACAAAAGATCCCCTCTTAAAACGGAGTGCGCGCTACTAATTTATAAATCAGTGCTTCGACCCATAATAACTTACGGGTGCACAGTCTGGGGTGCAGCGTCAAAATCCTAAATCAACAAAATACAGACTCTTCAAAACAAAATCCTCAGAATTTCTATAAACGCTCCCTGGTATGTAAGAAATTCCCAAATCCACCGCGAGTTAAAAATCCCACTAATACCTGATCATATCCATAAACTAAGCAACACCTATTATCATAATATTCACAACTGTGATAGTGCAGAGACATATTCGCTAGGTAAACGACATATTCAGAAAAGACTGAAAAGACAATTACCGCAAGATATATTTGTGACCAGTGACGAAGGCAGTGAAAATGATTAACACGAAAAAGCGCTCTATGCATTGTACATAATATTAAGTATAGTTATAGTTCTATGCTATCAATACTATGTATAGCATTTTGTATGCTGATCGAGTAATTAAAAAAAAAAAAAAAAAAAAAAAGATGTTTTGTGGCTTTCCGTAAAGAATAACTGGTGTCCTCAGTAGGAGTTAGGTTTGTTAAGTATTTTTGCACTTAGTTTTTAATGGTGGACAGGAGATTTTTTTATTCCCGCGTAGCTTGATTGAGTAGGGCTTTGCTTCTGGGATTTCTTGTGATTTGCCAGATCCTTCTTAATCTTCGCTTTCCTTTTAGTTTTTGTTTAATGATTGTCGGACAGTATTCTGATAGGGGAGTTCCGGGTAAGATGACACAGTGCCCATTGCGAATTAAATATTCGCGCCAGTTGAGCAACAACGAGTTTACTCATGATCTCATAGATGACGCTTCATCAGAAATTGTGTACAGCTGTCAGTTCAACAAAGTTTTCAGAAAAAATAATTGCAAACATTTTTGGCAGTTGAAAAATTATTTTTCTTCAATACTGTAGTGGTAATATCTACAGACAGGTACGTATTCAAATGTTTTTAAATATGGTGATGCTAATAGCAGTTATTGTTTGTTTTATATTTAAAGAAAAGTATAAGTAACTTCAAAGCATGTTTACAAATAATCCATTGGTTAAAGTTTTGTCGATTCCGGGTAAAACGACATACCTGCAGTCAGTCTAAGATGACATACTATATCATCTTAGCCTAATGTGAGTGCATAATAATGAATGTTTAAATAATATGTTTTATTTTTATTTCAGTATGTAGAGTTTGTTACTATGACAACGAAGAAGACTAGAGTCAACTCTATGGGCAAGATGACCACTCGGAAAATGATGATGATGCCGCCTGCATTTATTGTAATGACTTGTACAAACATTCCAGGCCAAAGGAGCATTGGGTAAGGTGCCAGTCTTGCTTGAATTGGTGCCACACATTGTGTGCAGGTGTTCCATATAAAATAAAGCACTCAACGTGTGAATTGTGCATAAATAAGAAGTCTTACATTGACTATGTCATCTTAGACGAACTTGTGTCATCTTACCCAACTTCTACTTGCTTGTTTAATATGTTATTTTTTTATGCTTACTTTCAGATGTTTTAAATACATTTTTGTATGATTGTAATAAACAAGAGTTTATGTACATACTGTGTTTTATTTCTTAGCACCTTTAGTTTTTTTTTAATTTCGCTCTAATTAAAAAGTATGCCATCTTGCCTGGAACTCCCCTACTTGTTGAGTTTTGTGGACTGGAGTAGCTTCCTAAGCCGCTTTTTGTATGGTCTGATTGAAGTATTCGATGGCACTACACAGTTTGCATTCTGTTTTTAAGGGGATGCTTAATTGTATTCTTTCTGTAATTAATTCCCGAAAATAATTCCAGTTATTGGCTCTAGAAGATAGCGTTGCTGGCTTTTGAACTTTTAGTACTTATGCGCTATATGTAATAAGTACTGGTGAGTGGTCGGAGGACAAATCCCAGCAAGAGTCAACTTTTAAATAGTTTGTTGAGACTCCTTTGATGACGCAGAAGTCTAATAGGACTGGAATCTTGTTGAGATCTGTTGGCCAATACGTTGGTTGTGCTCTTCTATTACTTTGTACAGCTCTCTTCCTCGAGTTAATGTAATTCTCGACACCCATATTTAATTTTTGGAGTTGTAATTTCCACCGGCTATAAACGTGGGCCCAAGTGTATTGAAGAAGGATGCAAATTGCTGCTTTTTAATGGTGGGTCATAGAATATAATATCTCTGTTTTTTTCTATTACTGCGGCTGTAGTAAACTTGGAGATATTTGGATTGAAATGTTTGTAATTCATAATGTTTGATTGAGGATTTTATGCCGAGTGCTGTACCTGCATGATCAGTGCCATCAGAATGAGGGGTAGAGTATATTGTATACCTTAGTATCTTCAAATAAGAGTTAATTGTGGAATGAGCTTCTGATATTAACATGATGTCTATGTCGTGAAGTGATAAGAATGATTTAACCTCCTGGTTCTGTTGAGCAAGGCCATTGGCGTTCCATAGGGCAATTTTTAGAATATTAGGCATTGTGACTCATTTTCCTAATTATGGTTGTAAGTAGGTTGAGTATGGTGTCCACTCTTTCCATGAGTTTTATCATAGGTAAGTGTATCTAGCTTGTTATCTGTTTGTTGTTGGGGTGGGATTTGTGTGGATTGTTGTGGAATATTGGTTTTGTTGTAATCTAGTATATTATATGATGTTTTTTGGGCATAATACGAGGGCGGTCCGATAACTACTTAGCCTCACCGCCTGATGGCGCCAGTATCGCAATAGCAATTTACTATCGTGTAGTTCATTCTCCTAGACGGCTACTGTCAAAATTTCAACCTGATCGGACTTGTAGTTTTGTTTTGACAGCGTGTGGAAGCGGACGTGTCTTCGAATTTTAGAAAAATGGAAAAAGAGCAATATCGGTCGGTGATTCGGTTCTTGTTTTTGGAAGGAAAATCGCGCAGTGAAATCAGAGAGCGTTTGGATGCTGTGTATGGTGACTCTTCCCCTTCGATAGCGACCGTCAAAAATTGGTTTAACGAGTTTCAACGTGGTCGCACATCGGTTTTTGATGAACCACGTCCAGGTGCCCCGAAAACAGCTACCAAGGAAGATAACGTAACAAAAATCCATGATCTCGTATTAGCAGACCGCTGATTGAAGGTGCGCGAGATAGCTGAGACCATAGGCATCTCAAAAGATCGCGTAGGTCATATCCTGCATGAAATTTTGGGCATGAGAAAGCTGTCGGCGCGATGGGTGCCGCGTTTGCTCACTCCGGACAACAAGCGCAACCGTGCGACTGCTTCAGAGCAGTGTTTGACGCTGTTTAAGCGCAATCCGAAGGAGTTTCTGCGTCGTTTCGTGACTGTCGATGAAAAATGGATCCACTGGTACACACCAGAGACCAAGGAACAGTCGAAACAGTGGACTTTACCCGACGAACGTGCTCCGAAGAAGGCGAAGACTGTCCCATCGGCCGGAAAGGTGATGGCCACCGTTTTCTGGGATTCACAAGGTGTGATCCACATCGACTACTTGGAGAAGGGCAAAACGGTCACAGGGCTGTACTATGCTGAATTATTGGGCCGATTTGACTCCGAATTGAAGAGAAAACGGCCCCACTTGCCGAAGAAAAAAGTGCTCTTCCACCAGGATAACGCACCTCCCCACACCTCCGCCCTCGCCATGGCCAAATTGGTCGAATTGGGCTACGAATTGCTGCGTCATCCTCCATATTCTCCAGATTTGGCCCCGTGCGACTTCTTTCTATTTCCAAATTTGAAAAAGTCACTTGCCAGGCAGAAATTTGAGTCGAATGAGGAGGTCATCGCCGCCACGGAGGCCTACTTTGCAGACCTCGAGAAAACCTATTTTTCAGACGGGTTAAAGAAGTTGGAGCATCGCTGGGTCAAGTGTATCGAATTAAAAGGAGACTATATTGAAAAATAAATAGCCATTTCTCCAAAATTTTTGTTTTTCTTTTGTAGGCTAAGTAGTTATCGGACCGCCCTCGTACTCCTGGTTGTAAAAAATTGGACTGAGTATCACTCGGCCTTGGACGTAAGGGAGAATATTTTCTTCTCTGAATTTATTTTGCAACTATACAGCCGCAATAGTTTCCTGAGTGGCTACCCTAACAGTTAATGCATTTCACACCCTGACTTTTAACTTTTCCTTCGCAGTTTCCCGTTAGGTGTTTGCCTGCACATTTAACGCATCTTGGCGTTCTGTGACAGTAGTTTTTCGAGTGACCGAACCTTTGACACTTTTGACATTGAATTATTTGCCTGTTGACTCTGGGGGTTCAAATCTTATTTTAAATTTCATTAGCAATTCTATGTCGAAGATTTTTTTTATTGTTGTCGGCTTGTTCTAGTTCTACAAAAAACATTGGCAATGGATTTTTGGTGATTCTGTGTCTGATATTGTGTATGTTCAGGACTTTATGGCCATGGTTATTTATTTCAGCTGCTAATTCACTGATTTCGACTGTGGGGTGCATGTCCCGTAGTACTACTTTGTACTTTTTCTTGTCCTTTTGTTGGAATGTATAAAATTCCATGTTGTTTTCTTTAAGTATTTTGGTGATTGCACAATAATTTGTAGCTTTGTTTAGTTACACCTTTGCTTATGTGTTATTGATTAATTTAACAACATAATTGTCTTTGGCTTTTTCTTCCAACATGTCTGTTAGCGGTTTAAAATTATTTACGCCATAAATAAATACTGGCGACGGTTTTATTTCTTCTGTCTCTTCTTCAGGATTAGAATCGGCGAGAGGTTGATATTTGTTAAAGGTGGTTGGGGCATTAAGCCAGTAATCAGATATTTTTCTTTGCTTAGCATCGCGTTGTTGTTCGGAACCATTATGTTTTGTCCTTCTTGTGTTTGGAATTTGCCATTGATCGTCATGAGTTGAAGTATGTGTTCCTTGTTGATTTGATTGTTGCATTAAGTATGTGGGGGGGTAAGGGTAGAAATGCCCAGGGATAGGTGTACCGTAATTATAGTTGCCGAAAGGTCCATAGCTTCTCTCTGTCCAAGATCGTTGTGCGTGGCGAAGAACCACACCCTACTAGAGGTACCCCTGTTTATTGCAAAACACAACGGATCTAGAGGAGTAAACCTCGCAAATAAATCCCATTTATGGTAAGGTACGTCTGGATGCCGAAGGTGGCAATCCCACCACCACCAGACTCGGGTGGGTTGGCCGATAACCAACTTTTCACCTTAAATCAAATTATCAAAGAAACTGAAACGAATTACAGCCGAACGGATCAACTGATGACGAAAATTGGCATGAAAATGGCGGTAGGTACGCGTTGGCACATAGAATGTTCGCACTATGCAGCAACCAAGTAATCAAGATGACATCGCAGTAACGGTATTGGACTGGAATTCGCAAGGAAAATGAAAACAGGGCAGGCCACAAACCACATGGAGACGAACAGTGCTTAAGGAATCAGAGCAAGGTGGAAAGAGCTGGAGGGAGATCAAAGCACTTGCACAAAACAGAGTTCGTTGGCGAAACTTTGTTTCAGCCCTATGCTCCAGTCTGCTTCTCCCAGCACCACGTGGTACGGTCCCCATAAAATGTACAATGGCGCCTATAATTGGCCTAACGGCTGTTGGCGGAGTGCGGAATAAAATTTAAAAAAAAAATAAAATAAAATACACCTTACCAAATGTTGAAACCTACCATTTTACCACCTTTCTACCCCTCACCCACCTAAACCCGAAGCGCCAGGTGGTACAACTTTTTACCACTTACTAAGAGGAGCGTACTAAAACTACTAAACAGTTTGCCGCTGGGTTAAACTTTTTTTTTTTGATGTTTGGGTTAAACCCTAGTTTTACTGTACTATAAATGAAACTAATATACGATCAACTTGAATAAATATTTATTATAACATTTTAAAAGATCAGTACAGATCAGTGTATAATCACATGTTTAAAACAGTCCATCGTATCAGAAAAATACTATAGCAAAAGCTATAGCAACGTAATACTGTCTTTAAAAACCACTCAATATTGCTTAAATAATTTAATACAACAATAATTTATCAAATTTAAAAACTTATCTGTCAATTGAGAAATTCAAGTTAAACTAATACTTCCTACTGCTCAAATAATTACGATTGGAATGTGTACTTTCGTCAGGTACGAACAAATCAGTATCTGCAACAAACATAAATAAGCAAGTTCACAGTTAAAGTGTCATTACTTACGTGAAGAATGATTATTTTGAGGAGTGTCTGAGCCTGAACTACTTTCATCTAAAAACAGAATTCGTTATTATTAAATTTTAGAGTTAGCGTTAATAAATGTAATTAATGAACACAACTTACCTCCATCGCCGTCTTCTTTGGTTTTTAGGTTTTTTATTGCACGTGAAGAATTAGAACCGTTGTCAAAGGAATTCCACATTTCCTGAGCCTGGTTTTGTAAATTATATTGCCACTCTGAAACATTAATTATCTTCAATGGTTTGCTTCAAAGACACCAAACCAACATATGTCCCTACTACCCGCATTAATTCTTTCAAACATATTCGAGTCCTACTTACGTCCCTCAGTCACTTTTGATATATTTTCTAAGAGAAACTCCTTGTCCTTTGCTTCGAGCAAGAGCATATCTCGTAGTAACTGTACCATTCCTTTTTGAGCAATAGCTTTGGCACGTAAATAATACACAATGACACTGAAACAAAAATATTTGATACCAGACAAAAACACTTCTAGTGACACAGAAATTAATTTCGTTACACCAACAAACTTACCACATAGCAACGAGAATTAAAGCTATAGTTCCAGGCTTCGTCAAGTACATGAGTATTTTCCAAAACACATTGTTCTGTTCTAGCTGGAACAGCCCCTTCAGGATCATTTCGTATATGTAGCGGTAATTCCTGAATGGGCCACAGTTCGACGTCTGCACGCTACGAACGAGCAACAAATAAAACGGTTAAGACGAATGCAGATAACTTACTCAACTGTGATGTATCCCAGAGTAATGATGACTAGAAGCAGGGACAGAAAGGATAGCATTAGGAACCATGTGTGGGTTTGTGCCGCCCGCCATGACTTGGACGACGGTTTGCAAAGGTGCAAAACACACGTGCGCCTGATGTACCACGTACACCATAGTTTTATTACCACCACGAATGGCAGCAGCGGGGAGAAGTAGAAGCCCACCCAAAAGAGCGTTTGGTTGTACATCAGCTGCAAGGTGTATTTTGCTATGTCGAATTCTGCGATACCAATCCGTTTCCATACTTTTCTATGGAGGAAGTTGTGATAGTTATTTTATATGAGTGGTTGCAGTCACATTAGATTCGATTGGAAAGTCTTGGCAAGCAGTATTGAAAAATATTTTCTTTGATGCTCGCAGAATTTCCAATGAATTATCATAGTGTGGCGGTCAAAATTGTAATTGTTAAGAAAAAGTAAACAAAAACTTACTTATAAATAAAACTGCGAATGACTGCTAGTAATGCTGTTAGCAGTACGGCAAACAAAAAGTCGAACATAATTAAACGATAAATGTGTTGGCCTATGGATGTTTCCCAACATCTCTATGAAATATAAAAACAAATTAGGATTAAGCAAAATAAAGATAACAGAAAATATCATCACAAAATTGTTCAAGTTTAACAATAGATTCCATTTCGTCCTTACTTCGTTTTCAGAGTGTGTTAGCCAGAACGCTAGAAAGACTCCGATAACCACAGTCTTCAGCAGAAACGTCCTGATCAATGTAATATACAATGCAGCTCTAGGATGCTTGTAATCTTCATATCTTAAAAAAACAATGTTTTAAGAAAGCAACATAATTGCTATGATCTAATAAAATTACCAATATACAGAGACAAAAGGTTATTTCATTTTCATATACTACAGTTGTGGTTTCTTCTAATTGTTCTTTTATCTGTCTATTTTTTATCAGATTGCTACATACATAATTTTTTATTATAAATGTTAAAAGCTACAGGATTGTTTAAATTAGCAAAATTCTACAATGTAGAGCAGAATCTTATCGCATTAGAGGTTTGAGCTGAACATACTGAATATTCTGAAAATAAACATTTAAAAAAAGTTCAATTGTTACTTTTTTCACAAATAAATTGAAGAAAAAGAAAATCAAACTATTACTGGCAGAGCTGGGTATTTGTATTTGTAAATACTTTTTTTATTTAAGTAAGTACTAGATATTTAAATACTTTTTAATGGGTTGTATTTGTATTTGTAGGTGCAAATACTTGGCAAAGTATTTAGTATTTAAATATTTTCAAAGTTTTTAAATATTCTGAAATTACGCAAAAAGTATTTACTAGTTGAAAATATATTTTTTGAAGAAATAAAGGTAGGTAATTAAATACCTTTGAGAGTATTTAACTACTTTTATTTCTTAAAAAATATATATTTCTAACTAGTAAATACTTTTTGCGTAATTTTAAACGTCCAATACGTCAATCCTTTGATCTATTCTGGCATTATTTAGCAAAAAAAATACTTATAAATTTTAGCAAAAAATAGTATATTACGATACTAGTGTATAAGTACGCCTTTAAAGCACGAGCGACGAGTTTAAGAGCACGACGCGCTAGCGGAGTGTTTTTAAGGTCGCTAGTGTATTAGTGGCACTTATACACGTGTATCATACGCTATTTTTTCTACAATAGTAACAGAAGTATAAAAATTTAGTTCGGTGACACTTTTTCCGTCACATTGTGTTAAATATTCTAGGTTATGTTGACAGTCAAACTTACGGCAAAGCGTATTTTAATTTAGTATTAAAAACGCCTCCAATGGCAACGTGCGAATAAGACATATTTCGAGCGCTAATACTAAGAGTGCTACAAACGTCGCTTTTGACACTAGAAACAGTGCAAAAAATTGTCATTTTGACACGATTGTAGAAAAAATACTTATTTTATATGAAAAGCTTTCAATTAAACAATATTGTTTGAATAAAAATAAAGTGGGATATTTGACAGAATGCGTTGAATTTTCTAAGTCACTGGTTTTAGCATTAGATATTCTGAAAGAAGCTAATATACAGGGTGTTGAAAAAAAGGTCGGATATTTTACCCACTTACAGATCTCATCAATACAAAAAAAAATGTCCTAATAGACATGGGTCCGGAAAAGCTTCGTTTCCGAGATACAGGGTATTCAAAGTTTTTTTTTAAATTCGTTTTTTTATGTTATCTAAAAACTAGGGATGTCGGCGGGTACCCGGGTCGACCCGGGTAATAGTCAACCCGGGTATATTTTCAGGACCCTGGTACCAGACTAGTAAATTATGTAATCTCTAGTAAGTGAGCCTTTTTCGGAGAAGATGATAAAAACTTAAAAACAGCAGGAATAAGCTCTAGAAAAACATAAGCATGCAGTAATAATCAGAATCACCCCATCCCATACTACATAATGTTTCTTGTTTCATATAATAAATCCTCTTCACGGAAATATTCAACCCGTCAATAGTACCATTAAATCGCGTCAGTATGCGATGAAGTAACGTAAACATCTCCTGTGTGATTTTGATGGGAGAGTAGGTACTATTTCAATTTAGTTCAGTTTAAAACTCGCGGCGTAACAAATGTTCCGATGTACGCTAACATTTTTAAAATATATTTCGGGTACCCTCGGGTACCCGGGTACTGTTTTCGGGTACCCGGGTTTGATTTTAGACCGAGTACGACATCCCTACTAAAAACGCTTTGAGCGATTACATGAAATTTTTACACTTTGTTCGTATCTTTATGAGGTATTAGTCCAAGAGCCAGCAGCGGGTTTGCTTACAGTATTTTTAACAAGCGTGTAACTGTTATGGAAGGTCTCTTTGAATATACTGAGAAGGAAACCCAAAGTCTGGCAAGCCTGCGGTGGTGGTTTTGGCCCCCTTGCGTCCTTGAAGGATGGAAAAAAATAATAAAAGAAAAGTATAATAAGCCTGGCTCTTTGCTATATTAAAGGTAATCATATCTTATGTAAGTGAAAAGATTGACAGGCGCTTTCGCGGGTGGTAAGTTTACCCCAGATTCACATAAAGTTGCATATTAAAACTTAACCATTTACTGTAAAATATCGAGAGATCCATAAAAACTGATCCTCAGCGGGCTGTAGAAATTCAAACGTGTGAATAATAAGTTGGTGGCACTGTAAGTCTGTCAAATTCGAGGTTACCAGGTTAGGTTTTCCGTCAGTTTTGACACAGACTGACGCAAAATCTAACCTGCTAACCTCGAATTTGACATAGACTTACAGTGTTACCAACATATTCCTAGGTTTTGTGTCAGTTTTGACACATTATTTTTTTCCGCCCTTCAAGGACGCAAGGGGGCTAAAACCACCACCGCAGGCTTGCCAGGCTACGGGTTTCCTTCTCAGTATATTCAAAGGGACCTTCCATAACAGTTACAGACTTGTTAAAAATACTGTAAGAAATCCGTTGCTGGCTCTTGGACTATATCTTTTCGACCTATTACAATTGATGTAGTAATTACAGGGGCATGCCCAGGGGTCATAACAATTAGGTTTTTTCACAAAACAATAACGCCCACGAAATGTTTTGCAATTTTTATATATTTTTTTAATAAAGCAACTAAAAATTCAACTTTTTTGTCTCCTGAGATTTTTTCAGACGTCGCTTCGTTTTCAAGAAAAAAATTAAAGCCCATATTTTTGCACATCTCTGAACTTGCTACGACAAAAACTAAAATGCTTCAACATCTCAAAATCCCTTAGCCAATTTTAGTGAAACTTTGAAGGTTTACTGGTGCTATTAATGATCATGTTTTGGCACACTTCGATTTAAATTATTTATTCCAGGGGCGGCTGGGGTTTTTTTTTTTAAACTTTAACACTCGGTATCTCAGAAACAAAGCATTTCCCGACCCATGTTTATTAGGATTTTTTGTTTGTATTGATGAGATCTATAAGTGGGTAAAATATCCGACCTGCTTTTTAAACACCCTGTATATTATGGATCCGTGATACCACCTATCGCCAGTATGAAAATTAATCTGGAAAAACTAAAAACAGAAAATCTTAAGTATTTTCTTCCTCAAATATAAAAAATTTAACCTCAGCTGCTAAATTTGAAGGACAACTTTGTATCTGAACTGAAAAATTTAAATTGATATTCAAATTTGTTATTAGCTGAAATCCTACAACTTAGTGGAAGGCTTATAACTTAGCGCACGGATAATGCGCTACTTTTTCACCACTCTGTATGTTTTGTTTTATTTGTTTTTTCCTTGGTTTATACACTGTTTTTTGTATTATGACAAAGATGTAAAGGAACTGTTATATGAAAATGAAAAACTAAAAAACCGTTGATGTTTTAAATTTATATTTGTTTAACTAACTTTGTTAGTACTAAATATAAGTAATTTTAACCAAAAAAATGTCTGGATTTTAACATTTTTTTTCTGAAATACCCATAAAATAACATAAATTATGCATTCACTACAAAGCAATATATATTTATTTTTTTAGTTTTTAATAATCCATGTAAAATAGCTTAAGTTATTTATTTATTGTAACATCTCTAACAGGTGTTACCCTTATTACAAGAGATGTAGTGTAGATATATTCTGCTATATGCTGGTATGAACGTTATAGCATGTAAAGTAAAATTAAAATAGTCATCCTAAACTAAAATCAACTTTAATCATGGTTGCAGGAGATGGATCGAAGCCGTAACTTGCTACTATGACTTTCCGTACTGATTGGTAAATTTAAGTCCTAAAAATTGGTTACATCAATAATTCATTTTTTTCTATAGCACATGTTAAAGTGTGCTTTTATCAACTCAAAACAAAAGGTCAAGTTTTACTTTAACAGCAAGGGTAGATAAAGTAGCACTTTAACATCAAGGATAGATAAAGTAATTTAATTTTCTAACTTTTGTTTAAATTAAATATGACACCTCCGTATTATCGTAGCAACCCAATCTAGCTACTGACATTTTGAAATGTGATTGACTGTCATTATTTTCTTTTGAAATTGTTAAAGTTCTTGCTATAGAAAAAAATATTGTATTATACACAACGATAAAGTTATTTCTATCCACTCTTGAATCATTAACGTCTCGACTTCGTCTCGACGTTAAACGATTCACTCGTGGATAAAATTTAACTTTATCGTCTTGTATAATAAATTACTATTGTTTCATTTTAGTTATTATAATACTTTTTTACAACAGATGCAAACATACTGTATGGAGCTGACAAATCAATGTTGAGCAGTATGTAAATTTGATTTACAAGCTTTAATATATCAGTAATCGGAATTCTGGTATAAAAAGAAGGTACAAAGAATAAAGGTGAGAAACGAACAGGCCTAGCGGGTACTCTTAAAGTTAATAGCGAAAGCAGCTTGCTATCGTTGATCTTATTATTGCATAATTTATAACAAAATTTTAATGAATTTACATTTCCTCTGCTGTCCAAGCTCGGGAGTTCAAATTCTTGTCTTAAATTGGAGGACCTAACAGTATGGTAATCAGGATATACTTTATATTTCTTGAAATACAGTTTTCGTAAAAGTTTGTTTTGTACTTTCTCAATTGGACTCAAATGTGAAGAGGGTTGTGATCGCCAGACTAGCGATGCATATTCTAATTTGGGTCGCACTAGTGCACAATATAGAAATTTCAATGTTTTCCAATTTTTACATATTTTGGATTGCCTGAATAAAAATCCCAATAATCGCAATGATTCACACACAACATATTCAATATGAATTTTATAATTTAATTTGGTGTCATATCTTATGCCCAAGTCATTCACATTATTTATTCTTTGTAACACTGTTATTTATTTTGTAATCAAATATGATTTCCGACTGTTTACGGGTGCAAGACATTATATAACATTTCGATATATTAAAATTTAAATTGTTTTTAACACTCCAATTATAGATATTGGTTATATCCTTCTGTATTTTTTTACAGTCTTCTGGTTCTTTAATTGTCATATAAAATTTAATATCATCTGCGAATAAAAGACAGCTAACATTTTCTAGTGCATCAGGTAAATCATTTATGAAAATTACAAAAAGAAGGGGTCCTAAATTAGACTCTTGAGGAACACCAGAGTGAGCCTCATGTTCACCTGACACACTTCCATTATATTTTACCACAAATTTCCTGTTTTGCAAGTACGATGAAAAAAAGTTTAACGTATTTGTCGCAAGACCCAAAGAATGCAATTTACCCAACAGTACGTCGTGATCAACCTTATCGAAGGCTTTCTGAAAGTCCGTGTACAGAACGTCAGCTTGATGATTTTGATTTAGAATTTCAGATATTTCATAATTAAATAACAGTGAATTAGTAATAACAGATTTTTGAGGAACGAAGCCGTGCTGATTATCATTGACGTACTTTTGAAAATATGAAAATAACTTTTTATGTATATTTGTTCGAATATTTTGGCTGGAGCGCTAATAGCTGAAATTGGCCTATAATTTTCGATATTTGCTTTATCTCCCTTTTTAAATAATGGTGTTACCAAGGCTTTTTTCCACATTTCTGGAAAACTATCAGTTTTGAGCGATAAATTAAATATAAATAGTAGAGGTTTCTCAAGCCACTCTGCACAACCTTTCACAAGGTAAGGAGGTATCTTGTTATGTCATCTGTACTACTTGGCTTACTACAATTATTACAAGTATTCCAATGAAATGAAATTATCAACTTTAAATTTAGTTTCAAACAATTGTTACACTGCTAAAAAGATTATAAATACTGCATTACTATTTAAATACTCCACAAGTCGCTTTGCATTTTAGTGATATATGAAAATTAGAAGTATTTAAATACTTTTATCTACTCCAGTGGGATAAGCAACTCCTTACGCCACTCATTTGACACTATTTCAGTTACGTAATGAAGCTCATTACACCACTCAGTTATGTAATGGTTTCATTACGCAACTGAGTTGTGTAATGACTTCATTACGTAACTGAAATAGTGTCAAATGAATGACATAATGACATTTGCCTACTAAACTATTTTTGAAAATGACAGATCTGACATTTCTCTTAATGCACTCTTCTCAATTTTAGGCAGTCGTAGATAAAATTTTGTACAATACATGTGTGATAATGCATCATTAATATACTTGTGTGCTTACATAACTCGTGCTACGCACTCGTTTGTAACTTACACACACGTATATTAATGATGCTGTTATCCCACTTGTATAGTAAATAACTATTAAAATATTTATATACTTTTATAGCTATTTATGCAACAAGTGCTAAAAGTCGACATTTATGCAGAAGACATTGAAAATTATGAAACTCAGCCTTCGGCTTCGTTTCATAATTTTCATGTCTTGTGCATAAACGACTTTTAGCACGCGTTGCATACAATATTTTATCTACGATCTTAATTTTACCGTTATTAATCCATAAATATCGATTTAACAAAGGTTTGCATCTGTGACAGTTAGAATTTATGTCATAATAAATAGTAGGCCATGTGCGGGCGAATATTTGCGAAGCCAGTGCTGTCAAGGTCAGTTACGAAATGTAATTATTAATACTCTGAGTGTAGTCATTACATAACGCTTTAATTATTTCAAAAACACTTTACCTGTAATGCAAGAAGCAACTAGAATAACTTTACAACTTCACTTCCAGTTCGAAATTGTAGTTTTATAACCTCACTTCACTTTTAGCACTAGAGCTAAAAGTAAACAGCTGATTTATTTAACCACGGTAAACTATAAAACGTCACTTTTAGTGAAACAAGCTAGCGCTAAAAGGCCTAGTTTTAGTAGTGGTCGTAGATAAAAATATTTAAATACTTTTAAAGTATTTACTTACTTTTATAAAAGTATTTAACTATTAAATATTATAGGTATTTATTATTTAACTACTTTCTGGTCATAAATAGTATATGACTTTACAAGTCAACTCGAACCTTGCTACCCTCGTTCGCTTCGCTTACTCAGGCATCAAACGGTTCTCGGTAGTGTAAATCTTACCTACATCCCTTGTAAAGTACATAATTTTTTTCACTACCAATACTTCCTTATGTAAAATAAATGGCAATAGAGTAAAATCATTACATTTTCTAAATTATAGTAGCCTATTTCAAGAGCTTGGGGCGTTGTTACAGTGCTGTTTTGTGAGCTTTGTGCTTGTATTCTGATTAAATATGGATAATAGTACAAGCGATTATGGTTTTCTTCATCTTAATCAAATGGCAAACATGGCATCTCGTCAGTTATAGTAAATGCGGGATATAAGTAATTCACTTCTCTAGGGAAGTGAGTACATTGTCATGGAAACCGTTAACAATTTTTGTAATAGTATATTACATACCGAGGTGGGAAGTGTTTCATTCCTGTCGAGAGATTAAGTAGTTAACCGAGATGCTGCGCGTCTTGGTTAAATTTATCTCGAGACAGGAATGAAACTTCACCGTGGTATGTATACTATTTTATTCGCAATCATCTAATTTTTGTTACCATGAAAACAACCCAGTCTTCAGGAATGTAATATTTTTCGGGGTATGTAATGATTTCCCGGCTAGTTTCAGTAATCATCTAGTTCCCAGCTGTGACATGTCATGAAATTGACATATTTACAATGTGATTGCAAATCCTTTATCTAATACACTTGTCTGTCCGGGACGCTGTTTTGTCTGTCCGGGACGCTGTTTCAAAAGCCAAACCGTAAGAGATAGAGAAAAAAGTGATATGTTTGGAATGGTCATGTCAGGTCAGGAACCGAATTTCAGTCACGTGACACTTCCGGTTTTCGAGAAATCACGTGATTTCTCGAAAACCGGAAGTGTCAGTACGCTGTTTCAACAGCCAAACGGAGCTGCGACCCTCTGCGCCTTAAAACCTCGATCGGTTAGGCAACCACTTTGACAGCTTCCAGAATGTTCCGATGCGGCGTACCACTTTGACACCTTCCAGGTCTGGGTACAGTTTTTATTTAATACGCGTTCTATTTGAAAAACGGTCTTTTTTGTTTTTTTAAATGAGACATTTGTCTCACTGGGTTGCTAGTAATAGTATATTATATTATACTAGCAACCAGTGAGACAAATGTCTCATTTAATAAAACAAAAAAGACCGTTTTTCAAATAGAACGTGTATTAAAAAACAATATTTTTTAAAATCACGTGATTGAAATTCGGTTCCTGACCTGACATGACCATTCCAAACATATAACTTTTTTCTCTATCTCTTACGGTTTGGCTGCTGAAACAGCGTCCCGGACAGACCAGCGTCCCGGACAGACAAGTCTATTAGATAAAGGATCATGAGGGACTAAAGTGCACCATTTAATCCCGCGAGTGAAGTTTGTTGCCTCGAGGGCGAAGCCCGAGGGCAACAATCACTCAAGGGATTTAGGCACTTTAATCCCAAGGTATATACGCTATTTTTTGCACTTTTGGGAACATTATCATCAAACATTTCCAAAATTTGGAATCTGTCAATTTGGAAACTGACAATTACGATTTATTAAAAACTGAATTGTAGCAGGTCCTGGATAGCCTGAATCAGTTGGCAGTACTGAAGTGTATTGTCAGTATATGTCAAATTCGAGATTTGCAGGTTAAGTTTTGCGTCAGTGTGTGTCAAATGACAAACAAAACCTAACCTACTAACCTCGTGTGTACATAAATTTACCATAGTTACAGTATCATTTTTACTTTAGTCCCTAGGGATTAAATGAGCTACTTTAGTCCCTGTTTACGGGACTAAAGTATCAACTTTAGTCCCGGAAGTGCAAAAATGTTTCTTACATCCCTCAAAACAGACAGTGTAAGGTTCACTTGCAAGGAAGGTAGTGAAAAAAAGTATTTAGTATTTAAATATACCTATTCGATTTTCATCAAGTATTTAGTATTTAGCAGTTAAACACTTTTTAAAGCATTTTGCTCAGCTCTGACTACTGGATACATAAGGAGATGAAGAAAAAAGATGTTAGAAGCCAAATACTGAGAGAAATATAAAAAGATAAAAGGGAGTACCGGCAACCGGGGTGACTAGGGACAACCAGGACTGTGAAGTCGGTAAAAAAAAATCCGACTCTGACTCCTGATATTTAGTAGTTTGAATTCGACTCCGACTCCCGACTCTGACAGTACTAGAATATTTATAACCCCCACCCACTAAATAACTATTAGACCACAAGTGTTAGAAGTGCGACTTTTTTCCACAAGTGTGGAAGGATCCACACACGTGAAGAATAAGCACGCTAACACGAGTTGTCTATAAGAGTTTTAAAATTTTATTAATTATTCAAATCCAAGGCTATTTTGTATAGAATTGTATATGCCTTCATTTTAATCAAGTGTGTTGGTCAGTTCTGATAACTAAAGAATCGTCTATTTAAAATCATTCATTCCTAAATTAAAAGCGCTTCACACACTGAAATTAATTAAAAAAGCCTATTTTTTTAAATTAATTTTTAACACGTTAATCGCCACGTGAAGCTAACGTGCATTTCAATCTTTTTATTTACAGCGCCGTGTGATGCTAACTTGCATCTCACGTTGAAAAGTTTTCGTGGCCGTGTGATTCACGGTAGCTTCTCATTGTGCGTAACTTTACATGCTTTGCCTAACAGACACTATTCCCCGTGGCCTCCTATACCCAACAACACATTTACCCCTTGGATAGCGTATTTGGCTGCCTATTTATAGGCGTTTCAATATTAGATATGTTTTATTGTTTCTTCTACGTAGTTGGCCCTTGAGACCCATTTCTGAATTTGTATTGCGGCGATTAACGTGTTAAAAAACAGATTTAAATCATGAAAAATCGATTTTTTTGAAAAATAATTTTTATCAACCCTGGGTCTGAGTCTTCAAATAGTCAGTAATCAAGTTTGAGAGTTTTTACAAAAAAATTACGATGTCGGGTAATTTATACTGACTCTGACTCCTCTCAAAAAGTTCCGACTTCTCGACTCCGACTCTACAGCCCTGGGGACAACTATGCATTTTTTTCAAATTTAACTCTCCTCATGGATAACCTATTTACAATATATTTAGAACGTGACAATTTTTTTTTTAATCTCCGTTAAATTTTGTTTGGGAGGTTATGTAACATGTGAGCAAACAAAAACAAAATCAAGCTTTGCTTTGAAACACATGCGGATTATTAATTCACATTTTGTTGATGTTTCAGAATGAAATTCTCATACATAACCTAAACCATTGCATAACTGTCACGAACTGTCACATCAAAATTTTATTTGAAAATTAACATAAAAGCCAACACCTCTACTACAACAATAATTACGTATTAAGTTGTACGAAATGCTGAAAGTGTTTCTTGATTAAATATATGTAATTTAAAATTTGATAACAACTTGACACTTCTACTATTATAATAACTGTCATATTTAAATTAAAAACATCAGAAGCAACAGAGATCATGACTTAATTTTTTCAAAGCCAAGCTTGATTTCCTTTTCATTTGCTCACATGTTATTTAGTTTTACCGGTTTCAGGATATTAAGCCTTTGTTTACATATACAAAAGTGGGCTGGTAACTAGGTCATAACTTATCTGTAGGGTTAAAGAATATTACCCTACATGGCAACCATAACCATATAGCAACCGATAAACTATTGAACATATCACGGATGTTATGAATCATAACAGCCTCAGATGTTTTAAAATCCTCGCTCTACGAGCTCGGATTTCAAAACATCTGCGGCAGTTATGATACTCATAACATTCCTAGATATGTTAATAGCTATTATGCATTGACAATACATTTTTAATCTACGTATTTTTTTATTTTTTAGGTGTTTTTCTGGAGCGAAATGGGACATGCCCCGAACATATAAAAAACCGCTTGGCGGGCGACATAACCAAAATTATTCACTTCAACATTTACATGAAACACTCTGACATCTTCAAAACCGACGTATGACCATAAGGGAGGCTTCAGAGGTATATGGAGAGCCAAAATCAACATTACACCAACATTCGAAAGTGCGTAGATTCAAAAAGGTCGGGGGGCAAACCGAACTGACTCCTGCAGAAGACCGTAGACCACTGAAAAATTATTATGTGCATCAAATTGGGGATATCCATTTGAGGGATTGATATAAAGTACTTAGTTAAAGGGTATCTTGATAGAATAGGGCGTAAGTTCACTAAATTTGTGAACAATTTTCCTGGAGATAAATGACCCGCCGGATTTTTGAAGAGACATAGACATGTTTTGACTGTTCGTCTAGCTGAAAATATTAAAAGATCTCGTGCTGCAATTTCACCAGAAATAATCAATGATTATTTTGATAAATTAGAAGTGACTTTGAACGATGTTCCTCCAGCAAACGTCATCAATTATGATGAAATGAACTTCGTAGATGACCCTGGAAGCGCAAGGTTGTTGTACGAAGATCTGTTAAGCATGCTGAAAAAATATTGGACTCATCGAAGACAGCTGCTACATCTGTCATGTTTGCGGCAACAGCTTCCAGCCACCTATTACCTTCTTATGTGGTACACAAGAGTGAACATTTGTACGACAATTGGACCCAAAATGTTGCAGATATTCGAGAAAAAAAAGTGTGGTTTGACCAAATGTTTTAAGATTGAAAATCTGGTGTGATACACTCACACAACTTCCTTTTACAGTGATCTTATAATTAGTCAAAAATTTCATTTTTAATTTTTTAACCTTTTGTTAAAAATTTTCAAAAATTACAAATTCTACAAAAACGGTACAAAATCGAGTGTTAGTTGAAGAGACAAATTTTCTCTAGAATTTTAAGGTGAATTCAAAAATGTAATAATATACCGGGTGTTTTATTTAAAATAGGAGTTAATAAAAAAAATAGAAAAAAAAAACAAAAGAAACCCACTTTAGAAGTATTCAACTGGAAAATCACCTATCTCACATCAATACACATTAAAAATGTAAGAAAAATGTAAAGTTTAAAAAAAATCGTTAGAGCCGTTTTTGAAAAAATTGAAAAAAACTGAAAAATCACAAGAGTAAACACCTACTTCCGGTTCTGCGTTTTTCTTCAAAAGCTTGCTGTCTCATCTACATAGTACACAAAACTTATATATGAAGTTTCAACGCCATACCTCTTTTCGTTTTTGAGATATTCTGTTCACAGACAGACAGACACACAGACACACAGACAGACACACAGACCAATGGAAAAAAATATGTTTTTTGAGATCAGGGGACTCGAAAACGTGAAGATCCGTTGAAAACTCAATTTCGAATTTTGGGGTGAATCCAATACTTCCTTTATAGTAAAAGGAAGTAATAAAAAAAATGGAGAAAATATTGATTGCATTTCCGTCCCTATTAAACAAGTGCCTAAATGAAATTGAAGTGAGAAATAGTAATAACATAAAAGTAGGCTTTCGAGCAACAGGAATTGTACCTGTTGATAGAGGGATCGTGTTAAAAAGACTGCCACAAACAAGAATCGAACCTGTACAAGAACAGATAAATAATGCCTTAAAGAATACTTTAACTGACATGTTTCAAGAAGTTAGAGATGCAAGACAAAGTGTGTCCCTTACAGACATAGAGCCTACCGCATCAACTTCTCACGAAAAAAAGACTGTGGAATCTAAACTTGATGAAATTGAGGACGGCTTTGATGACGAAGATGTCCCTGAAGTGGATGTTCAGCCACCTGGTTCTTTGTGCCTTTGTCAGCGTACATACATCAAACAAGTAGAGACACTCATGCAAATGTTGAAACCTGTCTAGAGTGCCTGGCACAGTGCCTTGGGGGGTATTTGTAAGCTTCACTACCAGATGGCAGCACAAAGTTCTACCAATCAGCGCCAGGTACTGGCTCTGCTACCAATCATAATGTGTTCAAGTAGTGGCGCCATGTGTTAGTATAATCGGAAAGTACCCCCCCAGGAGCCGTTCAAGGTCATCCAAATCGGAATTTTTACATCAAAGGAACCGACAGTGAGTGTCTCTACTTGTTTGATTTATGTATGCTGGTAGAACATCATACAAGGGCTATTCATTTTTGTTACAAAAATAGATCAGTAATCACAATACTACGAATGTTTCTCAGACATTTTAATGTTGGTAGACGTGGGCCAGTTCCATCTCGTAACGTAATAATGAGTTGGATATATGCAAATCGCCCATGAACCATTAATAAACTGAAGAATGCTATCTGTAGTGTCATCAATAATATAGACCAAGATTTATTAGTTAGATTTTTTAGTAATTTTACAGAACGTTTAAGACAGCGTATGGTTATTGAAAGGTGACGCTGGCAAGATATTTTACTTAAAAAATGAATTTTTGTACTTTCAAATTGTATTTTTTTAATATTTTTTGGAATCCATTATCTAAAGTGGGCCACCTTGTATAAACACGCCACTTCTTGACCTTGCCTCTCTCTGGTGCCCCATTTTCTTCCCTCCATAGATTCTTCTTAATATCTTTCATTCCCATGTTTCCATTCTTTTATTACTTTTATTTAGCACTCAATACTAATTACTGTTGTATACAGTCTGACTTTTACACAATTTGAAAGCACACGTAAATGTATTTGAGTACATTCTTGTGATGTGAAATGTGTCAAATACAGGTACAAGTACATTTTAAAAAATGTACTCGTGGACTAAGTACCGAGTACACGAAAAGTACTTAGAGTACAGTGACTGAGTACTTGTACTTAAATACCGCACAGCTCTGTGATCCATAACTGACCGAGCCTTTCTAAAGCCACACTGATATTCTCCCAGCTTTTCCAACTATTGCTTTAGCCGTGTGGCAAATATTTTTGTGAATCGGTATCAGTATAGCATTTCTCCATTCATGAGTTATTTCTTCACTTTTCCCAAGCTGTTTTAAATAGTTCATTTTGCTGTCATCAATACCATAAAATCGGTGGTCTCTTCCTTTGTATGTATGTATGTATTTGTTCGCTATCTCCTCCGAAGAAGATACTGGACCGATTAAATTGTATGATTTTTCTAATTTTTAGACTTAGATCACCGGTTTTTATTTAAAAAAAAAGTATGAAAAAGCAAAGCAAAATTAAATTATATTTCATTTAATTAAATCGTATAATTTTAAATCACAAATATTCAATGTTCATCTATCAACATTTTTGTATGTATAATTGGTAAGGTTGTATGTGCACCCTTTCCTACCGAAGCGTAGCTCTGGTGATTCACTAGTATTTTATAAGTTCTGAATGTATGCCATTTTCACCTGGCGTTTTATTATTTCTTTGTTTTACTATCTCAGTTCTATAAGTTCCTCTTCTGGTGGTGTACTCAGTGGCGTAGCGACGGGCCCGCAGGGCCCGCGGTCGCGGGGGGGCCGAGAAAATTAGGGGCCCTTTCTCATCCCAGCATGTGTCAAACATATCTATACATGAAGCTAGGTAATGGGTAATATATAACAATTTCAAGTCAGCACGCTGAGACACCTGATTTCACAGGTTTGAAACCTCTGAAGAATATTTCAGGGTTAATATTTTTTACAAGGCAATAGATGTTATAAAAATTCAAATTAATAGAAGGTGTGAGGGAATGCAAAATATAGTCAAATATTTTCTATTTTTACAACCTCAAGTTTTAATTAGCTTAGATGATCTTAGCCTTTTTGAAAAAGCGACTCAGCTACAAGAGAGATATGGGGATGATCTTAGTGCTGCATTTCCAAATCAATTGGAATTATTTAACAAAACCTTTAAGGATGAAATTGAGAATATGAAAAGTGTAAAAGATTTGGCTGAGCTCATTATTTTGAAATATTCTGACATGAGCTCCAGTTTCACAGAGGTTATTTCCATTTTTTTATTATTCTCAACTCTACCTGTCATAGTGGCGAATGCAGAAAGGAGCTTCTCGAAACTTAAAATAATCACTAATCACTTGCGTACTATGACCCAGGATCGGTTAAGTTCATTATCCCTTTTATCGATAGAAGCAGCACGAGCTGCGACTATGAATGTAAGCAAGGTAATTTCGGATTTTGCCCAAGTAATATCAAGAAAAAAATGTTTTGTGTGAATTCCAAACGTTATTCATCATATTTTTATATTACACTTATGAATTAATACAAATTCGAACATTGTTAATATTGTATTTACATTTACTTTTTCATATCCACTTTTGGCATGTTAATTTTTAATTAATTAATTAAAGTAATTATTATGAATTATTGTTTTTTTAGTTCTATTCTTCGTGTTCTTATTATTATTATTTTTATTATTATTACTATTATTATTATTATTGCCATGTCAAAGCTGTATAAGATATAGAGGGGCCCCATTCAAGTTCTGCGGGGGGGCCCGAAAATCATAGCTACGCCTCTGGGTGTACTTATTTCTTTTCTGTATATTTCTCTCCTTCAAATTCTTCCATCTCATAATCATCCTCGATATTTAATGTTTCTCAAAATGCTTTTTCCATCTGCCTATAATTGTTGTTTGTGACCGATTAGTTTTCCGGTCTTATCTTTGTAGTACATATTCTTGTTTTGTTGTAACTTTTTCGTTTCCTTAATTTCCTGACAAACATTCCTAATACTTATGCTCGTTGATCCGCTTTTCCTCATTTCTGTTTCTTTAGTTTCCCTTGGCTTTTCTGCATACCGCTAGTTTTTTCTCTCTTTGGTCTCTAAATTCGTCTATGTCCTTGTTTGATCTTGTTCTTAACATCTTTATTCAAAGCTCTCTCTTTTTCTCTCATTCTTTCTTACACTCTCTGTCCATCATTTAATTGTTTCTTTTTTTTTCCATTTTGGTGAAGTTTCTTCTGTTGTTGCCTCTATTACATTCTTGATTTCAGTCCACTTTTCCACTACTTTACTTGTTTCTTTCAGCATTCTGTATGCATTACTTAAAATTAAAACTGCATAATATGCAGCAACTAGTTTAAATCGATCTTCTTTTTTTTTCTCTGTATACTTTATGGTATCAGCACTACACCTTTTCAACTTCAAATTGGGACTAATCAAATTCAAAATGGGAATAAACAATTTCAAAATGAAATAATCAATTTCAATTTGAGAATAAACAACTTCAAATTGGGACTAATCAACTTCAAATTGAGAAAAGCTTTTTGTTAACGGTCATCTTTGGAAAATTACAATAACATGGTTGTGACAGGACGGAACACCAGCAACCACTAACAATAATTAGTTCCGTCCTGTCACAATCATGTAATGTCATTTTCCAAAGACTACCGTTAACAAAAAGCTTTTCTCAATTTGAAGTTGATTAGTCCCAATTTGAAGTTGTTTATTCTCAAACTGAAATTGATTATTTCATTTTGAAATTGTTTATTCCCATTTTGAAATTGATTAGTCCCAATTTGAAGTTGAAAAGGTATAGATCTAATTTCTTTTTAAAGATTCTCAGTTGCTCAGCCATGTTATTGTCCTGTTTAATATAACGTAATTTAATTATGTTGAGAACTTTAATAAATAAATTTTTGTAAGTTACATTCTACTATGCTAAAACTTTTATCGACTGAATTATTATATTAATGCACAAATGCTTTTCGAAACACAACTAAAATTATAGAGATGAAATAATAGTTATTTGTGTACCAAGAGCAGTATAAAGTTGTTTATGCCCGTTTGAGAGTCTCTGGTCCGAAGGTTTGTAAGTAGTTCGAAGGATATCAACATCAAGTAATGCCAGTGATGCATATGTTTTATTTTCCACTTCAAATATGTCAATAAATTGTTCATTGGGAAGTGAATCTATTTTCAGTGGATCATTTTCCAACTGCACCTTCAATTTTAAAGATTCCAAGATTGTATATATTAGCATTAAAGTGCTTCAACCGAAATGTCAGTTATCTCTTTTTTAATATACGTCAACATATTAGATATGAGAGGGCATAATCAGCGTTCATAATCATTAAGCCCATTTTTAAGCCCTCAGCCGTTATGTGTGTTTTATATATCGAGAGATAAAAAAAACTGTTCCTCAGCGGGCTGTGGAAATTCAACGTATGAATAATATGCTGGTGACACTGTACGTCAATGTCAAATTCGAGGTTAGCAGGTTAGGATTTGCGTCAGTTATGACACAAAATGACGCAAATCCTATCCTGCTAATTTCGAATTTGACATAGACGTACAGTGTCACCAACATATTATTCATACGTTGAATTTGCACAGCCCGCTGAGGAACAGTTTTTTTTTGATCTCTCGATACCTTGCGTCACAAGACATAATCAAATAATAGATAAGATTGAATAAACAACGCTTGGAATAAAAAATGTTATTTTGTGCATAACTTGGTTTTTATAAAAACAAATTTTTTAGCAGCGCCACAGCCCTCCTTGACGTGCATTAAAATAAAAAAGTGCCCAAGGAAGCCATAAGCGTGAAAGGCATTCTGTGTTGATTTTATATACAGATTGTCTGCAGGTACTAGGTACACACAGTAACTAAATACAGAGGCGATTTGTTTGTTTAACAGTACTAGCCGTCTCTGTATCTAGTTACCGTGTGTACCTAATCTAGTGGCACCATATATCTAATACTTACTATATAGCTAGCGGCTATGAGTGGGTAACTAACCGATGAAGTGAGACACACAACTAACTCCTTCATGTATACGGTGAGCTGTGTGCAAGCGCGGCGGCGTCGTCCGCCCAATGGGGAAGTGGTCAAATTTAAAATTCGCTTCTAAAGGCGGAGTTCGAATTCTCACGCATGCGCACGAGACCCGTTATACTCTAAGTGAGACTATGTCGGCGCCGTAATGTTTTCTGAAGTTTCCAGGCCCTACCAGCAATATATGTGTATTATATATATGAGTGGCACATAAAAATTTACATGCAAACAAAATTCAAAACCTACTAGATGTAATTCTTTTTAAGACACCCGTTATAATGCCTAATGAGCTGTAGGTATTGTATGAAATGCATGTTTTAAAGTAAAAGTTAGCCAATGGGTCTAATGCGGGTGTACGCTAACTCATCACCCTAGCAAATTTTGTAGGTATGTATGACAGGCGAGCTCATCACCGGTCATTGCCTGATACATTACTGGAGACAAACCAACTCATGTAAGAATGCATATAACACACACAATCAAAGGCTGCAGCTAACCTAAACAAGCTAGAACAACACACAGCCTAGAAATGAGAATCAGTGATTCTGGTTTCTTTAATATAACCTCCAATTATACATATTGCCTGCAACCATATATAATGACTAGGCGTTTTATATAATGCCTAGAGATTATAATATGTAATGACTGAACTATACAAATTGCCTGTGACATGTATAAAAATAAACAAAAATCTAAACTCACATTTGAATTCCTCTTGCAAGTGTCCCAAGAATGTTAAAACATATTTCGTTCTAATTTAATAATCGATTTACGGTATAACAAGAAAACAAAAATCGAAAATTAATTATTCGAAATATTTGCAAATCAACAATTTTGGGGAGGTCTATACTAAATTTTTAACATTTTGTCTGGACTAGTGTAGTGGTGTATTGCAATCGCGTTATACAAGATGAATTTAAATAATTCTGCTTGTATATTAAAGCATATTCACTATTTGCATAAAATTTGTTTTGTATTATTGAATTACAAACTTCATATTTTTCAGAATGCTTTGTAATTGCATCTTTTTTAATATGTCAGCCACTTGCTGCAAAATATTTCTAGCGGAATACTCGACTGATTTAAAACAAAACTATTCAACCTTCCCGAATACTCAGCAAGCTCCAAAAATGGCTATATACTGGATAGACCCCTAATCTAAACCAAGCAAAGTTTACGAAGAACATATGATTAAATACTGGAATTTCTCTCTTAAAAACAAAAGTGTAAATTTTAAAATATTTGAAAATCAATGTCTTTGTTGTGAACATGATGAGCGCATTATAACGTTTCTTATCCCTGTATATTGACAAAGCAAAAAAACAAAACTATTCTTACTGTGCAATGAAGCTGAAAACGCTGGGAAACAATAGCATAATCACATTAATCACAGCAGCACTAGTCATAGAGACGTCGAGCGATGGATTATTATTACTGCCATCATCGCTATGTCTCTCCAACAATATCCACATAACATATCCGGTCCCAACAAGCTGACCGAGGATGGCAAGGTTGCAAACAAACTGAATTACGTACGTGTAAAACTTTTGCAGCCAGGAAGCTTTCTTGTCGTTTTGTACCGAGTCACTCAACAGTTCCTAAAACACACGGCTAAATGATATTGCACAAGGCATTATTCAATCAAGTACCCTAAGTTCGTGATAAATGGACGAAGCTTTGAGATGGGCGGCCTCTTTGGTTGCAATGCTATAGTCCCATCCGCAAAATATTTTGTGTGCATACACGTTCTTCAAGCCCCCTTGTGTTTCAATAAAACTGCGCCGGTAAGACCTCGCCATGCTGAAATAGTGGGAAATTACTATGTTTAAATTACGCTTTATCTGCGAATACCTCATGCTCAGCACAATGAAGCTTATCGTGTACATGCACAACATGGTGAAGAAATAAGCATATGGCATGCTGTATTTTTGGTTAGGTAAGATATGAATCGTATTTTGTGTATAAAATCCATAATATAAGGCAGTGTTAGTGAAATAGCCCTAAAACAAAAAACAGTTTTAAATGTTTAAACAATTAATAAATTCCACGCTTACATCTCCAGTAAAGATATTAAAAAATTCAAAGGTAGCATTATTTTCAGATGACTTCTTCACTTTCAAATCGCTCCACTTTATTGCTTCCGGTACAATAAGAGAACTGTAGTTAGCATTTCCAACGAGGCTGTCGTAAATAAGTACGGAAGAACGATTCGTTTCAGTAGCAGGACTAATGTTGGAGTAAAGCAACTGTGGTAAAACAACAAATGCAAACGTAAAGAAGGTAATCAAACAATTCATTATGAACAGCCATCGAAAGAACTTGAAATAGGTGGCCACTCCCGAACCAAAATGGCCTTCGATTGTCTTCAGTGAGCTGTACCAAAGCTCAAAACTATATATTAGCGACTTCAGCGAATTTTGCAACTAAAATTTAAGGTCGATAAAATTTACTAGAAAGAGATCACAAAGCTACCTTTGATGTTTCCTTATCGACATTATTCTTGATTCCTCTGTAGAAGCCGATTGGCCTGTGCTTTGCATGCTTGTTGACTGATGTGTTGAGCTTCCTTTTGATGATTCTCTTCACGGTCAAGCATTGTGGCATGTCTCTTAATGCCTCTCTATAATATAAAAATATATTTTTATAGGGTTTAACACATAAGATTACTGAATATTAACATCTACCACACCACCACATTTAGCAGTAAAATGCCAACAATAATTAAAATTGTTACCTTATAGCTTTCTTTAATTTCTAATGTAATTGTTAAATATTCAGATAGAATTCCTGCTAGAACAACACACAACATAAATATGACACGACCGTCACCGATGCTTCTCTAATAGTTCTTTAACGATCTTAAAAAATTTAATATTTACCTAACTCAAAGGTGCACAATGTTTTAGAAAAAGCAATACACAATTCTATTAAAAACCGACATTAAAGTAAAAGAAATATATTTACCTTCGTAACACTTCTGATGCTGGTGAATTTTCCATTAGGGCACAGTCTTTTTCCATTTGATTTGCAATATTGTTTGCACGCTGCTCCAAAGAGGTTCGTCTCATTGTTTGCCCTGCATACAAAAAACAGAAAATTAAAACCAGTTAAAAGATTACAACAAAATGAATAAAATGTATTAACTGGTTAGAAATATGAACAGAGACGTGAAAGACATAAAAATAAAACTGAAGCAAAACCTAACCTAACCTGCTAACCTCGAATTTGACAGAATTTTGAGCTCTTGTTGGTCAGTCATAATGAAAACTCCCTAGGGAAATTTCTCCTCTCTAGGGAGCAATTCATTATTTCGCTCACGATTTTGGTATCGTAGAAACCGTGTTTTGCTCCCAGACGTGAAAAAAAATTATTTAATGATACATTTGACATTGCTTCTTTGCCATCAATTGGTCGATATTTGCAGACTAGTGAATCACCCGAGCTACGCTTCGGTTTGCTAATTTAAGAGAGATTCATTAATATAAATTAAAAAAAGAATGCATCGGCCGGGAATCAAACTCTCAAACTATTCTACCACTGGACCAACGTGGCTTGGTTGAATAAGACGCTGCTATAATGGTATATGAACATAGTGTTTCACCCGAGCTAACAGCCCACGGCCACAACAGCTGCCGCACCGCAGCCCACGGCAACAGACGCTTCGCTCCGCTACTTACAGGATTTAATTAAATTAAAACTTTTCGTACTTTTTTTAAATAAAAACTGACCTACGACTAAAAATTAGCAAACTTTTAAGCCATTGTACAATTTAATTGGTCCAGTATCTTCGGAGGAGATAGTGAACTTAGATACAAACATACATACAAAGAAAGAAAAAAAGAGACCACCAATTTTATATAGTAGATATAGACGACACAGCAACTCGCACTCAGCTTTCTAACCGTATATCATTTAATCTCGATTAGTGATCACTTTTAATTACTTTCATTGCGGAAAATAATTGTTCGCAAACATAGGTGCTTCCCAAAAGTGTCATTATTTGCTTTGCATGTGCCTAATCGTGGGATTTTTTAAATTCATGTAATTTTGATAGAAATTATGTATGTCAACATTTTAAAATTTATTAAATCCGTGTCGTTTTGTAAATCTATTAATTCCATTTGTAACTCATCCGGAACTGTTTCCACTTCTATATTAATGGTGAAGAAAAAATGTTACAACTAAGAACGGTTTCTTCTGATCTAAATATTTTAAATCGCGATTCAAATTTCGTTATTATTTTTTGTAAATGCTTGGCATATTTTTGTGTTTCTGAAGGAGGTAAAATGCCTTTTGAGCTTTGATTTTACCGCTTGCCGATGCAGCATTTGCGGCAGATATGCGTCAAACGAAGCCGCCCGGCGTAACATTTCACACCAAGAAATGCCGATGCTTAATTTTTGGAAATGATGGCATCAGTGTCTATCTATGATGTCGGCATCATTTCCAAAAATTAAGTTAACACGCCTAGGATACAATGAGGCTGCGGGGCACTGTAGGAATTTTTAAAAGTCAAAATGTAAATCTTTGATGTGCCGCACGAGAAAGTGTGGCTCGTCCCATGCGGCCCAAGGGCCGCGGGTTACTCATCCCTGTCCTAGAGAATAAATTACTGATTTTTAAGTCGAAAAGTAAACCGGGTTATATCATGATGGCATGAATTACACAAATTTCAGGGAGTGGCTACAAAAGCAACTTCTACCTAATTTGCCTCCAAATGGCATAGTTCTAATGGATCACAGTATTGACACCACTGACACCCTAATGCTTACTGTCAATACAGGCTGTTCAGATCATATATTTAAAGAACTATATTGCTAGCGGCTATGAGTTGGGGGGTCACGAAGGAAGTGAGACAGACAACCAACTCTTAAATGTATATGATGAGCTGTGCGCAAGCGCGTTGGCGTCGTCCACGTGGTGGGAATGTAATCAAGTTTAAAATTCGCTTCTAAAGGCGGAGTTTGAATTCTCAGTCATGCGCACTAGACGCTTTATACTCAGAGTGAGGTTATGTCGGCGCCGTAATGTTTTCGGCCGTTTCCAGGCCCTGCTAGCAATATATGTATAATACATACCTATATGGTTCAGATGAAGACTGTGATGAATTATCATTATCAAATTGTTACCTATATTTTAAGTACAAGTTTTATATTATGTAATTATTAGGTTAATTTCAATAGTTTTTTTTGTTAATTGCAATACTTTTAAGAATGAACATTTATTCTAAGAGGCCAGAGATGACAATACATTTTTATTGTTCATTGAAATGTTAAACAGTGTTTAACATGATCGCGTCCTCGAATGTTAAGATACATTTAACATGCATCCACTCATTTGACATGCATCCACTCGCGTCCTCGAATGTTAAGATACATTTAACATGCATCCACTCATTTAACATGCATCCACTCGCGTCCGCGAATGTTAAGATACATTTAACATGCATCCACTCATTTAACATGCATTCACTATAGCAACATCACACATATTCATGGTAGTTCGATTTCGATTTAGCAGTTTTTAGTAATTATCATTGATTCAAAATTATTGCCTCAATGAACAATAAACTAATGAACACATTTCGAGGGGAAACCGTCTTAACATTGCTCACATAAATTACCACTCTTGCTTCGCTGCGCTTGCACGAGTGGTAAAAATATGCTCGAATGTTAAGACTGGGCTACTCCTCTTAATACGTTAATTACTATTATTCAAATTTGCCACTTCTAATTTGTTATTTTGACTGTACCACTAAAAACTATTTCAGCTCCCTACAATTTTGTAAGCTTGGCAGTGCTGTAGCTAAAAATACTTGTCAAACGTCAAAATTTTAACCTAATTTAAAAGTATATGCCAGACATTTTGTCAGGTCAGTTTGACACAACTACACATGAACTTTTTCGGATAATTTTCCCAAGTCCCATGAGAAATTAAAACACCTCTACCATCCTAAACAACATTTTCGGTACAAATTTGACCCATTTACATCCCTAGATCTACTGGAAAAGATGTTTCTTTAGTAGGTTATACGTTATTCTAAGTCTGCTTCTAGTAAAAAATTGTATTTCGATAAATTCTCCTAGTCCCCAAAATTGTGTTTTGATAAATCGTGGTTTTGATATTTTTTTTCGAGTGAAGAAAGAGTAAGGCAAAGAGGGTAAATATGACATAATCTTGTATAAATAATTTTACCTGCTGGAGACATCCACTGCCTCCGATTCTCTAAAGTTCTGGGTAGTGTGCGAGAACTTGAAGTTTCCTCTATCTCCCTCCGAGCAGCATTGCGATGTATGGATGTGATGCGGTGCTGCCGATTGACAAGTTCGTAGTCATCAGAAACATATTCCCTTCTGGATCCATCTGAATATTCATCTCCATACTGCATGTTTACATCCTGATAGTAACAGCTGTCAAAAGGATTACTGTGGTCACAATTCTGATGTTCATTAGGTCCATGCGCCCCATATGCACAATCTCGTCCCGGCCTCGTTTTTCTATGACCGTCCTCTTCGCTGGGCTCGTAGAAGTTGACAGTTGTTCTCTCCCTGCAACCCTGTTGACCTTGAAAGGAGCTGTGATTATTTGAATTCAGCCTGCTTGGGCTTGGTTGGGAGTTATTGAAGTCATCAAGTCTTCTATTTGCCACCTGCTCAGCATTGTAATCAAATCTAAGGTTGCTTCTACCAGGCTGGTTTACATTTTGCATTTCGTAGTTTTCGCACAGGTCACGGCTTCTACCTTGATGGGATGGCATTTTAAATTTTAATATATGTTCTCATTTTTGAAGTTAGTTGGCTGAAAATAAAAAAAACTATTAACATTTTGTTTTAGTAAACTACTATGAGCATGATACTTTTGTTTATTACGTTAATAGAAAGACCTATCAAGAAAGTGTTCGCATATAAATTATGAAAAAGCACATCCCCATATACTGTCTGATCTATAAAATGGCCCCAATTTATTGCCCTTTATTTAAAGATTTTGGGCCCAATAAACTATATATGTATAGTATTAAATGGTATACTTTTATCTAGATTTTGAAGATATTAGTTTGCAGATTACAGTGAACTGTTTCGACTATCAATATCAACTAATGTTTTATTTTAAATGGAACACCCTGTATATTTTTATATATTTTGATTTGATTTTAAATTCTCTTTCTTTTGTTTTAACATAAGTTAGGGATTTCATAAAAAATGGTAGAAATTTCTAAAAATGTATTAAATCTATATTTTCCATGGAAATTCAAATTTAAATCTAGAAGTAGTAGAAGTAAACAAAGAACAATCTTTGCTGATGATTGTTTTTATTAAGACGATCATTAATAAATGATTTAGTTCACCATTTTCGACATTATAAGCAGTTCTAATTTATTTAACAAAAATGAAAATTGCTATAAATTGATATTATGAAAGAATGTAACCTTAAAAACCAATAATTAAACCTCGTCACGAAGAAAAGCAGAGAATGTGACAGAAATTAAACACAAAAATTGTAATGGATCAATTCGTACCACCTGTGTATATACATTTCATATCCTTTTCACTATAAGTGTATCGGAAGTGCGGGAGTGAATGTGCGAATGCAGCTAATTCCAGGCAGCGGAGTTAAAAATAGAACAAAGCCAGCAGGTGCGTGAATGACCGCGGGAACAGCAGTCGCGGCAAAACTAGCAACTCGTACGTGTGTCGTCCCTCATTAACCAAGGTACGACGTGTGCTAACAAAGGCACTAAAGTGCACAGAATCGTAAGGTGTCGGCCTGCAGTAATCGCCACCACCACAAAGGGGATCCTGAGTGGGAACTCAGACTACAAAAGCGTCAAACCACTTGGGCAGCATCACCAAAGGTTGCTGAATCTGCCATAGTAGGAAGCCGTTGTTTTAACGCCATAGAAGCTTCGTTCTGGGGGGCAACCAAATGCAAGCTTAGTTTCTATTTAGAATCACAATACGAAGTGAGATATTATTGCAACATTTTGGGCAAGCGTCTCATTAAAAGATTTCGTGCCTACGACAACGAGGTTCAACTGCAACTAGTACAAAGTTATTTTGTCATTCGCTGATGCAGCACATTTGCTTGAATTGAACACGCAGCTCGGCACCTCCACTGAGTCACGCATTCTTCGCACGTGTACAACGTATGCGTCAGCTGAATTCCAGAATAGCAACAAGCGCATTTCAAGAATAGACAGCTTCACCTAGTTCATTTGCGCACGGAATTCAAATATATTTCGTGCTATCGGAGTTTGACTTTGTGTCGACAGTTGAACATTAGCGCACTATTTAAGGTTCTTTCATGCATGTAGCGTACAGCCTTCGCTCGTACATAATTAAAGTTTTGTTGACAGCTTCCCTATATGTTTGGCCGTCGTTCATTCTTGTTGTTTTATGTACATGTACTCTATTGTATTTGAGTTTTTCTTAGAGATTATATATATTTTTAGGTAAACTGTTGGGTTTTTATTGCTGGCAGTGTTTGCATGCATCATTTCAGCATTCCAGGTGAAAACGAGCAACTCCAAAACAATATTAGCTTTCCCTTAGCCGCACTGACGATGTTAATAGAGTCCTATATCTCTATGACTGATTAAGCTAGCAAACCCAGGGCAATATAAATTAATAGTACAGCAGAGTATAGAGCTAAGTAAACGTACTGTTACAATATGGTGCCCACCGTAAGGGCTGTATAAAAGCACTGTTACAAAATATACTGAAGTAGTTTACAAACATTTTTCAAAACGTAATCTATTGTCAATACAGTGTTGACATCTTTCTTTTACACTTTCTACTGAGCAGAGTAGCATATCAGCTGGAGTATAGTTAGCCGCCACTCTTATACGGTTTTTAACTCTTCAGTATCTTCGGGTTCCGTCAGGAAAATGTGATGTTTAAAATAGCTCTTGAGGAAAAAATCTAAAAAGGCTTTATTTGAAATACAGGCAGACCTTGCCGTTCGCGGATTTGCATTTCGCTCATTTGATTTTACGCGGGGCAGTGCTCCCTTTTCTTTGCCGTTCGTGGATTGCTTTGCCGTTCGCGCGTTTGCAGATGGAATTGCCAATGTTAACTGTTGCAACTTTCACACACTAAGTAAATAAAGCGGACGTATGCGGTTTATGTCATGAACACCTAAATAACATTATTTATCACGAACTTGTACACACCCTTATCGAGACTATTCCTTTGAATCTCTTATTACCAAATTGGACTTGAAATAAATTGTAAAATTATAACTTGAATAAACAAATGGACATTCGAGCTCTAAATTCAAGTGGCAGACTTATGTTACGTATGGAATTTTAGTTCAAGCTTTTCTGTCTTCTCGAGCGTTTCTGCCAAAAATTTTTAAATTTTTTGAGGTTGCATAGTATAAATAAATCTAGTTTATGGAACCTAACCCCGTTTTTATCATTTATTTGTTTACTTGCGCATCACTGATTTGCGCTTCATAGCATTCTTCTGGAACGTAACCCCCGCAAACGGCGAGGTCTGCCTGTATTTCTCTCAGGAAATCGTGAGCGATACATTCGTAATGCTGCATTATTTTTATGGCACTCATAATAAATCTGTAGCATAACAACTCTTTCGTTAATTTTTGCCATTATTAACAACGAAATTTGACGTATAAACGCGTTTAACGATCAACTGAAACAATCATCAGCAAAGATTGTTCTTTGTTTACTTCTGTTTTCCAAGACTTCTAGATTTAAATTCGAATTTCTATGGAAATCTAAATTTAAATAAATAAATAACAATATTTATTTAAATAGGAATTGATATATTTTTAGCAATTTTTGGTGGTATTTTCCACAAAATCCCTAACTTATGTTATACCAAAAAAAAAAGAGAATTAAAAATCCTATGAAAATATATAAAATATACAGGTTGTTCCATTTAAAATAAAAAAGTTGAATATTGATAGTCGAAACAGTTGACTGTAATCTGTAAATTAATATCGTTAAAATCTAGATGAAAGTATAACATTTAATAATATACATATACTCCTGGACAAAATTAACGCATCACAAAAAAAAATATTCTCAAAACAAAATTTTTCATATCATTATTTTCCTCAAATACACAATAAATTTCGACTAATCCTTTATAATAGTCCCTTTTACTATTGCGAAGCTCTAACACTTTTACAGCCGATCTAATAAAGATCACTAATCTGAAGTTAACTTTAATTTGTTGTTAAAATAAACAAAAGGGCATCAAAATTTATTTACTAATGAATAAACTGTCATAAGCACTAACGTTTTGATGCAGTTTTGTCTGTTTTAACAACGAATTAAAGTTAACTTCAGATTAGTGGTCTTTATAAGACCGGCTGATAATGTTATAATACGAAAAATTTAGTTTTCTGATTTTTTTTTATAATGTGTTAATTTTGTCCAGGAGTATATATATATATATATATATATATATATATATATATATATATATATACCGGGTGCTGACTTGCGCGACGCACCATAGGAATTTGCATAGTAAATTCTTTATGTTCAATTATTTGCTCGCCTAATTATTTTAAAGCTTAAGTGTAAATACATTTTTTGTAGAGACAAAAATTCTGCACCCATTCATACTGCTGCTAACAATTTTTCATTTTCCGGAACTGAATAAATGCAAAAAACAAACTAGCATTTTTACAAAAATCAGTGATGCCATGGAATTATTGAAACAAGCCAATGCCAACGCAAATGCGTGCGGAGCGACAATATGTGTTGTTTGTTTGTTTGTCATTGATGTTTCATTATTAATTATGTTCTGCTTAATGTCTCTAAGGTACCTAGACCTTGTCCATAATAAAAATGGTTTTACGAGTATGGTGGACTTTCGTTAACTAAGCTCCTTGTTTATTGTATATTATCCATATCGGCAAATTCCAAACAGTACAACCATTAAAAGACTGATTTATTTTAAGTTTAAGACTACAGGCACGTTATTAAATAATTGTAGGTGTAATAATGAGGTTCAGAACTTACACCAAAACGAGAAAAACGACAATAAATTCAATCTTTTGACGGCAGTGACTGGATGATCGCCCCGCACGCACTTGCGTTGGCATTGGCTTGTTTCAATAATTCCATGGCATCACTGATTCTTGTAAAAATGCTAGTTTGATTTTTTGCATTCCTTCGGTTCCGGAAAATCAAAAATTGTTAGCAACAGTATGAATGGATGCAGTATTTTTTTCTCTACAAAAAATGTATTTACACTTTAGCTCTAAAATAATTAGGGGAGCAAATAATTGAACATAAAGAATTTACTATGCAAATTCCTATGGTGCGTCGCGCAAGTCAGCACCCGGTATATATAGTTCATTGGGTCGAAAATCTTTAAATGAAAGTCTATAAGCTGAGGCGTTTTTTATAGATAGAACGCATTTCGTCTGCGATCAGCTGTCGCATCGCATGTCCTTTATAATGCAGCGACAAACAAACTTGATGTGTACGCTTTTGTAGGGGAGTGGAATTTTTTTTTTTTGCAAAATATTGCGGATTTGTTTTTGTAGAAAATACAGAAAACGTTAACATTAGATCTTGCAACATTGCGAAAAAATTTGTGATACACGATAAACCCTATTTCATAGCAACAGCCCAATGCATAGTATATTTACTTAAACGTTGCCACATTTTTGTTAAAGAAGTATATTTCATTTTATTGATTGTAAGATAATGGAGAATATTTGGACATGATTTGTAAGAAACAACTATGCACGCTCTGGAAAAGAGCAGTAATGATATAATCCGCTATTTTTCACCACTCTATATCTTCAAGACGTTAAAACAGTTGAAACTATGCATAGAAAAACAAAAGCAAAAGGTGAGGACAAATGTAATGAAAATGGACAAGAGAGAGTACAAAACAAAAGATATACAAATGGGCAACATAGAATATTAAAAGCATAAGTGGCAAAGAAAATTAACTGTTACGAGAATTCAAGAACTTCGATTTAGACATATTAGCGATTGCAGATAGTAAAAATCTGGTGTGATACACTCACACAACTTCCTTTTACAGTGATCTTATAATTAGTCAAAAATTTCATTTTTAATTTTTAACCATTTGTTAAAAATTTTAAAAAATTACAAATTCTACAAAAACGGTACAAAATCGAGTGTTAGTTGAAGAGACAAATTTTCTCTAGAATTTCAAGGTGAATTCAAAAATGTAATAATATACCGGGTGTTTTATTTAAAATAGGAGTTAATAAAAAAAATAGAAAGAAAAACAAAAGAAACCCACTTTAGAAGTATTCAACTGGAAAATCACCTATTTCACATCAATACACATTAAAAATGTAGTAAAAATGTAAAGTTTAAAAAAAATCGTTAGCCGTTTTTGAAAAAATCGAAAAAAACTGAAAAATCACAAGAGTAAACACCTACTTCCGGTTGTGCGATTTTCTTCAAAAGCTTGCTGTCTCATCTACATAGTACACAAAACTTATATATGAAGTTTCAATGCCATACCTCTTTTCGTTTTTGAGATATTCTGTTCACAGACAGACAGACACACAGACAGACACACAGACCAATGAAAAAAAATATGTTTTTTGGGATCAGGGGACTCTAAAACGTGAAGATCTGTTGAAAACTCAATTTCGAATTTTTGGGGTGAATCCAATACTTCCTTTATAGTAGAAGGAAGTAAAAAGAAAGGGAAGCAGAATATCGAACCGGATGGCGGGCACTTAATGATACTGAGTGGAATAAAAGAGAAAAGAAAGAGCTAAAAGAGGAGTGGATTGCATAATTAAGAGCCAACAGAGCAAATATGTAACTAGTTAAGATTGAATTTTACATAAAATTATGAAACTAGAACTCAAAATAGAAAAACATGAAACCAATTACCTCTTGATATTTTGATATTATACTGTAAGGAACTTGGGCCAAGCCGCTGCGGACATATGAGTCACAGTCTCCCAGACTTCGAGAAACAACTCTGGAGCCAGGTGCAACGGGTGAAGTCAGCGGCCTTGGTGACTAATACGAGATGCGTCATGCGTTTGTCGAGAACTTCGAGTAAAGATCGCGGCGTTTCTGGAACCTTATCCGGCAATATAAATACACGCCCGCAGGAATAGCGGGCAGTTCGAATTCGGCTCGAAGCACGTAGAGCTCCCATATAAATGAACCCGTGTGTACATAACTCTAGTGAAATAAATCATTAATGTTAAGTGGTATATAAATAAATAGTGTATCGTTGTTAGAAATAGTTCGTTTGTTTAAGTAATTTGTGTTCTGCCTTGATAATTCTTCACATAAACCAAAAGCAATTCTACAAAATTCTTAAGAATGCAAGAGTGGTAAACCAACATGCTGGGACCAAACAAGTCAAAGACGAAGATGGCAATGTACTTATTGAAGGGAATAAAATAATGGACAGATGGACACTGTATTTTGAAGAACTTTTATGGATGGAGTCGAGCACATCAAAAATGTAAAAAGAGATGACCACAAAGAAGACGGATGATGCTGTAGAAGCCATAAGAGCGCTAAAAAATGGGAAAACGGCAGGTCATGATCGAATAACCGGCGATGCTAACAACAATATACAATCAAGCTTGGAAGGAAGAGAAAGCACCATTATATTGGAAAACTATAACCTTACTGAGTATACCGTCCAAGGTCTACGAACGAATTCTCGAAAGGAAACTAGTAAGACAAACAGATGAACTATTAGAGCAGTCGCAGTGTGGCTTTAGAAAGAGCATAGTATAAACGACCATATTTTTACACTCAAACAGATAACAGAAAAGTCCCTGAGAAGAAATATTGAAACATACAAGCTTTTATAGACCTGGAAAAAGCCTTTGATCGAATTCCGAGTTCCAAAGTGCGAACGACCCTGAAAAAAAATGTGGAGGACAATCTTGCAGCTGCAATAATGAGCATACATGAAGAGAACAGGAATTATTAGTTAATAGTGGTCTAAGACAGGAAGGAGTACTAAGCCCAATACTTTTCAATTTGCTCCTACAAGACATGATGAAGGAAGAAAAAACATCCAAGATGTACATCGGACACTGACATATGAAGCCAGTATATTTGAATGAATGTGTCTTTGTAGATGGCCTGTTCTTATTCGGCCAAAACGAAAGAGACCTACAGAAAAACTTTGAAGCATGGAACATACATGAAAATTAACGTGGAACAAATAAAGATAATGGTAACAAGCAGAAGCAGTTTGCAAGTAGACATCACGCTAAATGGAAAGAAATTGAAACAAGTCAAGACATTTAAATACTTAATGGTAAATATCAACAACAAAGGGTACCACGACACAGAATTAAATGCAAGGTTGGAAAATAGATCCAAGTTATATCACAGTCTAAAAAATCATTCAAAAGAAAAAGGGAGATTTCAAAAAAGACTAAAGTAACAGTATACATAGTTCGTACCAACCCTCACTTTTGAATATGAAACCTGGGTTCTAACACCGAACATGTTAAAATCAACAATTAACAAAAATCACGATATCAACATTGCAACTTATTTCAAATTATTAACTCTACTGAAAAGCAAGACGTCAAAGGTTTTAACTGCTAATAACATTAATGATTTTCTAGAAAATGTGCCAGATAGTCAATATTTGTTTATGAAGGTAAGATATTTTAATTTTTACACAGACACACCTAGAAATATACATATTGTAAGGATGCCTTTAACTATAAAAGGCTTTTTAAATAAAACATAATAATTAGGGCAAATCACCACAATTTACAAATTAAATAGAATAGTTTTTTAATAAAGAATTTTTGTGTAATCTCGGGACTTATTAAAATATTTGTAATATTTACTGTGCAAAATAAATGGTTTATTGCCTTTCTTATTTTATTTATTGGCAATTTGTTTAAATACTAGCCCCGGCTTGCATGAGAAAACTCTTATCAAAAGGGTTGGATTTTTACACTTGTATGATCTGCATGTATAAAAATTGGGTAATTTGAATTCAAACACCAAAAATGGTAAAATTCACATCAGGTAAATACAATGCAGATAATATGACGTAATTTCCGGCTAACCTGGTTTTGTTTCAGTGACGTACGGACGCCGAGATCTGCATTTGTTTAACTTGCAATTTTCGGAGTCCAAAACCGCTTATCTGCAAAATCAAAGGATGGTACCTCGATAAAACCTCTCTGGAACAGATCTGGAAGCTGAGGCCTGTTTCTACACCTCGTACAAAGTCTAATCTTGATGCGATCCAAAGCTAGCAGGCCCTCTGCAACTGCTTCCCTGTGAAATTTACTTTGGAAGTGCAGCTTCGTAGGCTGGATCACAAAACCAAACGATGCTACGGCAATTATAAACTTGGTTACGGCTTCCTGCTCCAAATCTCTGAATGTAGGGCTCGATAAACGATTCCTCAACATGTAGCACATAAAATTTCAGCTGCCCGATGCCTCCAACTATTCGAAAACTTGCTCGAAAAACTGGCCTAGCTGTAGCAAGCACCTGGTCAATTCTTGCAGAGCTTTCCCCTCTTCACTGGGGTCTATTACCACGACGAAAATTTATACAACTACACTCTGCAGATTGGTGAATTTTAAAAAACACTTTTTTGACTCACACAGAAAACTTTTATATTTGAAAATTTACATAACACTGTGAGCACCTCTTGCACAAAGCACAATTTTAGAAGGCTTGTTTTTTCAATAATAACAATTGAATATCTCGTTTCCTAGCAACTAAGTTTTACAATTGTTTTATGACATAAGTTTTGATATGTTTTTACTTAGGAACTAAAATGTATTTTTTTTTGGAAATTGTCGTAGCACTTTACACTTGAAATCTCTTCTTTTAACCACTTTAGTTTTTTAAATGCACTGTTTCACATGTTTATAATTAGCACTGCACAATTGTCTGTGTCCTATAATAAGTTGCCTTATCTTGCTCTTTGCAATCTTTGCTTTGCTTTGCATCATTTCTTTACCCATCAGCTGTCTTGCCATTTGCTGGCTTCTTAAACTTTCACTTATAACGCTCACATAATTTTTGTAAATCCACAAACCATCTCTCTATCCTATTAAATTTACATTATTGTATTGACGTTACCAGCTACATAAATTAAGGTGCACTTGCCATTCCGAACAATTATGAATAAAATGTTAAACGTAACCCTTTTGATTCTGCCTTATCTAATGCTAACCTTTCTCATTCAAATTATAGTTACTGCTAATCATATCATTTGCATTTACTAGTGTAAAATACTGACTTTATCTTACAATAAACAAAATATTAATTCTGTGCTCATTTTGAATTTTCATTTTCGTGTTAGTTAGGCAATCAGAATTGCTGTGGGCATTAAACCATTGCAACATATTTGTCATTTTAGGTCGTTCTTGTAATTGGCATAAGTGGTACATGTAAAAAACAAGAATTGAAACATAACAACTGAACATAAATATAGAAGATCTTTGGTTATTAATATTTCTGTCTCGAAAACCAAAACATAACGTTCTTTTGTTGTATCAGAATATTTTTACCCCACAGTCAAAAAAATATATAAGTATTCGTTCTACAACAAAAGGTACTACAAATTTACTTTTTTCTAAATTATTTTAAATAGACAATGCACCATTTTGAGATTTAAAGAGATACGGTGGTTGGCAACGATCAATGGTAGCTGAAAAACATGTGGACAATTCAATGAATAACAAAAGTAACAATTCAACAAAAATAACATCTGCCATAACAAATAATAAGAATTCAACTACATCAAATAATAAATCTCTGTGTTATGCACCAAGCAGCAAATCAAACGATAGTCCTTTTGTATTTAATAACTGCACGGTTACTATAAATTATTATAATTCTAATTAAGGCATATCAAATATTATAACACAATGTTCAATTAAATAATCCATATTACTATTAGATGTTCGTACAGGTTAAAAATATACAAAATTGTTTTTCAATTTTAATAAGTGTGGTCGTAGGTAAAGTATAGTACACAATTCAAGTTGTAAAGCAATTACGCACTATGGAAAAGTTAATTTTTCCATTCATGCGTAATATGCGTCTTACAACACTTATTACGTAATATACTATTAATCCATTACACATATTATCTTTTATGCCATATAACATTTACTTTGTTTCAAATGCATGTTTTTTCTCCATGAAAATTATCATTAGTAATCTAACAAGGGTGAGACATACTTTCTGATAATTTTGCACAAGCCAAGGGTTGAGTGCTGGTGTTGCAATGAAAATTGCTCCGAAGGCAGTGTTCTAAGGGCAACCAGCACAATGACTCTTGGCACGGGCAAAATTATCTGCAAGTATGTCGCCCGCATTTATATTTTGAAGATTATTACACAAAACTCGTACACGAATTATGATTTACTCAGAACTTCAAAAAGACTCAAGTTGCTTGTTTTTTGCATTTCTACTTCTAAATATGACACCATCCATTTGGTCGATAATTACCCATGGGGCGCTTATCGCACCCTAGGGATGCTTATCAGGTAATCAGTTCGGGATATCAATTTTCAAAAAATGTATGGTTTTCATTGGATGATATCAGTCATGTGACAGTTGAATGTAATAATTAAAATAATTCTTCTTTTCGGTTCTAGTTAGCAAAATTGTGATATATTTTTTGTTTTTATAATCATTCCAATCATTGGTTCTTTGTAAACATCAACTTTCTATATGCAGTGTCTCTAGCATGTTGTGCTTATTGCACTTCTTGGGCGATTCAAAGATATTTTCACCGATAGAGAAAACTTATCAAATGTTTCCTGATTAATACGTATAAGATCAGAGTATATGATATTTACATCAGCTCGGTATGTAATTCTAGTTTTGCCCAATTAAAGCCACTATAATTTTTTCAATATTCTGTCTACTCAAATTTCTTCTTCTTCGCTTCCTGGTTGGCTCCTTGAAGACTCAATTTGCAGGCGAGTCACTTCATGGTAGCTAATCACACGAATATTTCTACGTACTTCAGAGGCAGTAAAATAATTTGTTATTAAAATTACCAATGGAGTGTCGCTGATCTATTAGTAACTCGAGTTTCCTTAGTAACTATTTTTCTAAGATCTGCTGACTGTACGATTAGTTTTAGGTTTTGTGTGTCATTAGTCATTATTGTTTTTTAAATAATTTATATTTCAGTCTCCCATAAAAATTGTTCCCTGTTGCTGTATTATAGTAGCACTCAACTTTTGTTCCAGGTACACCAAAAAATCTCGAATGGAGCTGTTAAGAGATCTTACATTGTTCCTATCATGACAATTTCTTGATTCAATGGTATGTCTACTGACTAGGCCCGATAATTATAATCTAATGAATCATTAAAAATAATTTTAATCTTTAAACAATTTTTTAGATACAGCACAGCTCCACCAGTATATATGCTGTTTGAAAATGATGCAATACAAAAACATATCCATCAATGCCATATTTACATTCTTCAATGTCTTCTATTACGCGTGACTCACTTACACACACCACCAATGGGTTAATTTTTGTACCATTTGATTTAATTCTGTCTTATGTGATAGTCGACCCAATATTAGTGTGTAATAACAAATTGCCTGTTTCAGAAATCCCTCAATTTGGTAACTGTGTTTGCTATATATTGTAGTGGTTATGACACCCCCACGTTGGGCTTGCCATATACTCTGTAATGATGCTCGCGGCTTCGGTTTTTTGTGCTTATGATATTATAATAAAATGTAGGAGCCCAAAACAACTTTTTTAATTATTGGTTAAATTTTATAGCCTGATTAAAAATAATTCAGTATTTACTGGGTTCGTTAATTACAGTATTATGCCCTTTACTATAATTCATTCACCTGCAATTTAATATTACAGAAGCTAGCTCGGTAGGCAAGAGAAAAACTGATATCTCAAAGCTGAGTTCCCTGATACGTTAATTTGAAAATTCGTGTGATACGCCACTGGGTTGTGAATGTAGTTCATTCGCGCGGTAGGTACTTTACTGTGCTGTCAATGTGTTACACAAATCGGTTTAATTAGTTGCGGTTCGTTTTTTGTGAATTAATTTTACAAAAGGAGTTTTATGAGCATTCGAACAGGTAATTTTAAATACTCGCGCCTTCAACGGTGTCACTCTATCTTTTGTTTTTAGGCCAAACCGACCCTTGCTTGTTAACACATTGGCTGCCCATCACATTTCACTTGCCCCATGCCTAGAGCCGAATAGTGTAGAACGCCGCAGATTCAAGCCCGAAGGCCCGGCCTGCTCACTGTCCGCCATATTGCAATATTCCAAAACCGCAAACGCACAAACACAGACTAATACTCATAGAACACACCTCTACGATTGCAAAGCTCCAACCGCAAAACCGAATAAAAAATATGCATTTATATTGCAACATGCGCAGACCGCACACGTGGCGTCGGCGGCACTCAGGATGACTACTCAGTCAACGCATACCTTGCGTTGTGGGCAGCCAAGGTGTTAAGAGACGCCAACATGCAATTGTTATTTCTAAACTCAAATCTGGATTTTTATGCTAATGCTGGAGAAATTGCTTTCAATGGATGCTTGAAACTTTTAATCTGCCTGGATCTCCCTTCAGTAAGACGTCCTCTCGTACATTTCATAACTTCCCGGATACATGGGATAACTCTCCTATTCGATCAATATTTTGCCACAATGCATCACTTCTTTGAAAAACACTGCCGTTGCTTCCAAAATGACATTAAAGAATTTCTTGTTTCTTGGTTTATACTTTCTGACTATCCTTAAATTTATTTCCTCCTCATTTAATAAATTACGTTGGCGCTTAATCAATTCAACAACGTTTTCTTTAGAATTAAAATATTTTTCCCACAATCACAATTTTCAGATTTGCTGTTTTAGGTAATTCAATATTATAATAATCTGTATTTTGAAATTTTTTAGAGATTTTCTATCTTCATGTTCAATAACAATTGTACCTTAACAAACTGGTTTTAATTTTTTTACTGTTACAGACAAATACGATGAGTTTATTTTTTGAGTGACGACTTGTTTTGTTGTACTGCTATTTTATTATCAATGGAGGCAAGCTGTTATTCTTAACTACACTTGACCAGGACCTACTATGCTTGGCAGTTTTTCTCGTTTTTAAGAATAGCAGAAGTTTGGTCACACTGCCTGTTCGCTGTTCCAGTTTCTCAATGGTTTTGACTAACTTTATATTTACTATGTTTATACAACTGTAACAGCACCAAAAAAAGTTAAGAGTCTTTAATTATTTTCAGTGCTTGATTCTTAATCTAAGCACTTCGCAAATGAAAACTTTTGTACAACATTTACACCAAATTGACTTGGAATTATTTAAGCAGCGAAAGCACACATGTTCACCTGCCAACGTCTTGAACTCTACTGTAAGATGGTTTACCGAACATAAAAAAAAGCTGTAATTAATATTACAATGCATTTTTAAAAAATTTATGATTTCTTTCTCTCAACTTCAACACCCTGTACGTCAAACACAAAAAAAATGTGGACCTATATCAATAAATTTTTTTGTCTTAAACTAAGCTAAGGAACATACCACTCAATTATCTACACATATTTAGAAAACACCCCGTACTATATGATTATTGTTTCTATTCTTTATTTTTAAAACTATTTTCTGTTTTTATTTGTTTTTTATTTATTCATAATATTGATAGTTATCACATATGGAACATTATTATCATATCAAAAATTACAACATTGAACATCGCAAAATCCTTAAAAAAAAACTGTAAATTTTAAGTTTGTCGCAAAGCCATCTGGAGCGTGCGGTGAGTGATTTTCAATTCAGTCACGAAAAGGTTTACAAATGGCCTTCCCAACAATATTTGAACACTACCAATAATTCTGCCCATTAAATAAATAAAAAGCATATAGTAAGTGATGATTCACCTTATACAGATAAAAGAGCAGGAAATAGTTTTGGAGACGGATTAAAAAGATATATTCACACTTGAGTATTTAAAACAACTGAGCATCTGCATCACAAATATTTCGTCTACTAAACAAAATATATGCGATTGCAACACTCAAATAGTAATTATATTGTCTTTAACTTACTTTAGTAGAGAAAGGTCAGAACACAATTCTATCACGACACAATAATGTCACTCAATCAGCACTCCTGCTGGATACTCATAACGTCATAACAAATCGCAAAGGTAGTAAACATATACAAATTACCACTATTATCTAAAAGAAGATAACAATTGCGATATCACGAAATTTTAGTTTATTATGAGTAAAGTTGCTTTGATCTCCTGATATCACTACATCAAACATCAATAGCATTCTGTGTCCCTGAGATATGTATTTCCAAGTGTTGTTGTGTACAGTCATTTAGTAAATATTTCTTTAGATTTCCCATCTCTGGGGCTCTAAAAGTTAATAAATTAAAAGTATCTTGGCTTTTCGTTGCAAATGTAGTTACTACTTTAATTATATTTGACAGTAATAATTCCTTTTTTTTTATTTTGGTCGAGGTTTCAACTTACAACTTTCTAATACTTGTTTCATGTATTTCAATACGTGTTTCAAAATATACTCACATTATTTTTCTGCCTGTAAGTATAATCGCAAAATATGTGAAAAATATGATTTGCCTAAAGCACAGTTTATCATGTTACAGTATACTTTTTTGAGAATCTACAAGGTGAGCCACGGAAACAGGTGATTATAAAAGCATGAAAAGTAACAGAAATAGCTGACTTAACAAAATCAAACAATTTTTACAAGAAATTGCTTTGAAAAGCATCGTTTAATACTGCCGCATGTATATCAATACGAGGGTGGATTCATATATTTGTACCACAACTAACAAGCAGTTGTAGCGCAGTTTTGAAATTTTAGTAATGCATCAATCTAACCTTGCTAGAAATGATTGATAAATACTTGAGGAAACTCTGCATATCGATAAAAGCATTCCGTGATGTTAAATTTATTGTGTCAATATTTAATCACTGCATGAACTTCAAATTGATTCAATTTTGCAATTTATCTATAACAACCGTCCCTCAAGTGCCACAATTTTGTTTACAAATGTCCAATAAATTTGTCATTTATCAATCATTTCCAGCAAGGTTATATTGATTCTTTAAAATTTCAAAACTGTGCAACAACTGCTTCTTTGTTGGATTACGAATATATGAATCCACCCTCGTACCTATAGCTCTGGGGGGCAAAAAGCAATACCTTAATTATTTAATCTTTTATTTCAGTAATAATAAATAAATTATTACCGACATAGCTTGATAGGGAATTGTACTCCTCAGCAGGCCGTTCAACCTTCCGCCGTTGCTGTTTGTTTTGGAAAATATGTGGTATCTTCTATTTTAAATTTATTTTTCTTTGTTTTATATGCGCATTGTAAATTAGAAAGAATAAATGAACAATTTTTTATGGTTTCTAACTGTTTAACATTGATTTATACATCTACACACATAACTAAGTTTTTGTTTCGAAATAGGCCGTTACCACGGGCAGCAATCGTTATTACTACGTAATAGTATATTACATGCCGAGGTGAAAGGTGTTTTATTCCTGTCAAGAGATTAAGTAATTAACCTCGAAGCTACACGTCTCGGTTAACTTTATCTCGAGACAGGAATGAAACTTTTCACCGTGGTGTGTATACTATTTTACTCACAATCAATTTCTATCATTATTTATTTAACTAAGTAAGTTTCAAATAATACGTATTTTTATCGCAGTTTAATAAGTCACTTTAATAAAGGAAACTGCGACGCTGTTGCTAGGTAACATGACAAGTTCATTGAAAGTGACGTTTAGCTAGCTAGGAAAGTAAAGTAAACAATGACTCGCTTTCCTACTGTTCTGAAGGTTATAAACATACCTTCCTATTATTAACCGATTGTGAGTAAACATATTTTTTCGCACTTTATATAATAGTGTGCTATTTTACTAAATTCAAAATCGATTAATAAAGTGGCACTTTGGTGCATAGAAATGTCACTTTACTATATGGTAATGTCACTGTCAAATTCGAGGTTAGCAGGTTAGGTTTTGTGTCAGTTTGTGTCAAAACTGAGGAAAAACCTAACCTGCTAACCTCGAATTTGACATAGACTTACAGTGCCACCAACATATTATTCATACGTTTGAATTTCCACAGCCGCCTTTTTTAATGAACATGTGGTATAATGCGTTTATATAAATGTTTGTAAATACTAATACAAAATGCGAAAAAATAGTATACACACTTCGTAAGAAAAGTAGTTTTACTAAACTTATATAGCTTAAGTACCTAAAATGAATGCAGATATAAACAGCTGCAAACTAGGTAGGTAGCAGAGAAATGGCTGAAAATGTCGTACCTACCCCGGAGTTTGAACCCAAGACCACTAATCACTGTGATTACAAGTCTGTCACTCTTACCACTAGGCCACCACGCTGGTGGTATAACAATTGGTTCGATGAAGAATGAACATACTGGTGCATAGAAACAAAGCTAGAATAGAAATATATAAAGAAAACAATGCAGAAAATAGAGCAATCTATGAACAAAAGAAGAAAAAGGTAAAATAGATATGTAGAAGACATCACAATTTTTTATCAGCAGGTCAAAACTGCAAAAGTAAGGAAGGCACGTTAATAGAGAATCTAGCAGGTAAGTCACTAGGTAATAAGAGTGATGCAAATCAATGAGAAGTAGAAGATACGATAAATGATCAAGAAGAACAAATTGACAACCCCCCACCAAGATATACACAAAGTAATAGAAAATCTAAAAACAATAAGAGTCCAGAGAAAATGACAATACTGGAGAGATTTTGAAAAAAGAAGGGCAAATATACAAATAAGAATGAATAAATAAATAAGACATATTTATGGAGAGAAGAGAAATTACCTGAAACATGAAAAACTGCTATAATACACCCCATTGACAAGAAAAGGAATAAAAGTGCATGCAAAAACTGTACAGAAATTGCCCTTTTTGACATAGCATATACAGTACTAGCACTAATATTAAGAGACAGGGTAACCACATACGCAAATAAAGTAGTGGGAGGTAATTCACGAAAAAAAAAATTTTTTTTTATGACGGTTTCCTTCATTTAATTGTTTTCTGTTACTTACAGCAGCCACCCAAATTTCAGCATTTTTTTAAATATATTGTAAAGGTTACTATTGTATTGTATATTTTAATAAATTGAATATTTAATATAACTGGTCAATTACCCTTACAAATACTTATATCATGTACAAGACTGATTAAAAGTAAATAAATAACTGTATAAATGGGTTCGGTGGTTATAGTGTTTTGCCCTTTATAGTAATTCGCACATCTGCAAGTAAATTTATTTATGGCTAGCTTCAGTAGGCATGAAAACTCAAAGTCTGCAAGTTAGGTTCACCTGATATGTTTATATTTAAACTCCCGTGTTACGCCACTGGGCTGTGAAATTTAAAAGCAAACTCACTACGCTGTCAAAATCTATCTATCAACAACTTGAATTTTCGTGCGGTTCGTTGCTAGTGTATTTAGAAGTTAATTCAAGGCAAAACTATGAACAAATTATCAGGTAATTTAAATCTCGCGCTTTATTAAGCGTCACTTTATCTCTTTTGTTTTATGTGGAACCTCCTTTAGCTTTTTACGCCGCCTACAGGCAAATGTTTTTTCTAACCTCAAAATGTGACTTTTATATGGAAATACTGGGTAAACGGCTTACGATGGACGCTTAAACTGCCTGGATTCAGCTTCCTCGCGTCGAACTCTCGGTGCTTGGTAAGTTTCGACACTCTAGCACGGCTATTAGCTTTGCAACACTAACTTGACCTTTTTTAGGCTGCGGGAATTGGCTCGGAACAGCTTCTCCTGATGCTCGATGCTGGAAGCGGGACCCTAGGATGCTGGAACTGCTGCGGTGTACTTCTACGCGGCGTGAGGACTTGGTGCTGCCAAATTTTCAAACGCCTGACCTCATTTGTGCTTAAAATCTTGTGTTTGGAAACTTCTCGTCGTTGGCGAAGTAGCTCGGAAGGTGGTTGCCGATGAAAATAATTTTTATGTGATGGATTTTAAAACCCACATTCTCACATGTGCACTATGAACTCCTGATCACGATGGTATACTTCTTTTTAATTTATTTTAATTGTAAATGGGTTAAAACTCAATTAATCTGGAGAGACAAATTAGACTGTCATCAAATAATTGTTATTCAATTGTTTCTCCTTTTTGTTAGTTAACAACAAAAGCCTATCTAGGTTCAGTAGGCATGTTAACTGAGTACAAATCAATTACTTACAAACTAAATTTCAACTTATTTTATAAAAATGTACAAAATCTTAATTCTAAAATTATTGTTTGTTCATGTTCTTATTTAAACTAGGTTATAGCGCCACTCACTATGTTTTATTTGGATTGTCTGTTCACTTATGTCATTTCACTGACTCATTTCTTTCTAACACCAATCTCGTTCATTTCCTGTTGTGTGAATTTCTTGTATTTTGTAATACATGTCTGATTTTCATCATTCTTCAAATATTACTGTTCGATTTTTGATAGCCTTATTCGACCTAGTATTGTGCTCTCTTTGCACTGTATTAAGAACATTCTGTCCTTTTTACCTTTATTTAAAAAGTTGATAGAACTGTACTAATTCAATTAAACTGACATGTAAATTTATTTAACACGCATGTAATAAACCCTTTGGTGATAGATTTGTTGAATTTTGATTGGCTTTACTTTGCACCAACCTCTTAATTTATGCTAATTGATATTTCTGTGACTCTAATTTACAAATTGAGCTCTGCCTTATTGCCATTTATTCTGAAGTAATTCCAATTTAATATTGGCAATGCTTTACCAATGTAGTTATGAATTAAAATTTCTGGTGTAACTTCTTGCAGTTGCCTGACTTACCCCAGCTCTGTGCTTTATTGACTTGCTTCAATTATCTATGTTGCAAGCAGAGTTGAGTAACAGACTAAATACCATCTCAATATCTCCAAAACAGTTGACGTTAGACTCAAACAACTTTATATCAATATGATTAGCATTTCAATACAAAACATTTGAGCTACCTAAATATAGGGCATTCCATTAAAAAAAAAAAGTAAGTTTGATTCGCTACACTTTTTTGAGACACCCTGTATAATCAAAAACTATTTTAGTAATATGCAACACCTTCGTATTTACAACTTTTATTTATTTTATTCAGATAAGGGCTGAAGACGAAGGTCCTATAACGCCCAAAGAAACAAATTATTACAATTGGCAGCAATGATAAAAAAAATAAAAAAAGAACACAGTACAATTTAAATAAACATTAATTGATATATACTAGAAATTGTCATACTTGTTTTAGAAAATATTAATTGATGGTGCACATACATCGGCCGGCATGTTGTTCCAAGGGTCGAAAATCATGTAAGGCAGGAAATTATGTCTTGTTCTGGTTTTGAAATTTTCCTTTTAAAATTTCAACTCATAACCATGCAGTCGATCATCTATGTTTAAGATAGGATATGAAAGGTCAACCAAGAATAGATTGCGTAGAATTTTGTACGTGACTATTAGATCACCTCGCAGTCTTCGCCATAGATAGTTTCTCTTCGTAGGATGGTCTTACTCTTGCAAAAGAGATGCGGGTAGCGTACCTCTGTACCCTCTCACGATGGATTTGATCCGCAACCCCATCAGGACACCAGACCGCACCCGCGTGTTCCAGATGAGGTCTCACAAAAGTATTGTACAGTTTAATAAACACCGGATACGACACGCTTTAGCAGAAAAAGGCTTTTGTTCGCACGTTTACATGCCTCTATAACATGACCTGATCACGTAAGGTTCTTGTTTATTTGAACCCCAAGGTCAGTGTACGAATCGACATTTCTAAGCTCGATGTTTTTAATGCTATAAGAGAGGCACAGATTATGTTTGCCGATATGATGCACCACACACTTGTCACTGTTCACAGGCGGTAGCCATTCGTGACACCACCTTATAATAGAAGTCAAGTCATTTTGGAGTTGGAGATGATGCGTAAAAGGATTTGAGTATATTTTTTGTGTCATCGGCAAAAAATTACTTTTTTGAAGAGATGTGCAGTAGTAAGTCTGAGATATAAACCAAAAATAACACTGGACCCGAAACCGATCCTTGAGGGACAGTGTCTGTCAGTCAGAAAATCTTGAATCCAAAGTAAAAGATTGCCACGTACTCAAACATGATTCAGTTTATGCATTAGCCATCTTCTGGGTACCCTGTCAAAGGCTTTGGCGAAGTCTAAGTAAATTACATCTGTCGGTTGCTTATTATCCAGATCGGAAGGCCAATCATTAACGCCTTGTGAACAGTTGGTGACTGTAGATCGGCCACATAAAAAGCCATGTTGTTCGTTGGGAGTAACATTCTCTGTTAGGAGAAAGACAGACATCTTTTCAACCATTATATCGAGAGATCCAAAAAAACTGATCCTCAGCGCGCTGGGGAAATTAAAACGTGTCTGTGTCAAAACTGACGCAAAACCTAACCTGCTAACCTCGAATTTGACATAGACTTACAGTGCCACCAACATATTCATACGTTTGAATTTCCACAGCCCGCTGAGGATCAGTTTTTTTTTGGGTCTCTCGATAGGTTCCATAACCTTGCACACAATTGGGATCACCTTTATAGGTCTATAGTTATTTGGGTTCAGTTTGTCACCCTTTTTAAATATAGCTGTTACTGACGCTGATTTTCATACTGAAGGCAAGCAATGATTGTCAAACGAAATTAAGTTTTAATTTCTGTAACTGCTTTTCAACAATTTCGGCTGAAAAGTCAATAATATCAAGGGTAGAGTTTACCCACTTTGAAAGGATTGCGGGGATGTTTCCATTTGGCTCACGAGTAAATACTTGTGAAAAGATTTCAGCCAGAATTTCTGATGTCTCTTCATTGTTAGAACACATTTGGTCATTATCCTTTTTTAAAAGTGGCACCGACACCTTAGATTTCATACATGTTCTTACGTACTTATAAAATTGTTTAGTGTTATTACTATTAACAATGCTTTCTTCATAGGTTCGTTGGGCAGCTTTAATGGCACAACTAACTTGGTTCAAAAAACGACGATGTGTGATGTAGTCATTTATATTTTTGATGCGTAAAATTTTTTTCCATAGACTGGATTTGTGTTTTATCAAAGATATAATCTCATCATGAATTAGAAGCTGTGTTAACAGTTGTTCATCGTGTGTTAAACAATATCTACAGTGTCTGATTGGTCATTTGCTTTGAATCTGGTAAATTCTTGAACCAACTCAATATTTATGTAACTCTCATAGTTTTAGAAATATCTTCCACATACGAAAAGGTATCATAAACCAATGTGAAAATTACATGGTGACCAGTTTCTGACAAAAGGTTAATCAGATTCGAAAAGTGAAAATTCATAAATCTCGATATATAGGCTTTATCGATAATTATGGAGATATTTATAAATAACGAGAACTTGATCAATATCCATATTTGATGTATCGATATTTGATATGTTCTTATATCAACATAACAATATGGAAATAATATCGATATATCGTCCAGCCCTAATGTTGAGCAGCATTTTCAACAAAAAATTGCAAGCTGATAAATCAAGAGCTCTCACCAACAAAGGAATGGTTCCATTTTTCAAAACCCCAGCTTAGAAAACAGTTGGTTTATGGTGTTTTACGAAATTCTTGAAGTTGTAATGCTACATTATATTTAAAAATATAAGTTCTGAAATCAGGACAGACTAAAAAATAGGGAGGAAGCTGCTAAGAAAGTACCTAAGCGACACGATGCTTTTTAATAATGTGCCTTTTTACATGTAACAGTAAACAGGTGTCGTTTTTCTGACGCATTATTTTAAATTAAGACATATACACAATAATTCACGTAAGGTGACGAGCCTGACCAGGTAAAAATGCAACCCAAAACACGATTTATAAAGCTAACTGGATCCTTATTGCATTAGCACCTCGAATTTGACATAGACTGTTTACATGTCATTGGTGGCACTGTAGGTATATGTCAAATTCGAGGTTAACAGGTTAGGTTTTGTGTCGGTTTTGACACAAACTGACGCAAAACCTAACCTGTTAACTTCGAATTTGACACAAACTGACGCTAAACCTAACCTACTAATCTCGAATTTGACATAGACCTACAGTGCCACCAATGACATGTAAACAGTCTATGTCAAATTCGAGGTGCTGATGCAATAAGGATCCAGTTAGCTTTATAAATCGTGTTTTGGGTTGCATTTTTACCTGTATACATGGTGAATCATTAGATTCATTAGTGATAAAAGTTGCTACATTTGGAGATCCATGGTTAATAAAGTGCTTCAACATGAAACGTAGAGTTCAAGATGTTGGCAGGTGTACAGTCGCGGAAACATAAACTGGGACAAGTCCTATAGGGCCATTTTTCACTATTTGAGTATTCTAATATTGCCTTCCTAATTGTTTATGAAATCCTATCTATCACGTGCGAGTGAACCAAAATGAACTGGTTAATGCAATATAAGCAGCTTCAGATAGCATCGACAATGAGTTCATTCAAACAATTTAACTTGGACAAATTTTAGTGTCCCGCTTTATATTTCCGAAATGGTACATGTGTACGCTTGTAGCTTGAATAATTTTATAGTTAATTCCAAGTCAATTTCGTATAAATTTTGCGACAAAAGTTTTGATTCGCAATGACGATCTGTTACAATAAAGAAGCTGACCTGCGGTTAATTAATTAAAATAATCAATGGTAATAAAAAATCGCAGATTAACCTCCTTAAAGCACGCACTACACGAAAGCTCTAAAAATTTTAACTAGCTCAATTGCAGCGGCCTTGGATCGTAGATTTTTATCAACTGTACCACCCTGGAAATGGTTCAAAGACAAAAAAACAAATGGGCGCCAGAAAGCAAATGGTTTCGAATAATATACCTAACTACAAGTGACTAGCATTTATTTATTAACGCTAAATAATCTTGCAGTCTATAATGGTAATTCAATATTAAATAATTACAATAAAGAATGTAATAATGATAGAAATGTGCAAATTAATTGAAGGTTGCAACACGCACCAAGATCAAGAATCCCTTTCAGGTTATTAAATTAATTGTAACCACAAATAAATCGAGTGATATGCACATCGCTGTCATTTAAAAAAACCTTTCTGTTCAGGCTATTGAAGGCAAAAAACCTGAATGCTCCTTTTACAAAGGTTTGATTACAGATATAAATTGTAGCTTTCAATATTAATTGTAATTAAGTATACGCATTTAAACTTCAAATATTAAAACTAATTGAACGTATGCGTCTAAATTTTACATGTTAGTAATAACGGAAAGTATAAATTTAAACTTTAAATACTGAAAGTTATGGAATGTACGAATTTAAATTTCAAGTATCGAAGATTTAATATAATATTAATCCCGGAATAGCCAGTCCGAATCAGCTTGAAAGCAGGGAGGCCATCCACTTTTAATGTGGTAATCACCACAAAAGTAACATTAACCTCGAACCTCCAACGCCCACAAGTTGCTGACAGGCAAATGCTGGCCGGGGGTTGCTATACCCTGTGTAATTCAAGCAGAGCCACTCCCAAATTGCAGAAGCTAGGTAGGACATTAGCCGGTGTTGAAAATTAAGTCAAGTAAACCTGTCAATTAAGAGCTAAAGAAACATAATTAATACAAGAATAGCAAGCAGAAAATCTCAATTGTACCTGATTATAGTCAGCCCTTGGAAATAAAATTCTGGTAAAAAATGGTTGAGCGCACGTACTCTTGACTTAATTAAAAATCAAAGCTCGACTGTGCGAAACGCGTCGGCCGAGGCCAGAAGAACAAGTGCCGGCCTGAAAAGTTCGCTTTAACTAGAAAATTCGCGGTCCAACGCCCAGCGATGACAGATAAAGCGGGTCGAAAGTGCACCGTGCTAACGATAGCAACTCAATTCAGGTACAAAATGTGCTGGTTTGGAAAATTTAAGAATTCGAAATCCAATGGATTATAATTCAAATAAAAATATACAGGTTAGGCCTGAAATAATGGGATAAATGGAGAAAACAATTAAGCGACGCGAAAAATGGTTTCAGATTGTATAAACGTAGTAAATCTAAAGTTAAACATGAAAAACCAATATGATGAAAAACACAAAAATTGTGTTTGCTGCATACGATAATAGGTCCATGTGTATAGTTAGAAATAACAGCTTTCCTCCATTGATAGTAAACCCCAAAAATGCGAGTCAAGCTAGCAGTACAACAAAACAAGTTGTCACGCAAAAAATGAACCCATAGGATTTGTCTATAGCAGTAAAAAAATTAAAACCAGTCGATCAAGATATAATTGCTATTGAATGTGAAAATAGCAAATCTCTAAAAAATAACAAAATACAACTATTGCGGTATTAATGTACAGTTATAATACTGAATTATCTAAAACGGCAAATCTAAAAATTGTGGTTGTGGGAATACCGGAAAAGTATTTGAATTGACAAAAACTTGAATTAATGAAACGCCATAGTAATTTATTAAATGAAGAGGAAATAAATTTAAGGATAATCGGAAAATATAAACCCAAAAACAAGAAATTATTTAATGTCATTTTGGAAGCATCGCCACCGTTTTTCAAAGAAGTGATGCATCCTCCAAAAATATTTATCGAATGGGAGAGATATCCCCTGTATAAATATATTGGAGTACTACGTTTTTATAAATACTGGAAGTACGATCATCAGGCTGCAAACTGCTATCAGAAAACCAGATATACTGGTGAAGCTGTCCTGTATCTAAAAATATCAAAAAATATTTTTTAAAAAGATGTTTGCCCTCTTCAGTGCGTTTTCAACGAGTCGCAAACGTGGCCACCTACATTACAATCTATGGAACACACCATTCCGACCTGGCCTATAACACAAAAATGGACTTTCCCCTTACAAAAAACCAAGACGATTGGAATGATTATAAAGACCAAAAAATATCACAATTTCCGTAACTATAACTGAAAAAAATTATTATTTTGATTAGATCAATGTAAAAAAACTGGGGAAAAAATGTGGACGATACTGAAAGAACTTGTAGGTAGCAAAAAACACGTTTTTGATTTTACATCTATTCATTTTGTACAATTCAATAAAAGTGTTGAAGAAAATATGAACAATTTTTATGCAGATAGTCTAAAGGAGATATCACAAAGTATAGAAAAGCAACAATAGAATTCCGTTTCTGAAAACACAGATTGTAACCTGTCAGATTTTAAAACACGTTACATGTTAAAAGCAAGTGTTATAGTTCCAATACCAAAAGTATCAAAACCAGTTACATCCGGTGATTTTCGTTCAATCAATTTGTTGTCTCTACTTGACAGAATAATTGAAACTAGTGTGTAAACAATTGCGCAAATATTTTGAAAAAAACAATTATTATACAGTGAATAGTCTGGATTTAGGAGCAAGCACTTGCATGAATCTGTGTTGAAATGTGTATGTGCCACCTGGAGAAAAACATATGAGCGAGTCAAAGATTACCCTGAGTGTGTTTGTTGACTAAAACGTGCATTTGAAACAATTTATTATATATATTCCAATAAAGAAGTTAATGTGCATAAATGGATTACATTTTTTTAACAGATAGGCGTCGCCATACAAGAGTTAAGAGTAAACTGTCCGCTAGTAGGGATAGCACTTGGGGTGTACCGCAAGAAAGTATCTCGGGGCCACTTTTGTTTATTATATATGTTAATGATATACATAAAAACTTAGGAATTCAATTGTTAACTTATTTGCTGATGACACTCTATAATCACTATTTCTGGACAAACTGAAATTACTTGTTATTTAAATATTAAATAAAAGAAATCACAAGCATTTTCCTACACAAACAGTTCTAAAAGCTGGCCGGCAACCTTTCCGAGTTTAAATAAAACGTGTAAAAAGTGTGTGCTTTTGCTCCATTTTGTTGGAACCATGTGTTTATTATCGACATGAGGAAGTCGATTTAAGTACTGTCAAAGAAATGTCTTAATCATCATATAACCAGCCAAATTTACTGCAGAGGTAAATCACAAAATTGCACATTGTAGTGCAACCCTTACACGCTGCAATTAAACTGGCAATTAACAAGTGACCGCCGTTTGGTATCATTATCCCTTAAAAAATAAAATATCATTCAAAACCTTCCGTTTCCATGGCTAAAGTTGTATAAAAATGTATGAGATTTTTGTAAGATAGACAAGAGTGGTTTGTATTATGTTATTTATGAAAGAAACAAATGATAATTTGTTTGCAGAATTTTACCGAGACTAAGGAGTTCCAACCCTAGCAAGGAAGCTTTTACATGCTACACATTGTAGTAACATGAGACCCACGGCTTTACATCACTTCCGAATGATAGCATTCTGTAGAGGTTTTCACCACATTTTTTTAGTTTTTAAAACCTCACCGAGACCAACTCGTAACCCTTAGATCAGTAGCCAGAATGTTTAAGCACTGAGCTACAGAGCCCGGCTAAATGATAATTTAAATTATTTTTTAGTTGATCGTTTATTTATGGGTTTCTTTAATGCATACAAAATCGTTCATTAATACCCCTAATTAATGTATGATTTTTTTAATTTTCTAACATCGTTTATTAATGACTCCTATTAATGGGTGATTTACTTATCAATAAACGATTTTAGTATAGGAAATCAAAGCTACCATGAATGTTAAAACTTTTAAGGGCCGGTTGCAGAAAGCAATGTTAAGTCTGGTGTTAGCTAACGTCGCGTCAAAGTGAACAAAATCGCATCAAATTTTGTTTACTAATGTATTAGTTACCATAAGCATTTGAGATTTGATTCGTTTTTGTTCACTTTGACGTCGCGTTAGCTAACACCAGACTTAACATTGCTTTCTGCAACCGGCCCTAAGTGTAAAATTTTTGTCATGCAATAAAATAAAATGGCCTCAATTTAATACGATATGATCAACGAAAAAATATTGTAACTAACTCGTGTGTTAATCGGCAGTTAATAATCTCAACAATTAACGTGTGAGCACTAGCGAATAATAATATAAAATATCTCAATTATTAAATGCTCTCATTAACACACTCGTTTGATAATAACTATTCAATTTTATTTTCCATGTTAAAATACTTCGACTTAGGTACTGTTTACCTACAATCTTTTATTAACATGGGTCAGTCAGGCTGTGATTTCTAATGTTTTTACAATGTACTAACCTAACCTTCAAAATATCACTAATGTCACTTTGACAGCTGTTTGAACACCGAAAAACTTATTACAAAATTTTGTAAAATATAGGTGCCTAAAAAATGCCAAAAAATTTACAAAATAAACTCAGCTTTCACTTTTTTGGCATTTTGGAAGTATATTTTACAAAATCTTTTAATAACTTCTGCAGTGTTCAAACAGCTGTCAAAGTGATATTTTTAAGGTTAGGTTAGTACACTGTTAAAAAATATTAGTAGTCACAGCCTGGTCCGAATCATGTTGAAAAAATAGACTGTACTATACATCTGTTTCCAAAATTAGACAATTTGAATGATGATAATTTTATCTTAAAATACGATTAAGTATTTTGTATAATAATGTGCTATTTTACAAAATTCAAAATCACTTAATAAAGTGGCATAGAAATGTCACTTTACTATATGGTAATGTCACCGTCAAATTCGAGGTTAGCAGGTTACGTTTTGCGTCAGTCTGTGTCAAAACTGACGCAAAACCTAACCTGCTAACCTCGAATTTGACACAGACTGACGCAAAACCTAACCTGCTAACCTCGAATTTGACATAGACTTACAGCGCCACCAACATATTATTCATAAGTTTGAATTTCCACAGCCGCCTTTTTTAATGGACATGTGGTATAATGCTTTATATAAATGTTTGTTTATGAATACTAATAGAAAATGCGAAAAAATAGTATCCACTCTTTGTAAGAAAAGTAGTTTTACTAAACTTATATACTCAATCAAGCGATATTCGTTTAGTAAAACTTTACCTTTCTAAACTTGTTGTGTAATTCATGATATGTTTTATCGGACTTTTTCCACTGTCTAGGGTGTATATCACACAACATTTCGGAAGTTTTGATCTACTCCCGTCTTCAGGTGTTTTTGGTTAGTCCTGGTGGCCTAGTGGTAAGAGTGGCAGACTAGTAATCACAGCAATCAGCGGTCCCGGGTTCATACCCCGGGGGAGGCACGAGTTTAAGTAGAAAAAAGGAAATTTCAGTCCTTCTCAGGACTAACCAGGAACACTTGAAGATGGGAGTAGATCAAAACTCCCGAAACGTTGTGTGATATACACCCTAGACAGTGGAAAAAATCCGATAAAACATATCATAACAGACCACTGCCAAAAAAATGACATTCAGAGAACAACTATAATTCATGTATTTAAATTAGAAACCCATGAAATATTCCAATTGTAAACGATTTGTTCATGGAAACAACTGGGCTTATAAGTCCTATTACTTTCACTTTATCTGCATTTTTAATTATAAGCAACCATTGTTGCAGCAATCCGAATCAACATCAAGCATTCTATTGGAAATTCTTAAGCAAAACTGATCGCAATAGTAGGTGCTATTTGATTTAATAACATAGTTTCACCGAGATTGAACTAGGGGAAGTTATCAACATGTTTGTATAGACAATTGGTGAGAACAAAGGGAAAATGTTAACAGTATCAAATTATCTGTTAGTAATAATATGTATAAAAGTATATTGCATTGCCAGTATTTTTGCTATGTTAAGGTAATACCTAATGTTGCTCTTTGTAGCGGGAAATGTTTTAATATAACAAATTAAGAGATAACTTACCTAATTTACAATAACAGAAGCAATGAATGTAATGAGTAATGACAGTAATTACTCAATAATATAGCATAACTACAGCTTAGTACTTAATTAGATGTGCAAACTTACATCTGGGGAATATTTTAAACTTTCACTATCAGCACCTCATGTTATTAATACAAATTAGAGTTGTTACAGCAATGTTAATTGGGTAAAAAGAAACTGCTTCTTTGCATATTTGAGGTTAGCGCGTTTGTGTTTTCCTGTTCCACTCCTGTCAATGCCAATTCTGATTTGATTATGTGTGTGTCTCTTTTTAGTTACTTTACGTACGTAGGGCAGTATGAGACAGACACATCTTTCCTGCTGTCGATATGGCAGATATCATTTTTCGAATTGCCATTTTTGTTAATAATTTAGGTTTGAACTGTTTCTGCTCGAAGAGATTTATACTGGATTTGTAAATACGTCACGATTCATATTTTTACTTAGAAATTGCTATTACGACAGATAAAAGAATGAGGTTATGGCTTGCGCTTAAGGTCAGCAGCCGGCAGATGGCGCTCGCCATTTTGGAGAATTCTCACGTGTTTACAAGCATATAATCCAATACCGACCGAGTGTTATGAAACCACATATGCATTGTAGGTGCCTCCCACGTTTATCATCGCCGTTTTGTGGGTAAACATTGAGGCTCCGTGTCGTGCACGAGTTCAGTTAAAACGCGTGGTTCGCGAGTGTTCCGTGATGTCTGCCTACTCCAGGACTTCAGAGAGCGACGCATGGGCCCTGCTGGCCCTGAAGTCGGCGCCCGCGAGCCCCTCGAAGGTGCAGTGGTCCCCGGAGCCCAAGGGGGACGTGATCGCGCGCCTAGAGGGCCGCGAGTTCGAGTATATGGTGCGCCAGAACAGGATCGTGATCGGCAGAAATAGTTCGCGGGGGGACGTCGACGTAAACATGGGACATTCCAGCTTTATATCGCGCAAACACTTGGAGGTGTTCTTCGACCACCCCTTCTTCTATCTGATGTGCAACGGCAAGAACGGCGTGTTCGTGGACGGCGTGTTCCAGCGCAAGGGGGCCCCCTCGATCCAGCTCCCCAAGACGTAAGTTGTTGTTATGTAAACAAAGTGTGCTGCGGCCGTTGTTGCGTGTTTATCTTGGGAGGCCTTGAGGTTACAGCAGACACATGCTGGATTTCGGGTGACGTCACAGGCCGCGGGCCATGCACGGGCTGCTCCTGGACTCGGGGGATCAATAACCACCCTTGGCGGAATTATAAATAAACATCGAAAATCGTTTTGGAAATACATGTGAATTTATTGAGCCGATGACGTCACTATCGTCTGTCTCCTACTTCCTATTGCAGCCGCCGTTATTTTGAACCTTATGGCCCTCGCGATAGGTGTCCGGTTGCATTGCATAATGGTAAATACAAATAAACTTGTATTGATGCAAGATTCCTTTGCTTATTCCATTAGGTTGTGTGAATCTGACCACGTGGTTTAATTTAAATGTAATATAGCACAATTACTGTACCTATTTGCACAGAGATAGCGCGTTTGATAATGCAAAACAATCCAACTGCTTTATCTTGCAACTTTTCCCGTTATTATTCCAATTTTTAGTGCTATATACATGGTCGTCGAAACAAAACTGGCCGCATTTCCGCTGAGAAACAAGCGCGTGTTTTCAACTGTTTCTGCCCGTTTACCTCAATCACATAATGCACTGCAGTAATTACCGCAAATAGTATGTAAACACGCAGACACGTGGCTTTGCAGCAATTTGTTTTATAAGGAAGTTGCAGAGGATAGTAACCGAGGACAGTCAATTACATCATAAAGCTTAATAAAACAAGCAGAGTATAAAAGACTTCGATAGTAACACTGACAGGAAATTTACTGTAAATCCATATATGACTACAACAAAATGCATTCCATGGAGGATGTGAATCAACTATCAAAATTCTGGTGATATTCCAGCCGTCAGTTGTTTACCTCTTTGACTGGACGGTCTTATCTGTAGAGAAAGTGCTACTAGTTTGTTTTTGTTTACTTTTAATGGTTAGTACTACCGAGGAGGAAGGTTAAGAATCTTATATCAATTCCAAAAATGTATTTTCGTTGCTGGCACCAGTGGTCGAAAACTAATAACTTCAGCTGTTTTAAATAGTCGAGGCGTGTGTATTTTCAGTAATTCAATTAAATCAGCTAATCATAAATATAGAGGCAAATACTTTCAAAAGCTGTTTTATTTGTTTTTTTAAACATTTATTTATTGATATTTTGTTACAAATGGCAAATGCAGATCAAAGTGACTGCAAAAACAAGCCAACGTACACTGATATTACAATCATTTGATTTCATGGCATATAAACAAAAGGTAGAAATACGGGCCAGCAACAAAAGAACAGTACCAAACAATTGAACATCATACATTGTTGGTATTGTGATGATTTGATGTAATAAAAATTTACTTTTCGGCATTTTTTATTTTGAGCTTTATTGGGTGAGCGTTTGTTTGCTACTTAAGACACTATAAATAGAGGTATATAGAACGACCAGAAACAAGTGCAGACAATTAACGTTACAAACTGTTAATGCAACAGTAATCTGTTTTCATGATTTTATTCAGTAACAGTTTACTTGGCATATATTGTTAAATTTTAATTAAACATAATGACAATAATAATTTTCATTTCATATATTTGCCTATTAATAACATTCGGTTGCTAAGGTAACAATTAGACGCAAATAAAAAACAGGCCAACAGCAAAAAACAATCTTAGTAAAAGTTAAAAGTTTAATAAGTAATATACAGCGTGAATGACCCTGCGCGGGCAACACTGTAAATTTAGCTAAAGATCAACATTACCTTTGCATTGCCTGTGCTGTGCTTCATGTGCTTGTCAAGCCTATCTTTTGCCCGCAAAAAGGGAGAGTGGCCATCACACGACTTTCATTTACTGCGTAACTTGCACGCGCAGATTTCAGTTGATAGGGACAATGGCTTTAAATGTATACAGGGTGATTCAGGAGGAATCTGCCAAACTTTAACAGTATGTTCCTCCGACGATTTTAAACAAAAAAATCTGGTGTGATACACCCACACAACTTCCTTTTACAGTGATCTTATAATTAGCCAAAAATTTAATTTTTAATTTCTATGCATTTGTCAAAAATTTCCAAAAATTGCAAATTCTACAAAAACGGTACAAAATAGAGTTAGTTGAAGAGACAATTTTTTTCTAGAATTTTAAGCTGAATTAAAAAATGTAATAATATACCGGGTGAGGTGTTAATAAAAAAAATAGGAAAAAAAAGAAACCCATTTTAGAAGTATTCAACTGGAAAATCACCTATCTCACATCAATACACATAAAAATGTAATAAAAATATAAAGTTTGAAAAAATCGTTAGAGCCGTTTTGGAAAAAATCGAAAAAAATTGAAAAATCGCAAGAGTAAACACCTACTTCCGGTTATGCGATTTTCTTCAAAAGCTTGCTGTCTCATCTACATAGTACATAAAACTTATATATGCAGTTTCAATGCCATACCTCTTTTCGTTTTTGAGATATTCTGTTCACAGACAGACAGACAGACAGCCAGACCAATGAAAAAAAATATGTTTTTGGGATCAGGGGACTCTAAAACATGAAGATCTGTTGAAAACTCAATTTCGAATTTTTGGGGTGAATCCAATACTTCCTTTGTCGCAAAAGGAAGTAAAAAGGTATATGAACATGGGGCCGATTCGAAAAAATTAAAAATGCTGCCGCTCACATCCGGGATAGACCTCAAGTACTGCGAAATTCGACTAATTCTCTAGTACGACGAGCTCAACGGTGCATTGAAAACGAAGGTGGCCATTTTGAACAGTTAATGTAGTTTTAATAAAGTTATCTCACTAGTATTGTTATTATGTTTTAAGTAAAAACGGTTATTTTCTACATCCATGAATTTTTCTTTAGTAGGCTAGAACTGATTTATTCTTTCGAATCGGTCTAATGTTCTTATACCTTTTTTTGTTTAAAATCATTGGAGGAACATACTGTTAAAGTTTGGCAGATTCCTCCTGAATCACCCTGTATAACGCAAAGTAAATGTTATTCTTTCTCTCAGCTAGAGTTGGAATGGTGCTATGACTAAAGGCCGAATTTATATACATTTAGTCATTTACACACTTTTTTGATAGTCGATTTCGTATTAATTTAATGTGTTCTTTGCGTTTCAAATTATTCTAAATATTACAATATCAGTTTTATTATGCATATAATTGCATATTTTCAAAATGTGCATATTTTCTTGCATGTATAATACTTTCTCCGATTTTTAAAATTATATTGTTACGAAATCTTGAGTAAAAGCTTGTTCGGGGCTTTTAAAATTTTTGAAGAAAAACTTAATTTTATAAGATATTCACCGTATATCGCCAACAGACAGACGTAATTGAGAAAACATGTTTTTCGTCATCTAGAGACTGAAACGTGAAGATCTGAGAAAAGATCTCAGACGGTTATTATTTCAGGATTACAATACTTCCTACGTCTTTTAGACGAGGGAAGTAAAAATTCTGGATTTTTCGTTTCATCCGAATACCCCAAGTTATGACTGGCTCTGGTACAATCAACTGCACCATAGACGTAGAAAAGTTGCCATAGTATGAATATGCACCGGTAATATCTTGCGATGTGAAACGATCGTTTTCACGATATGAAAATATTTTGATTGACAGGCGACAAAATTTTACTCCAGACAATTTAGAAAAGTACCCATCGTGTTTGCCATTTTAATAGTATATAAACGATAATTGTATTTGTTTTTAATTTAATAAACTTATTTCATCAATAGAAACACGTTTAATTTAGTGCTTTTAGTCTCTAGTAACTATTTCTTTTTCCTCCATATTAATATTAAATAAAAAATGTGTGCCTATTTGATTTTTAACGCATATTCCATATTTTAATGCATATTTTGTATTTTTTAGGTGCATATTTCGACTTTTTTAGTGCATATAAATCCAGCCTTTGTCATGATTAAAAAATCGTACTTTTTGAATTAATTCAGACTTTCTGTAATTATTTTCTTTAATAATGTATAAATTGGTAGATGAGTAGAACACCAAAATTCGGTAGATCTACAATTACTGCCTACTAGATGACGTTAACGGTTAACACAATAAACTGAAGTAGAGCTTGTTTACAGAATGCTATTGATAAACGAGGATTAGTGACGCATCAAATATAATATTTTCCTATTACTCTTTACACGAAAAAAGTAAAAGTGCGGTGGGATTTTCACAAAAGTTGTCGCCGAATCATTAGATTGATATTATTCTGACAAGATCTGGTGAAATTTAGCAGACCTGGCAATACGGTGATATTTACAAGCCGGGATTCCCCTGTCTCTGTGTATTTTGATGATCCCCTGTCTCTGTGTATTTTGATGAATCCGCATCTCTCTCTTTCACTTTGAAAAAGTGTATTCTCATTATTAATTAATGGACTTCGAGGACGTTTTTGTATAAATTAAATATGCGATTTTTTCAAAAGTTATAGTTACATCTTACTAAAAACTTGAGCAGAAGTTATAGACAATTCCGTAATATACAGGGTGTTACGAAATTCGCGAATACAGACTATACCACGTTATTCCACATTAAAAGCTGAACAAAAATGCTTTTGCCATTTTTCGTCCAGGTCCGTACTTTTTAAGCTACCGCTATTTTAAAATTCTGAAATGATAAAAACAACATAGTTTCCAAATGTTAACTGTTTAATGAATTATTATTAAAAATATTATTTACTACTTAATCACCTAATCTAACATTGGCTCGAAGTGGTCCGCGTTGGCAATTGTGCATGTCACGGCACGTTCTACTGCTCAAATATCGAGAGATCCAAAAAAAAACTGTTCCTCAGCGGGCTGTGGAAATTCAACGTATGAATATGTTGGTGACACTGTACGTCAATGTCAAATTCGAGGTTATCAGGTTAGGTTTTCCGTCAGTTTTGACACAAAATGACGCAAATCCTAACCTGCTAACCTCGAATTTGACATTGACGTACAGTGTCACCAACATATTATTCATACGTTGAATTTCCACAGCCCACTGAGGAACAGTTTTTTTGGATCTCTCGATAGTTTCTTACCATTGCCGGCGTTATCTCTCGCGCTGCCTGAAGTACGCGGCTTTGAAGCTCATTTAGGTTGGTTTTAAATGACCCAACAAAAAGAAATAACAATTCAAATCTGGTGAACGAGGTGGCCAACTAATTGGACCGCCTCTGCCAATCCACCGTTCTAAGTAGCTATGATTATGGATTATGGTATTCTCGTACATTTAACTCAAAATGAGTACCCGCTCCATCATATCATGCATAAATACCATATTTTGACGAACATTTACAGCAACGTCTTCTAATAACTCGGGAAGATCTTGGTGGAGCAAAAATTGAAATACGTTTGTCCGTTAAAGCGATTTGGCAAAAAGTGAATAAACTAAAAGGAAAATTGAGATTAATATGAGTAATAACAGAATATGAAGTTTGTACTGAAATGTCTTGCCAGATTAGTGATGTAAAAAAACGCGTTTTTTTAAATCCAATAAAAAACCTAGGAAAAAAAACGGTTTTTTTTTGTTTTTTTTTTGTTTTTTATTCATTTTTCTAATTGGCAACACGTTTTGGTAGGTATGGTTGGCGGCATGTAAGCAAACGACAAAGTTTAAACTTATTTTGGTTTTACTTGCACTTTAAAGTTCAAGAAAACTACAGCACAGACTAGACAAATGTTTAATAAATAACAGTAACATTTTATACCTACTGCCTACTCGTATTACTCACAGAACAGCAAAGCGTATGCATGCGTCTATGAGAGCACCCCCGCCCCACCCCTACTATTGGAAGTTGCTTTAAGCTGAACCCAGCTCTGAAACTGTCGACCTGATCGACGAATCAAGTTACGTTAGCGATTCATCAGGGTCATCAGACAGTGACATGGGCGACGTAAACTGCATGGATACTGACTCCGAGTCAGTTGAGCAGTCAGCTATGTCTGTTAGCGAGTAATTTCTGCATTATTATAATTTCTACAGGGTGTTAGGGAAGTCGACGGAAAAATTTCTAGGGGTGAATCCTTGACCCAAGATATGATGATTTAACTCAACTTACCTATATACAAAGTTGCTTAGTTTAGCCGCTAGGGGGCTTTAAAGATTATTAATAATAATAATAATGGTGCACTAACACCCCATGAAGGAGCTTGGCCTGCAAGGCGGAAGGTCAGAGCTTCCATATCCTCGCTCTCACACCTGGCTGTCGCGTGTCAAATTCATGACACGTGGTGATGTGGTGAGCGTCACGCATATGACAACCGCATTATTACCCATTATTCCTTCGAACTCAAGTCCTCAATTATTTAAAGCGACTAGCTTTTTTAAATGTTTTAACTCCCTGTATAATCACTACCAATTTTTTTTCTGGATAGTTACTTTAATTTAGAAGCTATTCCCTCTCTTAAAAAATTTTAGTTGGGTAAACGGTTTAGCCACAAAAAATATTTTCTAAATCCCTACAAGCCTAGTATTATGTTACAATTACTGATTCAGCCTTGTAGGGATTTAGAAAATATTTTTTGTGGCTAAACCGTTTACCCACCTAAAATTTTTTAAGAGAGGAAATAGCTTATAAATCAAAGTAGCTATCCACAAAAAACATTGGTAGTGATTATACAGGGGGTTAAAAAAATATGGATGGATAATTAATTGTGATGAAGTTTTTAAACACCCTGTAATTTTCGAAATTAAGTTTACTGGTAAAATCCCATGGCCAAAAAATGAATAAAATCTATCAAAGATTTTTCCACTTATTTGAAAAAATTAAAAAAAGCTAATCTTCTTTAAAGCCCTCTAGCGGCTAAACTAAGCAACTTTGTATATAGGTAAGTTGAGTTAAATCATCATATTTTGGGCCAAGGATTCCCCCTAGAAATTTTTTCGTCGACTTCCCAAACACCCTGTATATCCACTTGGGCTGTTTTTCTATTTTTCTTTAGAAATATTTGCTTTTTTTTGTTATTATAAATTCTATAATTCACTTTACCTACGAAATGTATTATTTTTATTTAAAAATATCTGTTTTTTGTTTTTCCAAACAAATTACTTGTTGCTATTCACTACACTTTAATTCTGAAAAAAACGTATTTTAAAAAAAAACCAGACCGCTTGGTTTTTTTACAAAAAAACAGGTTTTAAAAAAAAAACGAACGGTTTTTTTTTTGGTTGCATCACTATGCCAGATGGTACCCAACAATCTACGCCATACATTTAAGCTAAAACGTTGCTGTGATTTCTTATTCTAACTGCACAAGGATTTACATGATTCCATTGGTGTTCTTTGTGCACGTTAAAAACATCATCACGTGTTATAAGACATTCGTCTGTCCAGAGAATTGAATCTTTCAAATCGTGATGAGCAAAACTCGATTTGAAGTGGATAATCTGTGTTTGACAGATGGTACACCTGCGTATAGTGGTGTGGATGTTGTTGATCATGGTCTAGCTCTAGAGCACGCCACACGCGGGTAGAGTTAATTCCCAATTCCCTGGCCACAGATCTAGTGTTTCCTTCGGGATTATTGTTTATCAAATTAAGAACAGCATCATCATGAAGATGCTGACAACCAGCATTACACGTGGTGGCACAGTAACACAACACTACCAAATGACAATGAATATCTTACAAAACAAGTTTTTAACAAAAGTTTGTCTATAACTTTTGTTAAAAACCTTTTTTTGTAAGAGGTACGTATAATTTTTGAAAAAGTGGCAAAATTAAATTTAGTCCAGGAATTGATAAGTCGCTAATATAAACTTTTTAAAATTCCCCATTATTAATTCTTGGACTTTTGAGTAAACTTTTATAAAAGTTTGCGATTTTTTTCAAAAATTAGACATACAAAAAACTTATTAAAAGTTATAGACATTGACAATGTTTTAAACAAAAGTATTCCCATTATTATTTCTTGAACTGTGAGGAAATTTTTGTAATACATAATTTCATTTTCCGATTTTTCAAAATAAACATCTAAAAAACTTTTTTGAAAACCGTTATAGAGAATTACGTAATACATATCACTGTTTAAAAAAATCATTATTAAATGTATGGACTTCGAGGAAATTTTTGTATAATTAAATATTGCTATTTTTCAAAAATTATACATCATACAAAAAACTTTTTCAAAAGTTATGATAATTGCGTAATAAATCCGTTTAAAAAAATTGTTCCATTATTCATTCTTGGACCTTGAGGAAATGTAAAATGTAATTTTGATTTTTTTCAAAAGGTATGCACTTTACAAGAAACATTTTTAACAAAGGGTATAGATAATTACGGCATTACGCAATATAGGCACTGTAACGCTGTTTTTAAAGGATTATCCCCATTAATAATTCTTGAGGACATTTTTGTAAATATTTAATTTTAGGATTTTTAAAAAATTATACATCTTACAAAAAACTTTTTTAGCAAAAGTTATAGATAATCACGCAATGCATATAATAATATATAATAATAATAAATCGTCTGTATTTCCAAATACATATACATACAAATACACGTATTCGAACATTTTCAGTTTAGAAGGCGAAGTTTAGCTAAACTGATTTAAAAATCCATTATTAATTCTTGGACCTGGAGGACATTTTTTTGCAATATTTCAACAATTATAATCGTACAATAAAATGTTTTAAGCCAAAAGTTATAGACAATTACGTAATATATAACATTGTGTAAAACATTTATTCCTGTTACTAATTCTTTATTTATTATTTTTTTAAATCAAATTCTTAAAAATTTAATTTTGCTATTTTTTCAAAAATTATGGATTCTACAAGAAATACTTAACAAAAGGTATAGACAATTGCGCAATATATAACACTGTTTTAAATAAAATTCCCATTATTCTTGAGAAAATTTTTGTAAATATTTAATTATACAATTTCTCAAAAATTATACACCTTTCAAAAAACTTTTATAACTAAAGTTGTAGACAATAAGTAAATAACGTAATATATAACTGTATAAAAATTCCCTATGATGAATTCCTGGATTTTGAATTCAATTCTGCAGTTTTGTTCAAAAATTAAATTATAAATCTCCATTATGTTATTTAAATTTGCGATTTTTTCAAAAATTATACATATTACAAAAACACTTAACAACAGTTATAGACAATATAACACTGTTTTAAACAAAAGTATTCCAATTACTAATTCTTGAACTTTGAGGAAATGTTTGTAATAATTTAAGTTTGCGATTTTTCAAAACTGCATCTTAGAAAAGACTCTTCTGGCAAAAGTTATAGACAATTACGTAATACATATCACAGTTTAAAAAAGTTTCATTGGCGCATTACCTCCGTTGCACTTCCCGCGAGGTATGAATGGTCCTCTACACTGAAAGGTAAAAGAGGCTATAGATAATGAATGAATGAATGAATAAATTCTTGGACTTTGAGGAAATTTTTGTAAAAGTTTAATTTTGCGATATTTCAAAAATTATACATCTTGCAAAAATTGAAAAAGTTATTACATACATTCTTTAGAAAAATACTATTATTAATTTTGATATTTTTAAACAAACGTAGGTTATTGCATAATATATGATCTTGTTTTAGAGAATTTTATGTATCCTTTATCTAATAGACTAGTCTGTCCGGGACGCTGTTTTGTCTGTCCGGGACGCTGTTTCAGCAGCCAAACCGTAAGAGATAGAGAAAAAAATTTATTAATTTCAGTCACGTGACACTTCCGGTTTTCGAGAAATCACGTGATTTCCGTCCGTCCGGGACGCTGGTCCGTCCGGGACGCTGTTCTATTTGAAAAACGGTCTTTTTTGTTTTATTAAATAAGACATTTGTCTCACTGGTTGGTAGTATTAAACTATTACAGTGAAACCCCTCCATAACGGACACCCAAGGGAAATCTGAAACTGTCCGCTGTAGAGACATGTTCGTTATTCAGAGGTTGTTTTTACCATGTACTCCCTACAGTTCTGTGCACACGTTGCGTGGAGGTGTCTCTTAAGAAAGGTTTCACTGTATGTAAACATTTCTCGGAAAACTAAAACAAACAAGAGCACAGTGCCATTTCTGGTTGGTCAATTTTAGTCAAAAATCACAGGGATCTCCGAATTTGTATTAGAAATGTAGATATAGATAGATTGATTAAACAGTCTGATCTGTAAAGCGGACACAGACGGACAGATCACTTCAAAACCCTTTTTTTCTAAATCAGAAGCCACGATATATCTTGAAAAATTTCGCGTTCAAAAATTTTTCTGATTAAAATAATGATAAAATATATTCATATACCTTGTTAATTTTTAAATAAAAAATTAATAAACTTCCTTATGTTGCCTATGTCATCAGACACTGCGGATGGAAGCAGAGGTAATAAGAAGAAAAAGTGAACAGCAAAAACAAATGAACTGTTACTGCATAATTACTTTTGCTATTTAGCACATTTTTGATTTTAAAACAAATAAGTAATAGTTTTTATTTTTACACAGTTAAGTACTTAATAATAGTAATAATTTTTTCTTGCCAAAAATGTAGTCGACAGCCTCAAACAAGTAACATTTTGAACTGTTGCTGTTGAAGGTGTTAATTTTAATAATTTGCTTTAATAAAAGTTTACTTAGCACACATTATCAGATCTTAGTTTTAAAAAATGACAAGAGTAGCAACATTTTGTGTGACTTAATATGGAGGTTAGCATTAAAACGGCCATTAAACAAGATTAACGAGTTGCCGTTTGTTACAAGTCAAGTGGAAAGCAGTCTGCTGGATATTTACAGATATAATTGTGTCATATTATATTTTCCTACATATACACATAGGAAGATAGATTCTTGTGTAGGTATTCCAATTTTTAGTTATGTACTTACGATGGAACCCCAACATGCCATGTCTAAAATTCTTTTGAATTAGATTCAGTTTTATGATTTACTATACCTAAGTTACTGTTATTTACTTTTAAATATCGAGCGTCGCAATTTGTGCTTGAATAATAAATATTGGTAGCGATAAATAGAAGCTTATCTGTTTAACGTAGCTGTGCTAATTTGTATTTTGCTGGTTTTGCCTGTCAGAAGCCTATTCCAATGCTGGTAACTGTGCTAGTAAAAGAACATATTAAAAATGGGTCAAGAAACGAGTAATTTCTCATTGTTGCAGCACATCTTAGTGTTTTTTTATCATTTGATATCATCCACCGTTCTCTTGATCCTTGTATAAGTACTGTAAAAGTGGAAATAATGCGATAGGTTCACCAACAGACTTCCTACAAAATTATATTGAAGTTCTTTCAGTTTAGAAAATTAAAGAAGAGTGGACTTAGAAACTCCCAAGATCTGATTAACTGTCTTAGCATTTACTATGTTAATACCTGATAGCAAAAGGTTATAATTTACCAGCATGAATTAAAAATAGTTTTTAATTGCCAGCGTTATTTCACAATCTTAAAGGAGCTGCATGAAATCACCTGTATTTCTTTCTTGTAGTAGGCCGAAGGCCTGTTTCTTGCAATATTGCCCTTGTGATATCAAGAAATTGTGTTTCCATTGTTTTGTAAAGTTCTCTTCGTCGTCTTCTTCTTCAGCCAAGCACATCTTGTGTTTTGTATATCTCAACTTTTGTTCTGGTTTTCATTCCTTTATTGTTCTATATAATGTCCCATATTTGTGCGGTTGCTCTTGCCACTTTTGTATTTTGACCTTTGTCTTAAGCTGTGTCACTTGAGATATCAATCCCCAATAGAAGTCTTTGTAGATTTGTTCATTCCCAACAGCTATTTTGAATTGTTTTGGTTGTTTGAAAAAGCGCTTCGGATTCAGTTTCATTTATAGATAGATACCTCTATGTCAAAATTGCCTTCCATCTCCGACAGTACAGCTGCATATTAAGGATCTAAAGTTGTTGATTACTCGTTGCTCGTATTCCTAAGTTTGTCTATAATTTTAGCAATCATCAAGCTAAAAAGAATAGGGCTCAATCATCTTACCTGTATATCATTCGATATGGAAACTTCTGTTTATTCTTTTTGTATTTGTAGTCTTGGCCTGGTATAATCTGTCTTTTTCTGCTAATAAAGCTGATACATCTTTCACTATGATTATATCAAAGGCATTAGGCGGTGATGATCGTTTTCAATATACCGGGTGTCCTAAAATGAATTACGTCTAGTATGCTTTGCATTTCCCATAATGCAATCTAAAATTTTACTTGAAATTGGCAAGACTGTAAGTCTATGTCAAATTCAAGGTTAGTAAGTTAGGTTTTGCGTCAGTTTTGACACAGACTGGCGCAAAACCTAACCTACTTACCTCGAATTTGACATAGACTTACAGTCTTGCCAATTTCAAGTAAAATTTTAGATTGCATTATGGGAAATTCAAAGCATATTAGATGTAATTCATTTTAAGACACTCGGTATTACGTAAAGAGCTCCATTGTAGAGTTGATTAGGGTTATACTTCTGTAGAATTCTCCTTTTATTAAAGATTGGGATTAGTTCTTCCAGCTATTCGGTATCACACCTGTAAGTGCGAAAATATTTGTTAGTTTTGTCTTTTGTATAAGATTGTTTTCTCCGTATTAGAGTAAAACGCATTTGAATCAATAAGCAAGGTTGTAGTTCACTGAAACTACTTGTTTCACTTCTATCCAAGCAACATTTTCAAGTATCGTGGGAGTATTTAAAAGCGGGACAGAGAGTGCCATGGAATTTCTGTTTTAGATTTGATCTTTAGTTAACAGCCATTTGTCGATTTATTAAATTAACCTCAAACAAGACATAAGCTTTATTAAACATTAAAAATGACAGAAAATGTTCAAAGAGAGAGCTTTGAAATTTCTGTTTTTGACGTTTAATAAAGCTTATGTCTTGTTTGAGGTTAATTTAATAAATCGACAAATGGCTGTTAACCACGGTGCGAATCTAAAACAGAAATTCCATGGCACTCTTTGTCCCGCTTTTAAATAATCTCACGATGCGTACATAATATGTGGAAAGGTTTAAAAGTTTCCGGCTCAAGATTATTAAGGAGGTGATAGAATCAAATGATAATTTTTTTTTCAAATTAACTTGTCTTTGTCACTGAAAAGGTAATATGAATGTTTGTTCTTCAAATGGTCTAAGACTGCAGAGTCGAAAACTGCAGAAATGGGTTCGTCATCACTGGTAAATTTTTTCCATGCAGATTTGACTTGAATTTTGAGGAGAAAAAATAGTTGCTATGGGCTACTACGGGACTTACGGTTGTTGATTTAATTCCTGGGGATCACATTGCTGAACATCAACCTTGTAGCAACTGAAGTGTGTACTGGCAGTACTGGCACATTGTCATGTGGCATCCTTCAGTTTACACATTAATGGCACATAATATTCACCAGTGACTATAGTATTTTATTCCTTAAAGTACACAAGCAGAAATCCCTGACGATCCCAGAAGGTCTTGTCTATTACGATATCCGCCAGTCTGATTTTGATTGTTGATGCTGTGCCCAGAACTACAGTATGATCGAAAACTTTTAACCTCAAGAGGGTTGTGGAATTATTTTGTCAAAAAATTTTGTTGACAGTCGTGTTGGAAAAAATCAGTTTAATGTTATGTCAGGATTGTTATTTCAACAAATACAAACATTCTTGTTGAATACATAAAAATGTTAGTAACAAAAACAACTATAGCTATTCAAAACGATTTGCTGCATTTTCCATACACAGAACCACCTAGTGCTTGGCATTAAACATCCTGTAAAAGTTAAGTTTATCTGTCAAAATTGTATAGGTTATATTATTAAGTAGCTTTACTCATCACTGCCAACATAAATTCAATTTTTTAAATTGATCATACGGTAGTTGAATAATTTGCTGTGTCGTTCTAGCCTGTTTAGGTTAGTTGCAACCTTTGATAGTTTTTTAAATGAAATGCCCCATGAAATTGGTTCGGAACCGTTGATCATATTCATTTGCGAATTCTACTGCGCTTGCACTAATGTTTGATTTGTAATCATGCGCTTTGGACAAAACCATATACAAATATATACCTGATCTTTCTTTGGGTTTGTGTCACTTTTGCCTTTATTTACGTAGATTTCCATTTGGACAGGGGATTATGGTACAGATCCATAGTTTCATCTCGAGTGACAATTAAATCGATCAATTTTTTTCTTGCCCCTCAGAGTGCTAAAAATTCATTCCACACACCGTTGTTTTTGGTACCCATCTTGCACTCATTTGTTCATACCAGAATGGTCGTGTCTCATGTAAGATTCGAAGCACCGTGGTTTTTGAAAGTCCACATTTTGCTGATAATTCTTTAATTTTCAGTCTTTTTGTCACCTATCTTTTAGCATCTATTTTTGAATTTTAAGTATGTAATTTACAAAAACAGTTACGTTTTTGTTACTATATACTAAGTCAGGGGTCGGCAACCTGCGGCCCGCGGGCCGCATGCGGCCCTTTGCAACCTTTTGCGCGGCCCGCCAAAGCACCAATATAACTTTAGGAAAAATCAACAAACTTAGAGCGTAAGCGTGCCGAAATGTGGCCGGTGACAAAAATGCGCGACAAACAGAAGCATAGTGGGAAACCTATTTTACTGCGCAAGTTTAATCCCCACTCCCCAGCGAATACGACGTCTCGCTTAGCAAGTGTAGCATTCTTTCTAGTGATGGGCATAATCGGATGATTTCAATAATCGGAATGTTCCATTTCGGAATGTTTATAAAATCGGAATATCATCCGATTATTTTACATTCCGTAAATTCAAGCAAGGGAAAACGAGCGAAATAACAACAAGCGGAAGGAAGATGAAGTGCGTGCAAATTTACGATGAGAGCACTCGCCGTCGCGCCGTAAGCCCTTATCTGCGTTGGCATCTATTGTTTGGGTTTGTAGAACGGTCAGTAATAGCTATTTACGTTATTAGACAGGTAGCAACATTTTTATGGCCGCGCCAATACTTTACAGGTCGAACCGTAGGGCGAAACCTGTATGTTTGGCAAGGCCATAAGAATTCTACCGGTCGTGTATCGTATAAGATTTTTTAGGATACTGCATTGGTAACTAGCGTTTACATTATTATAAACGAGTCCGGTAGATAAAAATTACCTGCCTAGACCAGTAGTAGTTCTATTACTACTGGTCTAGGCCGGTAAATTTTATCTACCGGACTCATTTGTAACTATGTAGGCGCTAGTTAGCAATGCAGTATCCTAAAAAACAATTTATGAGTTTGAGTCGCACAGTGGGATATGAGGAAATAAAATATTTTTTCAAATTATTACAGTAGTTACATTAATAGACTTTCGGAAAATGGTAGTGATATTTTAAAGTTTAATAGCACATAAAGTACATAATAGATAGTATAAAACAATACTTGAATTTGAAGTCTGTAGGTGTACTATCTAATAATTAATCTACGAAATACCACTGCCATTAGTGCCATTCACGTATCATACACGTGCGCACACGGCGCGACCCGTCGACATTCGCCAATCAGCATATAGCAGTCAAGTGAGTCAATACAACATTCCGTATTCCGTTCAGTTCAAATTGGCATTTCGTTTTCTCATTTTGTGCACCGAACAGTAAAATAATCGAATTCCGAAAAGTTCCGAAATAATAGGAACCTTCCGATTTTTTGAACAATCGGAAACTTTCCGATTATTCATTCCGGATAGGCCCATCACTAATTCTTTCATTTCGCCAGTTTGCTACTGTATGTTCATATGTGCGTTCATGTTGACAGCCGTATGACGTTTCACTACAATATTTTATATTTTTTATATTTATATATTTTATATTTACATATTTATACACATTTAATTGGAATTGTATTTTCTTTTTCTTCCCTTTTAAGAATTGTAAAATTTTTGTTCTCTAACATTATTGTTATTATAGCATGTCAATAAAAAATAAATGTTTTCTATATTTATTTTTAATAATATTTATACTCGTATATGATATAAAAGCACTATTTAAGTTACATTTGATTGTGCGGCCCGCATAAAAAAATTTATTTTGAAAATGGCCCGCCGTCCGAAAAAGGTTGCCGACCCCTGTACTAAGTGATGACCACTAAACCTCGCCATAGAGATTTAGCATGGGAAATAGTTTTTGAATGATTGCGGTATCTATTTAACCTTTTAAGTACTCACGTTAATTTTATGTGGGGCTACAGGGGCACCAATGCCTATTACTGATGTTACATTTTAACGTATGGTTTTTTTTTTTTGAATAACGATAAGAATCATGAGGAACCTTCATACGTACGTCTATTTAAAGTATAAAAACATTATTATATGATTCTGACAGTATCTATTGACCCCATCGTTATCAGGTAGCATTTTTCTGAATAAACTTAACAAGAAAAAGGTTACTCTTGCTACTATTATCACTACTATCACTTTCACTGACTTAGATATGTGAAGTGCTGTCATTACTATCACACTTTCATGATCTAAATTAAACCACTTTTAGAACCTAAATCAGCATCGCAAAGGTGATCAATCCTTGTAAAGAAGTCTTTCAAGCTCCGCATCAGTCATCGGGCGTTTACTACAACTCAGTATTTACACAGCGGTCCATAAATTACTACTGATGCGGGTATAAAATATTTTCTAACACACACCCGGTAACCACACAAAACTGAAGCAGTAAACAGGGTAATTCCTGAAATGGTCTACATCACAATGTTGGTTGAAAAAGTTTATTGTGAACAGACAGCAAAACATACCTAACCTTACTTTTGTAATTAGGTTTGAAAGCATTGAAATTCACCCATGCAAAGTTAACTTTAATAAATTAACACCACGATAATAAACAGTAATTAAGAAAATTACGTGAATGGAAGCACTGCCATTGAGTTATTCAGAACAGCCGTATCTAAGATGCAGATTGCTGTAATGATCACCAACCTCCAATAGGAGAGGAAACACAAGAAGCCTTCGTGAAGAAGGAAGAAGAAATCTAATTACAAAAGTAAGGTTAGGTATGTTTTGTGGTAAGTCCACAATGAACATTTTCAGCCAACTTTAATATCAGATTAAAAAAAAACACCCATTATAATCGTAACTGCTCGCATGGGGTCTTCAAGGCACCAGGTTGCACTCTCATGTTTATTTATTTATGTGCTTCAAATAAAGCGAAGCATTAGCAGTTAGAGTTGCGTCAAAGCAAGAAGTACATGGGCGTGGCTACAGTTATGCGCCAATAGCCGGTATCAGTGGCGTAGCAATGGGTTTACTCAAGGCGTGTACGGCAATCGTTAACCTCAAATTCATACTGTAAACGAAAATTTTTTACTTACATGGAAATAATCTCAATCCTAGCTGTTTAGTTCTGAAAAGTACTGTTTTAAAAAGCGAAAAGAAGTAAAAAGTAGAGTTAAGCTTTAATAAACACACGAGAAAACAAAATGACATGACGAACGGCAATGAACTGAATACAACAGCGGAAATCACCTTGTTGAACGTAATGGACTCGTCCGGACGTTTCTAGCGTTCTGCGGATCTATGACGCTGTGTACTTTACAAACTGAAAGACTTCTAACATTCTACTTATATTCACAAATTTACAAGATTACATAATAGGATTTTTTAGTAGGCAAAAATTTTTTTTTAATGAAGTTGGGGCTTAAAAGGTGCTATATGAGTACCGGCGAGTACTTACAGGTTAGTGGAACATCTACTACAGTGAGGTGCGACTTATTTTTGAAGGTTTAGTTGGGGAGCGCCAGGTGGAATTTTGTTCCATCAGGTCTAAAAACAATCTGTACCAAATTTTCATTTAATTAAATATTTACTCGTCACGCTCTGGGTTTAAAAATCAAAAATTCATTTTTATGGAATTTTAATATTGTTGTTTTTCCTTTGAGCATTACATCGTGTAAAATTCAAAACCTTACTAGTTATTATTCTAAAGTTGAAATGTATGTACACCTGCGATCATTGAAAATGAACGGGTTATGCATTTCAAATTGACTTAACCGACGTTTTTGTAATTGCGTGCAACATTATTTTATTATTACGATGGGTAGAGAGTTAGAACAACACGATTCTACTTTAGAGATTAGGGGAATGCAGAAAACGTAATCAACTACGGTAATGTTGGTTGTATAGCCCTGTTCATTTTCAATGATTCTTTGTGTATGTATGTATGTATAATCTGTAACCTCATTTACCTTGTGGTGTAGAGGCTGGTGATTTATGCGCTGGCCTTTGGCGGTACAATGCTAAACTTGCCCCGGATTCTGGATACAGAGTTGGAGCGCGCCTTTGGTGCTTGCGCGGCAACCATGGGGATAATCTTGAACAGTCTGAGGAAAAAACCAAAAAAAACTTAATGTATTAATCAAATGGATCTTTTAGAGTTAAAAATGTAAATAATAAACCTACAAAATGTTAAACATTTAATTGTTTAAACTGATTGACGGTCACTGGAATAAATTTATGAAAATGTAAGTTCACACAGGTGATTGCCATAAGACCAAATTTGGATAAAATGCAAAACCAGAAACAATTATTGTTTAGGTACAATCACATTTGGAAAGCGGTTAATGTAATCTTACCTGATTTACCTAATAAAGGTTTTGGTGTTAGCCTGTGATTCTCAAAAGTTTAGACCAGACCCTAACACAAAATTGTTTTTCCATAAGTGATTCATTTTTAGCATACCCATTTAATTTAATGACCATATTTATGAATCGCCCTGTATTTATTAGACTTGATCCATTCGGATGGATTAAGTGTAAATAAATCTATTTTGAATTTTTGAAATAAATTTATTGTGTTCTGACTAATCATCAATATTTCTTCCTCAGAACTTATACGAATTCGGAAATTTCTTCTTTTTGCAATCGCCATTTCTCAAGATTGGGTGCTGTTACATCTTCAGGTAGATCTTCTAGATCTACTTTTGTTGTTGCTAAATTTTTAGTGTCTTCAGTTTCGTATCTTTGGTAACGGAATCGTCAAATGGTGAATACGATACATTCGTCAGTCAAATAAAACATGATTAGCAAAATTTTCTATCGCTGTTGTTGCAATACTTTTATCAATTTCTTTGTACTGCTCTAATTCTTGCAATCATTTTATGTCGATCAATGGAGCAAATATTGCTTCTCGTATATAAATTCAGTATTTTATGTAGCATCTTACAATGAAGCATGTTATTTGGAAAAAATATTTTTCTTTGGCCTTTGTTATATCGAATTCGATATGAAATAAAACCATTTTCAAGTAATATATGGCTTCTGTCATCCGGCTTTAAACATTTATCCCACCGAGAGAAACTCTTCCTGGGCAAATCATTACAAAATCCAAGAGTCCCCAATAGTTTTCTCGAGAATATTTTTTACAAATAGTTTCTGTATCATCGCCAAGCATTGATTTGAGGGTTCCGTATGGGTTCCTGTAGCAAGTATAACTAATGTCTCCTTTGGCTTACCGTATTTTAGGAAATTAATCACGTTGGTTTCTAATAGTGGTTCGGTTAATTAATTACGTAAGGAGCTGGATCTAAAGGTGCAGCTAATCGTGAATTCAATAAATCTTTTCAAGCTCGTTTCTTTGGTTTTGTAGAACTTGCATTTTTTTTTGCCAAAATTGCAATACAAATATTGTAATAAGACTGGTAATTTAAAATCAGCATCAACATCGGCATTTTTATAACCCAAACATTTTGTGTTCAAATGCGACGGATTAATGATATTCGATTGAGCTAAAATTTGATAGCGACTGTTTTTAGAGCCACCGAAACAAAATTCCGCTCGGAACACCTCAACATTTGAGATATATTAAAAATTTATATAGGGTGATCAACAAAATTTCATGTCTCGAGTACTATGGCTCCATATAATTTAAATGTTGCCGCAGCACTCTCGACGTGAAATTTTGTTAATCACGTGATATAAATAGGGGGCACCCTAATGAACAGGTTGTTCATGTGTATGTTATAGTTAATACCTGAATTTAGGCAAATCCCAAATTTCCTAGTAAAAACTAGAATTACCTCCATATTTTTAGTTAAAACCTAACCTAATCTAAAGTAACCTAACCTAACTTAACCTGACCAAAGCTCCCCTAACCTAACCAGCTTTTGCCAGTTATTGTTAGTTTTCATTGACAACATTCGGGTAATTCTAGTTTTGACTAGTGTGACTGTGTGTAATTTAATATTTGATAAATTAAACAGACACCTCTACTAATAAATTTAAAACATCAGAAGTAATAGAGCCAAGCTTGATTTCGTTTTCATTTGTTCACTTGTTACATTTGCAGTAGAGAAAATGAGCTCTTTCAAAATGCTTAAATGTACACTTGGTTTCATTGAAATTGACTACATCTAACTTTTGGATGTGTAAACTTGTATTTATAGTTACCTAGTCACTCGAAATGCCAACTAATATATATATATATATATATATAAATCAGCACGCAAGGCCTTTAAGGCCTATGGCTTTCTTTACGACTTCTTTCCATCTGTCTCTTGCCGCCGCCAGGTTTTTCCAGTCTGTTACTCCCAGTTTTCTTAGGTCTTCTTCTGCACACTGTAGCCACTGTCTTCTCGGTCTCCCTCTGCGGTCACTTCCTTCTGGTTCTTCTAGCAGTATTTTCTTTGCACCTTTTTCACTGTCTATTCTGGCTAAATGCCCTAACCACTTTACTCTGCTTTGTTTCACTACACTTATTATTCCCGGATCACTGTATAACTGTGCCAGTTCTCTGTTCGTTCTTCTTCTCCATGTTTCTGCGAATTTCACTCCGCCATATATTCTTCTAAGCACTTTTCTTTCCCACGTTTCTAGTTTCTTTATATCCTCTTTCCTTAATATCCACGTTTCACTTCCGTATGTCACTACTAGGCGTATTATTCTTTTGTATAACCTTATTTTTACCCTTCTTGATATGTTTTTTGCTCTTATGATCTTATTCAGCAAACCCAGGCTTCTTGTTCCTAATGCTATTCTTCTTTCGATCTCTTTAGCTGTGCCCCCTTCTCCATCTATTTCGGTTCCAAGGTATATTACATTTTCCACCCTTTCAAAACTGTATTTCTTTTCTCCTATTCGGACATCTAATTTTGTATTCTCTTGTTCCTTTGTTTTTCTCAAGATAACATATTTTGATTTCTCTTTGTTAGTCTGCTTCTTGGGTCAACAATTTTATTTTCTCTTTTAGTTCTTCCCTTGTTCTTGCTACCACCGTCAGGTCGTCGGCGTATGCCAAACATTGGTGCGAGTTTTTAAAAATATTACCTTGTTTTCTTAGCCCACTTTTTCTGATAACTGATCCTAATACGATGTTAAATAGTGTCGTGGACGTGGGATCTCCTTGTTTCAGTCCAATACTTGTCTCAAATTTTTCGGTTAATTTTCCATCAATTGTGACGTGCGAGTATGTCTCCGTAAGTGTCGTTTCTTCTAACTGTATCAGTTTACTTGAACAGCCCATGCTTTTCAGACTTCTTATTATTTCGATCCTTTTCACCTGATCGTATGCCTGTTTGAAGTCTATGAATATGGCATATAGTTTGATTTTCTTTCTTTCGCATTTTTCCTGTATCATCCTTATTGTGAAGATCTGGTCCGTTGTTGAGCGGTGTGTTCTAAAACCACCTTGGTAGTCTCCCAATTCGCTCTCGGCAAAGTCTTTCAGTCTCTTGTTTATCATTCTCACTAATATCTTATAAGTTGTGCCTAGCAGGGAGATAGGCCTATAATTTTCACACCTTTGTTTATTCCCTTTTTTATAGATTGGTACTATTATCCCATCTGCCCATTCTTTCGGCATTTCTCCTTCTCTCCACACTTCTTTCAATAAATTGAATATTTTTTCTTGTAGTCTGCTCTCTCCGTACTTAATTAATTCTGCCTTTAGTTCGTCTTTACCTGGGCTCTTGTTATTTTTCATTTTTGCAATTATCTCTTTGAGTTCATCCATTGTCGGGGGTGCTACTTCCTGCATTTCTTGTCCTATTTCTGCTGTTTCTTCTTGTTCTCTGTTTTGGTCCGTTAGTATTTCCTTGTAGTGTTCCATCCATCTTTCCCTTTGTTGTTCCTCATCTCCCACTATTTTGCCTTGTTTGTTTTGGTACCATGGTGTTTTTTGGCGGTATCCTTTACTTATTTCTTCAGCCTTCTTGTAAAATTTTCTTATCTCTTGTTTACTGAAAGAATCTTCTATCTCCTGTATTTTCTTTTCCAAAGCCTCTCTTTTCTTCCTCTTGTTGTTCTTCTAGCTTCTTTATACTTGTTTTTATTTTCTTCGGTGTTACTTCATAATAACTTTAATTTTGCTTTTCTTCTGGATTCTATTACTCCTTTGCATTCTGAATCAAACCAGTCCTTTGTTCTTGTGTGTGTTTTTTAGGTTTTCTTGTATTATAAAGCCAGTTCCCAGTCTATTTTGTTCACCTCCACAATTTATGAATATGTGCTTATATATCTCTGTTAATTGGTGTCCTATTATATTTCTTGTATTGCTAATAGGTGAATTCGATATCTTTCTGCTTCCTGTATCAAATGTTTTAATGCTCCTTCGCTGTTTCCTCCTCTTATGTTCCAGGTTGCTATATAGATTTCATTTTGTTTTCTGGCTTTATTTCTTACGTCCGTTTCATCTTTTCCCTGTGAGTTCCTCGTCTCTAGATTTATCTCCTCTTGTAGTTTGTTTCCTTTTCTTCTGATCCCCAGTTCTTCTATCCTTTTTATTACTCTTTCATTCCCTTTCATTTCGGTTCTTATTAGTTGCTTAAGTTTACTGGGCGAGTACCTCAAGTTTTTTCCTTTATCTTTTGTTATTACTTTTAATGTACTTATTGTGTATTTAGTTTCCGTTTACTTATTCATTGCGGCTGTCATCTCCAAGGGTTCGGCTAGGTGGTTGGGCTTTACTTTTTTGAAGCTGTTTGGCTCCTTGTCAGCGCTTCCAGATCCCCAGACCATTCTTATTGAATCCTGTTTATCTCTAGCTTCCTGTAACTTACTTTTGTGCTGTTTCCCTTATCTCTTTCTGCTTTTGCTCTTTTTCGGATCTCGGCCTATACCTTCTGCTCTTCTAATGTTAAATCGCTGTCTATATTGATTTTTTAGCTCCTAGTTTGTGTTTATTCTTCAGTATGGTTATTTTCTCTTCAAAATGTTTCAATTTTACGACTATTATTCTGTTGTTTTTTGGTTTGCCTATTTTGTACGCTGTTTCTACTGCCGCCGTGACTCCTATTTCTCGTTGTATTGCCATCTTCACCTCCTCTTTTAAATTTCCCTCTTGTGTATGCATTCCCTTGATGACTATGTTGTTCCTTCTGTTTGCCTTCTCCTGTGAGTGTGACTCAACTTTCTTTTCAAGGCTCGCTATTTTACTTTCCATAGATTTTCTTTCTTTCTCCCATTCTACCTCCCTTTTGATTAGTTCCTCTGTAATGGTTCTCACTTCTTCTTTAAATTTTTTCAATTCATCGTTGTTGGCTCTCACTTGTTTGATTTAATATATTTGGTAAACCCTATTTATACTAGAAAAAAAGTGTACTTGACTTTTAGGTGTAGTCGATTTCATTAAAACCAAGTGTATATAAGACGTTCCATAAAAAAAACGATATTGGTGCTATTTTAGTATTTTGTGAGGTTCATTTGTTCTTTCTGGTAACAGATTCTGATGGTTTGGATGAAACTTTACAACTTTTGTATTTTATCTATTTCTATTAATAAATCGTATAGGTTGTTACCAAATATGTATACATGAACACCCTGTTATTAAGACTTTCATTTCTTAGATATTTTGAATGAAAAATTATTTATACAGTTTATTTTAATGATCCACTTCTACTTGTTAGTTGATTAGAACTAAATTCCATAAACTGATTCCAAGCTGATTCTAGGTTGTATTTCTTTTTTTTTTAAATGAATATAGTCGACCAAAAGTATACCACATCATGAACTGAATCAAACTGCTTTCTATGTACCATTATTTTGTTTGTCAGTATTTTGGTCTTTTTTCTATTTATATTTAGCCCTACTCGACCACACTTTCAGTCATTAGATCTATTTGAAAGACGACACTCGTGGGTGAAAAATCTGAGAGATTGGTATAGCTGCACTACTGACCAATTATTTAGATCAGTTGCTTTAAAAATTAGTATAGCTTTGATGATTGCCAACCTTCGCTTCGGTCGAAGCGCACAAATGCTCGCTTCATGGCAACTCTACTTAAAACCTGCTTGTTCCAATGGTTGATTTCCGTCTATTTTTTTCTTTCGTATTTTCATGTCTTTCCTGGTTTATCATTTTGCCAGCTTATTTAACTCATACGTTATAAGACTTCCTATTTTTAACTTCTGTCCCAATTATTTTCTTTCTTGTAATTGATGCTGAGAGCTTGTTACTACACAAAGTGCAGAGAACAGATGGTCGGCTGGCAGTGGGTTTGTATTTCCAGTTGACAGATAGTGAGTTCAAACCTCACACTCTGGCAATTGTTTTCTTATATACATTCCGATCACCAACCAACACCGTTACTGGACGTTGGCCTAGCCACCTCACGAACTGCTGTTGAAGAGGACTCATAGAACTGCACTTTGTGTTCCAATCATTTTATTGGGATGGAGGCGTTACTATCAGTTCAATGAGCGCCAGCCACTTATTTGCTGAAAGTTTTTCTTTGTGTTTGCACATGAAAGTAACATAACCTATATGAAATAACCAGTTAGTTACTAAATTTCTGATATACAGTGAAATCTCTCATAAGCAGACACTGTGGTGCCACGATTTTTATCCGCTACATTTGCTTTTCATTATGACACCACTGTAAAAAAAGTAGCTGTAGTACATACATATCAACTGCAGCCTGTAATGAAGAAAACCTACCTGCTTTTAATCAAATGCAGCTATAAACAAAGAGCACTTTGCTGTAAATAAATAAAATCGTTTTCGCAGAACACTTCCGAAGTTCAGATACATAACGTAGTAGTGGTAGTGGTATTTGTGGGCAGACACATGTCTAGCAAGTAGTCCTTTATAGGCTCTTTTTGCCAACCCTGTGGACAAGGTCTAGGCATGCAGAGTACCAGGTACCTTAGTCCTACTTAGAATTTCGCCCCATACCACACATATGAAAACATGTAATTCCCCTAATTCCCTAGCATTTAAGCACATAATTATTAGTAACACGTCCGCTTAAAAGAGGGAAATATTAAAAAATGTCCAGAATTTTCCTGTCCACGTCCTGTTAACAGAGAGTCCGTTTAACGAAGATGTCCTTGCATTTAAACTACATTGGTTCCCGACGGTGCCAAGAAAAATGTTCGCTTAATAGAGGGGTCCGCTTAATGGAGTGTCTGTTATCAGAGATTTCACTGTACTATAAAAACAAGTAATTTTCATGAATATTTCAAAAGTATATGAGTTTTGTATGTATGTATGTATAATCTGTAGCCTCATTTACCTTGCGGTGTAGAGGCTGGTGCTTTATGCGCTAGCATCTGGCGTGAGTTTTGTGATTAGATTTAATGCAAATAATATTTCTCTAATGGTAGATCAGAACTACAGTACTGCTCTGGTTAAAATTTGAGTTTATGAAGCTCGCATTATGTAAATTGGGAACCTCATATGAAAACAATAAATGCATTTGAAATATTCTTCGTTTTTATCACAAATTATAATTAACTAGGAACTCTGATTTAATGTTATATTATTGTATCAATTACATGCTTAACTAAACTTCCATAAATGAATGAACTCAAAGTTTATTTCAGTTAATTTTACAATAAGAAATTAAAATAAAACCAACTTGCTGCTGTATAGTACTACAGGGGAAGGCAAAATTGGGAATCAAAATTAACTGTACAACTTTCGTTTAGGTACAGAACATATGAGTTTAGCTGGTAGCATAGAGGGTCCTCTACTTGAAATGAGGATGGATATATGACTCCGAAATATCTGATAAGGTCACTCTTTGAGGTGATAATTCAAGATCGTGAAGAGTGGAAAACGGCCAAACAGGATATACCTCGTGGAAGCTTGATCTGGTACTTGGACGGTTCTCAGACTGAGACTGGTGCCAGGTCAGGAATTTATGGCGAAAGACCAAAAGAGAAGCTCAGCTTCTCACTGGGTAAACAAGCAGATTTACATAATGTCGAACAGCCAGGCGGTTCTCTCAAGTAGTAAGATTTCTTCCAGACTGGTATGTGAGTGCCTAGAGGAACAGAAGGTTGCGAGACTATTTTCGGTACCAGGTCATTGTGCCTTAGGAATTTCAAGAAGTGCTATCCGAGGCTATGTAAGTGATTGGATCGGCACTCAACATTAAAGATACTGGTTTGACGGACCACGACAGAACCACAGCAAGGCATTGATAAGTAGAACTACTTCTCGTCAGTAGGGAGCAACTCAGGATCGTCGCAGGTCTTCTAACAGGACATGTGACTGATATGGAACACCTGCAAAAGATCGGGAAATAAAATGGAGACCTTACTTGTAGACTCTGCAATAAGGAAGCAGAAACCGCAATACACATTTGTGTGTCTATGATGCGTTGGGGAGAAAATGACAGCATATTCGGCCAACCCACTATGGAACCGAAGCACTTTGCTACACAGATGGTGAAGGACCCTATATCTTTTGATACAGTGAACAAAGATCACTGAATGGGTGTGACCCACTAATTCGGGTATGCACAATTGGCCTTTTAGGCTGCAGTGTCCCCTGAATGAGTAAAGAGACTGGTCTTAAAGAGGAAAAGAAAATTACTGCCGATTACAGGATTACCCCTCTTCGGCTTGGTATTTAGATTTGGGATAAAAAAATACAATCTATTATGATTTGCTAATTGAACTTAAGAACTTAAAAATTAACAATGATCAAAGGACTGATTTAATGATTATCGTATCAATTACAGGCTTAAATAAAATGGGGTGCCTTAGGTTTTCCCAACTGGCCTCTACTATTTTACATTATATGTGTTTTCAACCACTACGATATTGAAATATCTGCAGCTCAAATGTGTTGGATAGATTAACAATTTATCTTATCCTAGCAATGCTCAAATTGAGGCGTGTGTATGGTTGTTTATTTTATCGGTAGTTTTTTAACAAGATTTGCCTTGCAAACCATTACTTACTTATCTCGTGACCTCTTCTTGTTTTGGTGTAGAGGTGATACATTTTCTCACTTTTAGCCGTTTTCTTTTTATTTTCTTTCTTATTTTGTCTATTTTTGTCACTCCTATGTTCCTTAGTATCCTCGTTTCACACGTCTCTATTTTGCTTGCGGTATTGCCAGTGTGGTCGAGCGGTTAGGGAGCTCGGCTGCGGTGCCACGGTGCGGGGTTTAATTCATACATCTGGCAACTGGCGGGCGGTTCACCCAGTCGCTTTAAAAATTGGTAGTCGTCGAAGGCGTGATTGTAATCACATCACCCAGTACGTCGTTAACGGTGTGCTAGAGGAGTGGATTTCGGAAAGAGATATTTCGACGGCTCTGACCGATGCGTGTGGAATGAAGCACCCTGAACTTTACTGTTTGTTAAAATTTATTTCTATATACGAGCATCGGTACTAAGCCTGACTTATTAATTTTGATTTTGGGTGCTTTAGACACTTCCTTTGTATTGAAAGAGCAAATTGAATTAGTTACCTCTCCCTCTATTATTTTGTTCATTATTGCCCCAAGATATTTCAACTATTTTGTTTCTGAGTTTTCCTTGTATGTTTATTATAACCTTTTCAGGCACATTTGCTATGGTTATTATTTTTTCAAAGTTTATCTTTAAATTATATTGTGATAACGTCGTCTTCCATTGCTCAATTCTTCCTTGTAACTCGATCTTGTTAGCAAACAAGATTAGATTGTCAGCATAAACAGATTGTAGTATATCCTCTTTACCTACTGGTTTACTTTTCTTACTATTTCGTCCATTATCATAACAAATAGGAGTGGGCTTAGGATGCTTTGTTGTCTTGTAGTAAATATCTTGGTTGTTACTTCCTTGGCCTTACCTGCGGCATCTCTTTCCGTTATTTTGTCGAATTTTTCCTATGTTTTAATTTTTGCATGTTTTAATTTTCGCCTCTTTCACTAACCGTTCTTTATATTTTTCGTAGAGATCAGCATTTTTGTTGGCCCTTAAGTATTTTTTCTATAATGCTTTTTCTTTTGCACCTCATCTATTATTTTGCTATTCCACCATGCTGTTTGTATTTTTCGTTATTCAACAAACTTCTAGTGCTGTTGTGTGTAGTGTGTTCTTGAACTGATTCTATAGGTAGTTATTCCATACCGATGTTTCTTATTTTTAGTAATGTCCGTGTCTTCTCATGGTACCTTTTTCTAATTTTTTCTTGTAATCTGTAGATTTTAATATTCGTGTATTTCAAAATCCTATTTTTTTCTGATCCTTGCTCTTAGTATCCTTAGTGCCTATTTCATATACTTATCACTTTTAGGCTTACCTATTCATTTCATCTTTTTTAAGGTCAATTATTGACCTTTATTTTCTTGAGACTTCTCGGGTGTATTTGTTTATGTCTTTATGTTGGAACCATGTGTTTCTAACTACCATGTGATTTAAAATATAAAAGTATGATACCTGTCCATTACCATTTTTAAAACCCCCACAATTATTAATGTACCTTTTTTCTTTTCTGCTTCCCCATGTATTTCCATGCTAGTTTTTTGTGGTTTTGACTAAGGCATCTTGCTTCGCCTTCCGTACACACGGAATTCCATTTATTATAAGTTTTTTATATCCTGATGTCCCTAATTATTTTTTGAATTCAGATTTGCTCTATCGTAAGATCATTATCAATGTAAACATCTGTTTTTCAAACTACTTTCCTCTTTCATAATCATCATGAGGGCCATAATAGTTATTAAATAAAGTTTAAAATGATTCCCGTTGCTTCGTTATCTATATTAATTTCAAATTATGTAAAAGTTCACCTGCATTAGTCACTTTTTTATAATAACTTAGTTTATTTAGCACAAGCTAATACATACAAACCACACACATGAAAATTCTTGTCAGAAACAATCGGAAAACCATACAAATAAAAAATAAACAAAAACAGTTTCATCTCCCTAAACATATACATACAATAAACAATTAGTATTCATTTTTAACATGCATATATAATTTTCTCTTAAATGTTGTATATATATTGCATTCTCTAATATCAACAGGTAAGTTATTGTATAATTTTAGTCCCCTACCAAAACTACAAAAATCAGTTTGTTTTTTGTTATAAGTAGCAATAAAAAAATTATTCTTATTTCTAGTAACATAATTGTGAACTTCATTAACATACATTACACTGTTTGTCAAATATGAAGGAACTATTTTATATTTAATTTTGTAAATAAAATCTCAAGTTTTAAATATAATTCACTATTTAACATTCATATCTAAGATTTTTAACATTGTATTTATTGGTGTATATTTGTTACATTTCAGTATAACTCTCATCGCCCTGTTTTAAATTTTTTGTATTTGTCTTAATGTATTTTGCTTTAAATGGTATAATATAGTTGTACAAAACTCTAAATGAGGAGAATTTAAAGATTTATATAAAATAGTTTTTGCATACATACTAAGATATTTATTTGTCCTACCTAGAAAATAAACTGTTTTTGACATTTTATTCATAATATATTTCAGATACAGTGGCGTAGTGGCTGGGGGCAAAGATGTAATAATCATGGTATCACACAAAACTAGAAAATTACGTAATCAACTAATATTTGTTTAGTAATTTTTACTTCCTTTTGCGATAAAGGAAGTATTGGATTCACCCCAAAAATTGTAAATTGAGTTTTCAACAGATCTTCACGTTTTAGAGTCCCCTGAACCCAAAAAACATTTTTTTTTCATTGGTCTGTCTGTCTGTGAACAGAATATCTCAAAAACGAAAAGAGGTATCGCGTTGAAACTTCATATATAAGTTTTGTGTAGTATGTAGATGCGACATCGCATAACCGGAAGTAGGTGTTTACTCTTGTGATTTTTCAGTTTTTTTCGATTTTTTCAAAGACTGCTCGAATGATTTTTTTCAAACTTTCACTTCCACCCGCGCCAATGGTTATTATCGATCTCTTTCTGCTAGCAAAAGGAGTTGGTAGAGGTACATTTCCGAACGCAGCCGCCTTTTTTAATGGGCATGTGGTATTATTATTATTATATACGCTTACAACATAACCTTCTTAGCGTTTATTTAGAATCTTTTTCCATTCCTTTCCGTTTCCAATCTTTTATATCCTTTTCCCTTAGGTCTTCCATTATTGCCTCTTCTCATGTCTTCCTCGGTCTACCTCGTTTCCGAACCCCCTCAGCCTTCTTCCATGCAATGTTTTTTACGACCCTCGTATTTTCCATCATTTTGAAATGTCCCAACTATTGTAGCCTGCATATTTTTATATTTTCTGTAATGGTGTTTCAGCCACAGTACCACTAACATATTATTCATATGTTTGAATTTCCACAGCCGCCTTTTTTAATGGGCATGTGGTATTATTATTATTATTATCTACGCTTACAACATAACCTTTAGGCTCTTAGCGTTTATTTAGAATCTTTTTCCATTCCTTTCTGTTTCCAATCTTTTATATCCTTTTCCCTTAGGTCTTCCATTGTTGCCTCTTCTCATGTCTTCCTCGGTCTACCTCGTTTCGGCACCCCCTCAGCCTTCTTCCATGCAATGTTTTTTACGACCCTCGTATTTTCCATCCATTTTAAATGTCCCAACTATTGTAGCCTGCGTATTTTTATGTTTTCTGTAATGGTGTTTCTTTATATATTTCGCATAGTTCAGCGTTTGTCCTTCTTTCCCAACCTTCTGCCGTCTTTTTACCACCTAGTATTCACCTTGGTATTTGTCTCTCCCAGACTTCTATTTTGTATTGGTCACTATTCTTTAGGATCCTTGTTTCACTCCCGTAAAGTATAGAGGGTTTTCTAACCGTGTTATATCCGTGCTTTATTTTTTAGTTAGAGAGATGTTTTATTTATTTTAATAATTTGGTCAAGGCACCTACACATTTGTTACTCCTTGCCATTCTTCTTTCTATCTCTGTGGATTCTTGACACTTGTTATTTAGTAAAACACCTGAGTACACAAATTCTTTTACACTATTAAATTTTAGTTCTTCTCCTTGGTTTGTTTGGATTCTTAGATGTGGTTGTTTTTTGAGTTGTTTTTGGTCTTCTGGTGCTGCGTCTATTTTCATAATTTTGGCTTTTCTTGATTTAACACGAGGCCATATTCTTTTGCTGCACGTATTAGTCTTATAGTAATTTGCTTTAGATGTTTTTTACTTGTGGTATAATGCTTTTATATGTATAAATGTTTGTTTATAAATACTAATACAAAATGCGAAAAAATACTATACACACTTCTTAAGAAAAGTAGTTTTACTAAACTTATATAGCTTTTTAAGTTAGTGCTCGCTTCGCTCGCTCGTACTCAATTAAGCTATATTCGTTTAGTAAAACTTTACTTTTCTAAAATTGTTGTGTAATATACTATTAATGTTTTGAATAATTAGTTACCCTACTCCATTTGACACGACCGAAAAGAAAAATATATCCCAAAAGAAGAATAACTTAATCGGATCAACTATTACATAACATTTTTAATAGTATGTAGGTTTGTATGTATTGTCGGTAACCTCATATTACCTTGCCGTGTAGAGGCTGGTGCTTTATACGCTTGCGTCTGGTGATACAATGCTCAACATGTCCTCAATCCGCGCTTTTTGTGCTTGCACAGCAACCCCGCGTGAAGTCTTGGTGAGGTGTTGACCTGATAATAGTATTTACAAAAAAAAAATTCCCTTGTGGGTTCCAGTGTAAAACTATTTTAGACATTTCTCCTGGTGCCTTCAGGAATGTCCACTGCAATGTCCATTTTCTCTAGAGGATTTCTTTGGATATTTATGGATGGTTGGTAACTACCTATGCTTTCTGAATGCAGTTTTGGACATCATCTTTTATTGGTAATCGTTGAGCCTAGATAACAAAAACCTACTTCTAGTTCTTCATTGTCAATATAAAATTCATTGAGGTTATGTGAAGAAATCTGCATGACCTTTGTTTTTGCTACATTTATATTGAGGCCTACTAGGCTTGCTTGTGTAACTAGGCTTTGTAGTTTTGCTATCCTATCCGCATGTGTGGGTGAAAGCGGGCGGTTTTGAAAGTCTCATATAATGTTGCGGTTGTTGTTATTAATAGTGAGGAAAGAGGATATCCTTGTTTTACTCCATGTTTCACAGGAATCTTTCTACTAATTTTGGCTTTAGGTGATATCCTGCAGGATGAGTTCTCATATAGGCCTTTGATGATATGAATTAAGTAGAACGCGTTGGCCAGCCTACGTCTGGCCCTGCCAGCGTAAAGAAACGGTTAACAATAAAAATGCTTGCTTAAGCTGGTGGGCAGCCGACGTCCGGCCCTGCCAGCGTTAACAATACAAATGCTTGCTGCGTCGCCACTTGTGCGCGGTCGGCAAGTGCGCGCGCCAGTGCTTACGGTCGGCCGGCGGCATCAGCTCTTATAATATAAGATTTTTATGGAATCCATTTTTGTATTAGTATTTTCCATATGGATTCTTGGTTAAGACTATCGAAGGCTCGTTTATA